>OY744518.1:13851613-14184113 GCA_963556195.1 Sepiola atlantica
TTCTTTTTATATTATTTTGCTGGGTAAATTATGAAGACTCTAGTCTTTAAATTGAAAGAAAGAACGTTCGTATTTCTATTTAATTTATTATTTTAGCAAACTACTGCCAAAAAAAAAAAAAATGGATACATTTTATACGCAATGATAATGGCGTGGAATTTTTTACGATAATATAAATATAATAGATATATTAGACAATAATAAATTGTTCTGAGCTTAACGTTGACAAATGTCCGTTTAATTAAAATTTTCTATTTCATTAATTCTATTTTCGCAAAGAAAAAAAAAAGAATACCAATACGATACGAAGTTTGTGTACGTTTTCAGCGTTCAATTATTCGATTTGTAGTTTTCAAACTACATTGCAATTTAAGATTCAATCCAATTCGATTAATCTGGCAAAATAATAAATAAAACAAGCATGCTTCAGTTGCCATGTAAGGAAGATGGGGTATCTTGGGTATCTTTCAGAATGATCAGTACGCTGAAAACGCTCAAAAAAACAAATATACAACAAATAAAAGTAACTGTCGTCGATAAAAGTTAATTTAAAACTGACCTGTGATATTTGTTTGTATTTTAAAACCGTTCCAACTGCTATTTAGTAGAAATCAATAGTTTTATCACGCGAACTTGCAAAAAAAAAAAAAAAAAAATGGCGCTTGCTCGTAAGACGCCAGTGTCTAAAAAAACGAGTAAAAAATGAACAAGAATTTTTTTTTACATCTAAGAAAACCCCATTTATAGTACGTAAAAATACAAACAAATATCATAGGTAAGTAGACAAATATCTCTTCTCGACGTAGGTTAAACTCACTTGTTGCATATTTATTTTTATAACCCCGTTCTCGTTAGTTTTTTGGACCCCGTCCGCGACTGTACTGATCATTCTGAAAGATACCCGGAAGATGCAACAACAACGAAAATATTCAAGATTAAATTTAATATCCTTTTTTTTTTTAGATGCACCCCCAACACGTTCTTTTAAAAAGGAAAAAATAAAATTTAAAAATAGAATTTGGGCATTTATTACAAGAGGGAACACCACGAAAAAAAGGTGAAAAAAACTGGTCAGTAAAAAGTTGTGAAAAACGGACTGTGAGAAAAGACGAACATGTGCCATACTTTTTAATTGATTACCTGCTTTAATTATGTCATGATTTAATTAATTTCGTCCACGGAACGTTTTAAATGTAGTGTTTTATTTAATTGGGCATCTTTTACGAGACTCAGCAGAGTAAAAACGCTAAAAAAACAAATATACAACAAATAAAAGTAACTGTCGTCGATAAAAGTTAATTTAAAACTGTCCTGTGATATTTGTTTGTATTTTTAAACCGTTCCAACTGCTATTTATTAGAAATCAATAGTTTTGTCACACGAACTTGCAAATACAAAATGGCGCTTGCTCGTAAGGAACCGAGTAGAAGACGCCATCTTGTCTAGAAAAAAGTACTAGTTAAAAATGAACAAGAATTTTTTTTTTACATCTAATAAAAACCCATTTATAGTACGTAAAAATACAAACAAATATCATAGGTAAGTAGACAAATATCTCTTCTCGACGTAGGTTAAACTCACTTGTTGCATATTTATTTTTATAACCCCGTTCTCGTTAGTTTTTTGGACCCCGTTCGCGCCTCTGCTGAGCGTCGTAACATATACCCATTTAATTTATTAAGCAACTCTTAATCGCTCGCTAACCACGTGTTTGACGGAAGCACTCACTCTACTAAAAAAACGACACACGCACGAGTTGATTTTATTATTTTCCCTCCCTCAAATCAAAATTATTTCATTAGCAAAAAACATTGCATTTTATTTCTGTGATTATTTATGGGAATCTTTAACAGTAGCCCTACAACTCGCGAGTCGGGTTGAAAAAAAGTTGTAGAACGTAGTCAAAAAAATGAATATGCAACAAATAAATGCGACGTACGTAGAGACTGGAGATTTTCCTAGTTATCTATTCCATTTGTTTGTATGTTTACGTAGGATAAATGGCTTTTTATTAGACATGAAAACAAAAAAAAACATTTTCGCCAACAAAATGTTTACTTAATAAAGATGGCGTCAATAGTTGTCACGTGGTGTGTTTTTTGTTTTTTACCGGGAGTCATAATCAAAGCGGCGTTTTTTTGTTCGTTTGCTTTACTGAAATATGAAAAATTGGGGTTCGGTTTAGGGTTAGGTTAGGATATGGAATTTTTTACAGAAACAGGAGAAAAAAAAACATTACGGTGTGACGAATGAAAATAAGGTATTTTTTTACTATCCATTCCCAGCGCAGTTTACCACTTAAAAAAGTTCAAATCCTACTTTTTTTGTGCAAATACATTTAAACAGCCTAAAAAAACATCCGCAAAGAAGGAATTTAAAAAAAAATTAAATATATAAGATTTTAGAATGGGGGTTCACTTTCCTTTATAAATGTAACGTAAAATGAGCAGTCTTAAAATCTCAATTTTTTAAAATTTCTTTCCAAAAACCCCGGAATTCTCTACTGACATGATAGGTAATTGTATACCGAAAAAGATTTAAAAAAAAAAAAAATTGAGATGGTCAAAAAGAGTGGGATCAGTCTACGTTGAATTAAAATTGGAAACTGATCCCCCCTCCTAAAATGTAAAATTTTTCCAAAAAACCCGGAATTCTCTAGCGGCCTGATAGATAAGTGTACACCGAAAAAAGAAAGAAAAAACTGGTCAGTAAAAAGTTGTGAAAAACGGACTGTGGGAAAAGACGAACATGTGCCTTTATTTTTGTAACTGATTTTTTTACCAGAAAATACAGAGAAAATTAAACTACAGAATACCGGAAGTTGTTATCTATGAAGTTTATTATCGGGTACGGATCGCGGCCTAACACCGTAGCAGCGCCGTAAACTGCTCTTAGAGTCCTTCGTACTTCACCAATGCCAATTCTTTTTTTATGGTTTTAATTTGATAATTTTATAGAACCTTACCCACCGTAATTCCCCCCTGAAAAATTAAGATTTTACTTTTTGGGGGCAAATTACATGCCTTTAAAAATACCCACAAAGAAAAAAAATTAAATATTTATTATTTGGCAAATGGGCATAACAAGGAGGAACGCTGGCTTCCGGTGGAAAAAGGTTGAAGAAAGTGTCTACGGATGCTTGAAAGTGATGCAACAATTTTTTTTATTCATATTCAGACTTTTCTTTTTTTTTTTTCATATTAATTTCAGACTTTTCTTTCATCATATTCTAATAGTTAACATAATATAGACTATTTGAAAAATCATTTATTTGATTGTTTTCAAAACTTAAAAAAAAATTTAATTAAAGAAAATCCACAAAATAGAATAATCTTCTTTTTTTTTCAAGAAATAATGTGTCTGAGCACCGGAATGTGTTTTTTTTTTTATTTAATGTTTTTTTTATTTAAATATTTAGTGAAAATAATGTTTTGTGGGAGTGTTAGGGCATTTCCATTTCTAAGAAAAAAAGTTTAATTCCGGAAGTTACTCCATTTCAAAGAAAAAAGGTTTTCACTATTATTACAAAAAAATATGTTTTGAAAACAATCAAATAAAAACAAATAAATTATTTAAAAAATAGTCTGTATTATGTTTGTGAGTCAAGATACTGCAATAATTTGCATATGTGGTGGGTTAAACAATATAAAAACCGTACTTTTTTGACTGAAGAGTTGAGTTTGGAAGAGAGTGAAGATTGGAGAGAGAACTTTTAATATTGGAGATTGCAATTGTCGGTGAAGGTGAAGAAAATCCAATTTTATTTTTTATTTAAGTTTGGATTACAAGCTATTTCGGCGTGAAGAGGAGAATATGGAGTCCGGAAAAATAAGTTTGAGCAAAGATGTGATATCGCCTTTTAGTGGAGAAGGTGATGTAGTCGGGTGGATGAAAAAAGTAAAACTGGTGACGAAACAACAGAGTACAAGACCTGGCTAGTTTCATTCCACTTTTTCTGCATGGGGATGCGCTTGCTCTCTACCTCGAGATGAGTGATACAGACCAATTAGATGCGGAAATGATAGAGATGAGATTGGTGACAGCATTCACTGAAGGTCCTTTCGAAGCCTAAGAAAAACTGAAACGATTCAGGTGGACTGGAGAATCGGTGAATGTTTATGCCAACAATATCAAAAGATTGGCTGGATTAGCTGGATACCAAGGGATAGGTCTGGATCAGACAGCAAAACTCGCGTTCATCACAGGATTTCCAGATGACGTATCTGTGGCACTGCAACAATTGCATCACTTGGAGAGACTGAATGTTAGTCGACTGATACCGACTGCACGGCTATTGGTTAGCAAGAGAATGCGAGATACTGGGACGGTGGCAGCGAGTGCACAAAGCACTACACTGAAAAATGAGATTCAAAGAGAATCTTCAAGCATTCGGTGCTCTAGGTGTCGAGGACCACATCTTATTAAAGATTGCACGGAGCCAGCTAGAGTCAGAGTAAGGTGCTATGAGTGTGGAAGAATTGGGCACATTGCGAGATATTGTTCTCTGGCTCAGGGAAACGAGCAATGGGGAGCTTCTGCGCCAGTAGTTACCCCAGAAACAGAATGAAGGCGCAGTACGGAACTCTACCCATGATAGAAGTGGCAGTAAATGATGCTGTAATGACGGCACTTGTTGACACTGGATGCACCACCACTCTACTTAACTCCAAACTTGTGAGTGGGTGTGGTAGAAGTGGCACGATAAAAACAGTTGACGATCGGGACATAAAATGTAAGGGAGCCCGGCAAGTGGAAATGAAAGTATATGGGATACGAGTGAAGGTGGAAGTGATTCTGATGGATCACATGATTGACGGAGTCGATGTCATAATTGGAATGGACGTGATCAATAAGACGGGAGGAAGTTCAGAGAGTGGTCAGGAACTGTGTTCGATGTCAATCAATCGATCATGCCCCGAATATACATGATCCTGGTGAAATTGGAACTTCAAATAATTGGACAAGATTAGCTATTGACATAACACACTATCGTGGGGGGCGAATACTTGTCAATGATTGACTGTGGGCCTGGGAGACTAGCAATATGGAGGGAGTTACATGCGGAGACGGCAACCGGTTACAGAGAAATTGGAGAAGGTGATGTTTGAACGGGGTCCGGTAATGGAGGTGATAATGGACAATGGCACCGTTTTTCGCTCAGAATGTCTCCAGACAATGCTAGAAAAATGGAAAATAAAAAGATATTACACGGCAGCCTATAGGCCCGGAGGAAGTGGAATAGTAGAGCGACATCATCGGACAGTGAAAGCAATAGCTGAGAGAGGAGGGATATCACCCGAAGAGGCCACATTCTGGTACAACATGGCACCCAAGGTCAGACAGAGGGACGAGACAGTGCCACAGAGATCCATTTTTAAATATGAATGGCGACATCCAAGAGATATATCCTCAGAAGTCGAAAAGCGAGGACCAGCCAGAATCCAAATAGAAGAGGTTTGGGTGAAGCGACCAAATGCTCGATGTACAACGCAATGGGGAAGAGGAGTGATTACTGGAGTGCAATCCCTTAACAACTTGAGCGTCGATGGGATGCTGCGGCATATTTTAGATTTGAGGCGTGTGGTCCAAGTAAACGATAGAGATGTAAGCACCGGACATGAAGGTGAGGCGGTCGCGATGCAAAGACCGCGGAGAGAATGTAATGCGCCGATTTGGGTACAGGATTATGTGATGGGAAATGATCTTTGATGATCATGAGGGCATGTGATTCAAGATACTGCAATAATTTGCATATGTGGTGGGTTAAACAATATAAAAAACATACTTTTTTGACTGAAGAGTTGAGTTGAGTTTGGAAGAGAAGAGAGTGAAGATTGGAGAGAGAACTTTTAATATTGGAGATAGCAATTGTCGGTGAAGGTGAAGAAAATCCAATTTTATTTTTTATTTAAGTTTGGATTACAATGTTAATTATTAGATTATGATGAAAGAAAAGTCTGAAATTAATATGACAAAAAGGAAAGTCTGAAATTAATATGAATAAAAAAAATTGTTGCAGGCAATCCGTAGACACTTTCTTCAACCTTTTTCCACCGGAAGCCAGCGTTCCTCCTTGTTACGCCCATTTGCCTATTATTTTAGGGAGAGGGATTACTTTCCTATATAATTTTAATGTAAATTGAGCACCCACTTCTTGGCCAGCTAAATGGTGAAAAAAAAGGGGGGGGGGTATTTTTCTTGTAGGTGCTTAATTTACGTTAAAATTATTTGGGAAAGTGAGGCATTTATAACGACTGCTAACAGAACGAAAAAGAGGCAAAATAAACAAACAAATAGGCAACAAATAAATGTTACGAAAGGCAAAATCAGTTACTCTTCTGCGTGTTTTTTTATGATGTAATCTTTAAAATAATGCAGTATTTACAAAGTACCGGAAAAAAGGTTTAAAAATGAAATAATAAAAATTATAAAAAAAACAAATTACAAAGAGTTATTGATAATTATAAAAAATATAAATATAAAAAATGTTGGTTCTTGTACAAAGAAGCGTCCGTATTAAATTATCAATACCACAAAATAAAAAAAACAGTATTATATACTTACGCAGCAGATTTAAATAAGTATCTTCACCAAAAAAGTAAGAAAAATGATCGAGTAGAATTTTAATTAAAAATAAAAATCAGTTTCATCGTATTTTGGTGAATGCCATAGATTTATTACTTGTTAATATGACAGACTGAGTTATCTCCCCCTGAATTTCGTGTTTTTCGCTCGAATCAATGGCCGAACCCGATTAAACAATATTACGGATTTTCTTACTTTGCCGAATGTTCCTACTTTGCCAAAATTGCCGAATTTTCCGAGCACCTAAAAAAATTCAAATCTTAATTTTTTTAGGTGCCCGGAAAATTCGGCAATTTTGACAAAGTAAGAAAATTCGGCATTATGGAATAAATATCGATTGAAAATAGATTTTAGAACCGTTCTTGTGGGGGTGGGGGGGGGGGTAGATAGCTGTAAATACCCCCCCCCCCCCAATAAAGGTCACTACTTGTATTATCTTTTTGGTACTTGTGCAGTTTACAGACCATACTATTTTTAGATAAGATACCAAGTTAAATTCAATTTTTACAGTATAATTTGTTTATTAGATTGTTAGGTGAACGTACAGAATAGTTACCAAAGCCCCCCCCCCCCCCTCTCCCATGTTAAGAATGGCTTTCTAAATAATGTTATTTCAATCCGGTTCGTAATTAAGTTATGAGATTAAATCCATCATAATACATATAGGTTTCTTCATAAACAAGTAAGCCATTTTAATATTTTGTTAATAATTGAAAAAATATCAATTACTTTGTGTCTGTTCGAAATTTGAAAGGAAATTTGTTTTTCTTATAATGAAATAAATTTCTAAGTTGTTTTTTTTTTGTGACTGTAATTCAGTGTTTTAATCTCGATGGGAGAGAGGATGTGTTGAAAATCGGCCACTCGTCGAGCCATTTTTTTTTTTTTTTTTTTTTTTTTTTACTTCAAGATTGGTAAATCACTGTAGGATAAAGTAGTTAATTTGTCGTTTCACAGCCGAAGTGGCAGACAATGAATCGACTGTATTTTTCTGATTTGTTTTTCAGACCTTTCAATGATTTATTTCAAAGAAGAAAAAAAAATTTTAAATAGTAAATAAACTTTTTAGTTAAAACTATTTTTAGGCAAGATGGCAACCAGAGATTAAAACACTAAATTACAGTTACAAAAAATAACTTAGAAATTTATTTTATGACAACAAAAACAATTTTTTTTTTTAAATATATGATTTTCTAAGAATTTTAAAAAATGTGTGCACAGTTGATGATGTATGGAAGTGAAAACTGGCCAGTGAGGACTAAAGATATGTGTCGCACGGCGAGAAATGATATGAAAATGATACAATGGATGTGTAATGTGAGTATTAAAGACAGACTTAGTTCTGATGACCTCAGAGGAAGATTAAATCTGGACAGTGTAGGGAGATGTGTGCAGAGCAAGAGACTCTGTTGACTTGGTCACATTAAAAGAATGGATGAGAGTGCTTGGGCTATTGTAGAACAGTTGAGGTAGTAGGGTCAGTTGGCAGGGAAAGGTCAGAGAAAACATGGAAGGAAGTGAGAGGGATAACTGAAGACCTGGTCAGAGATTGGTTAGTTTAGAAGTCAATTCCTATAAGCTGTCCAACACATGCCAGGCGTTAAACTGAATATTATGATTGTGAGATGTTTGTGATTTTTATCAATTAATTATTCATGATTGATTATTTGAGCTCAATTTATTTTATGAGCAACTTTTGAAGTTGTATCTTTAAAATCAGTTTCGAAAGACGATTGTTTTTATTGTGTTTTAATGTTGTTGTTTTTTTTTTAAATTTTATTTGCCAGAAATGGTAAAATACGAACCAGAAAAAGCTGAAGAAGAAAAATGTGAGCAGTATGGAGACTTAAAATCTCAAAAGAAGAAAAAGAAAAAACATTCCAAAGATGATGTTTCTGACAACAAGAATGTCGAAGATACCAATTCCACAAAGGAGGTTTCGAATACTGAAGAATCGAATGGTAAAAGCCACAGTAAGTTTTTTCTCGTTCTCTCATTCTTTTTTTTTCTTTTTAGAACGCATAAATATTCTCACAAATCTGTTAATTCATTTGTTGTTATTGACCATTCAATCATTTGTCATTCTATCAGAATTTTAACTTTGATGCTACGCTAGCAGGGCTATCTGGTGTTACGCGGGGTCATGAATGATTAAATAGAAAAGTTTGAAAAAAAAAGCATAACATCTTTCTGTTAAAAACCTTTGTCTTTTCCTCTCTCTCTTTCTCTCCCTCTTATTCATGGACAAACTTTGACAACTGGTTCAATATAATAGAAAGAGAGAAAAACAAAGTTATCTGCAGCTGACTAACTGTTTTACCTAGTTTCAGTATTGTTTTTTTTATTATTCAAACATTTACCAATACGAATGAATGTAAATTTTGTTTTTCTTACTTCGATACACTAATGTAATCCCTGGTGTCCCGAAGCAAATAAACAGAATGAAGAAAGAAAGCGACCACGTGTTTGCGCGTGTTGTCTTACCTGCTGGGATGATCGCGGGGAGGGCGGAAATTAAATTAATGGCGGCTGTGGTTTTTTGTACGATTATTGAGCGATGACGTCAGGCCTCACGTGACTGTTTTTCTGACCACCGATTGGCTGATGATGAACACTTGGACAATAAAAGGAGTATGTTCAGAAGATCAAGGTAGTGTCTATCAACTGCATCAGTGTGATTAGACGTCCGACGTGCGTGTGTTAATCAACTGCCGTAGTTGCGTAGTTGCGAAACGAATACAAGCTATTTCGGCGAAATGGGGGAAAAAATTGACCTCAAATTAATAAATATTTTTCTATGTTTTAAGAAATATCTAATGATTGAAGAATTATAATGGAGAGATTAAATCATTTGGAAGTATTGTTCGAAGCAAATGTAAATATTAGAATAGTTTTTAAAAATATTTTTGTTTACAATTAACCAGCTCTCGGTTATACGGAACCTGACTGCGTAAGATTCTTAATTGATGTCACATGATCTTGTGCCAGTGACAAGTATGATGTTTATTCAAGCACTCGATGACACTTCTTCGCTTAGTGAAGTAATAACATATAAAGGGGGAGGGGGTCTATTTAATCGGGCTTTTTTTCATACCAATTAAAACTGAAATGGCAACATATAACAGTGATCTTATGTAGAACAAAAAAAATAATGTTTCAGAATTTTTGAGATGAGGGTTGATAATTTGTAGAATTTGGTATATTCGGACTACTGTTCTCATCTTGGGTGTTTTTATCACAACGTTTCGGTTGATGTAACCTCCAACCTTCTTCAGGTGTACTTTGTCGAACTCCGGAATCTGGGCAGAATTTCGAACGGAAACCTTTATTAAATCTACGAATGCTCTCGTTCATGGACGGAAAAGGTCATGACTAAGAACTGTGAGTATGCGATTCCATGTGAGTGTGAAAAAGTATACAAAGTGAGACATGTCGTTCACTAAAGGTAAGGTTAGAAGAACACGGGAAAGCCATAATACCTGGAGAAATCGAAAAGTCGGGTATGGCTGACCACATATGGAAGGAAAAAGGAAACCATCTACCCTTATGGGATGAAGTAAAAATTATAGATAGAGAAGAACGGTGGAGAATAAGACGACTCAAAGAAGCAGCACATATGTTAGGCGACAATGACTTTCTAAGCAGACCTAGTATAGAATTCAATACAATATGGGAACCTATAATTATAAATAATAGATAAGTAGTGATCTATAGTGATAAGTAGTTAGATCAAAAACAAGAATAGGTTTACGGCTCCCAAAATACATACTAGAATTGTCCGCAAGTGGATATAGTACTAAGTAAAATTCAGTTCTAAGTGACAGTCATCTGAAGTGCAGGCGATTAGAAGTATTGAAAATTACTAAAGACTTCTTCCCAGTCATGGCAGATGGAACGAGAGCATTCTACCCCCGGTGGATTTAATAAAGGGTTCCATTCGAAATTCCGTCCAGATTCCCAAGTTCGACAAGGTACACCTGAAGACGGTCGGAGGTTACATCTGTTGAAACGTGATAAAAACACCCAAGATGAGAACAGTAGTCCGAATATACCAAATTCTACAAAGAAAATAATTTTTATTAAAACTTTATGGGTTTACCTACAGTTTCTAGGTTTTAAGAAGTATCTAATGATTGAAGAGTTATTATGGGGAGGTTAAATCATTTGAAAGTATTATACGAACAAACTGATCTTATGCTAAGAGTCGGAGTTAGACTCGTAAGAATGCTAAGGGTCGGAGTTAGACTCGTAAGAATGCTAAGGGTCGGAGTTAGACTCGTAAGAATGCTAAGGGTCGGAGTTAGACTCGTAAGAATGCTAAGGGTCGGAGTTAGACTCGTAAGAATGCTAAGGGTCGGAGTTAGACTCGTAAGAATGCTAAGGGTCGGAGTTTCCAGCTACAAAGAAGACATGAGATGGTGACACGGTCACACATGGGGAAGAATTATGCCACTCAGTGATTACAAGCAGAATATCCAACAATCGTAGTGTAGTATTGCGAAGAGCAAGTATGTTACAAGGAATGGCTGAAAACATCAATTTGTCATTTATAATCAAAAAAAAGAGAGAGTCATAAATAATAATAAAAAAGATAAATAATAGTTGTTTTGCTAGCTAGGTAAAGGAGTTGTTGAATGTCCACTTGTGAAAAGAGAGAGAAAATGGAATTATATCTGCTTCTGTAGGCTCTCGGCAGGGTTGTAAAGTCTAAGGTTTTGTAAGGAGTCAGAGTCAGGCGTGTAAGAATAGCTGGAGTTAGATTTTTTAATCTCCAAGTATTTAACAGACAGTCTGAATATTAAAAGACTTTAAAATAAGGGGTAAGCATCGGATATTTTGGAATTCTAGGAGTCTAACCTCGTCTTTTATATATTTTAGTAACTAAGATGGAAGGAGGGGGTGCTCGATAAATTTAAAAAAAAAAAAAATTTTATTGAAAAAAGATTACTTTTCCTTCTTACCTCTTTTTATATTGTGTAAAATCAAAGTATCACTCTATCCTGTGCCACATCTGGGGAGGTGCCGCTCTGAGCACCCTTTCCTGCTCTCACATCTGGGGAGGTGCCGCTCAGAGCATCCTTTCCTGCCTTGACAGAGTCCAAAACCAACTTCGAAATCTAGTGGGGGATGTCCTCTTCTCTTCCCTACAGTCACTCTCTCACAGAAAAGAAGATAGTGCCGCGAGCCTGCTTCCCTGCCGACTACAATATGGTCGTCTTCAAGTCCAATGTAAACAAGTTCTTGTTGAACCGTCCCCGTAAATAATCAATTTCTGTCCTGCTACACCCATCGTGCCGGTGAACGCGATGTTGTCTCACTATCCATCAGTCAAACTGTTCAACCTCTATCCTCGAGTCAAACTCTTATCCCTTATCCTCGAGTGGCCTTTGGCCTTGATAAGTGGTGACCTTTAATGTAAAAAAAAAAATCAACACAGCCTGCCACTATGAACATGAACTCCATACGTTCTCTTTATCAAATTCTGCCCAGTTTCAACCATCGTCCCTAATCTTAAAGGTGTTCTCTCACCGTCCACCAGTCAAACTCTTGAACCCTTATCCTCGAGTGGCCTTTGGGCCTTGAAAGCGGTGACGTTTAATGTAAAAAAAAATAAAAAATCCCTTTGCCCTGAATCTGTATTGTATGTGTAAGTTCTACTTAATAGTTCGAAGTTGATTCATTTTACTTTGCTGTTAAAGCAGTACAACAATGTCTACATGAATCTGCGTTTTCTGATCAGGTCACTTGGGTTACACAAAGTGGGAACAAACGAGGGACCGTTAGAGCTTCAGGAACGGACAGGAACAGCAGACGCAAGGGACGAAAACAACAGGATCACCAGAAACAGGAGGTCACTAATCCGACAACGTGAACAAGCAATTTCACCCACCTATATTACTCGAATGTCGTCAGTGATTGGCTAGCGAGACGACTCATCTGCATAGCTGGCGACACAGATTAGTCAACTGCCCTGACTATTTGTTTACAACCAAACATTTTCAGGTTCGTGCCAGCCTCGCTTGTTTGTGAAAGCTGTCTTTTATTGCAGACACAGCACACAGGTCGTCGATGCTTTGCCTGATGAGGGCAGCCGTTACCACCGCACGGAAGCCGTTAGTAGTTAATTATGCGTATCGGCTCCACTACAGGTCGGAGGTTCAAATCATGGAAGACTTTTTAGGAGGGGTAATTTTATACTCCTTCACTGAAAATGATAATTGCTGATTAAACTATTGTACTCTCTCAAGTATCGATCAAGTTTATCTTTCACTCCTTTTATTGTTGTTAGTTTAATGGCTCTTCCAAATGCTCTTTGCCAGTGAGCCAGCAGACACAGAGAAAATTGATGAAGTGGCTCTTTCTGTTTTGTAGATCCATAAGTTGGAGCATGATGAACTATGGCCAAAACGCACTCATGTACAGTTGGGAGGTTTTCAAGCAAAGTGAAATCCTAATCATCGTACTGGTACTTTGTTCCACTCATCCTATCTTCTCAACTAAACTGAACTGAACTGAAAACAAAAGAAAATAATTGTTATTAAACTGCTTGAATATAATACAATGCAATGGTTTTGACACTACAATGGTTTCAACTATCTACACCCATTCATAACCATTGTAGAGGCTTGAGAACCAATTAGGTTGCTTAACGGAGGATTTGGGCTAATTTGGGCTATTTTTCACTAGTTTTTGGCTATTTTACAGTCATGAAAACACTTTCACAGCCTGAAAATGGTCCTAAATTAAAGTACTATATCAGATTTAACCATCTATATCCATTCATAGCTTTTGATGATGTTTTAGGACCTGCAATGTTGCATGAAACCACTTTTTCACCGAAAAATGATGGATTTTGAGTCCCGTGGAGCCCTAACGGCTATTTTTGGCCTGCACCTTCTGAATTTTGCAAAATTTTCAAAATGTTTGATTGTTTAGTGTTATTTATGTATAAATGAGCATAAGAAAATACTACTCGCATGAATCTGAAATTTTCACCCGTTACGTCCCACCCGTAATTAAAGTTAGTATAACGAATATGAGTAATATTAACACAATCAACAATATAAGCAGCTCCCACTTGTGTCAAGCAAACTTGATCCTTTGAAGCAAATCTCTGGTTCCTCCTTGTAAGACATTCACAGCAAGAACTCATCGTTCTACCACCACTGCTAAAGAATTTCCTTCCGTATGCCTAACACCAAACAGAATTTCCACAAACTCAGTTTCTTTCAAAGAACTTCCCATCTGTGGAACACTCTATCCTTATTTCCATGGAAGGTGCTCGACTGAGCTCTAATTTCTGGTTCTTCCTTGTAAAACATTCGCAGCAAGAACTCGTCCCTCTACAACCACTGCAGAAAACTTTCCTTTCTTTTTCTGTGTGCCTAACATCAAATGGAACAGAGTTTTTTTTTTTCCAAGAACTTCCCATCTGTGGAACATGTTACCACAGGATTGCTTCCCTGTGGGCTACAACATGGTCGTCTTCAAGTCCAATGCCAACAAATACTTGTCATAAACCGTCCTCATAAGTAATCAAACTTTGTTCATTCCATTCCTCATTTTCAATCCTCTCATAATATTCTCCATCATTCAACTATCAAGCCATCTCATTAATCCTTATCCTCGACTTGCTTTTAGCCTTGATAAGTGGTGATTCAATAGAAAATGATAAGAGCTGAAAAGAATCTGGTTGTAAAAAATGCAGGTTATGACTTTGCGGAAAACGGGCGAAATTTTTCTTTCGTTAATCCTTTTACTACTTCCTTCCTTCTGCCCCCGGTGCAAACGACTGCTTTTATGAGAGTTGACATGGCTGCTGTGCAAAGTATTAGTCCTTTGCATCTCGTGACATTCAAGGCCTCCTCCGTGCATAACACAGACGATCTTATGCTGCTTACAATAGGGGAACAGGCTCTGCCCATCACATAAGTCGACATCCTAAAGTGCCGTACATGTATAACCCACTTTTTAATTAGTCTTACTATCTGCGTGCAAATTAACGGTAATTTTAAAAGCAATAGAACCACACTTGTACTTTAACTGAATTGCAAATGGCATCTCCAAGATATCAGGTCCAACTCAGACTCATAGAATTCCAAAATATCCGATTCGGACTTCTTATTTTCAAGTCTACAAATTGATTGTCTGTTGATTCTTCAGAGATTAAAAAATCTGACTTGGACAAGTCCGACTCCTTCCAAAACCTCTGACTCCGCAACCCTCCTCCAATCGTGGCTTCTTAGTGTCGTGTAAGTTTGAGTTTCTTCATCGCACATCACCACATTATTTTAAAGTCATGCATATCCAGGCTCATCTTTGTTGAAGAAATGCTAGCAGTGAATTGATCGCATTCAGTTTGATCTCTGGATGAGGTCTGATGTTTTTAAGACTTAGGATCAAAGTATAGTAGTGTTCTTGGTCAGAGGCGGAGAAATTTTCCTCGACTACGTTTTCTTTTTATTCCCAATACAGATTGCCACTTTGTGAGGAGCTGGATATTCCTCACATTAAAAGCCAAAAAAGACGATCTTGTGTTTAACTTTGCCCCTACGCAGAGATGGGTAAATAAAGACTCAAAGTTTTTAATGACAGACTCCATGATTTATTAAAGTGTAGTATCTGTTTTATCCTTAGTTAGAGAAAGAGAAGTCTTTCTTGACTGGGACAATTTTTATCTTATCCAGAGTGCCCCTTTGTGGGGAGCTAGATATCCCCCACATAAAATATGACTCCGTGTCTAATATAGCCTTGTGGGGAAGCAAGTAAATAGGGGACTCCATGATTTCTCATCCTTCAGGCTGGGATCAAAGTGTAGTATCTGTTCTGTCCTCGGTCAGTGAATGAGAAATCCTTTTAGACTGAAGCAATTTTATTTTTATCCAAATTCAGAATGCTCGGATATCCCACATTAAAAAAAACAACCTAGCCCTCGTGAGGGGAGGTGGAGTAAATAAGGACTCCATGATTAACATCATGAACAAAGCATATTTAAATTGATAAAATATTTTTTGGGGGATGTGGCTTTGTTCATCTATATTTTTTAATGATAACATATTCATTTTTGAATAATCACATTGTATTCTTCATTTTATTCTTTAATGATAACATATTCATTTTTGAATAATCACATTGTATTCTTCATTTTATTCTTTAATGATAACATATTCATTTTTGAATAATCACATTGTATTCATTTTATTCTTTAATGATAACATATTCATTTTTGAATAATCACATTGTATTCTTCATTTTATTCTTTAATGATAACATATTCATTTTTGAATAATCACATTGTATTCTTCATTTTATTCTTTAATGATAACATATTCATTTTTGAATAATCGCATTGTATTCTTCTACATTTTATTTTTTAATGATAACATTAATTTTTGAATAATCGCATTGTATTCTTCTACATTTTATTTTTTAATGATAACATATTAATTTTTGAATAATCGCATTGTATTCTTCTACATTTTATTTTTTAATGATAACATATTAATTTTTGAATAATCGCATTGTATTCTACATTTTATTTTTTAATGATAACATATTAATTTTTGAATAATCGCATTGTATTCTTCTACATTTTATTTTTTAATGATAACATATTAATTTTTGAATAATCGCATTGTATTCTTCTACATTTTATTTTTTAATGATAACATATTAATTTTTGAATAATCACATTGTATTCTTCTACATTTTATTTCCAGAAAAACGTAAAAAGAAACGCAAACTTCAAGAAGACGAAATGACGGAAGAATGTGTGCAAGAAGGTACGTTTAATATATAAACAAAAACAGACAAATGCAAATTTAATTCTTCTTCGAGAGCAAAAGGTGTTTTTGATGTTGGTGACGATTCATTTATTCGCAACTCAATACAAAAATATCGACTCTTATTAATCGCAAGCGGACATAGGATAAAGGAATTGGTTTTGAAGAATATGGTAATTTTCTTGTTCTACTCTAGGACAAAGATTTTGCTAGCGACTGGTGGCAAAGCTTTATCTCATCTGCACTGACGAGTTTTGGAAAGACGAAACATATATGTATGTGGATAAAGAAAAATGGAAATATTTATTGGGTGCTTGTACAGAGAAGCGTCCGTATTAAATTATCAATACCACAAAAAAAAAACAATATTATATACTTACGCAGCAGATTTAAATAAGTATCCTCACCAAAAAGTAGGAAAAATTATCTAGTAGAACTTTAATTAAAAGTAAAATCCATTTTTCGGTTTTAGTTGGATTTTTTTTTGTTGTTGTTTTAACATTTCCATCTGCAGCACGCTATATTAATTATGACAAACGCGCTTACCTCCCCTGATTATGTCTCCTGTTACCTTAAAATGGCTACCTTTGGAAATGTCGATTGACCGTTCCCGAAAATACAGTAGTCCTACCTGAAAGTTCAACATTCAAACTCCTCGGCCTAACCTTCACAGGTAACATGAATTGGAACAAATACATTGAAGACATTGCCAAGGCTGCAGCATAGAAGGTGGGATCCCTCTACCGTGTTAGTAAACTCCTCACACTTGACATTATCCTGTATCTCTACAAAGCCACCATCTGCCCATGCATGGAGTATTGTTGTCACATCTGGGCTGGTGCATCATCTACTATTCTCTCCCTTATTGACAAGGTCCAAAAAAGAGTCGCCAACCTAATAGGTCCCTCACTGTCAACCAAGCTCCAGTCCCCGTCCCATCGCCGCAATGTAGCATCCTTACAAATACTTCAATGGATTGTGCTCCGATGAACTGGCTGCTCTAGTACCCCCTCGACGTAAATTCACTAGACCAACTCGACAATCAGCTAAATCCCATCCATTCACTGTAGAGGTCCCCAGATGCCGGAGAGCTTTCTACTCCAATAGCTTCTTTCCTCGTGCTGCCAGTCTTTGGAACTCCCTTCCTACCCCCTGTTTCCCCGACGGTACTGACATGCAGAAATTTAAAACTAATGTAAACAGACATCTCGCTGCGCAGCTCCCAATTTAGGTTGCCACCCCAAACCTTCTCCCTTTTTCCTCAGTAGCCCCTTACGTCTACAGTGGCGTCCTGCCTTGTTTGGGGTGAACTATGTTAAAAAAAAAAATTTTAAGTCCGAATAATACAAATTATTAATCCTCATCTCAAAAATTCAGAAACAGTAAACTGTATAGATGGACGTTTGAAATTCACATGGTCCAGCAATGTTTGAACATCCCCCTGATGAGGCATGAACGTGTCATCCACATCACTAAAGCCACATTGATGACTTTAGTGATGTGTATCCTAATGCCATTTCTTCAAAGTATCCCATGTATACATTGGCCAGTGCTGGGGACAATGGTGATCCCATAGTCAGGCCTTCTTCCTAAATGGGTTGATAGCTCAGATCATCTGTACATCACTAGACAATATGTCAACTTCAATTTCCACCATTCGTACAATGTAAAAAAAAAGAATTGTCCACTGCTTATAACATCGAGCAACGGCAAAATGAAGTAACACCAATCAATACATATTTGGAGAAACCCTCTACCGAAATGACTATCCGGAGAGCATGATATTTACTCCGGGAAATCTGGATCAAACATCAAGGGACACCACCGGAAAACTCACCACAGTCTGTTTACCATATATGAAGGGCTTGTCGGAAAAAATTTAGAGGATATGTAATTAATATGATATCAGGAGAGTATTCAAGAGCGACTCGACCCTCTGAAAATATTTTGTGCGAGTCCAGACGTCTACAGAAAACATCATGACTAAGAACGTGTGTATAGCATTCCACGTAAAAATATACAAAAGTGATTATGATTTTTGGAACACAGGTGTAAGAGGTCCAAATATGAGCTATATTTATTTTAATTTAGCTTTTTGCAAAGGGGTAAAAACAATTTTAAAGCCTTTTGTGAGAATTTTTTTATACCTATTGTTAAAATTTTACAAAAATCGGAGATATTGAATTTTCACGCCATTCTTACCCCCATTTGGGTAAAACTAAATATAGTCCACATTAAGTCCCCTTACGCCTAGTAGTAGCTGTGTTCCAAGATTCGTGATAATCGGTTAATTATTTTAGGAGTGAATCCTGTACATGCGAATATATAAACATACCTAACTTCACATAAATAAAGATATAGAATTTGCTTGTGGTCGCTTGATATTTCTTTTTTCACTTATATTCACCCTAAACACCCACTGAAAGAAAAACATCGGAAAACATCGGAAAGCTATAATATGTGGAGATATTGAAGAGCCGTGTATGACTAACCATATATGGAGGGAAAAAGGAAACCATCTACTGTTGTGAGAAAACGTCTCAAAGAAGCAGCGCATATGTTTGCCAATAATGGCCTCCTAAGTAAACCTGTAGCAGTCATAAATGAGGTTTACTTCGTAATGCATATCAGTGTCCCTGTGGGGTGGTTTGGCAAACTATTTCGGCCACCTTTAGGATTCACGATCGGTCAGCAGAAAAACTCCTGGACGCTCACAGCATCTACTATCTTAACCTGAAGATATTTGCTGGCAGATCTCCGGCAGCCGTAAGAGCTTCTTACTTTCCTCTTCCTCTCTCGGACACTGTCCAACTTTCTTCCACCTATACCAAATGGTAACTTTATTGAATAAACCCTTTTCGTTGTTGTTGTAAGCCGAGGTTTTTATTATTTCATTTTGTGACTTAAGTATAGATAAGAGACAACGTCGCTTTCTTTACACTTTTTCTTCTTAATTTTTTTTTTTTGCACAAAACTAAATGAAACTAAATATAGCCCACATTTGGACACCTTATACCTAGCAGTTGTATTTCAAAATTAATAATGATCCATTAATTAGTTTAGGAATGAATCCTGCACATCCAAATACATAAACATTCCTAATTTTATAAAGATAGAAATAAATGATGATAAAATGTACTTAGCTTTAATGTTTTACTGCAATTTTAGTGTATCAGCGATCATCAGAAGTGTCTCTGACTGGTATTAATTAAAATATACATCTAATATATAAAATAAAGCCAATCGGATTCTCGAAGTTTGTCATCGTTTGTCGTTCGTCCTACAAAATAAATATTTTATTCTCATTAGCAGTTATCAATCTTTGTTTTTTAAACATAAATCTTTAAATTCAAATCGATTTTATCGATTACATAATATATCTGCCCCAATATTTCCTTTAGAACCGTGCATCTGTTGGGTTATAATAACCTCCTAAGTAAACCTAGTATAGAATTTAATACAGTATGGGAACCAATAATTATAAATAATAGATTCGAACACCGATAAAATGTAGTGATGAGTAGTAATAGTACACATCGACATAAGATGCTGTTTAAAGCTCTTAAAATGTATACTAGTATTGTCCATATGGGCCCATGGCGTAATGGTTAAATGCATCGCTTAACAATTAGTTCAAAGTGACAATCTTCTGAAGGTTGAAGCTTCAATCCTTATTACAAAGTTTTAATTTTGTTATTTTTCGTCATTATTGAATAACAAAGAATAACATACAAATTAACATTTCTATCTGGTCATGGTTGATGGAATGAGAACAATCTATCCTCGTGGATTAAATAAAAGGTTCAGTTTTCTCGAGTTCAACATGAAGATTCTCAAGTTCGATAGATGCACTGAAAGAGGGTCAAAGATTACATCCGCCAAAATGTTGTGAAAATAACAACCAAGCTGAGAATAGTAATCTGAATAATACAAAGGATGTTTTATTTTATTTATTTTTTATTTATTTTTTATTTTTTTTATTTATTTATTTTTATTTTTTTTTATTTATTTTTTTTTTTTTTAATTTTATATTTATTTTTTTTTTTTTAATTTATTTATTTTTTTTTTTTAATTTATTTATTTATTTTTATTTAAAAAAAAATTTTTTTTTATTTATTTATTTTTATTTAAAAAAAATTTTTTTTTTGTATTTATTTTATTTTTATTTTTTTTAATTATTTATTTATTTATTTTTATTTTAAAAAAATTATTTTTTATTTATTTTTATTTAAAAATTTTTTTTATTTATTTTTTTTTTATTTAAAAATTTTTTTTTTTCAGAATCTAAGAAAAAGAAACGTAAGCATAAAAAAGAAGAAAAAGAAAAAGAGGTTCCCGCGGTTAATGGTGATCATTGTGAGGAAGGTATGTTTTGCCCGAAATAATTTTTTTGATCTCAAGAAATGAATTGTTATTAGAAAAAATATCTCTAAAGTGATAGTTTGCCTCTCTGCCAGCTTATACAATGAAAAGTCTGATCATAATTGGCATAGAATTTGAACCAACTTTGACGATGTGGTGAAGGCAACCACGGTTGTCTCCCCATTTTTACTATCAAGCTATGAATTAAAAGCTTCAACCTATTTAATTGGCTAATATCTTAATGATTGGTATGAAACTATTCCCAGTCAAATGGTTTCGAGATTATTCCCAAACAATTTATTTTGTGCTAACATCGTGATTTATATGATGAAAACGATACTTAATAAATTCGCTCTTTACCATATTTAGCATAAAAATCAAACTGAAAATCAACATGGCTACACGGCTTCATAAAAGTGTACAAGGGGGGGATAATTCTTTGTCTTTTTTAATTTTTTTTTTTTTTTTTTTTTTACTAATGAGTCACCTAGTGCTACCAGATCCGGCTCTCTGAAAATATTGGCTTTCTTACCTAAAATGCACCAAACATTGATGTTGTTATTATCCTTTCCCTTTGCAAAACTTAATCATGTTCTGCAAAGTCAAAATCGAAAACAACATTTTTCCTCTACAAAACAATCAAACCAAACACCATGAATAAATATTTGAGGATATAAAGAACTTGAAGCATAAAAACTTTTACCAAAATGATCGGATTTGGCATTAAATAACCCAAAAAGGGTTGATATGCCGTAAAAACCAAACAACTAAACGAAATCAAACTAATAAGTCACCGTTTATCAAGGCCCAAAGGCCACTCGAGGATACGGGTTAATGAGTTTGTCAGGTGGACGGTGAGACAATGTTCGCGATGATTGCTAACGATGGTTTAAACTGGGCAGAATTTAATTATTTAAGAGGACGGCTCAACAAGAATTTGTTTACATTGGACTTGAAAACGACTATGTTGTAGTCAGCTGGGAAGCAGCCCCACAGTATTGTGTTCTACAGATGAGCAGTTCTAGGAAAAAAACTCTGCTCACAAAAGGTTCGTTTAGTTCTAGGTACACAGAGGAAGAAAGGAAAATTATTGACAGTGGTTGTAGCTAGACGAGTTTTAGTCGTGAATGTTTTACAGGGAGGGGGGGGGGACCATAGATTGAAGCTCAGTTGAGCACCTACCATGAAAATAACAATAGAGCAGAGAAAGACTAGCAACCACTAGATTTCAAAGTCTTGTTTTGTACTCTGTCAAGGCAGGGAAGGGTGTTCTGAGCAGCACCCTCCCAGATGTGATAACAGTGCTATCTTAGGACGTATTTGACTCTTATACAGGTAGAAGATTGCATCAAGCGTGGGATACCTTCTGGAGCGATAGAATGATCTAACGTTTTATCTGTGCATTTTATGGAGAAGACATGTAGCCATGTTTATTTATTTTTTAGTTTAATTTTCATGCAGTAAACAGCTAATATTAAAGTATCATTTTTATTTTAAAAAATTACATGAATCATGATTTTAGTACAAAATAAGTTATTTCAGAGTAAAATACCAAAACCCATTGCTCACTGATAATAACCAGTGGTGTTCCCCGGAGTCTGAGTGACAACAAGTCTCCCCAGATTTCCAGTATTCTCCACCTCTTTTGATAACCATTGCAAATGACTTTGCGTTATTGCAACAGCCGCCTGCCATTGATTTCTCACTGGCAACGACTATTTTGTGTGGTATATTTTTTGGGTGGGGGGGGGGGCATTATTACTATTAATATATACTAATGAGTCACCATTTTTTTTTTTTAAAGAATTTTGAATGATCTAACTAAATTGTTTTTAGACTTTATTATTAAAAATGCTTTTTGTTATAATATGCTGAGTCACCACTTACCAAGGCTCAAGTGTTAACGAGATTGTGAGATTATCTATCAGTTGGATGATGAAGAACACTATGAGAGGATTGGAAATGATGGACAGAATTACGTAAGACGACGGCTTGACAAATATTTATTGACATTGAACAAAGGAACATTTTGATGTTTATTTTCTGAGAAATTTTATTCATGGATCTTCACCGCAAAATAATATGTCCAATCGTCAATTAAACCCAAATAATAGACACAGTGAAAACACTGTTATTAGCATGGAAACCACCATTGAAGAAAAAGACGAAAAAGCAGCGTTGTGTGTCTTCGACAGTTAAACTTCTTTCTCCTTTTCTTCATTGTTTTTTACGCTAATAACAGTGTTTTCACTGTGTCTATTATTTGGGTTTAATTGACGATTGGACGTATTATTTTCTGGTGAACGGTTCATGAGCAAAATTTCTCATATTGCCATTGTTTTAAAATTGTGAACTCCTCAGGGAATTTGCTTGTATCTTGGGACAAGGGGAAGTTTTTTTTTTGGGGGGGGGGGGGGGGCTCATTCTTACAATTAGGTTGCTTAACGGAGGAGTTTGGCTAATTTGGGCTATTTTTCACTAGTTTTTGGCTATTTTACATTTATGAAAACCCTTTCACAGCCTGAAAATGGTCTTAAATTAAAGTACTATATTAGATTTAACCATCTATATCCATTCATAGCTTTTGATGATTTAGTACCTGCAATGTTGCATGAAACCACTTTGTCACCGAAAAATGATGGATTTTGAGTCCCATGGAGCCCTAACGGCTATTTTTGGCCTGCACCTTCTGAATTTTGCAAAATTTTCAAAATGTTTGATTGTTTAGTGTTATTTATGTATAAATGAACACAAAAAAAATACTATTCGCATGAATCTGAAATTTTCACCCATTACGTCCCACCTCTATTGTTATCATTTTTTCCAGTTGACTTTAGAAGATCTATTTTAGGGTTCTTGTACTCACCATTCCAAATACTGAAGTTTCTCCGCAGAGACGTGTTTGATATAAGGAAAATGTTTAAGATCGTGTGTGAAATTAAGTTTGTCATTATTCGATCAATAACGGTTCTGGTAGAGTTTGGTATCGAGAGCAGCTTATCTTGTCATTTCATGTTATTCTTTGTAATTAGAATTTTTTCAAATGATTTGAGAATTCTGACATCCTGTATGTGTAAGAACCTTTTACTTATAGACATTTATATGAAATATTAACTAAACAAATATCATTCTTTATTTAGAAAAACCAAAGAAAAAAAAGAAACCTAAAGAGTTGGAAAAGAAAGCAGAAAACGAAAATATCGAAGAAGGTGAGTTTTCACTTCATGTCATTTTAATGGAAGTCAATACAAAAATTGTCCTCCTTATGATGGGGGGGGGGTTATTCAAATGTTTATGGGTATTCAGGAACAAGGCTAACCGACATTGCCAGTGTATTATATAAAAATTAGAGGTGCTTGTACAGAGACGGGTATATATAAAAAAAACGCTGAAAATCGCAGTTCCAATTAAATTAACCAGAAAACTCTTTGAAATACTTATGTATCAAGCAAAAATAGGTTTGTACACCAAAAATTAGCAAAAACTATCGAGTAGAATTGTAATAAAAAAAATAAAAACCCGTTATATCGTTTAATCGGGTTCGGTCATTGATTCGAGTGAAAAACACGTAATTCAGGGGGAGGTAACTCAGTTTGTCATATTAACAAGTAATAAATCCATGGCATTCACCAAAATATGATGAAACTGATTTTGATTTTTAATTAAAATTCTACTCGATCATTTTTTCTACTTTTTGGTGAGGATACTTATTGACATCTTTTGCGTAGGTATATAATAATGTCCTTTTATGGTATTGATGATTTAATACGGACGCTTCTCTGTACAAGCACCAAATGAGATGTACCTGTGACCTGTTGGGTCACAACCACTATAACTATTTATTCTAATTTAATTTGAAAATTCATGAACGGTGACGTCATATCTTTTAAGACATTCTTCTTGCATAACTACAAATAATTACTTTTTATTATTTCTATCCTTATTATCATTATTATAATTATTATATAGAATTCTTTTTCTTTATTATACTTATATAGAAGTAAAGAGACTTATTATTTTGTCATCTAATTTACATACGTGTTTGTGGTGTGTACAGACACATGTATGTAAATTAGATAGCCACGCTGAAAAAACAGAGTCACTCTTCTTCTGAATTCTCACAGAGACATTAAGAAATATTAGAGTGGTCGAATCAACACAGAATGAGAGTGGTCGAGAGAAATACATAGATAGCTAAGAGAGAGATGAGTGAATTTTTGAGTTAATTATAAATTACAGCTAATTAAAACAATTTTTTTTTGTTTTTTCGAACATAACTCAATCCCAGAACTAGGGTATAGTTGAGCATGTATTTTGTGTTATCAAAATATATCGGAAATGGTCTTAGAGAAACAAACTCACATTTAGTTTAATAATAGATTCATTTGAATATTGTTTAATGGCAAAATTTTTACTTGAATCTTTTCAAAGGCCTTATTTTTTTATGCTTGCTCTGAAATGTTTGATTTTGAAGAATTTTCCAACTTATCTTTTTCAGTAAAATCAAAGAAAAATAAGGATGAAAAAGAGAGAATTGCAGACACAGAAAATAACAAAAATGAAGAAGGTGGGTGATTTAAAAAAAAATTTTTTTTTTTCTTTTAATACCATCACTTGGTATTTATATGAACTGTAACTTCTTTTTAGATGTTTCTCTACAAGCACACCACCATTAAAAAAAAAAAAAAGAAAAACACTTTATTTTTTAATTTTAACATTGCCCACTAGATTTCGAAATCTGTTTTGTACTCTGTCAAGGCAAAAAAGGGTGCTCTGAGCAGCACCTCCCCAGATGTGGCAACAGTACCTCCCCATCTTAGGACATATTTGACTCTTAAACAAGTAAAGGATTGCATCAGGCGTGAGATACTTTCTGGAGCGATAGAATGATCCAACCATTTTTCCATGATCCCTAGCAAAGAAATGGGGCTAATCAGGTTGCATACAAACCTATTTATTTCTCAAATTGCGTAATTACTAAAAATACAAATAATGTTAGAATAACTTATTTTGCCTTTTTTGGTCCCCCGATTTATAAAGTCAGGAGACCTATGTTTTGAGGCATTTCCGTCCGTCCGTCCGTCCGGATTTTTCTCCACGACCATCCATTGAATTTCTCTGAAATTTTGCATGAAGTTGTAACTTTTGTCAGGTTAGAAAGTGACATTCTCCGATTTAAAAAAAAAAATCTGGTTAGCCCCCCAGGGGGTCAAAAGGCCCCAAAAATGTAAAAAAAATGACATTTTTTGCCCCATAACCTTTCATCCATCCATTCAATTTCTCTGAAAGTTGGCCAAAATGTGGAGGCAATTGTTCCTAATAGAAAATAAGTATCGTTAACCTTGGAAAAAATCTGGTTCGCGCCCCCAGGGGGTCAAAAGCCCCCAAAATTGCAAAAAATCACCCTTTTCTCCCATAACGTTTGATCCATCCATTCAATTTTTCTGAAACTTGGCCAAAAAGTAGAGGCAATTGTTCTGGATATAAAATGAGTATCCTTGATCTCAAAAAAATTCTAGTTCGCGCCCCCAGGGGGTACAATGTGGGTCAAAAATGCCCCAAATTGCCCAAATTTATTGCATTTTACACTCGACAGAGGGGGACCACGATTGCACGGCTTGTTTAAACTAATCAGCCATAATAATATGCTTTGTGTCTCGGTTTCAATATATATTGGTATAAATATTTATTCCTTTGTGTGTACTAAGGGAAGTAATTCAGTATATATTCAAGCAAAAAAATCAATTGTTTTGATGACGTTGAAAGAAATGATAAAAGCTTGGAAAATGAGGCGCATCTTATCTGTATTTTCTTGTGCTATCGCTGAAATACATAACCTTATGACGTAGTAATAATTGGGTTCGGTCATGTTCTTCGGCGTCAACGAGGTGAATTCATCAGAGAAGTTATCAATCCGGATCCACTCTAGGTCTGGAAGACGCAGTGTGATAGCCAACTCAAAACGGAGCTCGGAATGGTGAAGCAGGATATAGAACTCATTATCAGTCCACTTATCAATGGTGTTTGCGCAAAGTAATTCTTTTTTTTTTTTTAAACTATTAACAAAAAAAATCAAATAGTTGACTTGTTTACAAATGAACCGAAATACATTTTGGGTGAAATTTAATTCCGTAATTAATGAAACTATGTTTTTAAATAGGATTTCTTTTTAAGTTGGGGGGGGGGGGTCACTAACTTGTTTGGGATGGGGCCTTTTTTTAAAAAAAATTTTTTTAATTTAGAACTATATTGCAACTTGTTGAAAATCAAGTCAATCCTCCACAATCAAAGTGAAAGGACAATGCTAAATCGTTATTCACTATATAAAAAATATTCTCAAATAGAACTATGTGTTATATTAAAATCTAGGCAATCATTGAATTAGAAAACAATAAAAACAAAGTTAATTAATGAGATGTTCTTTTTCAAAGCAATATGCAAATTAGTTACGACTACAATCGCATACACATGACTATTATATTAGAAGGTATTGTTATTCCTTCGTATGAATATGACTCTGGCATTTTAATATCACTGTGAGTGTGAGAAATGGCCCAAATTTACAAATATACGGATTCAGTAAAAAGTGTTTTTTTAACTATTAAATATAGAAAAAAAACTTAAAAAATATTTGTTGTCCCGTGATTAACTATGACTCAGTTTTTTTTTTCTTTTCAAAACGCTAATTAAATTTTGTACAACCAAAAATCTTATATAAATGAATAAATTTTCCATCTATTTTTAACTATTTTAACGTCAAAACACGTTTTCCTTATTTAATTCTATAATACAACATTATATTTTGAAATACTGTATACATAGGAAACTTCAAATACCCTCAAACAAATTTAGGTTTTCCTAATTTGCATATTTATTTTATAAACAGCTTCTAATAAATTAATATTCTGTAATATACAGTTGTAATTTTACATTGTCATATTTTCGTATATGAACGCAATATTTTCATCGATAGTAAACTGTCCAAGGTCGTTGGGATGCTGAGAACAGATATTACACTTTGATCTTAGCCAAAACATTAAGAACAAGGAATTTTTTTTGTGTAAAAGTAAAAGAAATTTTTTCCCCTTTATTTTTTTATCATCAGTTATTAAGATTAAGCCTCTTCTACTTTGCTCATAAAAATTAAGTTATTATTCTTTCTTTTCTTTATTATTATCAGTTATTATTAAGATTAAGCCTCGTCTTTGCTCATAAAAATTAAGTTATTATTTTTTCTTTTCTTTATTATTATCAATTATTATTAAGATTAAGCCTCGTCTTCTTTGCTCATAAAAATTAAGTTATTATTCTTTCTTTTCTTTATTATTATTATCAATTATTATTAAGATTAAGCCTCGTCTTCTTTGCTCATAAAAATTATTTTTTCTTTTCTTTATTATTATCAGTTATTATGAAGATTAAGCCTCTTCTTCTTTGCTCATAAAAATTAAGTTATTCTTTTCTTTATTATTATCAGTTATTATGAAGATTAAGCCTCCCTTTTTTTGCTCCTAAAAATAAATTTGCTTACGTGATTATTGAAGCGAAAAGAAATGATGGTTGATGATTTAGAAAATCTTTTTTGTTCTTTTCTTTACTTGATAATAGAAAAACCAATGAAGAAAAAGAAAAGGAAACATTTGGAGGAAAATGCAGAAAATGACAAAACAGAAAAAGGTGAGTTTTCATTTTATGCAATCACTAGTGTACAACCTCCGTCAAAAATGATGGAGGGAGAACGGGGCGGGATAATGCTCCGCCAGTGTCCGCACTCCCTATTTATCTAGATATATCATCAAAATATTAATATAAAATCATCGACTTACATCAGTAATTTAATTTTTCATATATATAAATTATTATATATGATTTATAATTTATATTAAAAATAAAATAAACAAATAAAAAAAAAATCAACATTTGCAAGGGAAACTTTTCTAGTAAGCAAGTATACTCTCATTTATTTTTTTTTTGTGTCGGATATTAAATGAAATTTTTCTGAAAGAAAAGTACATATCTGTCATTGATATTATTTTCGCCTCCATGACCAAAATGTTGGCGTTTTTGTGAATCCGTGACTAATGTAAACAGGGTGCATCACAATTTCAATTAAAATGTAACATTTAATGACAATCTACAGTGGGAGTACATTTTATATATATATATATATATATTTTTTTTGATTTTATTCCATTAGTTGCGACAAAACAAGTTTTGTTTCATTGGCGCAAATAGCGACCAACTCATCGGGCTAGCAATGGAATTCAAATGGCATACGTTTTAACTTCACCTTAACGGGAGATTGAAAATTGAAAATACATTGGAGGGGGAGTGGGACAGAGTTGGGGCTTTGTCTATAACGGTGACATGGGACATGAGAGGGGAGGGGGGAGGATCCCAACAAGTCGTGTTTCAAATTATTGCGTGGGAGGTTTTCACGTGTTTGTGCTGTGATGATCTCAATTTCGGCCGGGGTGGGAGGAAGGGAGATGGTGCGACGGCCAGAGTGAGTTAAATTTAAAATGAGAATAAAATTATGATTATAACCGTCATTCCTATTTTATTTTAATTCTAATAAGTAATTATCATGTGGATAAAAATGTTTGATAATTTTAATTTAGGGTATTAATTGCTACTTCTGCATTTTATTTATTTTATTTTAATGTTTTGTTTATTATTTGTAGTGAATTTTGTTGTGATTATATATTTTTTAAATTGTGATTATATTATACTGAGATCAATACTAGTGGAATCATTTTATAAGAGAAGTTTCATGGTGTTACCAGTTTTAGCATTAACAAATTAATTATATATATATATATATATATATATATATATATATATATAAGGTGAGTCAATGAAAAATAGTTAGACCTGTAAATGGAAACAGATCAATGTCTTCAGTTGCTTAAGGAATGCAATTGAAAGAGAAGAAGAATAAATATTTTTATTTACTAAATGCTCCTTGTTCTGAACAACTGAAGATATTGATCTGTTTCCATTTACAGGTCTAACTATTTTTCATTGACTCACCTTATTTTTGCTCTATCCAGTATATTGAGTTTTCCTCATCTCACAATAGGTCTAATTCTCTAAAAGTTATCTTTTAGTTATAAACCTTCATATATATATATATATATATATATATATATATATATATATATATATATATATATAAGGAAATTGACAACATCTTTGAAGCACGCATGAGAATGTATTTAAGTGAAATATTTTGAAAATCAACAATCGTGCAATTTTAAATGAAAAATTCATTTATTTAATTTTTTTTCTTTTGCAAATAATATATATAGATAAATGAAGGAAGAGAGATAAAGATGTGCGGATGACAAATCTATTTCATCTTCGATTGTTCAATGCAAGGTGTACTCGATAAAAACATGTTTATTTTTCTTTCCTTAAGATAGGCTTTTCAAAGATTAAAATCTATATATATATATCTTTACATATATATATATATAAACTTTAATAATATTGACGAAGTAGCCATAATTACTAAGAAAGAGGGAGGCCTTTATTATCAAAATAAATATAAAAAAACACGAGTAGAGGCGATCAAGAATCTGTTTTTTTTGTTTTTTGTTTTTTTACTCTAGTAACGTGTTTAAAAGAAAAGAAATGAATGAACAGAGGGGGGAGAAGAAGATGTTATTGCTACCTAGACGTCTTTTCTTTAAGGTCGACCGAAAGAGCAATAACATCTTTTTTCCACTGCGCATCCTGTGCATTCAATGTTAACAAGCACCACAAAAGATTGAATTGCACCCGACTCCCTTTCCACAAACTGAGCAGAAAACTTTCCTCTTTTGGGGAACTTTCCAACACTACAACAACAAATAAATAAAATAAATATAGGACGGATGGCCCAAACGATCTCTGTGAAAGGATGCTAGCCTGTCACCAATTATACTTCCAGCAATTTTTTATTTTTTTTTACCATGGTTCACTCCAAACAAGGCAGGCCGCCACTGTAGACGTAAGGGGCTACTGAGAAGAAAGAAAAGGAGAGAAAGTTGGGGGGGGGGGGGTCAGCCTAAATTGGGATCTGCGCAGCGAGATGTCTGTTTACATTAGTTTTAAATTTCTACATGTCAATACTGTCGGGGAAACAGGGGGCAGGGAAGGAGTTCCAGAGGCCAGCAGCACGAGGAAAGAAGCTATTTGAGTAGAAGGCTCTCCGGCATCTGGGGACCTCCACAGTGAATGAATGAGATTTAGTTGATTGTCGAGTTAGTCTAGTGAATTTACGTCGAGGGGGCACCAGAGTAGCCAATTCATCGGAGCATAATCCATTGAAGTATTTGTAAAACAAACATAAGGATGCTACATTGCAGCGATGGTACAGGGACTGGAGCTTGGTTGACAGTGAGGGACCTATTAGGTTAGCGACTCTTTTTTGGACCTTGTCAAGGAGGGAGAGACTAGTAGATGATGCACCAGCCCAGATGTGACAACAATACTCCATGCATGGGCAGATGGTGACTTTGTATAGATACAGGATAATGTCAGGTGTGAGGAGTTTACTAGCACGGTAGAGGGAGCCAACCTTCTTTGAGGCAGCCTTGGCAATGTCTTCAATGTATTTGTTCCAATTCATGTTACCTGTGAAGGTTAGGCCGAGGAGTTTGAATGATGAACTCTCAGGTAGGGTGTTATTTGCCATGGCAATCGATGGTTGGAGAGGCTTCTTGTAGTTGTTGAAGGAAAGTAGCTTTGTCTTTGTGGCATTAAAAGTTACCAACCATTTATGACCCCAATCCACTAAAGCCTGGAGGTCATTTTCTAAAGATTCAGCCATTGCCTCAGATATGATCGCATCTGTTTTACCAATATGGCGAGAGTAAAGCGTGGTGTCGTCAGCAAATAAACCAATCTCCGCTCTATGTCATCAGGGAGATTGTTTATATAGATCAGGAACAACAAAGATCCAAGGATAGATCCCTGGGATACACCTGCATTTTTGTCATGTTCCTTAGATGAACGGCCATTGAGAACAACCTGGATTTTTCTTTTGTTTAGGAAGGTTCTAATTATATTAAGTAGTTGCCCAGTAATACCGTATGAGCGTATTTTCAGAAGAAGCCCTTTATGTCAAACCTTGTCAAAGGCCTTGGATATATCAAGCACTACTGCCCTAGCTTCACCTGCCTTGTCGAGTGTATGATACATGCGTTCAGAGATGACCGTTAGGATGTCTGCAGTAGATCGTGTTTGTCTAAATCCATACTGGCGGTCAGATAGAAGTTTAGCATTAACTAAGTGCCGTACTATTGCTAGATTGATTAAGGATTCAAAGATTTTGGCAAAGATCGGCAGTAGACTGATTGGGCGGTAGTTCTGAGGGTCGGTTCTATTCCCAGAACTCTTGTAGACAGGTATCACAGAGGCAATTTTCCAGCTATCGGGGAAGCAAGATTCAGCTAGGCATTTATTGAAGAGTTTGGAGAGGACAGGGGCCAGTTCAGCAGAACATTTCTTTATTACTATTACAGGTATAAGATCAGGCCCACAAGCTTTAGAGGTGTCAAGGTTTTTTATTATGTCTCTGGGATGGGGTGATGACCAGGTTATCAAGTGTGGATTCGGTCAGCAAAGGGAATTCAGGGAGGGGGTGGCTATCTGAGTCTAAAGTAGAGTTAGAAGCGAAACGCTGGGCAAGTAGTTCAGCCTTATCAGTGGCCATGCAAACGACATCATTGTGGTTTGATAGTGGAGGAATCGTTGATTGACCATTATTCACTACACTATTGTAGATTTTCCAGAAATCGTGAGTACCTAGTTTCTGTGACTGGATGAGTCTTTTTGTTAACTCATTATACCTTCTCTTCGCTTCGCCTATCACGACCTTGCAATTATTTCTTGACTCTATAAATTTATGTCTATTAGTAGCTGACTTATGGCGGCCAAATTTACGGAATGCTTGTTGCCTCTCGGAAATGGCAGCTGCACATTCTGAAGTGAACCATTGAGGAGAGTGGGGCTTGCTAAAGAATTTTCGCATGGGGACATAGGCTTCAGTGCCTGCTTTGACCCATTCAGTTAATTCATTCGCACACTGGTTTGCAGGTAGTGATAAGGTTTCCCTCCATGGGGCGTCACTGATGTGATCTCTGATTGACTCAAAATCAGCCTGCTCGTAGTATCTTGTTGTTTTGAGCAACGGTTCATCAGCTTTTGGACGACTTTTTAGGGTGATATGTATCATTAGCACAATGTGATCAGCATTCCCGATTGGGCTATGAGCTTTCGTCACACAAGCCTCGGACATTGAGGTCTAGAAGTGAGGCTTGCTGGTCTATCTATACACCTGGGTGGAGTGTTTGCTTACAGCTATTTCCAAATTGTCACCCATCTAAGTACTGACCAGGCTCAACATTACTTAACTTCAATGATCTCATGGGATCTGGTGATTCAATGTGATTTAGTCGTAACATTATCAAAGTACATAAATACAAGTTGATATTTGAAAATTGTTGCATGAAACGAATTATACAGAAATTTATACCATAAACTTTTGAAGATATTTAAAGCAGAAATATTTTTTACCAAAATGACTCGATTCGCCATTAAATAACCAGAAAATTGTTGATCTGCCATAAAATAAGCATACCAAACTTTAAACCTTTCACTTAATTAAAAAAAAAATTATTTTTATGATTAAAAATGATTAAATTGCCATTGCTTTTAATTGATATAAGATGACGCATAATTCGTTGGATCAACATTGATACATAAATAGATAAATAAATAAAAAAAGAAGAAAGAAAAGTAAATAATTCAACTGGCTCAACAGTACCAATGTTTCGAGTTACTGGAAGCAAATCAATGAACAAAGTCTTCACTAGATGAAGTTGTGACAACAGATCCAATCAAAAGCCTTTCCAAAATCTTTTTATCATTTAATTATTTAAGTCAGTCCCCTTCTCCTACCGCTTCTCATCTCATTTGCTCATTGTTTATGTCATGGCTCTCCTCCCACCACTGCTCCTCCCTCTCTTATCACCACTTTTTGTCTCATTCATCCTTCCTCCCACGAGCTAAAACATTCAATATGCTAGCAACCAAGCAAGATTATCAGTTTTATTATTGATTATTATTTTTATTATTGTTGATTATTATTTTTATTATTGTTGATTATTTTTATTATTATTGATTATTTTTATTATTATTGATTATTTTTATTATTGATTATTTTTATTATTATTGATTATTATTATTGATTATTATTTTTATTATTGTTGATTATTATTTTTATTATTGTTGATTATTTTTATTATTGATTATTTTATTATTATTAATTATTATTATTTTTATTATTATTGATTATTATTTTTATTATTGTTGATTATTTTTATTATTGTTGATTATTATTATTTAATTAAACAAAAATGTTTATTTTAAGGAAAATCTTTTTCTTTTTGTTGCTTCTTTCAGAAACCTCAAAGAAAAAAAAGAAAGACAAACATTTGAGAGAAAACGCAGAAAGTGAAAAAAGTGACGGCGGTGAGTTTTCACTTCAATACGATTGTGATTGAGGAATTAAAATAAAATAAAATAATGCTAGCAGCAGCAGCTGTTTACAAAACTAGCGATTTTTACAAACTTCATTTAGTCTTATTTTTGAAAACAAAAAAAAGAAGACTTTTTTGTTTAAAGTTAATGCGGTTTGTGGTTCTTTTATAAGATAGTGACTTCTTTTGAGAAATACGTTTTTTTTAAAATATACTCAACCTTTGAACTTTGATTCTAGGGAGAAATTATTTTCTAGCTGCCAATTTAAAAAAGTAAATAGGATTCTACTTGTTTTTAGGTGATTACGTGTGAACCCCCTAAAAAAGACAACAAAAATAATTTAGAGTGGGTCGGGGTGGGGTGTCAAAAATGCCCCAAATTGCCCAAATTTATTGCATTTTACACTTGCCACATCGAGTCACATACAGAGGGGGACCACGCACGCGCAGCTTGTTAAGACTATATGGCCATTCTCTACCCTCATATTCAAGGTTTTCAGTATAACTACAGAATTTCTGAAACCACCTTCGTACTGTCTGCGAACCTTTCTCCACATATTCTGTTGATATTGCTGGAAATGTTTGGAAATTATCATGACCTACTTTGAACTCCTACAAGAAAAGTATATGCATTTTGGCTTCGTTATTAAAGGCTTTAAAATTGTATCCTCAAAGAAATTATTGGAAATATAATAAAGGTACACTTTGATTATTAAACATGAGGTAGCAGGTTCAGTTCACAGGGGAAGGTCAACGAAAACATGAAAGGAAGTGATAAAAATAGACACTGGGAAAAGAGAGATAAATAAAGACCTGGTCAGAGATAGGTTAGTTTGGAAGTCAATTTTTTAAAGCCGTCCAACGCGTGCCAGCACGTAAAATGAATGTTAAACTGAATGTGATGATGATTGATGTATTATTTGACTTTTGAAAATTTTACAAATACTTAACTGATGCTAAGTGTAAAACCCAAGATTCAAGCTGAAATTGTGTTTATTTGCACAAAGGTTTTTTCTTTTAAATTTAAATAATAAACTTCTCTTTTAATTATTATTTGGGGAGGTGGGGTATTAAAAGGTTTCTTTTGATAGTGAATTGTTTAAAATATTATTTCCAACTCGATCGATAACATGGGTAGTTTTTTTAGTTTTGTTAATTTTTTTTTTTTTTTAATAATAAACCTCTTTTTTATTAGTATGGGGGGGGGTTATTAAAAGTTGTTTTTTTCTTTTAAATTTAAATTTCTCTTATAATTATTATTTGGGGAGGTGGGGTATTAAAAGGTTTCTTTCGATAGTGAATTGTTTACAGTATTATTTCCAACTCGATCGATAACACGGGTATGTTTATTTTAGGGGGAGGGGGGTAACCAAATGTAAAAAAGACTAATGGAGGTTTGTTATGTGTCTGAAACCAAAACTATACTATTACTTCTATTTATTGTACTATCTTTTAATGCTCAATTCAAGGAGGATGGGGTAGTGTAGTATCTGTTCTGTTGTCATGAGATCCTCCTCCGTGGGGGCTAGTATCTGTTCTGTTGTCATAATACCATCCTTCCAGGCATTACCACCTCCTTAGATGTGGGGGGGGGGGGTAGTAGTGTATATTTATTAGTCATGTTATTATCCTCCCGGGCTAGCAAAATTATGCTTCCTCTGGTTGCACATATTTGCTAGTTTATATAATAAAGCTGTGCTTTCTGTCCTCATTCATGTACACCTCCTGGGGGGGGGGGGGGGGGGGGCAGGGGAGATAGACTACCATAACTACATATATTGTGACGTATATTACACAGGGTACTTGGATAAGTATAACTTATATATATAATTTATATTAATATAACTTATACTAAAGTTGGAATTCTTGTCTGTCTGTTTGCAAACTTCTCTATAACCATATATATTCTGAGACTACATTACCCAGCGTACTTACTTACTTAGACTTAGGTCCTCCCATGTCCTGAGGCCGTCAAAGTGATCCATCGCATTCATAAGTATTTCAATTTGGCAAACTTTTGACTGTTTTCGTTGCAAGAATATTTTACAGAGGCAGGTCGCTAGCCTGAAGCCAAACCTCTAACATTTATACAGAAGACTGTAAGTGGAGAAGTCTCTGGTAGATATTTACTTCCTTGTTTTTAAAGTAAAGCGAAAATTTCAAACACAACTCCGCGCCGTTGTTGTGGTTTGTTTTGTTTTTTAAAAACGTCATCAAACCAACGACTTTTGCTACTTTGCATTTCACTGATTTTCTTTGAATTTTCGAAACACAAACTTTGCATTAATAACGCTTTCATTCATTTTGTTGCTCTCAATCCAAAGTTCACATTTACTCTCAATCCAAAGTTCACATTTACTCTCAATCCAAAGTTCACATTTACTCTCAATCCAAAGTTCACATTTACTCTCAATCCAAAGTTCACATTTACTCTCAATCCAAAGTTCACATTTACTCTCAATCCAAAGTTCACATTTACTCTGTTATTGATGTTATATTTTCTCCAAAATAAATTGAATACGAATTACTTCCTTATTTGTTAGAATTTGAACTTCTCGTTTTTCTTGTCTTAAATCACTTTGTGTTACGTATCATCCGATTGGGGTCGTGACATGATGTGAAATTTATTTCAGGAAAGAATAACATAAAAGACATAAGACCAAGTATTTTGAATTTGAAGAATATTATTTAATTTTTATTTGCAGCTTCTGCTAAGGAAAAAGGAGACGCACTGAATGTTGAACCAAAAGAAAAGGATTCCGAAAAAACACCAAATGGTAAATGAATATTTGTGTTTTCAGTAATCAGTTATGGCTTTTCACATTTCTATCAGAAAATGTTTTAGTAAATTCTGTGGTCTATACGGTGTGTTCAGAGTCATTTACAATATATTCTGCATTAAATACCCCCCCCCCAAAAAGGGTTGATATGCCGTATAACAAAAACATTAGTTTGTCTTACATGTTTTAATTGAGTTCCTTAAGTACATGTTCTTCAATTAAATATAGTAAAGGAATATCCCCGTATTATACATCTATACTCAAGCCCCCTCACTTTTTGACTTGGGGGCTCCCCCCCCCCCCCCCCAACTTTACGGTCATCAATAATTAAGTTGATATGCATGTGTTTAACCGGGTCCCCCCACTTTTATAACTGTCCCGCCGGCCCTGGACACACTAAACTTTTGCATTCCATGCATTTCACTAATTAATGTCGAATAACCATTTCACATTTAAATTACAGGTAGAACTATTGTAGACATTTGCTACTTTGAATTTCATTGAACTTTGAAACGACAAACTCTGCATTAATAATAACCCTTTCCTTCATCGGTACTCTTATAGTTGACTCACAATGTTTCCGTGAATTCACGTTGTCGACGTTCGGGCAGGTCTCGGAAGCGCCCGAGAGTTGATGAAACTATTAGACAATCAGGTTGCAGCAGGCATAAGAAATTAATCGCGTTGAATAAAAAAAATGAATTTCTATCATTTCTGTCAGCTCGTTGAATCTCCCGAACGACTAATTGAGTTCTGCTAGCAAAGGTCTCTTGTATCGAAAAAAATAGAAATGCAGTAAATGTCAACGTATCTACCCTGTCGTTGATGTTTAAAAAAATAAATCACCTTTTGAAACTTTCTGGTGCATAAAAAAATTTGATTAAAAATGGTTCCTTTGAGAAAAAAAAAAAAATGTAATTATTAACAGTTGTTTAGCTATGGTTTGTTCGATCTTTTTTTTTATCTATGTATTTTCCTTTGAATTACTTTGTCTGAAATTATCGCCTGCCAGTCTTCCATTTAGCGTTTGTCAGTTTTTTTCGTTCGTCAACTCTAAAAGTACCCATTCATCTTGTGCGTTTGTACATTCTATGGTCTATACTGTGTGTTCGAAGTCATTTACGATACATTCCCTATCAAATAACCTCAAAAGGGTTGATATGCCGTAAAACAAAACAAATATCTTGCATGTTTTAATTGAGTGCCTTAAGTGCATGTCCTTGTGCCAAATAAAACAGCTTTTTAAATATCAACAAATGTAAGAATGTTTATCATATTTAACACTGTCACAAGTGTTTAGTATCACGCAGATGATAAATTTATTGAAATATATATTCGCCACTCTATAATAAAGACCAATGTGTATTTATTTGTATATAAATAAATATATGTACTTCCATCTCGTCATGCAAAAGTTAGCGAGTAAAACATGTGCCTTTGTCTAGCACCCGGACGAAAACATTTTCAAGTTGTGAGAGGAAGTGAGAAAGCAAATGGCAAGTCAGACTATCACCTCAGACTTCACACAGCCTGAAATGAATTCAGAAAGAAATCCTCCACTTTATACTAAAAAGTCAACAATGGATGTTATTTTTTTTTTAGGTCATCAGAAATGATAATAATTTATATATTAAAAATTAAATTTCTTGCATAATTCTGTGATTTTATATGAATATTTTGGTAATATATCTAGATAAATAGCAAGTGTGAACACTAGTGGAGCATTTTTTTTTTTTTTTTGATAGGGGAAGTACACTAAGTATTATGAATGACTAATCGAAGTCGGGGGAACTATTTCCTGTTCCCATTGATCAAAACTTACCTCCACCATCGACGTCTATTTGTAGACTGTTGACAAAAACAAATGTTTTGTAATAAAAAAATTTCCACGAGTGACACAATTTTGAAAGAACAAAGCTTGATATATAAATAAGCTTCATAATTTCACACAATCAATTTCACTACTTTAGACCAGCAAACATAGAGATACGTTTGTAATGACATATTTTGACCCGATTTTAGTCGTAAGTCTGAACACACATATGTTAGTTACCTATGCTAATGCAGTAAAATCATAATCACAGACATGAAAACATATCTATGACATATATGGACGAGGAAAATACATGAACGCCATACAATAATGATATGAATCAAGTTAGATATGTGTATATGCTTATATATTTCTATGTATAGGATTCACTCCTAAACTAATTAACCGATCATCATTAATTTTAGAACACCACTACTAGGCATAAGAGTAGGTAATGTGGGTTATATTTAGCTTAAGTTAATTTTATATAAAAGAGGGCGTGGGAGCTCTTTGTGAAAATTCACATACCTCTGACTTTTGTGAAATTTTAACAATAGGTATTAGATATCAATAAATATTTCAAAAATTTAAGTTTCTTTGGGGTATTTTAAAGGGCCATGATATGGGTACAACCTTCCATTTAAAAATTCAAATATTTCAGATTTACATTAAATTTGATCCATAGTTATTAGACACCAATTAAGCAAGATTCTCTGATTTCAGACTTCTTCTTAAGACCCCTTAAGCTTTAAGTCTTAACTTTTAAACATTTCTAGAATCAAAATAATCTAATAAATGTTGATCAAAATTAGAAAAAGGATTCTAGACATAATGTTTAGTCGCATTATATTTTGATTTTAATCTTCGTAGGGGGACATAAAAGTGGTGCAAAACTGTTCTGTTCAGGAGAATTCATTTTACTCATCCTGGGACGAGTATTCTTCTCGTAATGATATCAAAATAAATATTGTAAAAAAAAAAATAAAAAAACTAATTCTAGAGCGGAATGTGGACTTCTTTCGTAATGTTCAGTATGGCTTTCGTGGTTTTTGTTCAACTGTTGTAACTGATCAGATCTGTCGGTTTATGGATAATTCAGGAGAGGGAAGAGCCATTTCGCTTGATATTTCGAAGGCATTCGACAAAGTGTGCAATTCTGGTATTCTTACGCAAACTTCAGGATTATGGTATTAGTGGTTCTTGACATTATTGGGTCTTTTCTTTCCGATCAAAGCTTGTGAGTAACTCTGAATGGTGTCTCCTCATTCTCTTTTCGTGTCAATGTTGGTGTTCCTCAGGCTTCTGTTCTAGGCCCAACACTGTTTCTTCTCTTTCTCAATGATCTTCCAGAGAATATTATTCAGAAGATGAGATGCTGATGATGCCACTCGCTATTCTGTTGTTACTTTTCGCCCATCTTCCTCGGTTCAGTCGAAATATGCAGCTCATCTAGAAGTTGGGTTCAGTTGTGTATTGGGGTATGAAATGGCTTGTTTTGTTTAATCCTGCTAAGACTCAGCTCTTGTCTTTCAGTCGTAGGTGTGTCCCTTTTCTTCCTGAGATTCTCATGGATGGTTCTGTTCTTGAGGAAAAAATGGACTCTGAAACTTCTTGTTTTTTCTTTCTCATCAAATCTTTCTTAGAGTTCATCCATTAGATTCATTGTTTTTTCTGCTTCTCGTAAAGTCGGTTCTCTCTATCGCTCCAAACACTTTCTCACACCTGAGGCTATTCTCTATCTCTATAAATCAACTATCAGACCATGTATGGAGTACTGTTGTCATATTTGGGCTGGTGAGTCTCATTTGAAGGTTCTTGATAAGGTGCAGAAACGTATCTGTAATTTGATTGGCCCTACCCTTTCTTCTTCTCTGCACCCTCTCTTTCACAGACGTGATGTTGCTAGTCTCAGTCTTTTCTATAAATACTATTATGGCATGTGTTCTTCAGAATTGTGTGATCTATTCCCTGTTTCTTTTGTTCCAGCTTGTTTGACTAGTTGGTCTAGTGGTCGCTATCAATTCGCTGTTTTGATACCTCATTTTAATACAGCTTCCTATTCCAGTAGCTTCTTTCCAAAGAATTGCCGGCTTGTGGAACTCTCTTCCTGCTGACTGTTTTCTTCCTACCTATAGCCTTGTTCTTTTCAAGACTAAGGTCAATAGGCATCTCCTGTCTTTGCAATAATCATCTTTTGTTCTTGTTAGCTCCTTACATCAAGTGGCTTCATGCCTTGTCTGGAGCGTTTTCCAACCTCAACATTTGGTAACGACTTATTCTTCCACAGTGTTCAACAAACTAGTTTCAGTACGAAGTGTATATTTATTGTACAAACATCAAAAGCCAAAAACACGGGGCTGTGTCGCATTCCCATTCTATCGACCACCCATCCTCTCCGTGCAACTTAGGGATGTCAGTTCTCCGCCTTTTTAGCAGAATTTCACCTTTTTTTATCCAGAAAAGGCGGATTTCCATTTAAATCGCTATCCCATTTTCAGTTTTTGGTTGAAATCCACTAATTTTTTTTTTTTGCAGAAAAAGCTGATTTCTGCCAAATCGCTAAAGCCTTACCTCCTTATTTTTTTATCGCTATTTGGCTGGATTTTATTTCGCTCTTTCTCTTTCTTCCTTCTCACTTTATCTTTCTTTCTCCTTTACTATTTTTTCTCTCTTCCTCTCTTCGTCTTGTCTTGCCTTCCTTTTCCGTCTTATGACAGTTCTCACTGAAAACGTTAATTTTGGCATGAAGGCTAAGATTTCAAACTATTGATGATGTGGTAAGGGAGTTAGATGACTTTTGTTTCATCAAAGAATGACTTCCTCTCCCCCCCCCCCCTCACATGTGCACTTGGTATCTTTCTCTTAATTTTGACTATCTCAGTTGAAATTGATTAGAGTTGTTTAGGAACAAAGTTGTTTTTTGTGCTGCCCTCTCCACAAACACACACACGGAAAGGGGCCATGGTCCCACAGGTTGGGAAATTCACCTTGATTTCAGCTTTTTGGGGCTATTGGCTACTTATATCTCTGGTAACTTTTTATCCTTATTTTGTTGATAATACCTATTTTTACATTAGATATCTTGCTTTGACTTTCTGTTACATTTATTTATTTGTCATCTGCCTTCTTTGACACTCTTCGGGCCAGGATAAAAGTGTAGTATCTGTTCTTTCAGTAAAGGAGAGATCCTTCTAGACTGAGGCAATTTTTATTTTGTCCCAATCCATAATGTCTCTTTGTGGAGAGCCAGATCTTTCCCCACATTAAAAACCGACCTTGTGTCTAACTCTGCCCTCGTGGGGAGGCAAGTAAATAGGGACACTCTTGGTCAACTACTCCCCTACACCGTCATTTCGTATCATCAGGGTGCAGAATACATGATGTAACTTTTGTTTTTGTCTTTACAGTTGTTGATGGCAAAAAGAAGAGGAAGCCCAGACATCCTGGACGAGAAGAGAGGAAAAAAGAAAAATCTAGACTGAAGAAGCTTGTAGCAGATGGTACCATTGTCCCGGAGACGAAACGTAAGAACAGATTAAAGCTTCTATTTGTCGCATTTTTTACAGACACAATTAAACATTTTGGTTTTCAGTAAAAATAACAAATAACATTCAATGGAACATGAGAAACACATTTTTCTCCCAAAGAAAAACAATTGACTTGGAAATATCTCTATGGTGAGCTAATATTTCTGTGGTGAGCTAATATCTCTATGGTGAGCTAATATTTCTATGGTGAGCTAATATTTCTGTGGTGAGCTAATATCTCTGTGGTGAGCTAATATCTCTGTGGTGAGCTAATATTTCTGTGGTGAGCTAATATTTCTATGGTGAGCTAATATTTCTGTGGTGAGCTAATATTTCTGTGGTGAGCTAATATTTCTGTGGTGAGCTAATATTTCTGTGGTGAGCTAATATCTCTATGGTGAGCTAATATGTCTGTGGTAAGCTAATATTTCTATGGTGAGCTAATATTTCTGTGGTGAGCTAATATTTCTGTGGTGAGCTAATATTTCTGTGGTGAGCTAATATTTCTGTGGTGAGCTAATATCTCTATGGTGAGCTAATATGTCTGTGGTAAGCTAATATTTCTATGGTGAGCTAATATTTCTATGGTGAGCTAATATTTCTGTGGTGAGCTAATATCTCTGTGGTGAGCTAATATCTCTGTGGTGAGCTAATATTTCTGTGGTGAGCTAATATTTCTATGGTGAGCTAATATTTCTATGGTGAGCTAATATTTCTGTGGTGAGCTAATATTTCTATGGTAAGCTAATATTTCTGTGGTGAGCTAATATTTCTATGGTGAGCTAATATTTCTATGGTGAGCTAATATCTCTGTGGTGAGCTAATATCTCTATGGTGAGCTAATATCTCTGTGGTGAGCTAATATCTCTGTGGTGAGCTAATATCTCTATGGTGAGCTAATATCTCTATGGTGAGCTAATATCTCTGTGGTGAGCTAATATTTCTATGGTGAGCTAATATCTCTGTGGTGAGCTAATATCTCTGTGGTGAGCTAATATCTCTATGGTGAGCTAATATCTCTGTGGTGAGCTAATATCTCTATGGTGAGCTAATATCTCTATGGTGAGCTAATATTTCTATGGTGAGCTAATATCTCTGTGGTGAGCTAATATCTCTGTGGTGAGCTAATATCTCTATGGTGAGCTAATATTTCTGTGGTGAGCTAATATTTCTATGGTGAGCTAATATCTCTATGGTGAGCTAATATTTCTGTGGTGAGCTAATATTTCTATGGTGAGCTAATATTTCTGTGGTGAGCTAATATTTCTGTGGTGAGCTAATATTTCTATGGTGAGCTAATATTTCTATGGTGAGCTAATATCTCTATGGTGAGCTAATATTTCTGTGGTGAGCTAATATTTCTATGGTGAGCTAATATTTCTGTGGTGAGCTAATATCTCTATGGTGAGCTAATATCTCTGTGGTGAGCTAATATTTCTATGGTGAGCTAATATTTCTATGGTGAGCTAATATTTCTGTGGTGAGCTAATATCTCTATGGTGAGCTAATATCTCTGTGGTGAGCTAATATCTCTGTGGTGAGCTAATATCTCTATGGTGAGCTAATATTTCTGTGGTGAGCTAATATTTCTGTGGTGAGCTAATATCTCTATGGTGAGCTAATATCTCTGTGGTGAGCTAATATCTCTATGGTGAGCTAATATTTCTATGGTGAGCTAATATCTCTGTGGTGAGCTAATATTTCTGTGGTGAGCTAATATTTCTGTGGTGAGCTAATATCTCTATGGTGAGCTAATATCTCTATGGTGAGCTAATATTTCTATGGTGAGCTAATATTTCTGTGGTGAGCTAATATTTCTGTGGTGAGCTAATATCTCTATGGTGAGCTAATATATCTATGGTGAGCTAATATCTCTGTGGTGAGCTAATATCTCTGTGGTGAGCTAATATTTCTATGGTGAGCTAATATCTCTGTGGTGAGCTAATATTTCTATGGTGAGCTAATATCTCTATGGTGAGCTAATATCTCTATGGTGAGCTAATATATCTATGGTGAGCTAATATCTCTGTGGTGAGCTAATATCTCTGTGGTGAGCTAATATCTCTGTGGTGAGCTAATATCTCTATGGTGAGCTAATATCTCTGTGGTGAGCTAATATCTCTATGGTGAGCTAATATCTCTATGGTGAGCTAATATCTCTATGGTGAGCTAATATATCTATGGTGAGCTAATATTTCTATGGTGAGCTAATATCTCTGTGGTGAGCTAATATCTCTATGGTGAGCTAATATCTCTATGGTGAGCTAATATTTCTATGGTGAGCTAATATCTCTGTGGTGAGCTAATATCTCTATGGTGAGCTAATATTTCTATGGTGAGCTAATATTTCTATGGTGAGCTAATATTTCTATGGTGAGCTAATATCTCTGTGGTGAGCTAATATCTCTATGGTGAGCTAATATCTCTGTGGTGAGCTAATATCTCTATGGTGAGCTAATATTTCTATGGTGAGCTAATATCTCTATGGTGAGCTAATATCTCTGTGGTGAGCTAATATCTCTATGGTGAGCTAATATCTCTATGGTGAGCTAATATATCTATGGTGAGCTAATATTTCTATGGTGAGCTAATATTTCTGTGGTGAGCTAATATCTCTGTGGTGAGCTAATATCTCTGTGGTGAGCTAATATCTCTATGGTGAGCTAATATTTCTATGGTGAGCTAATATTTCTATGGTGAGCTAATATCTCTGTGGTGAGCTAATATCTCTATGGTGAGCTAATATTTCTATGGTGAGCTAATATCTCTATGGTGAGCTAATATCTCTGTGGTGAGCTAATATTTCTATGGTGAGCTAATATTTCTATGGTGAGCTAATATTTCTATGGTGAGCTAATATCTCTATGGTGAGCTAATATCTCTATGGTGAGCTAATATTTCTATGGTGAGCTAATATCTCTGTGGTGAGCTAATATCTCTATGGTGAGCTAATATCTCTGTGGTGAGCTAATATCTCTGTGGTGAGCTAATATTTCTATGGTGAGCTAATATTTCTATGGTGAGCTAATATTTCTATGGTGAGCTAATATTTCTATGGTGAGCTAATATCTCTGTGGTGAGCTAATATCTCTGTGGTGAGCTAATATCTCTGTGGTGAGCTAATATCTCTGTGGTGAGCTAATATCTCTATGGTGAGCTAATATTTCTATGGTGAGCTAATATCTCTATGGTGAGCTAATATTTCTATGGTGAGCTAATATTTCTATGGTGAGCTAATATCTCTGTGGTGAGCTAATATCTCTATGGTGAGCTAATATCTCTATGGTGAGCTAATATTTCTATGGTGAGCTAATATTTCTATGGTGAGCTAATATTTCTATGGTGAGCTAATATCTCTGTGGTGAGCTAATATCTCTGTGGTGAGCTAATATCTCTATGGTGAGCTAATATTTCTGTGGTGAGCTAATATCTCTATGGTGAGCTAATATTTCTATGGTGAGCTAATATTTCTATGGTGAGCTAATATTTCTATGGTGAGCTAATATTTCTATGCTGAGCTAATATTTCTATGCTGAGCTAATATTTCTATGGTGAGCTAATATTTCTATGGTGAGCTAATATTTCTGTGGTGAGCTAATATTTCTATGGTGAGCTAATATCTCTATGGTGAGCTAATATCTCTATGGTGAGCTAATATCTCTATGGTGAGCTAATATCTCTGTGGTGAGCTAATATCTCTATGGTGAGCTAATATATCTATGGTGAGCTAATATTTCTATGGTGAGCTAATATTTCTATGGTGAGCTAATATCTCTGTGGTGAGCTAATATTTCTATGGTGAGCTAATATCTCTATGGTGAGCTAATATCTCTGTGGTGAGCTAATATCTCTATGGTGAGCTAATATTTCTATGGTGAGCTAATATCTCTGTGGTGAGCTAATATCTCTGTGGTGAGCTAATATCTCTGTGGTGAGCTAATATTTCTATGGTGAGCTAATATCTCTGTGGTGAGCTAATATCTCTGTGGTGAGCTAATATCTCTATGGTGAGCTAATATTTCTATGGTGAGCTAATATCTCTGTGGTGAGCTAATATTTCTATGGTGAGCTAATATTTCTATGGTGAGCTAATATTTCTATGGTGAGCTAATATTTCTATGGTGAGCTAATATTTCTATGGTGAGCTAATATCTCTGTGGTGAGCTAATATCTCTATGGTGAGCTAATATTTCTATGGTGAGCTAATATCTCTGTGGTGAGCTAATATTTCTATGGTGAGCTAATATCTCTATGGTGAGCTAATATCTCTATGGTGAGCTAATATCTCTGTGGTGAGCTAATATCTCTATGGTGAGCTAATATCTCTATGGTGAGCTAATATTTCTATGGTGAGCTAATATCTCTATGGTGAGCTAATATTTCTATGGTGAGCTAATATCTCTATGGTGAGCTAATATTTCTATGGTGAGCTAATATCTCTATGGTGAGCTAATATCTCTGTGGTGAGCTAATATCTCTATGGTGAGCTAATATTTCTATGGTGAGCTAATATCTCTATGGTGAGCTAATATCTCTGTGGTGAGCTAATATCTCTGTGGTGAGCTAATATCTCTATGGTGAGCTAATATTTCTATGGTGAGCTAATATTTCTGTGGTGAGCTAATATCTCTATGGTGAGCTAATATCTCTATGGTGAGCTAATATTTCTATGGTGAGCTAATATCTCTGTGGTGAGCTAATATCTCTATGGTGAGCTAATATCTCTATGGTGAGCTAATATCTCTGTGGTGAGCTAATATCTCTATGGTGAGCTAATATCTCTGTGGTGAGCTAATATCTCTATGGTGAGCTAATATTTCTATGGTGAGCTAATATCTCTATGGTGAGCTAATATTTCTATGGTGAGCTAATATCTCTATGGTGAGCTAATATCTCTATGGTGAGCTAATATTTCTATGGTGAGCTAATATCTCTGTGGTGAGCTAATATCTCTGTGGTGAGCTAATATCTCTGTGGTGAGCTAATATCTCTATGGTGAGCTAATATTTCTATGGTGAGCTAATATCTCTATGGTGAGCTAATATCTCTGTGGTGAGCTAATATCTCTATGGTGAGCTAATATTTCTATGGTGAGCTAATATCTCTGTGGTGAGCTAATATCTCTATGGTGAGCTAATATCTCTATGGTGAGCTAATATCTCTGTGGTGAGCTAATATCTCTATGGTGAGCTAATATCTCTGTGGTGAGCTAATATCTCTATGGTGAGCTAATATTTCTATGGTGAGCTAATATCTCTATGGTGAGCTAATATTTCTATGGTGAGCTAATATCTCTATGGTGAGCTAATATCTCTATGGTGAGCTAATATTTCTATGGTGAGCTAATATCTCTGTGGTGAGCTAATATCTCTATGGTGAGCTAATATCTCTATGGTGAGCTAATATCTCTATGGTGAGCTAATATCTCTGTGGTGAGCTAATATTTCTATGGTGAGCTAATATCTCTGTGGTGAGCTAATATCTCTATGGTGAGCTAATATCTCTATGGTGAGCTAATATCTCTGTGGTGAGCTAATATCTCTATGGTGAGCTAATATCTCTGTGGTGAGCTAATATCTCTATGGTGAGCTAATATTTCTATGGTGAGCTAATATCTCTATGGTGAGCTAATATCTCTATGGTGAGCTAATATTTCTATGGTGAGCTAATATCTCTATGGTGAGCTAATATCTCTATGGTGAGCTAATATTTCTATGGTGAGCTAATATCTCTGTGGTGAGCTAATATCTCTATGGTGAGCTAATATCTCTATGGTGAGCTAATATCTCTATGGTGAGCTAATATCTCTGTGGTGAGCTAATATTTCTATGGTGAGCTAATATCTCTGTGGTGAGCTAATATCTCTATGGTGAGCTAATATCTCTATGGTGAGCTAATATCTCTGTGGTGAGCTAATATCTCTATGGTGAGCTAATATTTCTATGGTGAGCTAATATCTCTGTGGTGAGCTAATATTTCTATGGTGAGCTAATATTTCTATGGTGAGCTAATATCTCTATGGTGAGCTAATATCTCTATGGTGAGCTAATATCTCTATGGTGAGCTAATATCTCTGTGGTGAGCTAATATCTCTATGGTGAGCTAATATCTCTATGGTGAGCTAATATCTCTATGGTGAGCTAATATCTCTATGGTGAGCTAATATCTCTATGGTGAGCTAATATTTCTATGGTGAGCTAATATCTCTATGGTGAGCTAATATCTCTATGGTGAGCTAATATCTCTATGGTGAGCTAATATCTCTGTGGTGAGCTAATATCTCTGTGGTGAGCTAATATCTCTGTGGTGAGCTAATATCTCTGTGGTGAGCTAATATCTCTATGGTGAGCTAATATCTCTATGGTGAGCTAATATTTCTATGGTGAGCTAATATCTCTGTGGTGAGCTAATATTTCTATGGTGAGCTAATATCTCTATGGTGAGCTAATATCTCTATGGTGAGCTAATATCTCTGTGGTGAGCTAATATCTCTATGGTGAGCTAATATCTCTATGGTGAGCTAATATCTCTATGGTGAGCTAATATTTCTATGGTGAGCTAATATCTCTGTGGTGAGCTAATATTTCTATGGTGAGCTAATATATCTATGGTGAGCTAATATCTCTGTGGTGAGCTAATATCTCTGTGGTGAGCTAATATCTCTGTGGTGAGCTAATATTTCTATGGTGAGCTAATATATCTATGGTGAGCTAATATCTCTGTGGTGAGCTAATATTTCTATGGTGAGCTAATATCTCTGTGGTGAGCTAATATTTCTATGGTGAGCTAATATCTCTGTGGTGAGCTAATATCTCTATGGTGAGCTAATATTTCTGTGGTGAGCTAATATTTCACCCTGACACTACAGACAATTAGTACATACAGTCAACCTAACTCTATAATACTGTAATTTTAAATCTAAATCAAGTGTGTGTGTGTGTGGGGGGGGGGGGGGGTAGACAAAGCCGCCACCCCCACTCTGACATAAGTGACATAGGATCGCCTGTGCCATGCATAATGACTATTCTAACTGATAAAGGCAGGCAGTTATTCGCACTAGCACATTTCGAACCAGGCCTTGAAAGCGATACTGGTTGGAGGAAGAGTCAGAGGGATGATCGTCGGAGGAAGACTCGGAAGGGACGATCGTCGGAGGAAGACTCGAAAGGGACGGCAGTCAAAGGAAGACACGAAAGGGACGATCGTCGGAAGGGACGGCAGTCGCAGGAAGACTCGGAAGGGACGATCGTCGGAGGAAGACTCGGAAGGGACGATCGTCGGAGGAAGACTCGAAAGAGACGGCGGTCGAAGAAAGACTCGGATGGTACGATTGATCTAATGGATACTGCTGTGGACTATGGAATCAGCTAAACCAGGACCTCCGCTTTTTAGCAGAATTTCGCTTTTTCTTTGAAGTCAGAAAAGGCGATTTTTTTTTTTTTAAGCAAAGTCTGATTTCTGTCAAATCGCTAGAGCTTTATACCCTTTTTTTTGTCATTTGACTGATTTTATTTCACTTTCTTCCACCCTCTCGCTTTATTTTTTTTTTTTTCACTTTTCTGTTGTTTTCTCTCGTCCTCGTTCAGTCTTTGTTTAATTTGTTCTGTTTGCCTCATACTTCAAAACGATTTAGGTAGGAAGAGATAGAAGATTATGTTTCAGCAAAAAATGCCCCCCCCCCCCATCTCAATTTCATTGGCGTTTCACGTGCCTGTATATTGAATTCTAATCAAGTCAGATCAACTTGTGTTCAATTAATCATGCATAATAGGTGTTTATTGTTTATTTACCTCCTTTTCCGTTCGGCTTTTTCCAGCTGTTTACATAATTCTGCATCGACAAATGTTGGGTTTGTCTTGTTTTAAAGCTGTACCAGTCCCTATTTTTTTTTTTTTTTTTTTTGTTATATTTAAAAGTTAAATCTCTTATCAAAATTACTAAAATGTTAATGTTTTTCTATATGAACAAATGTGAAACGTTTTCTCTCGTGTTTACAGCAAAGTTATGAATGATAAAATTATCATTTCCAAATTTTGTGTTAATGATCGAATGTCATGAACTTTGATTTACTTGTTTATGCATTGAATGTTTTCGATGGTGGGAGGAAGGGCAAATAATATAAGGAGGGAAGAGTAGCAGCATAAAAGGATAATGTAAATAAACAAATTATGTAGATAAAGGAGAAAAAGAAAGAACTAAAGTAGTAGCAGTAGCAGCAACATAAGAGAAGGAGAGTAAAAGGATGACATGAATAAAGAAGAAAAAAAAAAGAGATGCATGTTCATTATATACACTTAATGTGCAACAAAAATAGTAATATTTCAGCACAGTACATTTGGTTTACGAGGAAACAAAGGAACAAAACCGTAATTTTTTTAAGATATTTTTTAAATTTAAAAAAAAAAAATGGCCCCCAAAAGTTTTCTTTTAAGCTTGAAATCGGATTAAAATAATTTTCGAGATTGCTTCTTTTAATGGCATAGTTTTTCTGTTTTATTTTTTTGTTCATATTACATTTAAATTTCTGCATGTTGGTACGGTCGGGGGAAACAGGGAGCAGGGAAGAAATTCCCAAAACAAGTGGTGCGAGGCAAGAAGCTATTAGAGTAGAAAATCTTCCAGGGACTTCTATAGTGAAGGGGTGTGATTTTGCTGGTAGTTGGGTAGGTCGGGAGTATTTATCTTGAGGGGAAGGGGGTACAAATGCGGTAAGTTCATCGGAGCACATTCTGTAGAAGTACTCATAAAATAAACACGGGGCTGCAACACTGCAAAATAAGTAAATAAATCAATAAATAATCGTTCGTTTTTACATATTTATTTGCTTACTATGTCTTTTTGGGCATCTCTTGTTTCAATCAGTAATCTCATGTCAACATTAAAAAAAAAAGATTAACATCTTACACAATATATAGGGTGGGCCAAAATAAGGGTCCTATCTTTAAATTTGAATAACTTGAATTTGAATAACTTCCACAAAATAAAAGTTAAACTCACCAAACTTTATGTGTGTGTAGACTGACCCTTCCGAGATTTTTTGAAATAAACAAAACAAATTTTAGCCGAAAAACACTTCTTAAAACTTACAAAAACTAAAGTATTGTTTTTTACACTGTTTTGAGTTTTTTAAGCAAAAATAATGTTTTCTAAATGAGGGTACGTTCCTTAGGGCTAATACGGCTCATGCTTGCTTCGGAAGGGGTCCTTTACTTATTCTAAAAAAAAAAATAAAAAAATCAATAAATAAAAAAGTTATGAATTTTTTAAAATAGGACCCTTATTTTTGCCCACCCTGTATAATATGAAAATACAGATCAAATTCTAAATATTTCTTCCGATAGACCCCAAAAAATGTTTTCATAAATTCGTTTTCTAACCATTATTTCTGACTTGATCCAGTTTATTCTTAAAATGATTTACATTAGAGCTAGTTTTAATCTGATTAGGTAATTTGTTTTTAAAGTATATTACACTATTAGAAAAAACTAATTGTGTGATAGATTTAGTTTTTAAAAACTTTCTTACCAATAAATCTCCAGTGTCAAAATAGATATTTAAAAAAAAGGTTGCTTGTGCACTGTAGGTCCAAAAAAAAAAATTATCTTTAAGTTGAGGAGAGTCAAATAAGGGAGAGAGAACTCTAGTTTCAAGTTTCAACCACGATTTATCTGAAAATGAATTTTAACACTCTGAACTTGGAAGGTATTTTTTATTTAACCAGAGATAATGCCAAACTAATGGACTCCTTGCCAGCGCACAGATTAAGTTCAGGTGGGGAAACCTGCATCTGTGGCCATGACATGCGACTTGTGATGGGTTTCTGTGGCGTTGCCCATGTGGTTATTGTGCAAGGAAAATGTCCATTAGGAATAATAGTTTATTTGCAAAATCCAGACTGCCCATCAGAGAGATAATTCAATTTATATATATTGCCGAATTTTACCCAGTGTAAAACTGTCATTTATTTCAAAAACTTTATTTCCTGTGTTTCATTTTTTCCCCTTCCATTTACATATTTTTTCTATGTTTTCCTTCTGTGATAATTTATTTTAATAAATCATTTTATTCTTCAAAATCATTTTATTTTTCATTGGTGTTGAATGTGTTTTTTTAAACATTATTTTAGAATAATTACAATAGTAAAATCCATTTTCAGATAAATCGTGGTTGAAACTTGAAACTAGAGTTCTCTCCCCCTTATTTGACTCTCCTCAACTTAAAGATTAAAAAAAAAATTTTTTTCGGACCTACAGTCCACAAGCATCAAAAAATGTTGATTTCATATTTAGAAATCCCATTATTTTGAAGGTCTCAATTAAGTCACCCCTCATTAGTAAAGTAGTTAAACCTTAGGATTCCAACCTATTTAATTGAAATCATTTAATTTTTTTATTAGTTCAGTCACTTTTCTTTGTACGCTATCTAATTTTAAAATTATATCTCAATTTCTATGGGTAGCTACTGATGCCAACGATTGAGTACACTTTAGGGCTTATTAAAGTCTTAAATATTCAATAAGAGTTGCTTCCCTTGAAATACAATTTCGAATTATCCAAACAATCATTTTTTTTTTGTCTTGGACATTTAGAATAAAATTTAATTGTAAGTAGATTTATTGGTGCTTCTTTCGTTTCACAATGACATTAAAATATTTAAAGAAATGTATAAACTTTGTTATGTGCTTACGTGTTTGCTGAAAATAAGATTGTACAGAAAAAATTACGCAAATTTATGTAGCATTAAATTATAAGAAAAAGAGAAAAAAACTTACGTATCGGTAGACATTTCAGCTTACGAACCAGGCAAGGGAGATAACTTTCGGAAAAAGTCAAAATATAAGAAAAATGGCGACATAGATAAAATTATTTTTTATTTTTAATTTAATACTGGAAGAATTTGCGTAATCTTTGGTGTACAGTCTTCTTTTCAGCTACCATGTAAGTACATAACAAAGTTTATACATTTGTTTAGCTATTTTTTTTTAAGAGAGACATAACATGTCATTGTGAAACAGCAGAAGCACCGATTTTTTATTTTAATCTTTCTTATCAATAAATAGATAAATAATTATCTATAAACAAGAGATTCTACACCTGGGATTAATGGTGACTCAAAGGTGATTCCATACTTGTCAAAACTCCCAAATTTGGGCCGTGTCACCGGATGCGGTTCTGCTGTGTCATATTCAGGGCAAAATGTGAGAGTTGGTCACGTCATTACAAGATTTGGGCTTAGAATTATTTCAATGAATGTTTTTAAGAAAAAATGAAGAAATGGAAAGAAAGGAGCAAAGGAAAGAAAAGAAGAATTTATTTTAAGAGGTAGAATTAAGTCAATTCTTTTCTCTAGTAAAGTAGTTTCTATTTATCTTCCTCCCACAAGGTAAGATGTGACACAAGGTCGGGAAAGTGGGATTTGAGAAACCAGCGCTCGAGAATTTGAGCGCTCTGGTCATTTAAAAATTGCATGGGCAGCCCGGTCGGCATTCCCCGGTAGGAGCGCCTCAAGCGATTAGCAATAAACTAACCCCTTCTCAAAGGGTGAGAAGATAAAGCCTGGGAGGGTGCACCTCCTAGAACTGTACAGGACAGACAACCAATAGACCGGCGTAAATAAAGACCCGAAGTCCCAGACAATACCGGTCTACGGGTTGCAGTATCCATCGGAACAGATACTACACTTTGATTTTGGCCAAAAGACCTAGTAAAGTAGTTAAACCTAAGTATTCTAATCTATTTTTATAAAACCTAACATGAGGATACTTCACCCTACAAGTAAACTCTGACCAAATATTCAAAATAACATAGTATTCGCAGCACAAATAAGATCCCCTTAGCACGGCTATAGACTTGCTCATATGAGGAATGGTGCACCTTCTTCTAGTGATGTTACCTAAAGTAACAGCACTTAGCTGGATATTCCACCAGACTAGATGAATTCTTGTCCGGGAATCCGGTAAGACGAAGAGACCACAAGAAAGATATACTATAACATAGTTAAATGGTCAATTGGGGAGAGGAAATATAATGTTCTTAACTTCTTTACTAACTCAACGTTTGAGAAATAAAGGAGAACTTTAATAGAATATTCAAATATATATGTATCTCATATAGAGATTAAGTGTTAGCCCCAAGAAGGGGCTCCTTGATTTCTGAGAACTTCGACTGAAGTAAAATGAAACAAAAAACACAGACAACCGCCCTTTATATAATAGATGAGCATTTCTGTCTTCTGTCCCTAAAAATTTCATGGAAGAACATACATTATATATATATATATATATATATATATATATATATATATATATATATATATATCGTTCCTTTCATTAAGTTGAACGCTCTCTTGACGTCAAAGCCGCCGAATAAATGTTAAAATTATAACTGTTTATCTAGCTATTCAGCGGTGGCCGTGTGGGTCTAAATGTTGGGATTTGAGTTGTAACATGTTCGGAGCCCGGGGTTTTGAATCACGCGACCAGTAGTGAATAGTTATATCTCTATGCTGATGAGTCCTGATTAAGAAAAGGATGAAACGTATATGTACATAGATAATAAACAAAACAAATATTTATTATATATATACATATATATATAGTAAGCTATGAAAATATATTAATGGCAATTAAGCTACACAGAGGCTCCCGCGTTTCATCCCCGGGGGGAATCTTCAGGCTAAAATGCATGGAGTTATTTTTGTCGGGTGTTTTTATATACACGGCTAGCTAGTTAACCAATCAGATTCTTTGTTGTTCTCTCACCCAATCGTTGGGCTTCCCACGAACAAAGGTGTGGTTAGTGTTACTTCCTATATCCTGTTCTATTGTTCTGTTTCCTTTGTTGTATCAATATAATGTGTGAATTTATTTTAACACGTGGTTCCTTGTATTTCTATTTTAGGTTTTAATTTTTAAATTGTTACGTTTTTGTTTAGCTTTAGTTTTATACATATAAAATTTTTTTTTACTTTAAACAGCTATCAAGAAAAGAAAAAAGAAACGGAAGACAAAAAAGAATGTTCAAGCTGAGAAACCTACGGTGGAAACTCCGAGGCCAAAAGGGGAGATTCCTCTAGAAGATGCGTCAGTGGCAGAAAACAAAGCCAAACAATTTCTGAAAACTTGGAGAAAAGATAAAACAAATTGGAAATTTGTCAAAGCACGACAGAACTGGTTGGTTCATAACATGTATAATCCGGAAAAAGTAAGTCTGATATTGTTTTGTTTTTCATGAATTTGATCCATCAGTTTTTTGTTTTTTTTTAAATAGGGGTGCTTATTTGTATTGAGATACATATGAAATATCGCAGTTCAAAATAAAATTACAGGAAAACTTATGGATATACTTTGAAAATATTAGTGTACACCAAAAATTATGTAAAAAATTATCGAGTAGAATTTTAGTAATAAATAAAATTCATTTCTTTCTCATATTTGTATGTTGGATTGACGCTATTTTGAGCCATTGCGCACATTAATTCTATGAAATCTTTGAATTGATCGACTGACTTATCTGCCCTTTTACGTTACTCTTGTGAATAAAAGATGCAAAATGGCGTCGATCCAACGTATAATCGGAAATATGAGAAAGAAATTAATTTTATTTTTTACTAAAATTATACTCGATAATTTTCCGTAATTTTTGGTGCATCTCAATATAAATAAGCACCAAAAAACTGTTATCACTTTGCTCACATATATCAAGAAAGCCAAACAAGAAACCTTTTTTCTTATGCAACAGGTTTGTGTAATATGGAGAACCGATAGACCCCCAAAAATGTCCTTGCAAATTCATGCTTTTATCATTCAACAGAACAGAATTAGAAGAAGCAATACATAAATCTCATGATACAGCAGTTGGCCCCGATGAAATCCATTACCAATTTATTTAAAAAACTACCAAAACCATCCCTAAACTACCTACTACAAATATATAATTAAATATGGATTAATAACAGCATTCCAAAAACCTGGTAGCAAGCTTTAGTGATCCCAGTACTCAAAACCCCAAAAAGACCATACAAATCCAATAAATTATCGACCCATTACGCTCACTAGTTTCCTGTGTAAGACCTTTGAAAGAATGGTTAATGAGAGACTAACATGAAAATAAGACGCCCTATTGACCACCTGATTAGACTTGAAACACTCATAAGGGAAGCATTTGTCAAGAAGGAACACCTGATAGCAATCTTGTTTGACATCGAAAAGGCTTACGACACTACCTGGAAATATGGCATTAAAAAAAGACCGACTTGGACTTAAAGGTAGAATGTCAGAGTTCATCTGCAACTTCTTAAATGATAGACACTTTCAAGTGCGGATGGGCAACATACTTTCAGCCCCAAAAGAACAAGAAATGGGTGTACCCCAAGGAAGCATCCTGTCTGTCACCATTTTCGATATAAAGATTAATAACATCAGTAAAAACATGAATACTAGAATTGACTGCGCTCTATACATGGATGATTTACTTATATGCTGTCGATCAAAATACATACCCACAGCCGAAAATAAATTCCAACTCAAAATAAACAAAAACGGATTTAAATTCTCAAAAGACAAAACAAAATGTATACATTTCTGCAAACTCCAAGGGATCCATCATGACCCCATATTGAAACTGGACCACAATAATATCCCAGTTGTTGATCAACACAAGTACTTGGGCATCATATTTGATAGAAAATTGACCTTTATACCCCACATAAAATATCTAAAAACAAAATGCCACAAGGCCATGCAATTAATCAAAGTTCTGGCACACACTGACTGGGGTGCAGACAAGTACACATTATTAAAATTATACCGAACACTTGTTCGATCTAAACTGAACTACAGCTGCCTCATCTATGGATTAACCCGAAAATCGTACCTAAAAACATTAGAAACTGTTCACCACCAAGGACTGCGACTGGCACTGGGATCCTTCCAAATATCTCCTGTTGAAAGTTTGTATGTAGAAGCACATGAAGCTCCTCTAACCCTAAGAAGACAGAAACTAGCCTTACAATACTATATAAAGATAAAATCATGCCCACTAAACCCAGCATACAATACCATATTCAAACCAAATTACGGCATTACATAACCCATAGTTGGTTGCTATGCTGTAAAACAAACCAAACCAAACCAAATTACAAAGAACTATACAAAAGGAAAAAAATTCAATAAAACCTATTGGCCTCCAAATAGAAAAAATAATCAAAGAAACCAACATCCCACTCAAAAAGATACATGATACCATCCAACCAACAATACCACCGTGGGAAATAACACAACCAAAAGTAAAGTTGGAAATGAATAAACTCAATAAATTTACCACACATCCTCTCATTTTTCAAGAAAAACTTAATAAAATCCTAGATTGTTATCCCAAATATACCGCTATATTTACAGACGGATCTAAGGACAAGAACACAACAGGATGTGCAGCTGTACATGGAAACCAAACTATCCAACATCTTCCTAAAAAAGCATCTATTTTCAGTGCAGAATCCATAGATTTAGCACTCAATATTATTTCAGAGTAAAAAGAGAAACTTCATTATTCTTTCCGACTCCTTATCAGTATTAACAACATTGAAAAATAGAAATCTGGGTAACCCACTTATCATCAAACTATTATGTAGAATAACATCATTGCCGAACACCAAAGTGATTATATTTTGTTAGATCCCATGTCACATAGGAATTCGAGGAAATGATAAGGCTGACACAGCAACCAAAAAGAGCCCCTCAACAACAAATTTAAATTTCCATACACAGACGTGACGACAAACATCCAAACATATATCCGTAAGAAATGGCAATCTAGATGGAGCAGTAATACATTCAATAAATTGTTGACAATACAACCTGATCTAGGAGAATGGAAGCAGGGCTGTAGAAAGTCACGAAAGGAGGAAGTAATCCTGTCTCGACTCCATATTGGCCATACAAAAGCTACGCATTCATTCCTGCTTGAGCAGAAGGAGCCACCATGGTGTGCAACTTGTCAAGTGCCATACACAGTGAAACACTTTATGGTAGTATGTGTTTATTTTGCTTCCATGCGACGAAAACACTACAATGTTGGTACTATGAAGGAACTTTTTAAAGACATCAGAGTAGAAATTATAATGCCCTTTCAAAAATCTAATATCTATAAGTTCAAAAAACAAAACTTCTCTAGGAAATAATTAATCAATTGCAGACTGTTTACTCAAGAAATATGCACATATAAAAAAATTCATTCAAATCTGTTAAACATTTAAAAATATTATAAACCTCAAGCATAAAATCATTTTACCAATATAAATGGAGTCGGCATTAAATAACCCGAAAAGGTTGACATTCTGTAAACCAATATAAATGGTACTGGCTTCCTGACCAAAAATGCACAAAACATTGATGTTTTTTTTCCTGTTTTTTTCCATTCGTTTTGCAAAACTTAATCATGTTCAACAAAAACAGAAACAACAATTTTCTCCTACAAAACAACCAAACACCATGAATAAATAGTAAACATATAACGAACTTGAAGCATTAAAACTTATCAAAATGACCAGATTTGGCATTAAATAGTCCAAAAAGGATTGATATACAACAAAACAACCAAACCAAACACAAAAAATGATATTAAAATACATAACGAACTCAAGATTTCAAGGGCAGATAATTCGAAATCTTAAGAAAGAAGATGGAGGCTTAGTGAACGAATCGCTGTTATGATACACAGAATGGAAAAATACTTGTAATTAAAGTTCTAGTGGATATTTTTTTCTACTTTTTTGTACAGTGAGTAAGAATATAACGCTGAATAAGTATATAATATTGTTTTTATAAAAAATATTTTTTAATACGGCCGCTGAACAACAGCACAAGCACAATTTTTTATATCTGTTTTCATAATAAAAAAATACATGCCAATGTGTAAATAGGTGGTGTTAGTAGATGGATACACTTTTTTTTTATAAAACGTGTTTCGAGATACTGCAACTTATTTTAAAATTAAAAAAACAACTTTTTAATAAGTTTCAGAATGTAAAAAGCATACAGGTCGGTAGAAAATTAAATGTGAATGCATTTGGTAGAAAGTTATTAGTTGTAATTATTACTTTTTTTTTATTTCTCGGCTCTTAACTATATAATCTCGAAGTTTAACAAAAATTGTTGACAACCATTTAAAAAAAAAATTTTTTTTTACTGGGTCTGAAACTGATATTGACAATTTTATTTTGAAATAATAAAACTTTGAAACGGTTTCAGAACGTGAAAAGTATATAGATCGGTAGAAATTTACTTTTATTGCATTTGATAAAAGTTATGTTTTATTTATTTTATTTCAATTTCTTGGCTGTTAACTATACTGCTAGATTACCTTTTATTTTTCTCCGTCTGTGTATGATAGGAATTCAGTTGGCGCGTAAAGTAAAAGCTTTCGTGTCCAACCATTCTATGATTTTATCGTTACTAAAAACCAACAAAAAATGTGATCTCATGAACATTGTTGATATGTAACTTAAAGTGTTTTTCATCTATAATTGCAGGTTGATAAGAAACTATTTAAGTCTCTCTTAAAGTATTTAACTGGTATGAAAGGTTTAAGCCGTGAGCTGACACTTAAGCAAGCCAAGAGTGTTTTGGATGCTGCCAGTGGTGATACAAATGTAAAAATTGACAAGAAGGTGATACTCAAAGGTAAATGGTTTGAACATTTTAAAGAAATTATTTTTTGTTGGCACTTCTGCTGTATATGTTTAGCAGCACATTTTCTTTCCTTTTTCTGAAAATAAGGGGAGATAATTCAACGGGAAGTGATTTTTTTATTTTTTTATTGTATAAATGAAAACATAAAAAAAAAGGCAACGCTGATTTCTTTTTGGGTATAATATAACAGTTAACTTTTTTTTATTATATGAATAAAAAATTTCTGAAAAGTCAGCAATGATTTTTTTTTATTATAATTGAAAAGTTTTGATTGGTGGGAGTTTTGATTGGGTGATGGGGTTAAAACTGAATTTTTTTTTCAACATTGATTTTTATTTCTTTAATATAAATAATTTTAACATTTGGGATGTCTGAATGTTTTTTTCTTTTACTGAACAGGATAAAGTTCTGCAATTTGATTAACAATGGCTTCCATGGGGTTCGCAGAAAACTTCTGCCGCCACATAAATTCGATTAAGTAGGACTCCACCATTTGCGTGTGGGTGCCACATTCTACTTTGTTACGCATCTTTCGGTGAATTCTGAGGAAAAAAAATGGAACTCTTCAATTTCGATTTCTAAATCGGCAGCTGCTAAACATATACAGCAGAAGTGCCTTTTTGTTATAGCCAAAATCATCATCATCATATTCGGTTTAACATCTGTTTTATGTGCTGGCATGTATTGGACAGCTTTTAGAAATTAACTTCCAAGCTAACTTATCTCTGGTCAGCTCTTTGATTGTCTTTTTTTCTCAAGTCCATCTTCATCACTTCCACAGTGGGCCAAAACAGGTTTTTGGAGGACATTTGGGCATAACTTTAGTTTTACTTGTCCATATAAGCTGTTTGAGGGCTCGTTAGAAGCGAAATTTCAAGAGCTTTTCGGAAAAATCAAAAAAATTCATAAAATCCATTTTTGGGGGGTCTGGGGCCGAATTTCCATATTTGAGCATAACGGCCCAAAATCACATTTTTTGGCCATATCTTGGCACAAAATTGATCATAGAAGCTCAGTGAGGGCTCGTTAGAAGCGAAATTTCAAGAGCTTTTCGGAAAAATCAAAAAAATTCATAAAATCCATTTTTGGGGGGTCTGGGGCCGAATTTCCATATTTGGGCATAACGGCCCAAAATCACATTTTTGGCCATATCTTGGCACAAAATTGATCATAGAAGCTCAGTGAGGGCTCGTTAGAAGCGAAATCTGGGGGCCTTTCAAAAAATACAAAAAAATCTGGTAACATGCGACATGAAGTAGTATTTGACACACTTCTTTTCTTTCATTTGCACACCTTTTTACACACTTTAATTTCGTGTCAAAGCATTTTACAGGAAATCACTACAGAATTTTCAAATCTTTGTTTTGTTTATTTAGATAGAGTTACTATCAAAAATGGAAGCGGTCAGCGATAACGCACTTTTCCAAGTGTTTACTGTAGAAGATGCAAAAACTAGAGATCCTCTATCCATCACCGCATGTGTTCGATTGCTGGAGCAAAAGTATCTCATCCAGTTAACAGAGGAGCAGAAAGACGAGGTCAAGAAGTCGCTCAAAAGATACCATTCGCTGAAGAAACGACGATATACAGATAAACGGATTGCTGTTAACTGGGATGAGCTGAGCTCACTAGGTGAAGCTGAAAATGTTGTGTTCCGCTATTACAAGAACCCCTCGACGCAAACTGCATCCAGGAAGAGGCCCCTTGAAGAGTTGGGCAGCCTAAAACAGTTGTTGAGAAGAACCGATGATATCTGGGCGAAAATTCAGGCAGTGGCTGCAGAGGAGAAAGTGACTTCTTCCCAATTGATGGGGTTATTCCTTACTCGTTGCCCTGATCGGGAGTCGAGAGATTTTGGTAATGCTCTTTGGAGCAAGTCCACACGTGACACAAGCGAGAAACTTCCTGTTGACACGGCATTGGTTCTGTATACGGACTGCAATTTGGGGAGAAACGCCTACACCACCCAAAAGAATGTTCTGAAATCAGCTGGGCATGACATCCTCCCAGCTTGGATACACTTGCGAACGAGACAAAGAGAGGTGACACCAGTGGTGATTGTCATACCTCAATGTTATACTGGAGTGTTTTGGCACGGTGTATATTTCAACTATGTGGATGCTTTGAAGTCTACCATCGCGAGAGTGTTGCAAACCATCCCTCCAATCAAAGAGGAGCATCTTGCCCTAAAATGTAAATTTGGGTTTGATGGAAGTGGAGGACACAGTATTTTCAACCAGGTCAACAATGATGAAACTAACAATTTGATATTGACTGTTGTGTGCCCACTTGAGCTGAAAGACCAGCATGGCGAAGTTGTTTGGACCGAGCCCTCTCCGAATTCATCCAGATCTCAAAGACCAATAATGATCCACACCGGCAAAGAATCATCTGAAACACTGCAGTCCCTTCAATTGTTCAACAACGACATCTCCAAAGTTGAAAGTGAAGGTTTTGTTGTTGAGATGCCGGAAAACAGAGCCGTGAATGTTAAGTCGACCAACGTTTCATACTGCCTGGACAGAAAAGCTTCCAACATATATCTTGGTCTGGGAGGTGCATATTGTGATCTGTGTCACCACTCGAAAGAGGATTGCCTAGACATCGAGTTCATTCAGAACGGCATCAATATCACATGTGACATCATTTCCCTGCATGCAATCTTCAATGATCTGGAACAAAAAGATGGTTCTCTCCTGAAACGCACTGACGATTATGATGTACGTGCTGGTGTCACTGCTCGACCCATTGCAAACAACCAAGTTGTTTCCATCCAAGTACTCCATGGTCTCATGCGTTCAGTTGACATGTTTATGAAAATTATCGTTCATCTTGTCGCTTGTGTGTTTGACTGGTCAGAGTCAAAGGCCAGCCATAATCATCGATTTTTGGAAAAGGCTCGAACAGATCTTCAGCAGAAAATCAAAGATGCCACTGGAATCAAATGGGATTATGCTGATGCGACTGGTCAAACTGGGACAACAACTACCGGAAACAACTGCCGACGACTCCTCCACGATGTTGCTGTTCGGAAATTGGTGACGGATTCAGTACCTGAGGCAAATCGATCTAAAATGGAAGTCCTTGGTCAGCGTTTATCCATTATCCTCCGAGTGCTGTCGTCGAAAAGAAAAGTTGATGTCGAGAAGTATAAACAATACTGTATTGATACAAATGTCTTTCTCCTGACTCAATTTTCTCGCGTTATCTATAAGAATCTTCCAGGACCATGGATCAGTATTACACCATCGATACATAAAGTGTTGGCTCATTCTTGGGAGTTGATTCAGCATAATGATGGACATGGACTTGGAAATTTGGATGAATCACGTCTCGAGGCGTGCAACAAAATTCTTCGTAACATCAGAAAAACATTGTCGCGGAAGATTTCCCAAGATGCAAACCTGACGGACACTCTGAATCGGTTGTGGTTGGCATCTGATCCAGTAGTGAATGCTGAACGACTGAAAGCCAAACCGTTTTGTAAACTGTGCGAATTAAGAGGACACCACACACGGTACTGCCCAGAGAAAGTGCATTTCAGCGTCGAAAATGAAGAAGATACATTGTTTGCATCGTTGTGTTCTTGAATTTTCACCAAAAAAAATTTTTTTGAAAAAAAAAAAATTTTGCCCCCTAATTCATTTTTATCAATTGTAGATCACATTTTCAGTTTTTTTTCGTTTTCAGTGTACTTGTGGAGGGGGACTATGCACGCACGGCTTGTTTTTGAAAAATCCGGGATAGGGCACATAGATCTGCTTGGTTTTTCATAATCTATACCTCCATAGCTTTCAGAAACATATATGGTTTGGTATGTGCCCTATCCCGGTTTACAAGTTATTTTCTGATGAATATAGAATTTTATCGCTAATTTGAGCCAAAAAAGAGGGAAATTTAGCTCAAATTTTCCTAATTTCTTTCATAAAAAGAGCTAAAAATCGACAAATTGGGTCCCAAAGTAGTCTATTTTTGCATTTTCACAAATGGTTATCAATAAAACAAAAAAACATGCAATAATAAGTAATTCCACACTGATTTTTGCAATTTAATCATGGAAATCTGAAAATTATAATTTTTGGGGGAAAAATCGTGGATGTTTCGCGTGAGCCGGAGAAAAATGCGAAATATCGCGAATTCAATGTTGCATATTTTTTCAACCGTTTAACGATTTGACTTACTTTTTTTTTTGTTGAATCAGGAATATAAAGTAGTTTATAAAAACACCAAACATCAGCAATTCCTCCGACATTCTTTTTAGCCTAATGTCCACCCCCCAGCCCACTGTGACTTCCTCCCATATTTTCCTTGGCCTTCCCCTGATACCTTAATTGTTCTACATCTATTAACCCAGGAACTCTCATCCATTCTTTCAATGTGACCATACCATCAAAGTCTCCTGTTCTGTACGCATCTCCCAATACTGTTTAGATTTAATCTTCCTCCGAGTTAATCATATCTGAGCCTGTCTCTTTAAAACTTGCATTACACATCCATCGTATAATTCTCATATCATTTCTCTCCATGCAACGCATGTCCTCAACCCTCACTGGCTATGAATATCAACATTGTGAAAATAATCTAAATAATAACTTCTGGCCCCAAAAAGTCGGTGTTTTTTTTTTTAAATGAGTTTTATTATATATTTTTTTTTTTAATTAGTTTTATTTTTTTTTTTTTTTAAATGAGTTTTTTTTTTTTTTTTTTTTAAGTGAATTTTATTATTTTTTTTGTTTAAATGAGTTTTATTATTTTTTTTTAAATGAGTTTTATTATTTTTAAATGAATTTTATTATTTTTATTTTTTTTTAATGAATTTTTTTTTTTTTTTTAAATGAATTTTATTATTTTTTTTTGTTTAAATGAGTTTTATTATTTTTGTTTTGTTTAAATGAGTTTTATTATATTTTTTTTGTTTAAATGAGTTTTATTATTTTTATTATTTTTATTTGCAGGTGAACCGGGTGAAGTTCAATTCTCACGAGCACGTGAAATAATCCAGAGGCTTTAAAAACAACAAAGTTGCTTTCTTTTTTCTTTACTTGATGCATACATTTGTTGTAGAAAATCCAGACTGGCCATTAAAAGCCTCCACGTGGATAACCCTAACCCGACCGAATTGGATCTGGTGTTAGATCATCTGATGTGTGCATTCAGTTCTTTTGTTGATGGAAATAAAACCAAAAAAAAAAATTTCAGTTTCTATTTTTCATAATTCTCCATTGATTATAGCATTATATCTATCTATATCTCTTTCTATATATATATATATATATATATATCTATATCTCTTTCTCTTTCTATATATATATATCTATATCTCTTTCTATATATATATATATATCTATATCTCTTTCTATATATATATATATATATCTATATCTCTTTCTATATATATATATATATATCTATATCTCTTTCTATATATATCTATATCTCTTTCTATATATATATATATATATCTATATCTCTTTCTATATATATATATATATATCTATATCTCTTTCTATATATATATATATATATATCTATATCTCTTTCTATATATATATATCTCTTTCTATATATATATATATATCTATATCTATATCTATCTATATCTCTTTCTATATATATCTATCTATATCTATATCTATATATATCTATATCTCTTTCTATATATATCTATATCTCTTTCTATATATATCTATATCTCTTTCTATATCTATATCTCTTTCTATATATATCTATATCTATATCTCTTTCTATATATATCTATATCTATATCTCTTTCTATATATATCTATATCTATATATATCTATATCTATATCTCTTTCTATATATATCTATATTATATATATATCTATATATATATCTCTATATATATATCTATATCTCTATATATATATCTATATCTCTATATATATATATATATATATATATATATATATATGGGAAGAGAAGGATGAAGGTAATCCGACGTGATGGTAAAAGGAAAACCAAAAACTGGATGTTTTTTATGTGTACATCAACGTTTCGTCTTTATTTATAAGACTTCATCAGGATGATGATATAGAGAAAAGATGTCATGCAAGTACAAATACATGTAGGGTAGACATGTTGGGAGGAAAAATAAAATAAAATGAAAAATAACGGACGTCCACCAAGACGTGGCCATTATTTTTCATTGTCATTACTCAGTTGTCAGTTCACCTCATCATCTGCTAAGCCTGATCTAATCAACTACCGTAAAACTCAAACAACTCTGACTCCTAAACATCTTAACTCATGACCGGCAATCTCATATCCGATCTTTTGTCTTAGTCACCGATAAGCGTAAATGACTCAACCACTCTTTAAAAGCCTGGTCTTTGTCCCAGAGTGACTGATAAGCAGAAATTGACCACCAACTGTGAGGCATCCTACTGTCTCGAGAATTCAAAAGACATGTGATATTTAGAAGGCAATACAATGCAGAGGTGTGACGGATAGACACAAGTTGGAGCAAATAAGACATATAATGGTGAAACAAATGAATTAGTTTCAACCTTAATACAATGTGTACATACACATATATTTATTATTATTTTTTTTTTTTTGTTGCTTTCTTCCCTTTCAAAACACATATCTGTCTATCTACACAATGTTACAATGTTATGTAATACCTGTATCAAGATGGTCTGGTGGAAATTCCGTATGATATAATATTCATTTTTTTAATTTTCGGGAACTCTTCTCTTCTTCAGAACTGTGTTCAACTCAAGTTCAAGCGTGCATATGAAGGAAGCCGTAAGATTTAGTCCGCAGAAAATACCGGTTAAATTTTTTAAATACCAAACCAGATTCAAAAATAAAATAAACTTTTTTTTTTTTTTTTAATTATTATTAATTTATTTTATTATTATTTTTTTTTATTAATATTTTATTTAGACATAGACATCATTGCAAAAAATCAATATTGTACCATAACATAAGCAAATTGTTGAAGAAAACACTAATCCTTACCCAGGGCACAAACGTTTATTATGGGCAGTTTTGTGGAGCAGAGGTGTGTGAACTGGTAGGATATTTAATCAAAGGATGTGCGAGAGTGCTCTATCCCTTAATAGACTTCAAAAACGGCCTATGCTAGAAATCTCATTTCTTTGATCAGTCATAACTCAAAAACCAATAAACCAAACTAGTTAAAACTTTGCACAAAATTTTTATTTGATAGGTTCTATAAGTGTGTAGAATTTCAGCATCATTAGTCAAGGCAAACCAGAAATTCAGAAAGTTCAATCATGTTATCTGTGTGTACGTACATACATATGTGCCACCCTGTATCTCATCAACTATTTGATGGATTCAGATGATTTTTGGCAGAGATAGAGGTTCTAGGGTCTAGTTTATGGCATTTTAATTTCAGTTTACCATATACCTTAGTTTTCCAGAAAATTCCAAAAAACCTTTAAAATGACCATTGTATTGAGGCATAGCCTTTACAAAAGTAGTGACATTCCTTGATAAATGCCAGTATACTGAAATCATATGCCCATAATAGGGTTAAGATGAAAATTCATATACACTAAATGTACAAAAGCAAGGAAATTCCCAAATTTTTACACTTTTATTATTATTAATTAAGGGTATGACTACATATCAACCAAACTATTTCATTATCACATCACTACAGTATAAATCTCTATGCATGAGTGGATCAATAGAAGACTAAACCGAAAAATTAACCTCAACATCAGAAGAACCTAATGGAAGAGAAGAGGAAATATAATGTTAGTCAGGAACAGAAATGAGAAAACTATCAAGTAAGGATTATTGATGAAAATCATTATCAGGAAAGCGTGTGAGGAAGGTGGCAATTTGGGACAAGTCATGAGACAGAAAAGTTAAGACAGATTTCATCAGCTAGATCTGTGCGGTTAGAGTGAGGGAGCCAATCAGAATGATGAACATTGAAGTCACCAAAAAACAAAGATGGAGCTTGACGGATGAACTTGCAATGCATCATCAATACTGCTGGATATAGCATCAACAACAGAGCAGTCATTGTCAGAACGGTACAAAAAGAACAAATAGGAAGTGGAGTGCAGCAAAGGCAACCTCAGACAGATAAAAGGACACCCATGAGATTCAACGCTGGGGACACGTGCAATGGGAGGATCCTTGTGAAGAAAAAGAGCAAGACTTTGCAAATGCGTGGAAGAGTCTAAGCGGACAAGAGACAAATTACCATCCACATGTAGATCGTTTCTATCAATAGAAGCATCCAGATTAGTCTCACAAAGAGCAAGGATGTGAGGAGATTTGCCCAAGAGAAAGGACTGAACTCTTAAAAATCTTTACCGTATATGCTCATTTGCTTAAAAGAATTTACTGGTGATACCAGATCAGGCTGCCCTGTGGCTCCCTGAGACGAAATTCACCTACATTGACGTTTTTTTTTTTTTTTTTTTTTTTTTTTTTGTAAAACTTAATTATGTTCTACAAAACCAAAACCAAAAACAACAGCCCCTCTCCCTTTCTCCCTCCCCTTTTTTATTTTATTTTTAGAACTTGAAGCATAAAAACTTTTACTATAATGACCAGATTCGGCATTAAATAACCCAAAAAGGGTTGATATGCCGTAAAACGAAACTACCAAACCAAAAACGCTGATTAAACATTTGAAGATATAAAGAACTTGAAGCATAAAAACTTTTACTATAATGACCAGATTCGGCATTGAATAACCCAAAAAGGGTTGATATGCCGTAAAACAAAACTACCAAACCAAAAACGCTGATTAAACATTTGAAGATATAAAGAACTTGAAGCATAAAAACTTTTACTATAATGACCAGATTCGGCATTGAATAACCCAAAAAGGGTTGATATGCCGTAAAACAAAACTACCAAACCAAAAACGCTGATTAAACATTTGAAGATATAAAGAACTTGAAGCATAAAAACTTTTACTATAATGACCAGATTCGGCATTGAATAACCCAAAAAGGGTTGATATGCCGTAAAACAAAACTACCAAACCAAAAACGCTGATTAAACATTTGAAGATATAAAGAACTTGAAGCATAAAAACTTTTACTATAATGACCAGATTCGGCATTGAATAACCCAAAAAGGGTTGATATGCCGTAAAACAAAACTACCAAACCAAAAACGCTGATTAAACATTTGAAGATATAAAGAACTTGAAGCATAAAAACTTTTACTATAATGACCAGATTCGGCATTGAATAACCCAAAAAGGGTTGATATGCCGTAAAACAAAACTACCAAACCAAAAACGATGATTAAACATTTGAAGATATAAAGAACTTGAAGCATAAAAACTTTTACTATAATGACCAGATTCGGCATTGAATAACCCAAAAAGGGTTGATATGCCGTAAAACAAAACTACCAAACCAAAAACCCTGATTAAACATTTGAAGATATAAAGAACTTGAAGCATAAAAACTTTTACTATAATGACCAGATTCGGCATTGAATAACCCAAAAAGGGTTGATATGCCGTAAAACAAAACTACCAAACCAAAAACCCTGATTAAACATTTGAAGATATAAAGAACTTGAAGCATAAAAACTTTTACTATAATGACCAGATTCGGCATTGAATAACCCAAAAAGGGTTGATATGCCGTAAAACAAAACTACCAAACCAAAAACCCTGATTAAACATTTGAAGATATAAAGAACTTGAAGCATAAAAACTTTTACTATAATGACCAGATTCGGCATTGAATAACCCAAAAAGGGTTGATATGCCGTAAAACAAAACTACCAAACCAAAAACGATGATTAAACATTTGAAGATATAAAGAACTTGAAGCATAAAAACTTTTACTATAATGACCAGATTCGGCATTGAATAACCCAAAAAGGGTTGATATGCCGTAAAACAAAACTACCAAACCAAAAACCCTGATTAAACATTTGAAGATATAAAGAACTTGAAGCATAAAAACTTTTACTATAATGACCAGATTCGGCATTGAATAACCCAAAAAGGGTTGATATGCCGTAAAACAAAACTACCAAACCAAAAACCCTGATTAAACATTTGAAGATATAAAGAACTTGAAGCATAAAAACTTTTACTATAATGACCAGATTCGGCATTGAATAACCCAAAAAGGGTTGATATGCCGTAAAACAAAACTACCAAACCAAAAACCCTGATTAAACATTTGAAGATATAAAGAACTTGAAGCATAAAAACTTTTACTATAATGACCAGATTCGGCATTGAATAACCCAAAAAGGGTTGATATGCCGTAAAACAAAACTACCAAACCAAAAACGATGATTAAACATTTGAAGATATAAAGAACTTGAAGCATAAAAACTTTTACTATAATGACCAGATTCGGCATTGAATAACCCAAAAAGGGTTGATATGCCGTAAAACAAAACTACCAAACCAAAAACCCTGATTAAACATTTGAAGATATAAAGAACTTGAAGCATAAAAACTTTTACTATAATGACCAGATTCGGCATTGAATAACCCAAAAAGGGTTGATATGCCGTAAAACAAAACTACCAAACCAAAAACCCTGATTAAACATTTGAAGATATAAAGAACTTGAAGCATAAAAACTTTTACTATAATGACCAGATTCGGCATTGAATAACCCAAAAAGGGTTGATATGCCGTAAAACAAAACTACCAAACCAAAAACGATGATTAAACATTTGAAGATATAAAGAACTTGAAGCATAAAAACTTTTACTATAATGACCAGATTCGGCATTGAATAACCCAAAAAGGGTTGATATGCCGTAAAACAAAACTACCAAACCAAAAACCCTGATTAAACATTTGAAGATATAAAGAACTTGAAGCATAAAAACTTTTACTATAATGACCAGATTCGGCATTGAATAACCCAAAAAGGGTTGATATGCCGTAAAACAAAACTACCAAACCAAAAACCCTGATTAAACATTTGAAGATATAAAGAACTTGAAGCATAAAAACTTTTACTATAATGACCAGATTCGGCATTGAATAACCCAAAAAGGGTTGATATGCCGTAAAACAAAACTACCAAACCAAAAACCCTGATTAAACATTTGAAGATATAAAGAACTTGAAGCATAAAAACTTTTACTATAATGACCAGATTCGGCATTGAATAACCCAAAAAGGGTTGATATGCCGTAAAACAAAACTACCAAACCAAAAACGATGATTAAACATTTGAAGATATAAAGAACTTGAAGCATAAAAACTTTTACTATAATGACCAGATTCGGCATTGAATAACCCAAAAAGGGTTGATATGCCGTAAAACAAAACTACCAAACCAAAAACCCTGATTAAACATTTGAAGATATAAAGAACTTGAAGCATAAAAACTTTTACTATAATGACCAGATTCGGCATTGAATAACCCAAAAAGGGTTGATATGCCGTAAAACAAAACTACCAAACCAAAAACCCTGATTAAACATTTGAAGATATAAAGAACTTGAAGCATAAAAACTTTTACTATAATGACCAGATTCGGCATTGAATAACCCAAAAAGGGTTGATATGCCGTAAAACAAAACTACCAAACCAAAAACCCTGATTAAACATTTGAAGATATAAAGAACTTGAAGCATAAAAACTTTTACTATAATGACCAGATTCGGCATTGAATAACCCAAAAAGGGTTGATATGCCGTAAAACAAAACTACCAAACCAAAAACCCTGATTAAACATTTGAAGATATAAAGAACTTGAAGCATAAAAACTTTTACTATAATGACCAGATTCGGCATTGAATAACCCAAAAAGGGTTGATATGCCGTAAAACAAAACTACCAAACCAAAAACCCTGATTAAACATTTGAAGATATAAAGAACTTGAAGCATAAAAACTTTTACTATAATGACCAGATTCGGCATTGAATAACCCAAAAAGGGTTGATATGCCGTAAAACAAAACTACCAAACCAAAAACCCTGATTAAACATTTGAAGATATAAAGAACTTGAAGCATAAAAACTTTTACTATAATGACCAGATTCGGCATTGAATAACCCAAAAAGGGTTGATATGCCGTAAAACAAAACTACCAAACCAAACCTTAAAAGAATTTATAAACAAATGTGACGATTTCTAAATTCACTTAAAAATAGAAATAAACATGTAATTTCTTTTACACTTAACTACTTACAATTAAGTGCAATAAGTTACTTTTTAATATTTAATATGTTATTTCTTTTTAAATTAATTACATATAGAGTTAAACAAAAATCAAATTTGTGAAATATTTCTATATCTACAGTAAAAATAAAACAGATACTACACTCTAGCATTCCCAGTCTGTCAGCCATTATCGTGCGACATTGACGAATTTGTATCTTAATTTGTTCAACTCGCAATTTCTCGCTTATTTCTGAGCCATTTATTTTTAATATATATATGGTTGGAAAGAAAAGAAAATAGACTTTCTGAATATTAATATGTAATTTAAGTGTTTTTATCCATTCAATTATTTTTTACAGTGAGTTAAAGCGGTATTTATTTCGAATAGCCCAAAATTAGAAACATGAATATTTTTTTCAAGATTCAATTTAACATATAAGTTTGTTTTTCAAAGTTAAAGCAGTCAATCTTTATCAATATTCTTGAAATTGTACAACCAATCAGAACACACCTTAAACTACAACCAGAAACTTGTATTTGTCTTCTCCGATCAGTTTGAAAAGGAAATACGACTGAGTAAACTTAACAGAGGTTCCTTAAAAAAATTATAAGGTACACAAAAAAAGATCAACTACTTAAGGAAGAAAGCTTTAGGAAAAATCCAAAAGAGTAAGTGATATTATCTTGACCTTTTCTAGGTCATCCACAGAGAAGCAGAACAACATCTAATGTCATGCATGGCGGACTGTTTACACGACTCACTGAATGCATCTATTTGACCCCAAAAAGAGAAGACTTTTTTATTGTACAAACAACACAAAGGAACTGTTTCAAAAAAGATAAAAGTAGATAACAAAATGTCCAGTGGATTTATACACAAATATTTAAAGTTTTGTTTATCAAAGTACACTTGCACCAACTCAACTGGTATTCATAAATTTGTAAAGTCAAACAAACATGAAACATAAATTTACTAAAAATAAGAAACTTGATTCAATATTAAATGATCAAAAAAAACATTTGATATGCCATAAAACAACCATTTGCCTAGCATTCCAGCCTGTCAGCCATTATCGTGCGACATTGACGAATTTGTACCATAATTTGTTCAATTTACAATTTCTCACTTTTAAAAATATATATATGGTTAGTAATAAAATAAAATAGTCTTTCTGAATATGTAATTTGTATGTGAATTGAATTATATTTTAGTGAGTTAAAACTATATTTACTTCGAACAGCTGTGAAATAAGAAACATTTGTGAAATAAGAAATATTTTTTCGAGGCTCAATTTAAAACATTAGTTTCTTTTTCAAAGTTAAAGCAGTCAATCTTTATCAATATTCTTGAAATTGTACAACAAATCAGAACACATCTTAAACTACAACCAGAAACTTGTATTGTTCTTCTTCGATCAGTTGAAGCGGAAATACGACCGAGTAACCTAACAGAAGTTGACAGAATTCCAATTGTCGACGTTAGTACAGCACCAAGTATTCCGTATAATCATATGTTCACAATACAAGCATGCTACATGAAAGCAAAGTAACAACTCGGAGACAATATATATTTCAATATAACATTTATTGAATGCGAAAACGACTATGAAATAAAGTTCTTCAGTGTAAGTGGAATGATGTATGCATGTGTGTGTGCGTATGTGTATGCATAGAGGGGAAACGTTTATGTCCTAAATTGTGTGTGCGAATGTACATGGAAACAAAATGTTCATTGAGAATGCCTATATAGAGATACATGCGTATGTAGTTAAGTTTGAGTAGAGAATAGTTCTTACATACTTTTTTTTTTCATTTTACATCATTGTAAGTTCTCAGAAATCAAGGGACCCCTTTCCTGGGACTAACACTTGATCTCTATATGAGATACATAGATATTTGAGTGTTCAATAATAGTTCTTTATTTCTCAAAAGTTGAGTTAATAAAGAAGTAAACAACATTGATTCTCCTCTCCCCAATTGACCAGTTAATTATTTTATAGTATACCTTTTATGTGGTCTATTGGTCTTACCAGATTCCAGGACAAGAATTCATCTGGTCTGGTGGAGTATCCAGCTTAGTGCTGTGATTAGAAGCAACAACACAGAAATATTATGTTTTTTGAAAATGTGAAAAAATAAAAATAATAAAATAAAAACATATCTATTGGAATGTAATATGAACCTGACATATATATATATATATATATATATATAGTAAGCTATGAAAATATATTTATGGCAATTAAGCTACACAGAGGCTCCCGCATTTCATCCCCGGGGGGGAATCTTCAGGCTAAAATGCATGGAGTTATTTTTGCCGGGTATTTTTATATACACGGCTAGCTAGTTAACCAATCAGATTCTTTGTTGTTCTCTCAGCCAATCGTTGGGCTTCCTGCAAACATATATATATATATATGAAATCGGATAGAGACCAGATTAAATGATGCAAGATTTTTTAAATAAATGAAGCCGTCAAAGATTCCCGAGTCCTCCCGATGGTAGTGGAGGGATAGTTTCAAAAGTCCGAGTAGGTGTAGTGATCCCGCTGGCAAGTGTGTATTTATTGAAATATTGATACTTTGTATGCGTCACATGTTTATCCGTCGCTTAATTTCTTAAAAAAAACAAAAACGCTGATGTCTGTACCTTTTATTCTCTTGTTAATTGGTTACAGCATACAGATACATACAATTTGAGTGAAAAATATACAATTTTACATACGAATGCTAAATTCTATCATAATTGCTCCAAAACTTGAGAAACGGCAAGGAAATTGATGAATTTCTTGTTGTTAATTTAGTTAGTGATTTCAAGTATTTTTTTTTTTCATATAATGATATCAATTTTGAATCCTTAATTTTTAAGCTTTAAATTCGGATAACTTTTGAACCACTTAGAATATTTACATAATTCAAACAGTTTTGAACTCCATTTACTGAGCTCTCTATAACTACTGTTATTAAATAACAATAATCTAAAATAAAAAAAACAACAACTGGGAATGCTAAATATATCAATGTGTTGTAATTCTTTTAAGCAGCAGTAATACAACAAATGTAGCTAAAAAGTATATATATATATATATATATATATATATACTTTGTATGTATGTTTATCTGTTGCTCGATTTCTTAAAAAAACAAAAAACGCTGATATTTGTATCTCTTATTCTCTAAATAATGGGGTATAGCACAGAGATACATATAGTTTGAGTACAGAATCAGAAAGAACATACAATTTTACAAAAAAATGCCAAATTCTATCATAATTGCTCCAAAAACTAGAGAAACTGAAGAAATTAATGAATTTCTTGTGAATTGGTTTGTGATTTCAAATATTTTTTCCATATAATGATGTCAATTTTGAACCCCGAGTTTTTGAGCTTTCTTGTGAATTGGTTTGTGATTTCAAATATTTTTTCCATATAATGATGTCAATTTTGAACCCCGAGTTTTTGAGCTTTCTTGTGAATTGGTTTGTGATTTCAAATATTTTTTCCATATAATGATGTCAATTTTGAACCCCGAGTTTTTGAGCTTTCTTGTGAATTGGTTTGTGATTTCAAATATTTTTTCCATATAATGATGTCAATTTTGAACCCCGAGTTTTTGAGCTTTCTTGTGAATTGGTTTGTGATTTCAAATATTTTTTCCATATAATAAGTTTCTGAGCTTTAAATTCTTATAACTTTTGAACCACTGGAGATATTTTCATAATTCAAACAGTTTTGAACTCCATTTAATGAGCTCTTTATAACTACTGTGATTAAATTGCAACAATCTAAAATTAAAAAATCAACTAGGAATGCTGTTCACTTTCATCCTATCATGATCGAGATAGTAACTTCGAGTACAGATCGTACAAGATTTTAATAAGAAATTACTTTTTTTTAGCCATTTTCTTGTACTTGTACTTATTTGTACATTTTCTACTTCTACTTTTTACGTTTCCAGCATCTCAAATTACCTTTTCCTTTATTGAAATGCGAATTTGGGATGCTGCTCTCGTGCGTACATTTTCGGCATCGCAAATTTTCTTTCCAGCTTCTTAAAATAGAATTTAGGACACTGAAAACGTAGACTGGTTATTCGATTTGAAACTGTAATTGTTTTTTTTTTTTAAAGCACTTTATATGTTATAGTAATAATAACTAGGGTTTGGAAAGGGCTTATTATATTATGTGTTGATACAGGTGAGTATTAAATAAAGCCATGTTAGTAACTTGTTATTGAAGCATTCATTAACAGAGGCGAGACACACGTGTGAACGTAACAAGCAATTTATTTACACTGAATACATAGCAGTTTACCACTAATACAAGTAGTGGGAGGTTGCCGTCAAGAGTGACGGTGGGAGTCACTAAGTCAACGGGAGATAACTCTTGTTTACGTAACAGGGCTCATATTATGAGGAGTCAGAACAAAATGTACAACTAAGTTATAACTACCAGAACTCCACCAACCCGCAAGTGAGGGATAGTAGGAAGTCGGGGCCGCGTGTCGATAATATATCCAACAGAAACAGTTCAGTTATACTTATCGATCTTTAAGTTGGGGAGGGGGGGGGGGCAGACTTTTTACTGGATCTCTGAAAGAAACAGATTTCTGTTCATATATGAATAATATGTTATTTTATATGTTTAACTATTAGTTTGCTTTATTTGAAATATTGAGCATTCCCTTTATATTAGGAATGACCTCGGTATGAGAAGTTAAACTCTTTTTATACTAAGACATTATAATCCTTTTTCCATATACACACACAAAGATCTCTTGGAGTGTCTGAAATAACATGTGAATGTCTGACATCCGGTAGGATGCCCCATTTCCAGCAAAAACAAAAAGATAAGAAAATTGAAATATATATATATATATATATATATATATATATATATATATAGCATAATATAAAATGAAGTAATAAAATAAGGTGCGAATCAAATTTTATTAGAATTCAATGTTCAGGCAAAGTACCTTAAAGTCCTTAACTCATGAGTTTTCAAAGAAAATTCTTCTTCTCAGAGGACCATTACCGCAATGACATTACTTCAGATAATAAAATTAAACCTTGAAAATATATAAAAATACATAAAAGTATATAAAACATCAAATATATGAGCCCAAAACATACTTTTTTGTTAAAGCTATACAGTTCATCCAGTCATACAATTTAAAACATATTCAAGAAAGACATCCAAGATGTTGATTGAAAAGTGATCCAGGTGGTGAATGGTAGTCCAAAAACGAAAAAATTATCCAAGCGAGAAACCTGTTTGCAATCGATGCAGTAAATGACAGTGAAAAATGTATCCAAGGTGTATGCAATTAATAAAACGATAAAGAAACCAAAACATGAAAAGTTCAGAAAACTCACTTGGTTTTAAATATTATAATGTTCAAAATTCAGAGTTCTTATGAGCTGATCGGAATAGTGTAAACCATAACTCCCTGGTTAAATAAAAGCTCCGGTAAATCCAATTCAAATAAAATTAATCTGACCTGATGTATTCGGCCATTTCTTCTTCCGGATCCGATAAAAATTATTCCAATGAATTAAATATATATATATATATATATATATGATGATTGCTACTTCTTTACAGAAGAAGGCCATCCCTACAAAGATTGCAATGTTCGGTTGAGGTCATGCATATTGTTCAGCAGGCCCAATTTATTTTTACAAGTCTTTATCGCCGTGGGTCTTGTAGGGATATCTGTACATGTAAGATGGCCATGGTGTGCGCTTGTACGATACGCAGAACACGCTCTCCTTCTACAAAGTCTGGTTTCAGTGACAAGCCGAAGCAAGATAACTGAGAGACGATGTAGAGCGCAGGTTTTATATCAGAGTTTCCGTCTCTTAGATGGATGATCGAACAAAATCTATGGGTCCGTCTCGCCGAGTAGGGCAGCATCGCGCCTGGGTACTATATCAGGTATATATATATATATATATATATATATATATATATATATATATGAAGCAATCCAACAAAAGATACAAGCGTCAACTAATATCTTATAATTAGTGAAACATCCGGATAAAAAACTGAAGCTCAATATACTGGATAGAGCATTAATATTATAATATAAAATGAAGTAATAAAATAAGGTGTCAATCAAATTTTATTAGAATTCAAAGTTCATGCAAAGCATCCTTAAGTCCTTAGCTCATGAGTTTTCAAAGATAATTCTTCTCTTCAGAGGACCATTACCGCAGTTATACTACTACAGGCAATAAAATTACGCTTTGAAAATATATAAAAATTATATACACAAATATATAAAAATACATAACATCAAACATATCAATTCAAAAACATACTTTTGTTGAATCCATACAGTCCATCCAGGTCATACAAGTTGAGGAGCATAATCAGGAAGGACATTACTCCAAGATACAAACAGCAGTCCAAATATGTGAAATTGAGGGGGCCGGCAAAGTTATCCAGTCGCGAAATGTGTCCATATTACAATGTTAATGATAAATAAATCAATCAAAATAATACAAAAAGTCCAATCAAAGTTCCGAGATCCCAACATGTGCAACTCTAATCAAATCCAAATTCGTTGTTTAATTAGAAAACCCGCTAGATCCGAATTGAGCAAAATAAGACGGACTCCCATCACATCTAGCCAGAAGAGCGAAAAATATATTTTTCGCTCTTCTGGCTAGATGTGATGGGAGTCCGTCTTATTTTGCTCAATTCGGATCTAGCGGGTTTTCTAATTAAACAACGAATTTGGATTTGATTAGAGTTGCACATGTTGGGATCTCGGAACTTTGATTGGACTTTTTGTATTATTTTGATTGATTTATTTATCATTAACATTGTAATATGGACACATTTCGCGACTGGATAACTTTGCCGGCCCCCTCAATTTCACATATTTGGACTGCTGTTTGTATCTTGGAGTAATGTCCTTCCTGATTATGCTCCTCAACTTGTATGACCTGGATGGACTGTATGGATTCAACAAAAGTATGTTTTTGGATTGATATGTTTGATGTTATGTATTTTTATATATTTGTGTATATAATTTTTATATATTTTCAAAGCGTAATTTTATTGCCTGTAGTAGTATAACTGCGGTAATGGTCCTCTGAAGAGAAGAATTATCTTTGAAAACTCATGAGCTAAGGACTTAAGGATGCTTTGCATGAACTTTGAATTCTAATAAAATTTGATTGACACCTTATTTTATTACTTCATTTTATATTATAATATTATAATTATATTATAATATATATATATATATATATATATATATATATTAGTACTTCATGTATCCACATAAAATATTATAAGGAGATATAATTTTTCATGTATCAGTTTTCAGTATTTACTTCAACAGTGCTCGATACGTAAGTAGAGCTAGGTAGTAAGCAATGAAAATATATATGGCAATCAAGCTACACAGAGGCTAAATGCATGGAGTTATTTTTGTCAGGTATTTTTATATACATGGCTTGCTAGTTAACCAATCAGATTCTTTGTTGTTCCAATCGTTGGGCTTCCCGCAAACAAAGGCTTTGTTGGTGACGCTCCTGTACCTATCCTATTTTTTGTTAACAATGGATTTTTCTATATCCTGTTTCCTTTGTTGTGTCAATACAGTGGGCGAATTTATTTTAACACGTGGTTTCTTGTATTTCTATTTTAGGTTTTAAATTTTAACTTGTTCAGTTTTTTATTTATTTAATTATTTATTTATTTTATTTTTATTTTTTATTTATTATATATCATCCTAATTAAATATTAAATACTGTCTTGTTTTTAAATTCCCAAAACAGTTTTTCATGGTAAACAACTGATGATCCCTTAAATAATGTTAGAAGCAAACTAATATAATAACTGAAAAAGTTAAATTGACTTACATGAGTGATTTTCCACTGAACGACTTGGGACTTAAGGTTTTTTTTGTTTTTTGTTTTTTTTATATAGTTTTAATGGTTGAGAACTTCCAAGACATATATATATATATATATATATATATATATATAATATTTTTTATTTTTAATATTTATATTATTTATTTTTTTCAAATATGGAGTTTCCTGATGTTTTGAATGATGGAAAGCTAAAAATAAATCTCCATTATAAAGAGCGCTGCGACTCTACGGTGTTGCATCAGTGAATGAATGAGAAAAAAAAACAAAGCCGATAGAAACGAGACGAACGTCAAATATAGAGTTTTTTTATGTTTTGAATATATATATATATATATTTACACACACACTAAATACTAGAATACCCATCCCAGCTTGAACAGAATAATTTTGCATCACTTTTATGCCCCCTTATGAAGATTGAATCAAGATATGATACTAAACCTTGTGTCTAAAATCCTTATTCGAGGAATATTTATTCATTTATGTCTAATATCTACTGTTAAAATTTCACAAATATCGGAGGTATCTGAATTTTCTTTTACCCCCTTTGCATAAAACTAAATTAAACTAAATATAGTCCACATTACCTACCCTTATGCCTATCAACTGTGTTCCAAAATTCATAATGATCAGTTAATTAGTTTACGAGTGAATCCTGTATATACAAATATATAAACATATACACATAGCTAACTTTATATAGATAGAAATGTGTGTGTGTGTGAGATCACTTATATAACAAGTGTTCTACTTTTTATTTCCGATATACTCAGTTCACTTGAAGGTCAAAAGTAGCATTTGAGGTTGCATGCAATGACCTTTCTTATCTGAATTTGTAAAAATTGCGATGTACGTGACTAGCAGTACCTACCTGCCGTTGCCCGGGAGTCTTGTACTTATTATTTTGTTTTTTTACCAAATTATCATTTTTTGTAATCAGATTTTGAAAGTTAAATTTAATTATTACGATAAGATTTAATTCATTCATTTTTAAGTTAATAAAGATGATTCTAAACTAAATTTGGGTTCGAGATTATTATTAAGTAAACTTGCATACAACATACTTTCGGCAATTCTCTTTATTAATTGAAGTGAATAAATTAATTTTTTTTATACTAATGGTTCACTATTTATCAAGACCAAAAGCCACTTGAGGATAAAGGTTAACGAGATTGTCGGTTGGATGTTGAAACGGTGCTATGAAAACTGAAAAGATTAAAAATGATGGACGAAATCTCAAGGTTTAAAAAAGTCTAAACACCTGTATATTAATAAAACTATGAAACGTGCGTACAACAGAAACTAAGCATTTATTATTTTAAAACAATTTCTTCACTTGAAGACAATAATTGTAAGTTTATAAAACACTGAAAAAAGAAGAGATTTATAAACTGCATTTGGGTTCGAGATTATTATTAACCAAACTTACAACTTAATTTAAGTGCCGTATTTATTATTTTAAAACAATTTCTTCACTTGAAGACAATAATTGTAAGTTTATAAAACACTGAAAAAAGAAGAGATTTATAAACTGAATTTGGGTTCGAGATTATTATTAACCAAACTTACAACTTAATTTAAGTGCCGTATTTATTATTTTAAAACAATTTCTTCACTTGAAGACAATAATTGTAAGTTTATAAAACACTGAAAAAAGAAGAGATTTATAAACTGAATTTGGGTTCGAGATTATTATTAACCAAACTTACAACTTAATTTAAGTGCCGTATTTATTATTTTAAAACAATTTCTTCACTTGAAGACAATAATTGTAAGTTTATAAAACACTGAAAAAAGAAGAGATTTATAAACTGAATTTGGGTTCGAGATTATTATTAGCTAAACTTACAACTTAATTTAAGTGTTGTATTTATTATTTTAAAACAATTTCTTCACGTTAAGACAATAATTGTGAGTTTATAAAACACTGAAAAAGAAGAGATTTATAAACTAAATTTGGGTTCGAGATTATTATTAGCTAAACTTACAACTTAATTTAAGTGTTGTATTTATTATTTTAAAACAATTTCTTCACGTTAAGACAATAATTGTGAGTTTATAAAACACTGAAAAAGAAGAGATTTATAAACTAAATTTGGGTTCGAGATTATTATTAGCTAAACTTACAACTTAATTTAAGTGTTGTATTTATTATTTTAAAACAATTTCTTCACGTTAAGACAATAATTGTGAGTTTATAAAACACTGAAAAAGAAGAGATTTATAAACTAAATTTTGGTTCGAGATTATTATTAACCAAACTTACAACTTACCTTAAGTGCCGTATTTATTATTTTAAAACAATTTTGTCACTTTAGGAGCAATAAGTATGAGCGGCTTACCGTGAGATCACATGACTTTTTATGACTATTTTGAGACTAATCCTTTTTCTCTTATGTTTGTTACTGTTTGTATTATGAACATGTTGGCGTGGAAAGTGCATCCAAGGTTATAGAAAACGGATCCGAACTGTCCGAAAATACCACACGCTAAATAAGGCAGGTGAAGCTAAGGCAGTAGCGCTAGATATCTGCAAAGCTTTTGACATTATTGCTGATCGCCATAAACGACCTTCCCAATGCAATCACATCTGAGATGGGTGTATTTGCGGATGACACCACACTCTATTCTTAGCGTGAGGAAAAATCGAATCCAAAGCAATGGCTGAATCCATAGAAAATCACCTCGTCTGTAGTAGAATAGGGCCAAATATGGATGGTCACGTTTAATGTTACCCAAGACAAAACTCTTTTTCTTTAACAACTATAAGAAATCTTTCAACCACCAATTGTCATTTGTGTTATTCTTTTTATGAACATTTGTCTCACAATTCGATCTAAGCAAGAAATTGTCACATAATGAGTAGAGTGATAGCCGTAGAGGTTTGAATTATGCAAACTGGAATTGACCGGAGATGGAATTTCGGTTGATTTCTAGGCAGTCACTTTTTGCCAGTTAAATAATATCTTTGGACACACATACTTCAACTGCCATACACTCTTCGGCACATCGCCTTCATTACCCAATGTGGCCATGCCTTTTCTGCAACATCTTCTGTGCAACTTCCTGTAGCCATGTCTCTATACAGTTGTGTATTGTTTATTTAACAAATGAATGTATTTTTGTTGTTTGTTGTTTATTAAACGAATGAATGTATTTCTGTTGTGTATTGTTTATTTAACAAATGAATGTATTTCTGTTGTTTATTTAACAAATGAATGTTTTTCTGTTGTGTATTGTTTATTTAACAAATAAATGTATTTCTGTTGTGTATTGTTTATTTAACAAATGAATGTATTTCTGTTGTGTATTGTTTATTTAACGAATGAATGTATTTCTGTTGTGTATTGTTTATTTAACAAATAAATGTATTTCTGTTGTGTATTGTTTATTTAACAAATGAATGTGTTTCTGTTGTGTATTGTTTATTAAACAAATGAATGTGTTTCTGTTGTGTATTGTTTATTAAACAAATTAATGTGTTTCTGTTGTGTATTGTTTATTTAACAAATGAATGTATTTCTGTTGTGTATTGTTTATTTAACAAATGAATGTATTTCTGTTGTGTATTGTTTATTTAACAAATGAATGTATTTCTGTTGTGTATTGTTTATTTAACAAATGAGTGTATTTCTGTTGTGTATTGTTTATTTAACAAATGAATGTATTTCTGTTGTGTATTGTTTATTTAACAAATGAATGTATTTCTGTTGTGTATTGTTTATTTAACAAATGAATGTATTTCTGTTGTGTATTGCTTATTAAACGAATGAATGTGTTTCTGTTGTGTATTGTTTATTTAACAAATGAATGTATTTCTGTTGTGTATTGTTTATTTAACAAATGAGTGTATTTCTGTTGTGTATTGTTTATTTAACAAATGAATGTATTTCTGTTGTGTATTGTTTATTTAACAAATGAATGTATTTCTGTTGTGTATTGTTTATTTAACAAATGAATGTATTTCTGTTGTGTATTGTTTATTTAACAAATGAATGTATTTCTGTTGTGTATTGTTTATTTAACAAATGAGTGTATTTCTGTTGTGTATTGTTTATTTAACAAATGAATGTATTTCTGTTGTGTATTGTTTATTTAACAAATGAATGTATTTCTGTTGTGTATTGTTTATTTAACAAATGAGTGTATTTCTGTTGTGTATTGTTTATTTAACAAATGAATGTATTTCTGTTGTGTATTGTTTATTTAACAAATGAGTGTATTTCTGTTGTGTATTGTTTATTTAACAAATGAATGTATTTCTGTTGTGTATTGTTTATTTAACAAATGAGTGTATTTCTGTTGTGTATTGTTTATTTAACAAATGAATGTATTTCTGTTGTGTATTGTTTATTTAACAAATGAGTGTATTTCTGTTGTGTATTGTTTATTAAAAAATGAATGTGTTTCTGTTGTGTATTGTTTATTAAATAAATGAATGTGTTTCTGTTGTGTATTGTTTATTAAATAAATTAATGTATTTCTGTTGTGTATTGTTAATTTAACAAATGAATGTATTTCTGTTGTGTATTGTTAATTTAACAAATGAATGTATTTCTGTTGTGTATTGTTTATTGTTTATTTAACAAATGAATGTGTTTCTGTTGTGTATTGTTTATTAAACAAATGAATGTATTTCTGTTGTGTATTGTTTATTAAACGAATGAATGTGTTTCTGTTGTGTATTGTTTATTAAACAAATTAATGTATTTCTGTTGTGTATTGTTTATTTAACAAATGAATGTATTTCTGTTGTGTATTGTTAATTTAACAAATGAATGTATTTCTGTTGTGTATTGTTTATTTAACAAATGAATGTATTTCTGTTGTGTATTGTTTATTAAACAAATGAATGTTTTTCTGTTGTGTATTGTTTATTTAACAAATGAATGTGTTTCTGTTGTGTATTGTTTATTAAACGAATGAATGTATTTCTGTTGTGTATTGTTTATAAAACGAATGAATGTATTTCTGTTGTGTATTGTTTATTAAACGAATGAATGTATTTCTGTTGTGTATTGTTTATTAAACGAATGAATGTATTTCTGTTGTTTTTTTGTTTATTAAACGAATGAATGTATTTCTGTTGTTGTTTTGTTTATTAAACGAATGAATGTATTTCTGTTGTGTATTGTTTATTAAACGAATGAATGTATTTCTGTTGTGTATTGTTTATGAAACAAATGAATGTATTTCTGTTGTGTATTGTATATTGAACAAATGAATGTATTTCTGTCTTTTTTATGCAAATAGTCTCTTTCTGTTTTTTTCTTGCTTTTTTTTTTAAAAACGAACAGGTTATCAACAATAGTTTAATTTTTTTTTTTGATAAATTAAAACAGTCATGTGCAAATATTTTTTTTAAACGAATTAACTTTTTGGGGAATTTAATTTTTTTAAATGGACAATTTTTTTAAATGGACAATTTTTTAAAAGAAATTTAAATTTTGTCAACGAACAGTTTCTATTAAAATATTTTTTTTTTTAAATTGTACGCAATTTCTAACAAAGATCACTCATTATTGGATGAATTTTTATAACCTGCTAATCTCCTTGATAACTTTACATTTTTTTCATGCGAGGCTTACATCATGGAATGTGATATCCTTTTGTTTCTTCTTTTCCTACAATTATTCAGTAATTCAGGTATTCCTACTGTTAGACTTTTCTTTTATATACCCAGAACACGATCCAATCATCTATAACATATTCACCCAGAACTTTTATGTTAGTTTATGAAAAGAATCAAACAAACTTTATATTTCTGTAAGAAATGCTTGTTTTATTGAATTATAATTTCTGTCCTGTTTGCTTGACTTTTTTTATAATTACCTCCGCCAAGGAGGTCATATATCCGGTATAATCTGTTACTATGTTTGTTTGTGTACAGTTCCGACCCTCACTTTGCCTCAATTGAAATGAATGACTCCCTCCTTGAGGAAGCCCCCTCCTTTGATAAGCTTCTAGGACTGACCTTCACGCCAGACCTTAAATGGAAGACTTACATATAAAATCTGTTGCTAAGGTCGCTGGAAAAATGGTTGGATCATTCTACCGATCCAGAAGAAATCTCACGCCTGACGCCATCCTCTACCTGTATAAGAGCCTGATACGTCCTAAGATGGGGTAATGTTGCCACATCTGTAGAGGTGCCGCTCAGAGCACTATTTCCTCTCTTGACACAGTACAAAACCGACTTCGAAATCTAGTAGGGGATGCTCTCTTCTCTTCCTAAAGCATCTTTTTACAGAGGAGAGGTTGCTAGTCTTTCTCTACTCTGTCGTTATTTTAATGGTAGGTGCTTGATTTAGATTCAATCTATGGTTTCCCCTTGTAAAACATTCAGAACAAAAACTCGTCTAGCTACAACCACTATAAATGATTTTCCTTTCTTCATCTGTGTACTTAAAACTAAATGGAACTTCAACGAGCTAACTTTCTATCCAAAAACTACCTGTGGAACACAGTATCACAGGGCTGCTTCCCAGCTGACTACAACATGGTCGTTTTCAAGTCCAATGTTAACAAATTCTGGTTGAGCCGTCATCTTAAATAATCAAACTTTGCTCAGTTTCACAGTTTTAATCATCGTTACTAATCCTCACAAGGTGCTGTCTCACCGCCCACCTGACAAACTCATTAACCCTTATCCTTTCTGTGCCATTTCTTTGTGTTTTTTGGACAAACCTTCCCCGACTTCGCATGCTACCACTAAGCCTGGCTGCTCTGCGATCATCAAGTAGGACTTCATGCAGACTAGACAACCCTGAGGCACGATCTACGTGAGCTCTATGCAGAAGTCCGTCTTGCTTAATAACAACAAAGCAGCAGCAGCAGCGACGACGACGACGACGACGACGACGGGAGGTGACGGTGGTTAAGTGGATATCGACACGGACTGAAGACCTGAGTGTTCCAAGTTCGAATCCAGTCGGTTCCACAGTACCACTTTCACTTAGGGATGTTGGTCCTTCCCGTAAGTACCCGATGTCTTTCCAGAAAGATTTCTAACTAGAAAAACATCGGGGAAACTAATGCCAACACCAGAATCATCTGATTCACACGAAAGAAGAAGAAGAAGAAGAGGAACAACAACAACAAGCCAACATCTAAAACTACTACTACTGCTGAAAAACTCTCACACACACACACACACACGCACACATTTCTCTACCCAACAAACATTTTGCTTTCATAAGAGACATATACATACACTGCCTACAATAAAATTGAACTTACTTGCACACAGTATTAAAGCTGTTGCTAAGGTTGTTGGAAAAATGATTGGATCATTCTACTGCTCCAGAAATTACCTCACCCCTGACGCAATCCTCTACATGTATAAGAGCAAGATACATCCCAAGATGGAGTACTACTTTCATATATGGGGAGGTGCCGCTCAGAGCACTCTCGACTGTCTTGATAGAATACAAAATCGATGGGAGATGATCTCGTCTCGTCCCTACAACCTCTTTCACACAGAAGAGATGTTGCTAGTCTCTCTCTACTCTATCGTTATGTTCATGGTAGGTGCTTGACTGAGCTCCAATCTTTGGTCCCGCCCTGTAAAACATTCACAGCAAGAACTCGTCTAGCTACAACCACAGAAATGTATGGTCAGCTACTCGTACCATCTCCCCTCCTGTCGTCTCTCTCCCTCTCCCACCACCTTCTCCATACTAGCTCATTAGGTGTGAAATAAAAAAGAGAAATAAAAAAAAGAGAAAGAAAATAAATAGAAATATAAACAGAAGATTAAGAAACATAGTAAACTGTGCCACCCACCCATCATTTTTCAACATCACCTAATGTCTTCTCATATGGTCCAATCAGATCATCCTTCCCTCATCCCACGTATGTGCCTTCAAAATAAAACTATTTTAATACCTTCATTTCTGAAGACGTTCTCCAACAGAACAAAACCAGTCAAAATCTTTTGTTTTTGTTTTTCTCCTGCACTTTAACTTGTTTTTCCGTTTGTCATTTTTTTTCACACGTTTTGTCCACCACAGCACTTCATTTTCACGAGTTATCATGTTTATCACCCCATGCATGCGTGTGTGTGTGTGTGTGTATGTGTGCGTACATGTGTATACATATATATTGACTGTCGTGTGTAAGACCCTTTATTACTCTTTAAAAACCTAATGTATGATAAACTAGCAGACTCTTTCCTAACTCATCATGATTAATCTTTTGGATTCTGGCGTCCAGCATATCCATTTCATGCTCACCCCTATTTGTTCACCCTGGTCAGCTACTCGTACCATCTCACCACCTGTCGCCTCTCTCCCTCTCCGAACACCTTCTCCATACTAGCTCATTAGGTGTGGAAATAAAAAAAAGAGAAAGAAAATAAATAGAAATATAAACAGAAGATTAAGAAACATAGTAAACTGTGCCACCCACCCATCATTTTTCAACATCACCCAAGTTCTTCTTCACATGGTCCAATCAGATCATCCTCCCCTCATCCCATGTATGTGCCTTCAAAATAAAACTATTTTCTTATCTTCATTTCTGAAGACGTTCTCCAACAGAACGAAACCAGTCAAAATCTTTTGTTTTTGTTTTTCTCCTGCACTTTAACTTTACCTCCTAAAAAAGTTCAGATTCTACTTTTTTGTGCAAATACATTTAAACAGCCTAAAAAAATATCCGCAAAGAAGGAATTAAAACTTTTTTTTTAATATTTAAGATTTAGAGCGGGGGATCACTTTCCTTTATAAATTTAACGTAAAATGAGCACCCATTTCCTGGCCACTTAGCGTATAATGAGACATGTAACCGACTTTTGTGTAATAAAAACACGTAAAAATTTAGCCAATTTAGTTTTTTTTATGGGGAGTATTTATTTCATAAAAACGTAGATATTTAGGCAATTTAGATTTTGTGAGGGGATTTTTTTTTTACTTAATAAAAATACGTAGAAATTTAGCCAATTTATTATTTGGAGGGTTATTTATTTAATAAACACTAACCCTAACCGCTAACCCCTAACCCTACTCCCCCCCAAAATTAAGTTGGCTAAATTTTTACGTCCACCCCACAAAATTAAAAACTCAAGTCGGTTACATGTCTCGTTTTACGCTAAGTGGTCAGGAAATGGGTGCTCATTTTACGTTAAATTTATAAAAGAAAGTGATCCCCCACTCTAAAATCTTAATTATTTAATTTTTCTTTTTTAATTCTTTCTTTGCGGATATTTTTTGGGCTGTTTAAATGTATTTGCACAAAAAAAAGTAGAATTTGAACTTTTTTAGAGGTAAACTGCGCCGGGTAAGATAGTAAAAATTTACCCCTACCCTTTCTTCTTCTCTGCACCTTCTAAAAAAAATACCAGGGTAGGACCAATCAAATAACAGATACGTTTCTGCACCTTATCAAGAACCCTCAAATGGGACAGAGAATTACCAGCCCAAATATGACAACAGTACATGGTCTGATTGTAGACTTGTAGAGATAGAGAATCTAGGTGTAACCATGGAGAAGCACCGAAAAATTATTGTAAAGTCGGCAAATATTCAGAGTAGACGTAAGTGGTTTTTATTTATATTGTCGCGGTTCAACAACACCGCGACGTTTGTTTATATTTGGAAAACACGCCATCTTGGAAAAACTAGCAGCAGCAGGAGTCGCCTTTTGTTTTTGTCATGATTTACGACAATGCCATGATTTTGGACAGCAGGAGCAGCAGTGGCCTCTTAACCCTTTCCATGGAAATGTACTAGCTGCTGCCTGTGTTCTGACATTGCGCTAATATTATTTTTAGAAGATTGGAAAAACCCAGTTTTTAATCGCCATTTTTGTCAACAATTACTAAGCAGAAACCAACCAGTGAATATTTTCCTTAATTTTTCTTTAAGTGATACACAAGCGTTTCGGCAACTATACCGATAACCTTGCTAATACTTTCAAGGCGCCTGTCAACCAGGTTTTACAGCGAGAGATCTCTTTAAAATTTATTTGTCAAAAATTAATTCCTTTCACAGGACCGACGAAAGTAACTTGACATAAGTTTCATGAGATCTCTAGCTCCTCGCTCAAATTTCCAGTTCAGCCGGGGGGGGGGGGTCAGGAGGCCCCCACGCAGTCGAACTCCTGCATCTTGCTGTGTCGAGTGCCTGCACCCACGCAGTCGAACTCCTGCATCTTGCAGTGTCGAGTTCCTGTACCCTTGCAGTCGAACTCCTGCTCCCGCAGTTCTGAGTTCCTGCACCCAGCAGTCCGAACTCCTGCATCCAGCAGTCCTGAATTCCTGCACCCAGCAGTCTTCAACTCCTGCAACAGCACTCTCCTGCACCAGCATCCTGCAGTCCTGAACTCCTGCAACAGCACTCTCCTGCCTGCATCAGCATCCTGCAGTCTTGAATTCCTGCAACAACACTCTCCTGCTCCAACTGCATCTCAAACCTTCCTTTTTCTAACAGCCTTATCAGGGCTACAAACTACTGCGATATTTATTTAAACAGCCCTTATCAGGGCTACTCTGACAACTACAGCGAATTTCCTTTCTCTTCTTTCCCAGCCAGCAAACCACAAAGGTGCCCTGTCAACTCTCACCAACGACACCACTCCTCTTCGGTCCAGTTTGCTGCCATCCAGAGACGTCACTCCCTACTGCCCAGTCTCTCCTGATCCAGTGACGTCATCACAAATCTCAATTCACTTCTTGTTGTTACCATTTCCTTATGGTAAATAAACAATACCTTTTTTTGAACTGTTCACCAGCGTTTGTCCTCTCTTCTTTGCCATTGCCGTTATCTTTGCCTGTGTCCACACCTTTTCTTAGTTGTTGGGGCCGATCGAACGATCAACCACCTAACCCCAACTGGTCGGTCGGTCGGTACCCGCAACAATATCAATAGTCAAAGCAGACGATTTTCCTAAATTTCAAATTGTTGAGTCACATGAGATAAAATTCTTGATTGTGATTGGTGGCGGGCAGAAGCGGGCATAAAAAGTGCTGCCAATTTGCAGTCTACTCGAAAATCTCCGTAAGTGAAATTCTTAGATGACTATTTTGTACAAGCACAACCCCCCCCCCAAAACAAAGTTCCCTCTTCATAATTAAAAATGTATGCACTTAAGTTATGTGCCCTTAGCCTCTTTTGTTTATAAAGATGGTGACTATATATTCCCGATCTAGTTTTCATTTCAACGTTTCATGTGTATTGTGAAACATTGTTTAAGTTAAAAAAAAAATAATAATTGGTAAATTTGTAGATTAATACTGGTAAATTAGTCGTTTCCCAGCTAAAATGGTGAGCAATGAATCGGCTGTTTTTTCCGACCTCACAAATGAGTAAAGTAAACCCAAATAAATTGTTTTGGACTAATTTCAAATTTACCTTAAATTATTTTAAAGGAAATACAGCTCGGAAATTAGTCCAAAACAATTTATTTGGGTTTACTTACTCATTTGTAACGTCGGAAAAAAATCAGAAAAAAACAGATTCATTGTCCGCCATTTTTGGTTGGGAAACGACTAATTTACCTTAATACTCTCTGCTGAATACCCCCCCTCTCCCCCCCCCCCCCCAAATGAGATTCTACTTTTTTTTCTTTTTTTTTTTACGCGGTTACGTGTGAACTCTGATGAAAAACTTGGCGGAAAAAAAGACAAAAAAAAACACAATTACTTTAGAATTTTGTGTCGGAGATGAGTTTCATATACAAATTTAACGTAGAATTATCCCCCATTTCTGGGCCTTAACCATACTAAGTTTTTAGGGCATTAACCAATTTTTTTTTACCACTAACCCGAAGTCCGAGTGGCAGCGTCGTAAAACCACACGTAACCGCCTAAAAACAAACCGACCCCTTTTTCCCCCTCTCCAAATACCGCACAAGATTTTTTTTGTAAATAGTTAAAGGGGAGCTGCCCAAACAAATAATAAATAACAATAACAACAACAATAACAACAACAATAACAACAATAATAATAATAACAATAACAATAATAATAATAATAATAATAACAATAATAATAATAATAATAATAATAATAATAATAATAACAATAACAATAACAATAACAATAACAATAATAATAATATAGCAAAAAGGAACATTGTTAGCTGTCCTAAAACACTAGAATGGTTCGGACGAATTGGGGATCTGTTTACGTTAAATTTATGTGCAAAACTGATCTTCCACTTTAAATACTAAAATAATTGTTTATTTTTTCTTCTTTCCGCCAAGTTTTTCAGGGTATTTTCACACGTAATCGCCTAAAAAGGTATAATCTCATTTCTTTAGCGGGGCGGGGGTATTTAGCGGAAGGTGTTAATCTACAATAATAAGTCGTACTTATGTAGTTTATGGAACAGGCTGAATTAATAACGTTATATTCTGGAAACCCATTCTTAACACGATTCTGTATTTTCACCTAACAATGTAATAAAAAAAAAAGACCGTAAAAATTGAATTTAACTTGAAAATCCTATTTTTTTTTAAATAGCCCGGTCCGTAAACTGCATAAACACCACATAAGTTATTTTGGAGTAATACAGAAATCCATTTCACTGGAAATAATTTATGTGACTGAAATAGGAATTAACCACAGAACGGGTATCTTTTACAATAATCCGCAGAGTCGCCAACGGGGTCCAAAAAACGAACGAGAACGGGGTAAAAAGAATAAATATGCAACAAGTGACGGTGACCTACGTCGAGAATAGATATTTTCCTACTTACCTATGAAATTTGTTTGTATTTTTACGTACTATAAATGGGTTTTTATTAGATGTAAAAAAAAAAATTGGGGGGGGGCACGTATTTTTACTAAAAAAAATGGCGGCCCAGCCTTAACTCGTTACGACCCCCCCCCCATCGCTTGTCCAATGTTCGTGTGACAAAAATATTGATTTCTAATAAATAGCAGTTGAAACGGCTTAAAAATACAAACAAATGTCACAGATAAGTTGGAAAATAACTTTTATCGGCTACAGTTACTTTTATTTGTTGTATATTTGTTTTTAAAGCGTTTTCACTCTGCGGATTATTGTAAAAGATACCTGCGTTTTTTTTTTCTCAACTGGGAGAAGTGTTAACTTAACTGCCCCTACAACCACCAACGTGAGTCTTACTCTGTTTTTATTTCTCTCTAGAAAGTTAGTGTGTTTGACGCAATAGTTTTTGATGAAATAAAATTTTAAAAAATGAATTCTGTCGGACGGATTCTCAAGAGACTACAGTTACAAAACGTCCCGACGCCACATTTAAGTTCATTCACGTCAGTGCAGGCCAGCAAACCACAAAGAAATGGTCCAACAAGTTTGTGTCAAGTTAAACGTGTAAGCAACATTTTTCAAGCGAGAAGGTCAGCCCATTCTTCTAATTGTTATTATTCAATTCCTCGTGATAAACTTTCTTCTCCTCCTTTGGGTGAGAAGAAGTCTTTTAACTGTTTCCCATTCCGCTCTCATTCGACAATTAACGGTGCCTATGGAGACCATTACAGTTGGAAAAACAGAGACGCTCCTTACTATGCTGTCCCCGAAGAAGATCTCTTCGCAGGCACCGATTATGAAACCGAAAAGGAGCAGTTCCGTATTCGCGTACCTGAATTCTACAATTTCTGCACAGATATCATCGACAAGTGGGCGGTCGTTGAAAAGGTAAGAGAAAACATTAATAATAATAATTTTAAAAAAAGAAAGAAAAAAAAGAAAGAAAAAAAAAAGAAAAAAAAAAAGAAAGAAAGAAAAAAAAAAGAAGAAAAAAAAGAAAAAAAAAAGAAAAAAAAGTGCTTATGTAAAATAAACATCAAAAGAATTTCAGTACTTACGAAGATTCCCGAGTCGTGACGTACGTAGCTCATTGAACAGAACAACCTTTTTTTTGCAAACGGCATGTGTGCATTTTAACATCCCCGTGCAAATTTAGAAAACCATTCTTAACGGGGGGGGGGGGGACTTTGTTAACTCTTCCCTTGCCGCGGACAGAACTCTCCTAAAATGAAAATAAAAAATGTTAAAATGCACACGTGCCAAACAATTTATTGTGCATTTTTTCTTGATTCCTGAGGAAGGGCAATATTTTTTAAGTGTTTTTGTTAATATTATTTTTCCAGCGTTTTGTGTTTTGTTGTGGTGGTAGGGAAGACTGTAAATGAAGAAGAGGCCTATAAATTGTGTTTTTATTTTTATTTTTATTTTTATTTTTATTTATTTAGTCTTGGGGGGGGGGGTATGTTGCCACATGGTCTTAAGGTTAGTTTAGGGTTCGGGTAAGTGGTAGAGTTCCAGTGCTTTAGGAGTGGGGGGGGGGGGCTGCATTTTCTTACAGTCTTACAATAAAATTATTTCTGTAGAAGGCCATTCTCCTGGCAGAAACTTCTGCAACCTTCTACGGAAGGCGAAATAGTAGGAATTAACTCGGTGTAATCTTAATTGCATTCATCACTTTTAAATATCTGTGCAATGTGAAGAATTGACCTTTTTTTTTATTCATCTAGTCCACTTTCTCGTTGGCCAATTTCTCGTCTGTATATCTCGGCAAAGTCCGGAATTTGTCGTCGAAACTCGACAATCTCCGTTAAATTCTTAGATGTCTATTCTACATGTGTAAAAAAAAAATATACAAAACTGGGAGTAATTCCTATTTCAGTCACCTAAATTATTATTTTTTGTTTTCGTATTGCAATCTTGGGCTTACGTATTTAGTCTAACAAAAGGCATTTTTTTTCTCCATGATTTCAAATTTTATATATATCTATTTCGTATTGTCACCCCCGGACTTAGGGTTAGTGCTTTAGTTTATGAAACCCAAGCACTAACACTGAGTTAGCAATGCGATATATATATATATATATATATATATATATATATATATATATATGTGTGTGTGTGTGTGAAAAAGACAAAAGGAAAAACAAAATTAAATACAGGAAGAAATTATCAAAAACCAGAGTCTTCAGAAAAAGTGAAGATTTTAAAATTTATTGAATAGCGACAAAACAGGGGAAAAGAAAAACGCACAACGGGATGTTTTTGGCACGTGTTTAACTATTTGAAAAAGCAAGAAATATGCAGCGCATGCTACAAAGACGTTAGAATGGGAAAAGAGGGGGGAAAGAAAAGGAAGAAAAAAAAAGAAGAAAAAAGAAATGGAAACATGAATGAAAAGTAATAAAAATGAATAAGTACTTCAACTGGGATCGAAATTTGTTATGCAGTGACGAGATATATTGCATTGTTTCAGTGCGTTTTTTTTTTGCCAGATGTTTACTTAAGGAATCAGATCCGAGTCAAATGTTTGCGTTAGATGGTGATGAGCGAAGTATTACAGCACTTTCGATGCACTTGTAGCGTGGGAGAGAGTATTCGGTCTTTAAGAGGGTGCAGTTTGTAAAGTCAAACTTGTGAGTAAAACTGTTTCTGTGTATGACGAGGGCGTTAGTGGGATTGTTGTGTTTGAAGGTTTGTGTTCGTAAATGCAGAATTTTATATTTCTGGCCGTTTCTCGTATTTGAAAATATTTTTTATGAATAATTATTCAAAGCTCTCGCTAGGTGGAGCACTTTAAGTTGACAACAGGCCGTCAATTATAGCGTAATGCAATACGCTAAGCCGTTGCCTATTGAGTTCTCTTGGCGGCCTGCTAATATGGCTGCTGAATTTACCATTTAAACATTAATTTACTCTCCCATCTTCTACAGTAATGCATGGTGGACACATTGGTATGCGCTTCGACTACTGAGTCAAATATGATTTTCGTATTGGGGTTCGAATCGTGTGACCGGCAGGGATTGTCTCCTCCCATACTGATGATTGTAGGTTTGGCATGAAACACATGTGTATATGGGTTCATTTGAAAATATTGTTTATGAATAATTATACATACATATATACGTACATATACATATTGAAAATCATTTTTTTTAACCTTGTTGAAAACCTGTCGCAATGTACAAAACAAAAAATAAAATGGTAAAACTTTACAAAAAATATTTTTAGGGACCGTTAAAAGTCAATTTCACCATCCCAAACAACTTATATTTTTACTTAAACCATGTTTTAGTAAACAAAATAATAACATTAAAAACATTAAATTATTGCAAGTTTCATCCCACACATGAAACACCGAAATGAAAACTAGGCCAAAAAAATATAGTCGCCATTTTCTATAAACAAGTCGAGAAAGAAGCTAGCTAAGGAAGATCGATAACTCAAGTTTATAATTTTCTAGCCAAAGGACAACTTGAGTTATCACTCTTCCTTAGCTAGCTCCTTTTTCGACTTCTTTATAAAGATGGCGACTATATAGTTTTTGCCCTAGTTTTCATTTTGGCGTTTCACGTGTATGATGGAAAAAGTGTTTTTAATACATACACATATATTATTAAAACATGGTTTAAGTAAAAATCAGTTGTTTGGGAGTATTTCACTCTAAATAATATACGTGACTGAAATAGGAATTAACTGAGAACTGCTACAAAGGAAAAAAAGTCTTATTTTTTTAATGCTAAATCGTCCAAATGTTGGCATGGATACTCCAATATAGTTATACTACTGGAATTACGTGCCACCCCTATTTGTGACACGATCATTGATTTGGTCAGTGGTTGTCTCCCTTGCCCCTTCAAATGTCACATGAATTGGCCAACAGGTAACCCTATCATTGCTCCCTTAGGGATCACATGAGCCAGCCTACATAAACCCTGGACAGAAGCCCTCTAGAAGGCAGTTCAAACGCGAAAAGCCATTCCTTCCATTACGAAAAGAGCGAGAATTAATGGACCCTAGTGTTTAAGCAGTTGTCCTGAACAACGTATTTGCAAATCAACTTCTTCATTCCGAACATTCACCATTCTCTGTTGCATATCATTCTTTATTACTTGTCCAAGTAAAATCGTTTAATTAATATACACAGTTGTTTTTCCTTCTCTCCAAAAGCTGTCGCTCCCAATTTTGAATTTCAGTGCTTATCTTTGAGGATTATTCTTACATTATCACATGCGAGAATTGAACCTTCTTTGGGGATAAAACTTCTCCATAATACTCTTAGGTGCTTCTTGATATAACAATCCCTTGCAAAAAAAAAAAAAAAAAATGTACACAAGATTCAAATTGTATGTTACGCCGACTTGTTATTGTGTAGACAAGTATTATTCAAAGTTTTCGTGCAAGCAAAGAGATAGCTTGTTTTTTTTATTAAAGATTTCCAAATATTCGCATCTTTACGATCTGTTTATATGAAGCGATGCCTAATTTTGTGTTATTATAAAATGTGTATGGTAGCCAGCAAAACAGACACAGGAATTTAGATTTCAACAATGTGTATTAATTATGAACAGATACAATATATAAGGACGTGTAGGTCTTGATCTGTGATGTGGGTTCATCAGAATAGGTTGTCCCTCGGTGTCGGTGTGACATTGTCGTTGGACCTGGACTGCTCATCAGTCCGGTATCAGGTGTGACTGGAATATGATCAGCAGAGATTGGTGGTAAGCAAACTGCCAAGGGGGATGGCACAATTATTGCTGCATTCAGAAAAAAAAAAGCCTGCACTCCTTCTGGCAATGATTCCAAATTTCCTTAATTTTTGGTATAAAAATTCGTATCGTACCAAAAATTCATTTATGTTAACCCTGGTCTCTCTTTTGTAGGTGTAAAATTCCTTAAATGACATATATGCCATCGTGTTCTCGTCCACTAAGTACATTTCGTCTAATTTGTTGAGAATTATATTTAACCCATTTGGGGTACCAATATCCGTGCTTGCCAAATGTCGAATACATTCTCTTATATTTTGTGGTAGTGAGAAAAATACTGCTGGGCCATTTTTTTCTTTAGGCAAATCCGTGAATAGAGACCATATGCCAATGTCTTGTTTCCATTCTGCATAAGAATCCTGGTTCAATAGAATGGGTGGGGTTTTACTATACGAAGCCATCTTTCTTTTAAATGTGTTTCAACTTTTGTTGAACAAGACAGATAACTACTTATCACACAAAGAAGACAGCCTCTGCTACCAATGTTAATCCAGGTCACTTGTTGCCTGCAACCCTACACCCATGAACAGTCATCTTGCTCAAGCAACAACAACAAACTAAAAAGGGGAGCTCACTCTCACTGTCCCACATCATATAAGGAGATGACTCAGCCCAAGGGGGACAACTCAAAGACACTTAAACAGGTTGGTGGTCAGAAAAACCGGTTGCCATTTGCAGCAGTAGTTGATCTCTTACTCTTAAAGGGGGGGGGGGGCATGTTTGTTGTTGAGAAGATCGGTTGTCAGGGTGTAACAGTGGCACTAAAAACAACTACAACGAGCTGCCATAACGATTTTGCATCTATGCTTAATTTCTAAGCTCAGTGCTGATTGGTGCAAGTATTCAACTTCTTTTCTGGTGTGTCCAAGGCTATCTCTCAGGCGAGCTAAACACCTTACAAGAGATTATAAAAGGGGACGCTCACTGTTTACTTCCTCTTCCTTAGTCAGAAGACGGCACTGCCAACAACTCATCCATGTTGCTCGGACCAACCCCAAACTTTTCTCTTCGAATGCAACCAGACACGTCTGGGCCGTTTGAGCCCTGGGTTCAACTTCGACAAGAGAACCCAAGGACCCAATATGGCTACAGCCGCACACACGTACACCCAACGTAACACACACACACACACACATACCTACATACACACACGGACATGGCCTGACTTTAACACTTGCATACGTGTACGTACTAACTTTCTCATATATGAACTCTTCTCTATTCCCTACTAGCGGGACACTTATTCCACACCACATGAACTCTCTAACCTTTTGTCTTCATCCGTACTTGTGGACGTAGTCATTTACTAACATCCTTCTCTTTCATTCTTTTTTACTTACACCACAACGAAGATGACGCGATAAAGTTGTTTTGAATATTAGAAATGGACTTTATCACATTTTCTATAAGGGTAGCAAGGATAGATCGTCTTAATGTAATGGAGTCAGGTTGACGCAAGGGGACCTCCCACTGTCTGGCTTCTGGCGAGCATGACTGTCCCAAGTGAAAGAGTCCAGGCGTGTGACTGCTACTTGGCTCAGCTACTTAAAAGCAGAGTGTAAATGGAGTTGTGGATATCCGGCTCCAAACAAATAGACCCTTGGATTTAGAAAACTGTTTCTTTTAATTTCTATTTTGGCCACAGTGAGTGCGGCACACGAGCATTCAGCTCACAATTTTGTGGTAACGCACGTGAGTGCGATCATGTTGATTAACGAACAAATCCTAGTGTACCCAATTCCACTTTTAAGCAGTTTAGAACCACAGAATTAAGGCACACTATAACAACAACGTCAAACAAAATGAGATTTCAAAATCGTAACAGCTGCCCCAGATCTCATTTTGATTCGAATTGTCCCGTATATGTAAAGTCGTGTGCAAGGGGAATTATTCCATAATGAAGTGCTTAAAACGTGCAGGTAGCTGGATCAGGTTTGGTCTATATCCGGGTGGCGTTTGAGAGACTTTGATGAATCTGGAGTCTTGTAATGCTCTGTGCGTCCCAGATGTGGGCGGATGCGTCGCCAAATAAAATAATTTATTTAAAGAAATTAATGGGCGTAATCGAGCTATGTCACAACCAACGTAATAACAACCAAGGCCTGTTAACTGGAAAATGACGTCATGCTATAAAGTAACAAACGAGATCTGTCGAACAGTCAGACGATGGGCATTTTGACCTCTCTTCAATTAAAATATCATCAAAATTCAGGAAATCAACCAATTTTAATGAAATTTTCAGTATTTATTAATTAACGATCACTGAATATAATTAACCCATTACTTTATTAGAAATATTAGTGAAAATGTATTATTTCGTATAATTTGTGTAGGCTAGACAGCAAACATTAAATTAATACTTAATAATAAAATGTTGTCATAATTTTTTTAATTTTTCAAACATGAACATTTTTCTTTGAAAAATAATTTGTCTCATTTAATATTCATTCTTTAAATAAGTTCATTCTTTCCGGATTATTTTTAATGTTTGAGTTGATTGTTATGACAACCTGGTCTACATCGAATGAAAAAAGTAGTATTAGTTATGCTGCATGGAAATATCTGTCGGTTTATAAACACAAGAAGACAAATCCCTATTCTTAGGCAGTTTTATTCTTTATATGAACATTTCATTATCATTAGTTTTAGCTGAATAATTTGATAAGAGTTTCTCTCATTTCCGAAAAAGATAAATGATGTTTCTTGATTCTTTTTAACTTAAAAAATAAATCAAACATGAAAGATTACGAATTCAGTAAAGTAACACAAAATCAATAATTCAAAATAATTAATAGAACATTTATTGAAATAAATTAAAATGTGTTTTTTTTTTTTTTCAAAACGAACAGTTTATTTACAATATAGTTAAAATTTGTAATAAATTAACAGTCATGTTTTTTTTTTGGGGGGGGGGGGGGCAAACGGACAGTTTATTTACAATATATTATTTGCATATCTTGCTGATTTCGTTAGATTTTTGCACACATTTTGGACGAAACTTATTAATAAGTCTAAAATTGTATTTTGTATCCCGAAATAAAATTATGATTTATTTTTTTAAAGACTTTAAGACAGCCATCTTTATCAGCCGTTCGTAGTAGTGAAAAATCAACAAGAAAAGACGAAATCCCCATTTACTTTTTCCATCATGTCAGTACTCTGAAAATGTGATCATTTTTAGGAAATACGTTTGAAAAAAGGAACAAGTTAAAAACGCATTGTGTTTGTTTAAGCAAAATGCGGTTTCCAAAAACGTATAATTATCAAGCAGCCAGAATTTCAGAATAAAAATCCCAGAATCATAGAATCTGGCAGTGTAGTAAGTCTGTTGCCTGTATCAACAAATGATCTGGTGTAGATGAGTTGCGTGTTAGTAGTAATTGTATAGAGAGGGAAAATGGTTGCTACCCTTTATTTCGAAAATGTTTTTGGAAGAAGCAGAAGTCTTGGATTTAATGTAATCATTTTTGTTAGTATTAGAAATGTAAGAATATTTTTGTGAAACATGCTGTAGGAAGTGCTGTTGAGTAGAAAAGATTCGCATAGGAAGTGTTCACATATTTTCCTATAATATTTGCATGGACAGGGGAAAAATCGTCTTTACTTTATATATCTAATATATAAAGTTAAGACGATTTTTCCCCTGTACCTTTTTGAAGAATAGGAAAATAACCACATGCATCACAGGCTACTAAACTAACCACTATATTACGCTTATTTACTCGAGCATATTTTAGTAAATTTGTTATTTTTCTCGAGCTAACACTACATATTACTTTTAGTCCACCATCTTCGATTCTCCCTAAAACATACTCCATATAGGTGGTAGCAAAAGCTTTCCCCCCTAACACTTCAGTACTGACACTCTCCCCATCGACACCAGGAACTAATAAACAACGGATACTTTTCAAAAAAGTGTCCGTTAATATTTACGATTTGTCTGCTATTAATTTACTACATAATACAAAATATTACGCACACATTTAATGGAATCTCCCGCTAATCGTGCTGATTTTTGAGAATATCAGATTACGTTATTTCTACCTATTACGTATACATTTATACTCATTCCGGTTTTTAGAGAATGCAATTAACGAACATAGTTCCTTGCAGTGTTTCATTATTCAACGTGGCGGCTACAATTTCTTCAGCGACTCGACTTCCGAATTAAGTCAATATACGCCAAGCTACGAGACAGACTTGCATAAAGTTGACAATTCTTGAATCCTACACCTTTCACATGCATAATATCCAAAAATTGGAAAAGAAAACATCTATTTCTTCGTAAAGAAATGACCCAAAACGTGACTGGTGGACCCAACATTTGGCCACCTTTCGGATCGTAATATAAAAAGCATGCCAGCTACATGCTTAGTTTTACTGACCTATTTTTCAATAGATTTTTGAATCGCTTTTGTGGCTAAGTGGTTATCGCCGTAGATCGTAGACCGAGAGCTTTAGGGTTCGACACACACATTTTTTTTTTTTTTACATTGTTAAACTTTTGCCTACGAGGGAGGAGGGGAAGGGAGGATTCTGGGCCGGATTTTTTTTTTGAAAAGAAATCAATGTAATAGGTAGTACTTTAACTATTGTGAATATCATCATTTCTCTTCGAACACACATGGTTTATTAGTGCTCTGCAGACCTCTTTAATTATATTTGTGTGTTTCAGTAGTGCTCAGGAGGCATACTCATTTTTCTTTTTTCTTTCCTCACAAAAAAATGAAATTTCTATACAAAGATAGCAGAAGGGGGATTGGATTTAATAGGGCTCTGTAGGCCTCTTTAATTTTAAAAGTGCTCATTATCATAGATAGAGCGGATGTTTTGTAAATACCGGTACCATGGGATGGCCAGGAAGACTCCTACAACTGCGTCTCCTTCCTTCCTTCCTTCACACTTCAACAATTCCAAACCGACAATACAATTATTCTAAACATTAAATGTGTACGTTCTGTCGGATGTTGACAAATTTTAATTAATTCTTTTATATTTCTCCCGGGCAACGCCGGTGGACGGGTCCAGCTAGTATATATATATATATAGCTGGAAAAAATATCAGATGATTCATTTCATAGCCAGTGTTTAGAATTATTTAATTTTACTTCGTATATAAATACTGTATTTATTTTGACAAAAGATTGCCTCGTAAAGAATAGAATTGTTTATGAAAGACATTTTTTAAAATAATTCTAAATAAGAAATCTCTATAATAAAGTAAAGTCGATTTTCTCCTCCTCCTTAAGGCATAATAGTTTAATAACCAAACCCCTAATATGCTAAGCCCTCATGCATGTTTCTAGAAATTATGCATTCATTTTGTCTTCTTTCAATATTTATTATATTTTTTTCGGGTTACCAGACTCTCCCAAATAAACCTTCCAAAGAGAAGCTTTCTGGCATTTTTACTCAATACTATTTATTTACTCTCACTGCTACCAGAAACACTGGGTCCTTTCTTAATAGAAGGGAATTTTGGTCAAATCACCTAAATTATTTAATTTTGTCCTTTCTTAATATTGTTTACATAATACAATAGCTTTTAAATCTAAATAACAATCGCTCCCTTTCGCAGATTAACAGAATATCATTCCGCCATTCTCAATGCGTGTTGCTTACACGTTCTGTAAACAATCTGGTTTAGCGGATTACACTTTAACGAACAGATAAATGCTGACATCTGCTTTCACGTTCAAACGTGCCGCAGTCTACAAGTATTCTTTTTTAGGTGAAAACAAAAACCCATTTCTTCGGAGATATTCTGTATTGGCTAAGTAATTAGAACAATATTTTCGATATAAAACATTTACCATGTATTTTCAAACACACAAGAAAACAGTGATTATTTTTTTTACTTTCTTTTTATGAACAAAAAACTATTAGACTATTTACAAAAATAGACTATTTAAAAATTATTTTCACTATCTGTGGAAAATCCCGTCCTTCAAATAAAATTAAAATTGCCTCAGTCTGGAACGATTTCTTCTCGAGTGGAATAAAACACAATTTCTTCGGGAATATTATGTATTGGCTACGTTATTAAAACAATATTTTCATTATAAATTATAACATATTTTCAAACAGACAAGAAATCACACTCTCCAAATAAATAAAAATTGCCTCACTCTAGAAGGATTTCTTCGTACACGGATAAAAAAATAATTGTTCAGGAATATTATGTGTCGGATACGTTCTTATAACAATATTTTCTTTTCTTTAATTTCCATTGATGAAAAACTATTATACGGCTGCATCCTATTTTGAATCACCTAAATTACTTGAAGTGAAATGTGTTTTTTTTTTGTTTTGTATAATTGCTATTAAAAATGAAATCATTTTTTATATTCGGTTTCTAAAAACATGGCGGCTTCTGCTGTCAGCATTCGCGTACATAAGTTATTACGAATTTATACTTTTTCAAAACACAAATTACACTTTGTTGCGTTAGGTCGTAAGAAAAACATCTCCATACAGAACCCATTTCACTGTAAGTAATTCAGGTGATTGAAATAGGATTTAATCATGTTAACCCCTACTTAAAACTAGAGAGAGGGAAGGAAGCCCAGTCACTCAAAACGTAAAGAAACTTATTTAACAAATCCTATTTTGATCACCTAAATTGCTCATTGTGAACTGGGTTCTTTTATGATTTTTTTGTTTTCTAATTGATACTCTAATATTTCTTTCCATTAAATTATTATTTTATATTTTCCCCGGTCATATAAATTTACCATAAAATAATCACCCACTTCTAGACAAAAATACAAATGACTGCCAGCGATTAAATCATTGAATTAAAGTTCGATTTTCAAGGCATTATATAAATGAAAATAAAATCTTTTTTTTACAATTCAACAAATTATTTTTCGCACGCCACCTAACCCGTACAGATGCGTATTTGTTTTTAATTTTATTTTTATACGATTGATCGATTGTTTATTTAAATAACTTTCTTTAATTATTTAGTATTTTTTGTTCTTATAGTAAAAAATTACAAAAGAGAAAGAAAATATCTTTCGTTTGTTTTTTTGTTCAGCCAAGAAAAAATGTTCAGGCTCTCACTCCCAAATGTCTGGAAGGATGACAACCGAACAGATACTACACTCCCATCCCCAGCTAGGAGTAAGAAGAGGAGAGTCAATTGTTATCTTTGTCCTCATTCAGAGTGCCTCATTATTGGGTAACTGGATTTTACCCACGCTAAGAAGCAGCAACCTTATGTCTAACTGTGACCTCGTGGGGAGAAGAGGCAAGTAAATAGGGATTCTCACTTAGAACAGATTGTTAACCGTGAATTATATAAAAGGTTCGTTCGATATATATTTTAGTCGGAGGAACCAATTTTGGGTTAGTGGTTTAAATCGGGAAGAAAATCAGAATGACGAACTTACTTGGAAGAGTAATACGTCTGGCCGAATCTGACTGAAATAGAAACGTTACATCAGCAAAAAGGGATCACCATTCTTCCACGAAATGAATAATGGCTCCACAACTAAATAGATATGAACTTTTATTCATGGGAACACAGGAACAAAATAAAGATAGTACAATGGACTGATTCATATCGATTAGACAGAATAATATTATCCTGGAGTTCCTCAACTCATCTACAGCTGTCCCAGGTAGAGAGCGCAGGATATACGTCTTGTCTGTTTGAGAGACAAAATGAAGCTGAAGATTCATGTCGTCTCGTGTCCGCGTCAGAACGATTCATTGCGTATGAATCTCGCTACACGTAAGAATTACATAATCGCCAAGCCGAATTACAATCTCACTGATGGTCACGTAGACCAATACAAAATAGTTTGCTCATGCAACTGCTACAATGAATTTATAGGTTGCACTTTCAAATTCGATCGATTTTATTCGAAAATTATTAAAATAATCAACAACAGAATAAAATACGAGGGATGTGGCTTCTTGACTAGGAGCAAAGTGTAGTATCTGTTCTGATGCTACACTTCATCTGTTATGTTCGCCGTCTCGAAGTAGAAAACATGTCCATATTGTTTTTGATTTCAAGATTTTCAAAGTTTCTTATTTGACGCAATATGAGTTCCATGGAACAACAACAACAAAAAAGATTCATTTTTCAGCGATCTACCAAAAGTGCCTTCTTCCGGCCTCCACAGAATTTATTTCCCATAGCAAACAAAAAATTGTCTAATAGTCCGAAATTCGAATCATTTTACATTAGATTTTAATGCAAAACTGATTTCCAACTTTAAATTTTAAAATAATTGTTCTTTTTTTTTTCCGCAAATATTTTTAGATTGTTCACACGTAATCGCATAAAAAAAGTGGAATCTAATTTGTTTATTGGGGGGGGGGGGGGTCTATAATAATACAAAAAATAATTAAAATATCCTATGAGAATTTTAGCAAATTTCATCGTACACTTAAATGCCGAAATGAAAACTCCCACTTGAATTAGAAGTTAATATTTTAACATATATTAAAATTTAAAAATATATTTAACTTTTTAGTCTTTGAGGGTTGGAATAGAAATGCTAAAAATAATACTATAAACGTTTTCATTTCAGCGTTTTATGTGTACGATTAAACTTGCTATGACTTATTTTACAATAATCCGCAGAGTGAAAACGCTATAAAAACAAATATACAACAAATAAAAGTAACTGTAGCCGATAAAAGTTATTTTCTAACTTATCTGTGACATTTGTTTGTATTTTTAAGCCGTTTCAACTGCTATTTATTAGAAATTAATATTTTTGTCACACGAACATTGGACAAGCGATGGGGCGGCGGGGGGGGGGGTCGTAATGTTTTAATTAAAATACGTGTCAAAAAAAAAAAAAATTTTTTTTTACATCTAATAAAAACCCATTTATAGTACGTAAAAATACAAACAAATTTCATAGGTAAGTAGGAAAATATCTATTCTCGACGTAGGTCACTGTCACTTGTTGCATATTTATTTTTTTTACTCCGTTCTCGTTCGTTTTTTGGACCCCGTTGGCGACTCTGCGGATTATTGTAAAAGATACCCACTTTGTGTTTTTGTGTTTTTTTTTACTAAAACATGGGTTGAGTTAACATAAGTTGTTTTCAGATCAAATATGGGCGCATTTCATTCTAAATATTTTGGCCGACTGAAATAGAATTTAGCCAATATTTAAAGCATTTATATAACACAAAAGGTCCACTTGCGGATAAGGATGAATGAGATTGTCAGTCGGTGATGAATAACACATTGAGAGGATTGGAAACATAACCAACAAAAAAATTATAGAATCACTCGTGGAGGTATTCCCCCCCACCACGCTTATTTTACAATTCATTTTTTTTGTATTTTTCCCCTTATTTATTTAACAAATTATAGAATCACTCCCGTAGTTTAATGTTGGGGCGTGAAATTTCTTCATTAAATATACTTTCCCGGGCAACTCCGGGACACGGGTCAGACAAGTATATAATAAAACGAATATTTTCGGTTCATTTAATTAGAGTGTGATCAAAAACATAGTTGTTTTTTTTTGTCTGCACAAATGAACCATGATACTTGACTTTTGCCTATAAACTTAAATTCTAGACAGTTTAAATGCTTTAAAATTACTTTTGAATTTCACATAGCCACTGAGAAATTCCCTTAGCAATTCACATAAACTTTTTTTTATATATAATGATGATTGGAGGTATCGCAAGAAATGCTCACTCCCGTAATTAATTTTTTCGGCCCTGGCTTACTCCGAAAAGTTGTTTTTATCTTGGAGGACACCATCCATTCCCATATTCCAGCTCGATCTTTAATATTTTTTATGTACCACTTAGCTCCCGCTCCCATTTAGAAACCGATCTGCTTGTTTTCGAACGATCCGGAAAACAGTGGGCGATCTACACTTAGAAAAAAGGGGTTGGGATGGCCTTACTAACCTTCTCCATGAAGCATTTTGTTTGGTTTCTTTTTCTTTTTTTGGGGGGGGGGGGTGTTAGTTGTCGTCCCACTCCCCATCATCATTTATGTATTTTTCTTTTTTGTCAATAAAATTTAATTTGAATCCATTTGGGAATTTTCTAAGTTGAATTAAGTCATAGGGTTAATGCGGTATTTTAGTGAGAGTATCTAGTGTAGAGTAAGTCCAAGGGTTTTTTTTTTTTTTTTGAATGTATGAATATCGACCCCCTTCTTCTCCCAAAACGATTAGGGCTTCATGCCTAAGTTAAAGGAATGTTATAATTGTTATTTTTCTTTTGACTAAATAAAATCGCTAGAAATGTCAAAATTTCTTTATTTTGTGGCCTTCGGCATTCGAATATGATTTTAACGAATAGAAAATAATTTGTGCTCAGAATTTAAGTTTATAGGCAAAAAGTCGAGTATTACGGTTCATCTGTGCTCCTAAACAAAAGAAGAACACTATTTTCGGGTGTGCCTCTAGTGTAACAATCAATCAGGTAATTTTATAGAATCACTCCCATCTCTAATCGTATTTTTTTTTATAGAGTTAGGCTTTGAAATCGTTTTCCAGACATTCGAAAATCTATAAAAAAACTCCCAAAAGAAAATGTTTGTCTTTGTATTAGTTGGATGGATTAACATTGATTTAGTAAGATAAATTATTAATACAATAATTATTTTGATGGATTAACATTGATTTAGTAAGATAAATTATTAATACAATAATTATTTGGATGGATTAACATTGATTTAGTAAGATAAATTATTAATACAATAAAACCAATAATTCATACGGTATCTCTTCGATATAATCTAACCCCATAACTGCAGGAATTTCTGGTTGTTGTTTTTCTTTACCAGATATCAAGAAGAAAGTAAATATGGCAAGGCATGTTATAGAGAAAAAAGGCTTTTCTCCTGATATAACACTTTGTACAAATTCAGTAAAAAAAACTTTAAACCTAGACCACAACGTAGGTTTATTAAACTGTGACTTTTCTGTAAATGTTGCATGTTCTTTCGTATTAACAGTATAACGATTTGGAAATAATGTGACATTTTCTTCAAAATAAAATATACCTGTATCTACACATGTACAGCGTTGCTTTTCTGTAAATGTTGGATGTTCTCTCGTAGTGGCAGTATTATTATTTGGAAATAATGTGACATTTTTACCAGAAATTTCATCTGTAAAGTGTGGCATTTCTTTAAATGGTTGATGTTTTTTCGTGGTGACATCATCATCATTTTTCAATGGTGTCATGTTTTTACAAGTATTTTCTTTACGTTTTTTATTTGTATCAGTTGTAACGTGTGACTTTTCTGTAATTGTTGAACCTTTTTTCGTAGTAACATTATCATCATTTGTTAACGGTGTGACATTTTTGCCAGTATTTTTATTAGGCTCAGAAAATATATTTTTATTTGTAACTTGTGGCTTTTCTTTACCTGTTTCATGTTTTTTTGTAGTGACATTATCATCATTTAATAACGGTGTGATATTTTTACAAGTATTTTTTTTACGTCTTCTTTGACGCTTAGTCAATTCCTTTTGATTTGTATCAGTTGTAACTGGTGACTTTTCTTTACCTGTCATATGTGTTTTCGTAGTGGATGTATTATCATTAGGAAGTAATGTGACATTTTTGCCAGTATTTTTATTAGGCTCAGAAAATATATTTATATTTTCATGTGTAACATGTGACAGGTCTGTAGTGGCATCATTATCAGTTGATAAGTTTGTAGAATAATCTCCCGTGGCCGGTGCCACCGCCAAACTAGTGGCATTGTCATTTTCACATGGTGTCTCCTTTTCATACAATGGAGTAACGGATTCAAATAAATCGTTACTTTTCTTTTTGCCTCTACCTACATTTGACGATAAACGTTGGTAAATTTTCAGAAACCGATCATCAGAATTATTGTCTTTTCTTTCAAACAGCAAAACTAGCTTTTCTTCGATTGCTGACCATTTATTTTCAATCCCTATAAAACAGGAAAGGAAATCTTTCCTGTTGGCCGATAATACATTGGTTATAATTAGTGTTAAATCCGACATGTTCTCTAACAAATAATTATTTTCGGACATTTTCTCTCTTAAGTTAGATATTTGTTCGTTTTTGAATGATACTGAATCTCCTGAAAGTTCAACGAATTCCATCGTTTCCTTTAAAAGGTCATTAAGTTGTACGATAGTATTTTGATTGTCTTCAGAGTTTCCTAATATAGCCCGCATTTCCGAAGTTTTAGTTTTGACCAATAATCCAAGATCCGTTGCAGGATCACAGTCTGGAGACGATTCTTTATGGGTAGTGGTGCATTTCACGCACAAAAACAAGCGACACTGATTGCAGAACTTTTGAAACGGGGCATTTTTGTGGCTACGACACTTTAAAGCAGGCATCAATTTTTCCTGAATTTTCTCAAGATTCATCGAAAGTTTAATGATGTCATCATTATTTGTATGGAGAGTAAACTGTCTGTGTTTTTCCTGGCACTTTTTACACAAACACTGATCACATTTTCTACAATAAATTATGACAGGTGACCGTGTAGACTTGTCTGAACATTCCTTACATATTTGTTTTTTCTTTTCTGCGAAATCCTTCCTTCCTTTTTGACAAATTGAAAGGTAAGAGGTAGCTTCTAAAGTTTGAAGAACTTTCTTTACTTTAACATCATTCGACATGCGACATTTTTGAAATGTTGACGGCAACAAGTCTTGTAAACAAGTCGGGCATTTGAATGAATCATTTCCGAGGCATTTTCGCTGTCTTTCTCTAAAGTAGTCGCTTAAACATCCGTAACAAAACTGGTGAAAACACGGTAACTTTTTTGAATTGATGTCCAAATTATGTTTGCATAGACGACATATAAAATCAGCCAGAGACAATTTTGTTTGATAAAAAGAAGTGAAGTGCGACATTATTGCAAGGACAAATAATGTGGAATCCTCTGTGATATTGTCCGATGATGTTTATTGCTAAGAATTTATGACGTGACTTCGTACCACATGACACAAAGATAACAAAATAAACAAATTAAGGTTATCTTTTACTTTTAATCAGCACATTGAGAACGGGGTCCAAAAAACAAATTTACAACAAATAAATGTGACCGTATTTTTAAGTAGTTTCAATGGCTTTTTATTAAATATCAGAATTTCTCTCCATTTTAACTTCACGGAAAGTTGGACATTTGGCAAGACAAGGGTCACGGCGCCGTTTGTAAACGCATGTGTTTTTGTTTTTTACTGGGGCTCATAATCAAAGCATACTTTTTTCCAAAACTTTGGTACGTTAGTTTTTTTTTGAGGGGGGTATACTTTGAATGTAATTTACAATATATTTTGATACTTGTCCTGATGTGCGACCGTACGAAACAATTAGTTTGGTGCTTCTGCAGACACCGGGGCCACTGTTTCGATCGATGGCGGCGGAAACTGCCGACTCCTCTTCGGGAGAAATCGTGATCGACGGAAAGAAATTAGATTTTAGGGGAGATAACTAATATTGGGTTAGACGTATTGAAGTTGGAAGTATTTTTGAACTGATCGCAGAATTGTATCCTGTTCAAAACTTTTTTCCCCCACATTTATCATTCAGTCAATACCCTGTAAAAAACTTGTTTTTTTTTTCCACATTTATCGTTCAGTCAATTGTTTACTTTTTTTTTCAAATCAAAGTTTTACTTAGTTTTACTTATTACGTTTTTTTATTTCAATAAAAAGTTTGCTATTTATTTGATATACATAATGTTTTTCAAAGACTTATTTAATTCGTTTTTTGTTAAATTTCAAATGTTTATCAAAGTTTTATTTATTTATTTGCTGTACATAATGTTTAATTAGTTTCAATAAATAAATGTTCATAATTTTAACTTATCCTCAATTGTCAATTCAACAGTTATCTTCCCCAAAATAAAATTTCTTTCTGTCGCTCACGTTTTCGGACGATTTCTCCTGAAGAGGAGTCGGCAGTTTCCGCCGCCATCGATCGAAACAGTGGCCCCGTCTCTGCAGAAGCACCATTAGTTTTTTATAAAAACAATATTATATACTTATTCAGCGTTATATTCTTACTCAATGTACAAACAACTTTACAAGTATTTTTCCATTCTTCGTATCATAACAGCGATTTGTTTAGTAAGCATCCATCTTTTTTCTTAAAATAATTCAAGGGCAGATAATTCGCAAGGGAGATAATCATGCAATTAAAAAAAAAACAATTACATATATAAAAATTAAATTTATTCCAATGAAACATTTCGTTATAATGCAATAAATTAATTTGATTTCGTTTATTTACCATCATTTTGTTGTATTGGAATAAGTTTTTGCACACATTTTGGACGAAACATAAATTAGTCTAAAATTGTATTTTTTATCCAGAAATTAAATCCTAAGTTATTTTTTAAAAACTTTAAGACATCAATCTTTATCAGCCATTCGTAGTGAAAATCAACCAGAAAAGACGAAATCGCCATTTACATTTTCCATCATGTCAGGACTCTGAAAATGTGATCATTTTTAGGAAATACTTTTGAAAAAAGGATACAAGTTAAAAATGATATCGAAGTGAATGAATAATCCTTAGGAGGGTAGCCATGTTATTGGCAGAGAAATAAAGTCACAATAGCAGGAACAACTTAAGCATCATTTGATAAGTTTGTAGAATAATCTCCCATGGCCGGTGCCACCGCCAAGCTAGTGGCATTGTCATTTTCACATGGTGTCTCCTTATCATTCAATGGAGTAACGGATTGAAATAAATCGTTACTTTTCTTTTTGCCTCTAATTACATTTGACGATAAACGTTGGTACATTTTCAGTAACTGGTTATCAGAGTTCCTTTCTTTTCTTTCAAACAGCTAAACTAGCTTTTCTTCGATTGCTGACCATTTATTTTCAATCCCTATAAAACAAAAAAGGACATTTTTCTTGATGGCCGATAATACATTGGTTATAATTAGTGTTAAATCCGACATGTTCTCTAACAAATAATTATTTTCGGACATTTTCTCTCTTAAGTTAGATATTTGTTCGTTTTTGAATGATACTGAATCTCCTGAAAGTTCAACGAATTCCATCGTTTCCTTTAAAAGGTCATTACGTTGTATGATAGTATTTTGATTGTCTTCAGAGTTTGCTAATATAATCAGCATTTCCAAAGTTTTAGTTTTGACCAATAATCCAAGATCCGTTGCAGGATCACAGTCTGGAGACGATTCTTTATGGGTAGTGGTGCATTTCACGCACAAAAACAAGCGACACTGATTGCAGAACTTTTGAAACGGGGCATTTTTGTGGCTACGACACTTTAAAGCAGGCATCAATTTTTCCTGAATTTTCTCAAGATTCATCGAAAGTTTAATGATGTCATCATTATTTGTATGGAGAGTAAACTGTCTGTGTTTTTCCTGGCACTTTTTACACAAACACTGATCACATTTTCTACAATAAATTATGACAGGTGACCGTGTAGACTTGTCTGAACATTCCTTACATATTTGTTTTTTCTTTTCTGCGAAATCCTTCCTTCCTTTTTGACAAATTGAAAGGTAAGAGGTAGCTTCTAAAGTTTGAAGAACTTTCTTTACTTTAACATCATTCGACATGCGACATTTTTGAAATGTTGACGGCAACAAGTCTTGTAAACAAGTCGGGCATTTGAATGAATCATTTCCGAGGCATTTTCGCTGTCTTTCTCTAAAGTAGTCGCTTAAACATCCGTAACAAAACTGGTGAAAACACGGTAACTTTTTTGAATTGATGTCCAAATTATGTTTGCATAGACGACATATAAAATCAGCCAGAGACAATTTTGTTTGATAAAAAGAAGTGAAGTGCGACATTATTGCAAGGACAAATAATGTGGAATCCTCTGTGATATTGTCCGATGATATTTATTGCTAAGAATTTATGACGTGTCTTCGTACCACATGACACAAAGATAACAAAATAACCAAATTAAGGTTATCTTTTACTTTTAATCAGCACAATGAGAACGGGGTCCAAAAAACAAATATACAACAAATAAATGTGCCCGTGGACCATAAAACTAATTTTCCGACTTAACCTGTGACATTTGTTATCGCATCTGCACAAGTGCCGTATTTTTAAGTAGTTTCAATGGCTTTTTATTAAATATCAGAATTTCTCTCCATATTACCTTCACGGAAAGTTGGACATTTAGCAAAACGAGATAGCTGCCGACATTTTTTTTTTTCTTAGCCTCGCTCTGGTTGTCAACGGTCACGGCATTTGTAAACGCTAGGTACGTGCAAAATCAATGGCCGATTCCTTAAATGTAAAAACATTTTGACCCCCCCCCCACCCTTCACTTAAAAATTCAGGAAATCAACCAATTTTAATGAAATTTTAAATATTTATTAATCAACAATCACGGAATATAATGAAACCATTTTTCTTTTAAATCTTAGTGAAAATGTATTATTTTTTTAAAACAAAATACACCTTTCTGAAGTTATATTTTTATATATTACTAAAAAATGCATTAATTTTTTTTTGTTTTTTATGAAAATAAAGCATTGTAGATGTTAACAATTAAATTTTTTTATATATTACGAAAAAGGCCCCTAAATACCGTGTTAACAAAATCACTATAACTCGAAGAAAAATTAATTTTTTTAATTAGCGATATTATTATTGAATAAAGCATCGTTTAATCAATATTTTCACCAAATAAATAATATAATTGCAAAATATATTTCATGTGATTTTTATAATTAGTTTCTGGGAAAATAAAAAATGCGACATAATTATATTTCCCTTTCATACATAAACGTAGCATCATCAGCGCAAGAATTTTTTTTTATAATCTTGAAAATAAACCAAAAATTGACAAATTTGAGACCCAGGAAGTTAACTAAAAAAAGAATTTTAAAAATTGGATAATTTTTACTACGAAAGAATTAGTTTTTTTATAAAAACAATATTATATACTTATTCAGCGTTATATTCTTACTAACTGTACAAAAAAGTAGAAAAAATTATCCACTAGAACTTTACAAGTATTTTTCCATTCTTCGTATCATAACAGCGATTTATTCCGTAAGCATCCATCTTTTTTCTTAAAAATAATTCAAGGGCAGATAATTCCAAGGGAGATAATCATGTAATTTAAAAACAAAAAGAACAACTACATATATAAAAATTAAATTAAAATGCCTACTGCATATGTTTGGATTTCCAAAAGAGAAAGAATTACTGCAAATATGGATACACGTAATAATGTTTACACCGACTAAATACAGTGTAGTAAGTTTGAATTTTTTTTAATTATATAAAAAATCAAGTCTGAATTACTTATTCTGTCGGATTTTTCGTGGGTGTTAACGAAAACCGCTCTAAACAAAGGTCATGTTACCTAGGACAATTATCACAAAAAAAATTATAAGAGAGAAGGAATGGAAGAATACAAGATGTTCATAAAAGTTAAAACAATGTTTTATTTACAAAAAAAAGGTAGCTTGGACTGCTTTTTTTCCAAAGCTGGAATAAATAAATTATTCCTAGATAACATACAAAAAAAAAAAAAAAAAAAATACAACATCAGGATTTCTGAACATTAAAGTTAGATACAACAAAAATTGACACAATCTAAGCAAAGGAATAAATCCTTTTAAAACATGAACTTACTATAAAGTCAGTATTCTTACAAATCAATCAAATAGTCTCTTTTTTTTCTTTACACCAAAGTTACAATCAAAAGTAATAAAATTGACAAACCGTGCTGAATTCCGTCATAGTTTTCATGGTAAAAATAACCTTTTTTTTTATTTATCAAACGTCTGTCACAAAGTTCTTTTTTTCTTTCTTTTTCTTCAATAATTTTCTTATAGCAAATCCAACGTAAGATATACGTCACTAGAACAGTCCAAATTTCAAATAAACATAATACTTGCTTTTTTCAGCGTTTGTCCCAAATAGCATCACGCGCGATTATGTAAGGATCCAATTTTCAAAGTCATCTCTTTCAAATCGATCTGTGTTGCAAGTACGATCACACTTTACGATTCTTAATCTCTGATTTAGAATCTTCTCAACAGCAAAGTATTTCAGTTCACGGGAGCTAAGCTCTTCAATATAGGCAATTTTGTGCCCGGAGATATTTTTATCTCGTTCAAATTCTCCATAATTCTTCATTTCAAGTCTCTGACTTGAAACATCTTCCTAAGGAAATATTCGTTGACCGAAGGAAAAATATTTCATACATAAAAGGCAATTCTTGGCAAGAGATACTCTATCTCTTAAATTTCTTCAAGTAGAAATTCTTCACAAAATTTAACGTCCCACCTAAGGACGGAGAAACAGCTTTTACAGTTGTTGACTGTCTGGCGCCCAACTCTGTTCTGATTAAAATTCGCGCCTATATCAAATCAAGACAGAACTAATGCATCATTTCTAAAAATAGAAATCACGTGACACAAAATGGCTTCCACATAACTCCCACGCAAATAATCCATATGACCTTCAACCTGGCACGTAAGCCAACTGAAAGCCTTCAAACAAAGGGAAGTAACCCATGACTTACTAGAAAATATACCGAAATTTCCACAATTCATTATTTGATAAAAAAGTAGTGTTCCATTTTTTTAATTACTTTTTTTTCGATGTCTTAAGTGTAGTATAGTTTATCTTTTCTCTGTACTTTTGTAGATTAAATAAATGAAATAATAACGTCATATTTAATCAATATTTTCACAAAAAATATTAATTAAACAATGCTTTATTCAATGATAATATCGTTAATTCTTCGAGTTATACTGATTTTATTAACAAGAGTGTAGGGGCATTTTTCGTAATATATACGAAATAGTTTAAAATAAAAAAATATTTTAAACATATAAAGATCTTATTTTCATTAAAAAAAAATCATGGATTTTTTTTATATATATAAAAATATACGTTTAGTAAAGGGGTATTTTGTTTTTAAAAAAATAATACATTTTCACTAAGATTTAAAAAAATGTTTCACTATATCTCCTGTACTTGTTTATTAATAAATATTGAAAATTTCATTAAAATTGGTTGATTTCCTGAATTTTGGTGAATTTTTAAGTGAAGGGAGGGTCAAAATGTTTTTACATTTTGGGGATCGGCCTTTGATTTTGCACGTACCTAGCGTTTACAAACGCCGTGGCCCTTGACAATTTTTAAAGTTTTCTAATGGTTTGTTTTAAATATTTACAATATCGTATGGTCAACATGTTTTGATATTTTGGATAACTTTAGTAAAGGTGTTTTTTGTTTACAAGAAATAATACATTTGCACCAAGCTTTATAATAAAGTAATGGATTTATTATATTCCGTGATCATTAATTAATAAATACTGAAAATTTCATTAAAATTGGTTGATTTCCTGAATTTTGATGGATTATTTAGTGAATGGAGAAGTCGAAATGCCTTCTTATTGTCATTACGACAGCCATTGTTTTGACACGCAATGCAGTGACGTCATTTTCTAGCCAACCGGCCTGTAGTAACTCTCGGTGGCCACGGCCTAACACTGTCTACTGCTAACCCTAACCCCTACTTTGACTCTGACCCTTACGACAGGGTCAAAGTGAAGTGGTTGAAAACAGCTGTAAAATAATAATTAAAAAAAAATCGTCGCAACTCGCTCAAAATGAAGTGGTTATTTTTAACAATAGGGGAAATAAACAAATAAAAACGGAAACACGTCGCAACGCTAAAAGTGAAGAATAAACACAAAAACGAAAAATCCCTATTGTTAAAAATAACCACTTCATTTTGAGCGAGTTGCGACGATTTTTTGTTTTTTTTATTTACAGCGGTTTTCACATTATCCGGACTTTTTGTTTTAGTTTTAACACGTGTGTTTTTATTTAGCGCGATAGCTTGTTAAAAATAACCACTTTTTGTTTTAGCTTTAACATTTTCCTTTTCATCAACACGGGTTCGTTTTTATTATATTTGCGCGAGCGAGCAGATTGAATTCTGCGCATGCGCAAAACGAGCCCGATAGAAATTTTGCGCACGACCCGCACCGCACCGCACGGCCGCTATACTAGATGTTTACCAAAAAATCATTTTTGACTTTTCATAAATTTTTACTTCATATAATAAAAAAAAGAAATTGTTAATAGTTTCTTGTTACCCAAAAACAAATCAGTCTTGTATTTTTTTTTTATGTTGTAAAAAAATCACTTCCGGTTGAATTACCTCCCTTTATTTTCAGTAGAAGGACAGAAAATCTGCTGCTTTATAGATACGACAGAAGTGCCGTTTTTTTTTTTTTAGAAACAAGTTTATTTACAATATAGTAAGAATTTCTATTAAATTAAAACTCATTTTTTTTTAGGGGGTTTCAAACAGACAGTTTATTTACAATATATTATTTGAGTATCTCGCTTATTCGTTGAATTTTCGCACACATTTTGGACGAAACATTAATTAGTCTAAAATTGTATTTTTTATCCAGAAATAAAATCCTAATTTATTTTTTAAAGACTTTAAGACATCAATCTTTATCAGCCATTCGTAGTGAAAATCAACCGGAAAAGACAAAATCGCCATTTACATTTTCCATCATGTCAGGACTCTGAAAATGTAATCATTTTTAGGAAATACTTTTGAAAAAAGGAACAAGTTAAAAAGGAACAAGTTAAAAATGATATCCAAGTGAATGAATAATCCTTAGGGGGGTAGCCATGTTATTGGCAGGGGAATAAAGTCACAATAGCAGAAACAAGTTAACAATTTTCAAGTGAATGAATAATCTTATGGACGTGAGTCTGCTTGTTTGATTACAGATGGATGCATGCGTGTTAAGCGTTCCGAGGATTTCCGGTCGGCATTGATAGTGGTAGTAATAACCACTATCAATTACATCACCAGAAAATCTCGACTCGGTTCACAGACCTTCTTTTTACGATAGCTACGGTTAGGATTAGTGCTGAAATTAGGGTTAGGGTTCAGAATTTTTTTTGTGGGAGGGAGTCTGATTTCTTTTTATATAAGGAACTCCAATCACACGGGTGTTGCTCTCGAAATATTGATAGCAGATATCTGAACAAAAATTCTTCCAGTCCGTGTACGCCTCCGTGAAGTAATGAGACACTCACGTCGTATGTCTTTGTAGCTGGCATTTTTGTGGGACCACAAATACAGAAACGTTAGTTTCTACTCCAGTTTTGGGAATCTTTTACGAGACTCAGCAGAGTAAAAACGCAAAAAAAACAAATTACAACAAATAAAAGTAACTGTAAGCTGTAAAAGTTAGTTTCAAACTTGCATGTGCTATTTGTTTGTATTTTAAACCCGTTTGAAGTGCTATTTATTAGAAATCAATAATTTTGACACCGTAATTTCGAAAAAAAAACATGGCCGATTTGGGGGGGGGTTACTAACAAATGCACTAGGAGCGCCATATTGTTTTTGTGAAAACGGTGGGGAAAAAAAAACAAGAATTTTTTTTTTTTACATCTAATGAAAACCCATTTATAATACGTAAAAATAAAAATTACATAGGTAAGTAGAAAAATATCTATTCTCGTCGTAGGTCAACTTCACTTGTTGCAAATTTATGTTTTTAAACCCTTTCTCGTTCTTTTTTTGGACCCCGTTCGCGCCTCTGCTGAGTCTCGTAACATATACCCTCCACGCAAAACCATCAGCGGCGCATGCTATTTGCATGCTATTCGCATGCCACATTACTTAGGCAATGTGAATAGATTAATTCTTTCCATAGAAGGCCTTTTTCTTTGCACAACAAAATGCAACTTTTGCATGTAGTTTTGCCAAATTCATTTTTTCAGTACGAAGAACAAGAAATTAGTACACGCATGCGGTGCAAATGTTTCCAATCCGACAAACTTCTCTGCTACCGTTGAATGGTAACTAATTAAACTTGCTATGAAAAAAAAAATAAGAAAGAAAGAAACAGTTTTGATGGAGGGGGTAAGGGATTCGGGAACCTTCGGAACGACATACCTTCTTTCGTTTAGTTCCGTTCGTTTTCGTAGCACACTTACGTAAGGCCTGTAAATTTTTGATCGTCTTTTTCCAAAACTGTACCATATTTTTTTATAGATGTGGAAATTTTCTTGCCTTTTTTATTTTTAGTTCACTCATCAGTGGGCGATCAAATTTCACTTAAAAAAGTTTTTTTTTCTTTTTACCCACAGAAAAAAAACATTCTAGGCAGACGACACATTTTCATTGAAAAGAAAAAAAACTCTCGAGAATGAGCAAAAATTCTGGAAACCGGCCTTCTTTTTTTTTCTTTTTTTTTTCGAGTAATAAATTATCAAAATATTACTAGTGTCTCTGAAAATTAAATAATTATTTTCTAACTTAATTAATTCTAACATTAATTTTTAAATAATTATGACTCATTTTTAAATAAAACAGTAATAATTATTTTAAAATATTAAAATGTGAATTTCTGGACTGCAAACCTCAAATCAAATAAAAAATATGATGACTTCAAATTCTTCTATATTTGTTTATCCTTCGTATAAACAAATATTAACTTCAATAAATCTTTTAAATAATTTAGTCTTGATTAAATAGAAAATATTCTGGATCCTTGTGTCCGATATTTTCAACAAATTCTTCAAAACAGTTAGCCTTTCTTGAGAAAACAGAAAATATTATGGGTTCTTGTGCCCATATATTTTCAAACAAACTTCGGCTAATAAATGGATTCTGTTTTCCTTTTAAATACAGAAATCTTGTCATAAATTTCTTTTCACTAACTTTTAAATAATAACATATCGTCATAAATTTCTTTTCACTAACTTAAATAATAACATATCGTCATAAGTTTCCTTCATAAACAATAATTAATATCTGAGATTTTCAAATACAACTTTTAAATTGTCATCAATCCACAGAATAAAAGTTTGCAGTCCAAAATCGACACATACGATAAATAAATGAACTTTCCATTGTAACTAAGAGTGAAATATCTCAAATCTTTTACGTTAGTTAAAGCTATCTTTAAAATTATTGTTTAAATTCATTTTCGGCGTCATAATGTCGATTTTACGTAAAAAGGAGTATATGGATTTAACGTGTGCACAATTTTCCTAAAGAAAGAAATTTATGACCACCTAGATAAAAAAAACATGGTATTGATGATTCAACGCCCAGATTTCATCTAAAGAAAAATTCTACAAAATATTCTATCGTAAAATTGTCGTCTGGTTCTGTTTACTTTAAAAAAGCTGACACGTCACTCAAATTGACTAATCAGATAATGACCCGAAGTTTACCCCAGAAACGGAAGACCATTTGTTGTCTGCCCCAAACATTTTAACCGCGCTTTAAAACAATTCGAATCTGTTAAAAAAACGAATCTTATAAACATTTATTTTCACTGAGCGTTTTTAATTAAAATGAGATACGGCCATTTTCAAAATAAATTCTGAAACATACAGCATGTGGAAAAAGGAAATGCAAATCTGGGAAATGGCCACGTCGCTCAACAAAACGAAGCGTGCTCCCATAGTGTTTCTTTCTCTGGTAGGAAAACCCATAGAAGCTGTTTTGGAATTGGATGTTGCGACTCTTAATTCCAAGAATTGAATGACAAAATTATATGAAAAACTGGATACACTTTGTTTTAGAAGATATGAACCAGTCGGCCTTTTTGGCTTTTTTGACAGCCTGGCATATCGGTGGAAGACGTTATTAATTTCGGCCGACATGCTGTCAAATTGAAAGATTTCAACATCGTCCTACCCGAACCGGTACTTGCATTCAGGACATTAAAGAGTGCCACTCTCATCCCAGAAAATGAAAGACTAGTCAAGGTCACTGTCACCGAGTTAACACTATTTTCCATGTCGGGACAGTTAAGGAGGATTATGCACAGACAGTCTCCTGACACTTCGTCTATCAACACAACATCCATCGTGTTAAAGAATGAAGATGCTATTGCCTATGCTGAAAAAGAACTGGAGCCTAGCTAGGTGTACTATGGTCGCTCGGTGCTTCTGTAATAAAAAGCCGAAAAAAAGTTTTTATTGTCTTATAGTGTTGGAGAGGTAAGTAAGGGGCAGGTAACTCTTACTACGATTTTTAATCAAGATTTTCTCTGAAATTAGGAACATGGGTGTTAACACTTTCAAGTTTGAAGATATACTGTATTTTACCGCAGACGGTTAGGGTTTAGGGTTATGGTTATTATTAATTAAATTTATTTAAATTACATTTTATGAAAATATATTGTTTGAAAGCTAAAGCTGTTGTGAAGAGTTACCTGCCCCTTATTTACCTCTCCTACACTAAAAGACAAAAAAAACTTTTTTTCGGCTTTTTAATGCAGAAGCACCGGTCGATCTTCACACCGTGATTCGCATTTTAATAGTCGACAAGGAAAGATAAACCGTGGTGGAAGACGACATGACAATAGCAAAACACGATCCCCTGACAAAAAAAAAAACCCCGCTAGGACCTGAAGGAAACACCACTGTATGTTTTAAATATGGCTGCAGATTTTACTGGTCTTATGACTGCCCTTAGGTTGACGATACCAGGGATACACATGAAGACGGTGAACACAAGAGTTATATTTCCCTGGCTAACATCGTGTTTATGAGTCAGCAAAAAAGCAAGGAAAAAGGTAACACTCTTTTAGGTGAGACACTTGGTTTGGCTGTTCTCGATAGTGGTGCGCGTCAGGTACCGTTTGCGGAACAAAATGTTATGCATATTTTTTTGAGACATTAACAGATGCACAGAAACAAATTGGTGCTTGTATTTTAAAAGTACGAAAAAAAGTTTTTTTGAGAGGTAAATAGGGGGCAGGTAACTCCCATTTGACGATTGTGTTGTGACTTGTAAGTGTTCGGATCTGAACTCTTTCAAGTTTGAAGACATACTGTATTTTACATCAGACAGTGCGAAACAGATTGATTTTTTGCAAGCACACAGACTTATTTCTGGTGCAGAAACCTGCAACTATGGCCATGACATGCGACTTGTGCCATCACTAGTAAAAATTGATGGCTTCAATTGGCGTTGCACATGTGGATACTGTGCAAGTAAAACGTCGATTAGACATAAAAGTATATTTGACAAATCAAAATGACCTATTCGGGAAATATTAAAATTTATTTATTTATGGGCGCGTGGAAAAGCTGATTTTGCTTATGGGCGCGTGGAAAAGCTGATTTTGCTTATGGGCGCGTGAAAAAGCTGATTTTGCTTATGGGCGCGTGGAAAAGCTGATTTTGCTTATGGGCGCGTGGAAAAGTTGATTTTGCTTATGGGCGCGTGAAAAAGCTGATTTTGCTTATGGGCGCGTGGAAAAGCTGATTTTGCTTATGGGCGCGTGGAAAAGTTGATTTTGTTTATGGGCGCGTGGAAAAGTTGATTTTGCTTATGGGCGCGTGGAAAAGCTGATTTTGCTTATGGGCGCGTGAAAAAGTTGATTTTGCTTATGGGCGCGTGAAAAAGCTGATTTTGTTTATGGGCGCGTGGAAAAGTTGATTTTGCTTATGGGCGCGTGAAAAAGCTGATTTTGCTTATGGGCGCGTGAAAAAGTTGATCACTAGTAAAAACTGATGGCTTCAATTGGCGTTGCACATGTACAAGTAAAACGTTGATTAGACATAAAAGTATATTTGACAAATCAAAATTACCTATTCGGAAAATATTAAAATTTATTTATGGGCGCGTGGAAAAGTTGATTTTGCTTACATAAAATCAGAGTGCACACTTACGAGTCACAACACAATCGTCAAATGGGAGTTACCTGCCCCTTATGTACCTCTCAAACAGTAAAAGACAAAAAGAGCTTTTTTTCGTACTTTTAAAATACAAGCACCAAAAAATTTATAAGAGAAGGAGTGAGAACTTTTAAATTTGGCGGACAGAGGTAAGTTCAAACATACTTTTCGTTAAAGAAATATCTAAAAACAAGTCAGAAAATGTTAAAATTGCAACCAAATTACATAGACAATTTAGTCATCCTAGTAGTACAAAATTATGTGATTTAGTTAGAAATGCAGGAATAAGAGATCCTGAATTTATAAAAATTTTGCAAGCAATTCCAAGTTCCTGTAAAGTATGCATTCGCTATAAAAAGACTGAACTTAGGGTTAGGGTTAGATTAACATTAGGATCATATTTTAATGAAACTGTTGCCATGGATATTAAAGAAATCAATGGTAACAAAGTGCTGCACCTGATTGACCATGCTACCGGATACAGTGTCGGCGTCAGGATTCATAGCAAGGAAAGATCTGACATCAGTGTTATATCTAAGCACTGGATACCATATTTTGGAACTCCAGGATCTATCTTAATCAATAATGGTAAGGAATTTGATAACCAATCATTTCGAGATATGGCACAGAATTTGAATATTGTTTTGCTTACTACCGCTGCTGAAAGTCCATGGAGTAATGGCTTAAATGAACGACATAATGGGATATTGGGAGAAATGGTAAAGAAGACCCGAACGGATACAAGTTGTAGGTTTGAAATAGCACTAGCATGGTCCATAAGTTCCAAGAATACGCTTCACAGTGTTCACAAATTCAGTCCCAATCAATTTGTTTTCGGTAGGAATCCCAATCTGCTCTCGTTTTTTAGTGACAAACTCCCTGCATTAGAAGGTGTCTCTACCAGTGAGGTTGTTTCCAGTAACCTCAATGCGATGTATGCAGCTAGAAAACAATTTATAATGTGTGAATCTTCGGAAAAATTAAGACGTGCACTTCGTCATCAGGTTAGAACTGACATAACACAATCGTACAAAAATGGTGATATTGTGTTTTATAAGAGAAACCTCTGTGATAGATGGCTTGGTCCAGGAACTGTTATAGGGTGGGAGCACAAGCAGGTGCTTGTTAAACATGGAGTCACATATGTAAGACTGCACCTATGTCGTCTAGTGCCTCACACTGAAAGTGAACCAATAATTGAACCCACCACTTCACAAAGTGAGCCTGAAGGAACTTTAAATATGTCAACATCTGAGGCGGACGATGTTGATGAAGAATCGGGAACCCTGAACGATCATGTTGCACAACATCAAACTGAGAGAGAGACATGTATTACCGAAACAAAACCCGGTACTTTTATAGATGACGCAGGTCTCGGAAGCGCCAGAGAGTTGACGAAACTTTTAACCAATCAGGTTGTAGCAAGCATTAGACCAGAGGTGGGCAAACTTTTCAGAGCAAGGGCCACATTAAAAAAAAATCAAATTTTACTGGGCCGCATAGTATATTTTCCAATATAATTGATATCTGAAATAGCCGAAATATATGGATTTCAAAGCGAAAATGCAATCATTTTTCATTTATTAGCATTTTAAAGTACCGTAGAGAATTCACATGAAACGCATTTGAAAAAAAACAACATTTATTTGAATAAATAAATAGAATAACAAAATTAAAAGCTTGAAAAAATCGATTTCCGTCCGGTAAAAAAAAAACTAATAAGGTGTGAGAAAGGATGCAAATAAAATAGAGAAAAAATGCAATATAAAGAAAGATTGAGATAAAGAAGCAGAGATAGATAAAAAAAAAAAAGAGAAGAGCCATGTTGTCCGAAGAAAGAGAGTGAGCGAGAAGAACAATTTGCCGATCACTTACATTCCGATTTTACAATACTGATTGTAGAATTCTTTTGGGCATTCAATATTCAATACTTTGGAGGGCCGCATAAACTCCTTTTGCGGGCCGCATGTGGCCCGCGGGTCTTAGTTTGCCCACCCCTGCATTAGACAATCAGGCTACAGCAAGCAGCCGATAACTTTTGGAATAAATTAATCGCGTTCAATAACAAAAATGAATTTCTATCATCGCTGTCAGCTCGTTGAATCTCCTGAAGGACTAATTGATTTCTGCCAGCAACAGGACCCGTACACAAGAAAAGTTTTGGACCAGCTGCAACCCTAAACTCTAAACCAGAAACTGTTATAAAAGAAAAAAAAAGATCGGAAAAAAATAAATCGTACTTCTTGGCCTTTTGGCTGAGAGTGTAATATCTGTTCCGATGGATACTACACCCTATAGACCGGTATCGTCTTGGCCTTCGGAGTTTAATGACGCCGGTCTGTGTGTTCTGTGCAGTTCTAGGAGGTCCACCCTCCCAGACTTTGCCTCCCCTCTTTGGGGAGGAGTAAGTTTATTGCTTACTGCCTGAGGCAACGGGGCTGCCCAGGCATTTTTTGTAAGCCAGAGTGCTCATCTTCTCGGGCGCTGGCTTTTCAAATCCCATTTTCCCGACCTTGTGTCACATTTTACCGCTGTGGGAAGAAGATAAAAAAATAAAAAATAAATCATTTGCTTTAAAACATGGCGTTTGTTAAGAAAAAAACAAAAAAACTAAACAAACATTGAATTAATAACAGTTGTTTAGCTATGGGTTGTTATTATCGTCTGCCAGTCTTCAATTTAGCGTTTGACAGTTTTCACCTCATTTCAAGTTAATTCAACTGTAAATAAAAGACGCACCATCTTTTTTATGTACTGCTGTTTAGTTGAGAGAGAAGCTTGTTGGAGATCTCCATTTTGTAGTACGGTAGCTGCGTCTGTTTGAAAGGAAAAAAATGGATCACCAAGTTTTCGGTTAAAAGGACAAACATCTTCTCTACAAAATCTACTCTATTCAACAGTTTCGTCAACACAGAATATGATCCGGAAACTGAAACTGTTCATAAATGTGCAGCAAATGGTTTCGGCACAAATGGAATAAAGGTTGCGCATGCGCAAAGTGTTCTAATCTAATAAATCATTTGCTTTAAAACAGTGCGCATGCAAAAGTGTTCTAATAGCCCGACGTATCACTACACGAGTCTGAACATGCCTGTGTTATCTGTGCCGTGGGTTTCATTACGTCTCTGGCCGTAATCGGTTCTCGTAGCCTTTGTTCTATGGACAAACTTTGTTTTCATGTAGGAGACAAAACTCGGAGACAGGTTTTTCTTAGAGAGAGATTCAATTCTTTTATTCATTTGTCTTGTGCTGTGGAGGGATTTCCATTCATTTGTCTCATTTGATTCTTCTCATTCATACCTTTTGTTGTGGGGTGCGACGGATGCATGGGGATATATGTAGGATCTCATCTGAGATCCAGACCATAATTTTTTAGCCCATATTTTCATGAGTCCACTTGCTTTCAGGATGAGCGGCTACATGGTCGGTCTTATTGCTGTCTGCTCCCAAAGCGTACTCTTCAAAAACCCAGTTTTTGAGAAAAACAAATGACGTAACAGACACTTGCCTCGCGTCGGCCAATAAGATACGACATTCAACAATCGTTCCATATCTGACCTTCTCCGACCCGAGATTCCCTGTCAGTGCCGAATTTGTAACTTTGTTATGGTTTGACAAAAGTATTCACTCACAACAATCCCTTCCAGTGCATGTCAGCTTAACCCGCACTTATTGTCTCAACTGACTCCAGCCATAATTCATACTAGCTAACTTAATCGTTTCCAAAAAATATAGGGCCCCATCACGATTACGTGAATAGGGTAGAATGAAAAGTCCACACTTTGAAACGTTGATGAAATGGCGATAATAAGGAGAGTATTTTGAAAAAAATATTTTGAAAAACCTCAGTTTTTTAAAATAAATTATTTTCAGAATATTTTTTTCAAAATATTCTCTTTATTATCCCCATTTCATCAACACTTCAAAGTGTGGACTTTTCATTCTATCATTATATATATATATATATATATATATATATATATATAGTGGACACCTGCTATTTGCGAGCTCACCATTCACAGTTTCACAAGTTCGCAAATTTTCAGCATAAACATTGAATTAACATTTTCTTCATAAATTCGGTAGAATTTACAAATATGATAATCATTTAAATCCAACTAATGTCAATGCGACAAAAAAAATGCAATTAAAAACGTTAATTATTCTGTAGGATTCATATTAAATGCGGCTCATAAAAAAGCATTGGTATTGCAAATATTTGCGAACGTTATATAAAACTGAAATATAAAAAAGACAACAACCAATTTTCAAAAAAAACAACCAACCAATTTGCAAAAAAAAAAAAAAACAATTTGCAAAGAAAAAAAAAAAAATATGCAAAAAAAAAAAAACAATTTGCAAAAAACCCAACCAATTTGCAAAAAAAAAACCAATTTGCAAAGAAAAAAACCAATTACAAAAAAAACAACCAATTTGCAAAAAAAAACAACCAATTTGCAAAAAAAAAAACCAATTTGCAACAAAAAACAACCAATTTGCAACAAAAATAAAATAACCAATTTGCAACAAAAATAAAATAACCAATTTGCAACAAAAATAAAATAACCAATTTGCAACAAAAATAAAATAACCAATTTGCAACAAAAATAAAATAACCAATTTGCAACAAAAATAAAATAACCAATTTGCAACAAAAATAAAATAACCAATTTGCAACAAAAATAAAATAACCAATTTGCAACAAAAATAAAATAACCAATTTGCAACAAAAATAAAATAACCAATTTGCAACAAAAATAAAATAACCAATTTGCAACAAAAATAAAATAACCAATTTGCAACAAAAATAAAATAACCAATTTGCAACAAAAATAAAATAACCAATTTGCAAAAGAAAAAAACAACCAATTTAAAAAAAACAAACAAATTTGCAAAAAAAAACCAATTTGCAAAAAAAACAACCAATTTGCAAAAAAAAACCAACCAATTTGCAAAAAAACCCCAACTAATTTGAAAAAAAAAAAAAAAATTTGCAAGCAGAAATCTACACTAATTTTGTGGCTTTAATGAAAAAAAAACTATCAAAATCTATTTGCGGAATTTTGCTATTAGCGGGTGTGTCAGAAACGGAAACGTAACCCCCGTGAATAACGGGGGCCTATTGTATGTATATATATATATATATGTATGTATATATATATATATATATATATATATATATATATATATATATATATATATATATAATGAATAAATGCAAAAGTTTATTTTCCATTTATTCAAACTATATATATTTTTGCCCTTACACCGGTTGAAATGTGAGACGAAACTAATTGCAAACATTTGGCAGCCATTACAAAGTTGAAATGTTCAAGATAACCAAATTTGTGTAACTCAAATAGCCGACAAATGAGTAGGTAAAGTAAAATGAATTGTTTTTGAATAATTTCCCAACTTTATTTCCTTTAAAATAATTTATGTCACCAATAGTAACGTTTACTGGAAACCACTAATAAAGTCTGTCGAGCGGACTTAGGGTTAGGGTTAGTTCTGAAGAAGATGGTGCCTCACAGAGTCCAACTTTCTTTTTTGTTTTTTATTTTTTAATTTAATTTCCAGGAAATGTTTTGCACATAGATATAGTTGTTTGTACACTTTCATGCTTGAGAATGGTTTTCAAAGATCTTATCAATGGGCCGTACAGATTTTATGAAGTACAAAGTTCCTTAGTCGCTATTGTTTTATTTTAGTCAATTTCTTATTCCGTCAGCGCTTGGACGCTTCCGCGACATGCCCGATCGTTGTCGACGTGAAGTCACGGAAATAAGGTGCGTCATCTATAACAGTACCGAAAAAGCTAATTTGCCGCCCTCGGCTCAGATGAGACGACCTGTTGAACTTTAACATATCGCTAAGCAGAGGAAAAGAAACTAACCAGGATTCCCTTAATAACGACAAGTGAATCGGAAGAAGCCAAATGCCAAATACAGTGACAAATAAAAAGCTTCTGGACATGTGGCGCAAGGGTCAAAGTCAGTTGTATGTTTTTGTCTTATGTATTTGGAGTTCCCTCAATTGGGTCCACCTGCAGTGAGTGCCAGGCCAATTCAATGTGAACACCGAGCGACAGCCTTTGATCTGAGAGTCGGATTGCTTGGGAACGTAGCCCAAATCAGGTGGTAAGCTCCATCTAAGGCTAGATACAGAGACAAGTTTGATAGTCGACACATGTCATGAGGGAAAGTTTAAAAGAACTTTCAAGAGAATGGTAAACTGCCCAGGGCTAAACGGGTGGAACCACTCACCGCGATCGTGGAAGACTTAGTCTGATACTGCCAAGACTCTAGCCCAAACTCGATGTGTTCTTGAACAGGCTGTTGTGGATGTTATCGTTGTCATGTCCCACACGGGGATTCATTCCCAACGGGCCAGCTTTTGTGCCCATGTCGCCGACGAAAGAGGATTGGTCACCCTTTCACTCTCTGCTGGCCTGATTGTTGCATCTGTCGCTTTCTTTATTTCCTCTCGCTCGGAAATCTATGGCACGACCTTCCCATGGCCGGCACTGGATGCACTTCGTTGCAACCTGTTCCTGGCATGTAGGCTAACAAGTAGGTTTTTCCATAGGCGGCAGGCACTTCTGAAAACCCATGCGCTTCGGAGCAGGAGCTACCCCCTTCTACCAGGGACGGAAGAAATCTGATGCGATCCATTATACGTTGCGAACAGGCAACCTTGTATCACTCCTTCGGCACCCTACCGTCTCGAGTGTGCATGTGAGTGAAGAGGCGGGAAAGAACTGTTCAGGTTCAAGCTGTGTCGGGGGTTGATGCCGCCCGTGCTTATTTCACCCGTTGAGGTCACTCGATGACGACTTTTTCGGACGCCTGCTACCTTGGGTCAGCAACATGCATAGCAAACCCACTCGACCTTTCTTGAAACACGGACCAAAGAGTCCTGGCTGTTTGATAGGGTTCTCCTCTGACTAACCCCAAAGGCGTAGTGAAAGCGAGAGAGTGTGTTGGAGGGCGCCGACTGGGAACGATGTAGTGGCAAAGTCATTGGGAGAGTTGCATTTTTGGCCGCCGTCTCTACCTCACCTCACACGTTTCCTAGCGATGCCCATAATGTCAGCAGGGTGTCTAAATTCCAATATTAAATGAAAAAGTCATTGGGAGAGTTGCATTTTTGGCCGCCGTCTCTACCTCACCTCACACGTTTCCTAGCGATGCCCATAATGCCAGCTGGGTGTCTAAATTCCAATATTAAATGAAAAAGTCATTGGGAGAGTTGCATTTTTGGCCGCCGTCTCTACCTCACCTCACACGTTTCCTAGCGATGCCCATAATGCCAGCAGGGTGTCTAAATTCAAATATTAAATGAAAAAGTCATTGGGAGAGTTGCATTTTTGGCCGCCGTCTCTACCTCACCTCACACGTTTCCTAGCGATGCCCATAATGCCAGCAGGGTGTCTAAATTCCAATATTAAATGAAAAAGTCATTGGGAGAGTTGCATTTTTGGCCGCCGTCTCTACCTCACCTCACACGTTTCCTAGCGATGCCCATAATGCCAGCAGGGTGTCTAAATTCCAATATTAAATGAAAAAGTCATTGGGAGAGTTGCATTTTTGGCCGCCGTCTCTACCTCACCTCACACGTTTCCTAGCGATGCCCATAATGCCAGCAGGGTGTCTAAATTCCAATATTAAATGAAAAAGTCATTGGGAGAGTTGCATTTTTGGCCGCCGTCTCTACCTCACCTCACACGTTTCCTAGCGATGCCCATAATGCCAGCAGGGTGTCTAAATTCCAATATTAAATGAAAAAGTCATTGGGAGAGTTGCATTTTTGGCCGCCGTCTCTACCTCACCTCACACGTTTCCTAGCGATGCCCATAATGCCAGCAGGGTGTCTAAATTCCAATATTAAATGAAAAAGTCATTGGGAGAGTTGCATTTTTGGCCGCCGTCTCTACCTCACCTCACACGTTTCCTAGCGATGCCCATAATGCCAGCAGGGTGTCTAAATTCAAATATTAAATGAAAAAGTCATTGGGAGAGTTGCATTTTTGGCCGCCGTCTCTACCTCACCTCACACGTTTCCTAGCGATGCCCATAATGCCAGCAGGGTGTCTAAATTCAAATATTAAATGAAAAAGTCATTGGGAGAGTTGCATTTTTGGCCGCCGTCTCTACCTCACCTCGCACGTTTCCTAGCGATGCCCATAATGCCAGCAGGGTGTCTAAATTCAAATATTAAATGAAAAAGTCATTGGGAGAGTTGCATTTTTGGCCGCCGTCTCTACCTCACCTCACACGTTTCCTAGCGATGCCCATAATGCCAGCAGGGTGTCTAAATTCAAATATTAAATGAAAAAGTCATTGGGAGAGTTGCATTTTTGGCCGCCGTCTCTACCTCACCTCACACGTTTCCTAGCGATGCCCATAATGCCAGCAGGGTGTCTAAATTCCAATATTAAATGAAAAAGTCATTGGGAGAGTTGCATTTTTGGCCGTCGTCTCTACCTCACCTCACGTTTCCTAGCGATGCCCATAATGCCAGCAGGGTGTCTAAATTCAAATATTAAATGAAAAAGTCATTGGGAGAGTTGCATTTTTGGCCGCCGTCTCTACCTCACCTCACGTTTCCTAGCGATGCCCATAATGCCAGCAGGGTGTCTAAATTCAAATATTAAATGAAAAAGTCATTGGGAGAGTTGCATTTTTGGCCGCCGTCTCTACCTCACCTCACGTTTCCTAGCGATGCCCATAATGCCAGCAGGGTGTCTAAATTCAAATATTAAATGAAAAAGTCATTGGGAGAGTTGCATTTTTGGCCGCCGTCTCTACTTCACCTCACACGTTTCCTAGCGATGCCCATAATGCCAGCAGGGTGTCTAAATTCCAATATTAAATGAAAAAGTCATTGGGAGAGTTGCATTTTTGGCCGCCGTCTCTACCTCACCTCACACGTTTCCTAGCGATGCCCATAATGCCAGCAGGGTGTCTAAATTCCAATATTAAATGAAAAAGTCATTGGGAGAGTTGCATTTTTGGCCGCCGTCTTTACCTCACCTCACACGTTTCCTAGCGATGCCCATAATGCCAGCAGGGTGTCTAAATTCCAATATTAAATGAAAAAGTCATTGGGAGAGTTGCATTTTTGGCCGCCGTCTCTACCTCACCTCACGTTTCCTAGCGATGCCCATAATGCCAGCAGGGTGTCTAAATTCAAATATTAAATGAAAAAGTCATTGGGAGAGTTGCATTTTTGGCCGCCGTCTCTACCTCACCTCACACGTTTCCTAGCGATGCCCATAATGCCAGCAGGGTGTCTAAATTCCAATATTAAATGAAAAAGTCATTGGGAGAGTTGCATTTTTGGCCGCCGTCTCTACCTCACCTCACACGTTTCCTAGCGATGCCCATAATGCCAGCAGGGTGTCTAAATTCCAATATTAAATGAAAAAGTCATTGGGAGAGTTGCATTTTTGGCCGCCGTCTCTACCTCACCTCACACGTTTCCTAGCGATGCCCATAATGTCAGCAGGGTGTCTAAATTCCAATATTAAATGAAAAAGTCATTGGGAGAGTTGCATTTTTGGCCGCCGTCTCTACCTCACCTCACACGTTTCCTAGCGATGCCCATAATGTCAGCAGGGTGTCTAAATTCCAATATTAAATGAAAAAGTCATTGGGAGAGTTGCATTTTTGGCCGCCGTCTCTATCTCACCTCACACGTTTCCTAGCGATGCCCATAATGCCAGCAGGGTGTCTAAATTCCAATATTAAATGAAAAAGTCATTGGGAGAGTTGCATTTTTGGCCGCCGTCTCTACCTCACCTCACACGTTTCCTAGCGATGCCCATAATGCCAGCAGGGTGTCTAAATTCCAATATTAAATGAAAAAGTCATTGGGAGAGTTGCATTTTTGGCCGCCGTCTCTACCTCACACATTTCCTAGCGATGCCCATAATGCCAGCAGGGTGTCTAAATTCCAATATTAAATGAAAAAGTCATTGGGAGAGTTGCATTTTAGGCCGCCGTCTCTACCTCACCTCACACGTTTCCTAGCGATGCCCATAATGTCAGCAGGGTGTCTAAATTCCAATATTAAATGAAAAAGTCATTGGGAGAGTTGCATTTTTGGCCGCCGTCTCTACCTCACCTCACACGTTTCCTAGCGATGCCCATAATGCCAGCAGGGTGTCTAAACTCCAATATTAAATGAAAAAGTCATTGGGAGAGTTGCATTTTTGGCCGCCGTCTCTACCTCACCTCACACGTTTCCTAGCGATGCCCATAATGCCAGCAGGGTGTCTAAATTCCAATATTAAATGAAAAAGTCAATGGGAGAGTTGCATTTTTGGCCGCCGTCTCTACCTCACCTCACACGTTTCCTAGCGATGCCCATAATGCCAGCAGGGTGTCTAAATTCCAATATTAAATGAAAAAGTCATTGGAGAGTTGCATTTTTGGCCGCCGTCTCTACCTCACCTCACACGTTTCCTAGCGATGCCCATAATGCCAGCAGGGTGTCTAAATTCCAATATTAAATGAAAAAGTCATTGGGAGAGTTGCATTTTTGGCCGCCGTCTCTACCTCACCTCACACGTTTCCTAGCGATGCCCATAATGCCAGCAGGGTGTCTAAATTCCAATATTAAATGAAAAAGTCATTGGGAGAGTTGCATTTTTGGCCGCCGTCTCTACCTCACCTCACACGTTTCCTAGCGATGCCCATAATGCCAGCAGGGTGTCTAAATTCAAATATTAAATGAAAAAGTCATTGGGAGAGTTGCATTTTTGGCCGCCGTCTCTACCTCACCTCGCACGTTTCCTAGCGATGCCCATAATGCCAGCAGGGTGTCTAAATTCCAATATTAAATGAAAAAGTCATTGGGAGAGTTGCATTTTTGGCCGCCGTCTCTACCTCACCTCACACGTTTCCTAGCGATGCCCATAATGCCAGCAGGGTGTCTAAATTCCAATATTAAATGAAAAAGTCATTGGGAGAGTTGCATTTTTGGCCGTCGTCTCTACCTCACCTCACGTTTCCTAGCGATGCCCATAATGCCAGCAGGGTGTCTAAATTCAAATATTAAATGAAAAAGTCATTGGGAGAGTTGCATTTTTGGCCGCCGTCTCTACCTCACCTCACACGTTTCCTAGCGATGCCCATAATGCCAGCAGGGTGTCTAAATTCCAATATTAAATGAAAAAGTCATTGGGAGAGTTGCATTTTTGGCCGCCGTCTCTACCTCACCTCACACGTTTCCTAGCGATGCCCATAATGCCAGCAGGGTGTCTAAATTCCAATATTAAATGAAAAAGTCATTGGGAGAGTTGCATTTTTGGCCGCCGTCTCTACCTCACCTCACACGTTTCCTAGCGATGCCCATAATGCCAGCAGGGTGTCTAAATTCCAATATTAAATGAAAAAGTCATTGGGAGAGTTGCATTTTTGGCCGCCGTCTCTACCTCACCTCACGTTTCCTAGCGATGCCCATAATGCCAGCAGGGTGTCTAAATTCCAATATTAAATGAAAAAGTCATTGGGAGAGTTGCATTTTTGGCCGCCGTCTCTACCTCACCTCACACGTTTCCTAGCGATGCCCATAATGCCAGCAGGGTGTCTAAATTCCAATATTAAATGAAAAAGTCATTGGGAGAGTTGCATTTTTGGCCGCCGTCTCTACCTCACCTCACGTTTCCTAGCGATGCCCATAATGCCAGCAGGGTGTCTAAATTCCAATATTAAATGAAAAAGTCATTGGGAGAGTTGCATTTTTGGCCGCCGTCTCTACCTCACCTCACACGTTTCCTAGCGATGCCCATAATGCCAGCAGGGTGTCTAAATTCCAATATTAAATGAAAAAGTCATTGGGAGAGTTGCATTCTAGGCCGCCGTCTCTACCTCACCTCACACGTTTCCTAGCGATGCCCATAATGCCAGCAGGGTGTCTAAATTCCAATATTAAATGAAAAAGTCATTGGGAGAGTTGCATTTTTGGCCGCCGTCTCTACCTCACCTCACACGTTTCCTAGCGATGCCCATAATGCCAGCAGGGTGTCTAAATTCCAATATTAAATGAAAAAGTCATTGGGAGAGTTGCATTCTAGGCCGCCGTCTCTACCTCACCTCACACGTTTCCTAGCGATGCCCATAATGCCAGCAGGGTGTCTAAATTCCAATATTAAATGAAAAAGTCATTGGGAGAGTTGCATTTTTGGCCGCCGTCTCTACCTCACCTCACACGTTTCCTAGCGATGCCCATAATGCCAGCAGGGTGTCTAAATTCCAATATTAAATGAAAAAGTCATTGGGAGAGTTGCATTCTAGGCCGCCGTCTCTACCTCACCTCACACGTTTCCTAGCGATGCCCATAATGCCAGCAGGGTGTCTAAATTCCAATATTAAATGAAAAAGTCATTGGGAGAGTTGCATTTTTGGCCGCCGTCTCTACCTCACCTCACACGTTTCCTAGCGATGCCCATAATGCCAGCAGGGTGTCTAAATTCCAATATTAAATGAAAAAGTCATTGGGAGAGTTGCATTCTAGGCCGCCGTCTCTACCTCACCTCACACGTTTCCTAGCGATGCCCATAATGCCAGCAGGGTGTCTAAATTCCAATATTAAATGAAAAAGTCATTGGGAGAGTTGCATTTTTGGCCGCCGTCTCTACCTCACCTCACACGTTTCCTAGAGATGCCCATAATGCCAGCAGGGTGTCTAAATTCCAATATTAAATGAAAAAGTGGTTTACTTCATTTTAGTAAAAAAAAAATATGTTTTCAAAAACGATTAATGAAATCAATAAATTAAATTCCAACAAAGTTTTATTTAAATTACAAAAAAAAAATTAAACATTTTTTCTACATAGCCAATAACGAACTTGTAGATTTCCTCATTTAATTTAATGAAAAAAAAAATACAGGTTTTTTTCAAAATTGAAATTTCTTTAGTAAAATGTCACATTCTGTGTAAGCGCAAAAATTATTTCTATGATGGAATAGGTTATAAATTATTTTCCCTTTTCATTAATAAAAGCATTTAAGTCCCAGCATCAATATTAGACACCAATTAAACAAGATTCCCTGAATTTTAATTTCTTCTTAAGACCCCTTAAGCTTACATGTAATGGATTTTGATCAAAATTGGAATAAGTATTCTAGATATAAGGTTTAGTATCATTATATCTTGATTTTAATCTAATCTCCGTTAGGAGACATGAAAGTAATGCAAGACTGTTCTGTGACGGATATGCTTTTATGTTATTCAACAAAAGCTTGCAAAAAAAAAAAATGCAAAAAAAAAATTAAATAAATGATTTTATCATTTAAAATTGCACCATGTGTTGGTTTTTCAAAAATTTAATCTAAATACATTTTCATGTATGGCTCAGAAACTTGGGCTGTCTCTGCTGACATACTAAGGAAGCTGCGCCGTAATGACAGGGCAATGGTCAGATGGATCTGTTTGGTGAAGCCTGAATCGTGCGTTTCTTTTGAATCCCTGCTCTCACAGGTCGACTTGAAAAGCCTTGTGGACATCATGCGGAAGAACAGACTGTGTTGGTTGGATCACATTGAGCGTAGCGATGGCTGGATTGCTAAAGTCCGACAGTTTAATGTGCCAGCAGAGAACATCACCACTGGCAGACCCAAGTTGACTTGGGAGGACGTAGTCAAACGTGATAGGAAGGCCATGGGTATGGATTCCATCAAGCCTTGCCAAAGACAGGAGTGGAGAGAAAGACTTAGATTTTGAGACTAGACAATCAGGCCCCACCCTCATCAGAGGATTAATTGTGGCCTGATTCAACAAATAAACCGGTGGTGGTGATGATGATGATGATGATTGCTTCAAATATGTTATCAATTTCCTTATTCAAAAAGCGCCACCAGCACGAAATATCGAACAGGCTTAACTTATTATTACTCAATGTCATTAGTCGTTTCACCACATGTTTAATGCATTAGCATTGGGTTTCTCTTTCATCGTTGAATATTTTCTCCATTTACTGTAGAATATAGTCTACTAGCAGACCTGATCCGACGTTGCTCGGGATTGAATGAGGATCACTATTATGTACTTTTTCACTATGCTCATAACACCATATTATTTTCTTTGTTTTTACTCCCTCCCCCCCGCCTCCTCTCGTTTCACCTCCTAATATAGTCGGAAGAAGCTTAAAATGTTGGAAACTCTCTGAATTAGTATCTTATACAGGGTGGGCCAAAATAAGGGTCCTATCTTTAAATTTGAATAACTTGAATTTGAATAACTTCCACAAAATAAAAGTTAAACTCACCAAACTTTATGTGTGTGTAGACTGACCCTTCCGAGATTTTTTGAAATAAACAAAACAAATTATAGCCGAAAAACACTTCTTAAAACTTACAAAAACTAAAGTATTGTTTTTTACACTGTTTTGAGTTTTTTAAGCAAAAATAATGTTTTCTAAATGAGGGTACGTTCCTTAGGGCTAATACGGCTCATGCTTGCTTCGGAAGGGGTCCTTTACTTATTCTAAAAAAAAAAAAAAAAAAAAAATCAATAAATAAAAAAGTTATGAATTTTTAAAAATAGGACCCTTATTTTTGCCCACCCTGTACATATGGTTTAAATTTCATTAAAATCGGATATACTTATTTGAAGTTTTAAGGGGGTTCTGTCCCCATGAGTCACTTAGAGGTGAAGATATTCGGCACATAAAGGGTAACATAGAGATCCGGGACCACTTCCATTTCATAATTTTATATATATGATATAAATTTCATAATTTAGGGGTTCACGTAGAGATTCCGGAACACTTCTATTGTCTTCCCTGGTAAATGTTACATAAGAATACACTTTTAGATTTTATGTGGATCTGCAGTCGGAGATTAAAAATAATAGCATATTGTATGTTGTGAAGAGGAAGGTTTAATATGTGTCTATTAATTTTAAAGGAATACACAGAAAAAAGATGTGTTAGGGACGAATACGTTAAGTAGGACAGCAAAAATAAATTAGCTGAAAAAAATCCAGTGTTCACAAATAGTAAAATGCTGCTTGCATCATAGAGAATACTGGCAGGGTGACCTGACGTTGCCCGGGATTGAATAAGGATTACATTATATACTTTTTAACTATGCCCATAACACCATATTAGTTTTTTTTTTGTTTTTACCCCCCCCCCCCCACTTCCTCTCGTTTCATCCGCTAATATAGTCAGAAGAAGCTGAAATGTTGAAAAACTCTCATACATATGGCTGAAATTTCATTAAAATCGAATATATGTATTTGAAGTTGTAAGGGGGTTCTGTCTTTATGGGTTACGTAGATATTTGACACATAGAAGGTAACGCACTTCCATTGTCTTCCCAAAATAATTTTATACATGCAATATAAATTTCATCCAACTAGAATATATTTGAAGTTTTCAAGGAGGTTTGGCTATCACAGCTGGAGGTTTGGCTATAAAATATTTTGGGGAAAACAATGGAAGCGGCCCCGAATTTCTAATTGCCTTCCTAACGAAGGAAATTAGAAATTCAGGGTCCACTTCCATTTTTTTCCCAAAAAAATTTATAAACATGGTTTAAATTTTTAAAAATATGATATTTGCAGTTTTAAGAGGTTTATGCCCTCATAGCCATCTTAGGAATCCATTCAGAGATTCAGGAACACTTTCATTGTAAATTTTACATAAGAATACACTTTTTATGTAGATGTTCTCTTTCGTTCTATAAGGAACACACGAACATCATACACACATACACACAAACAGTCAATTTTATATATAAAGACGATTATGTCTTCACTGTCTTAAAAACCTGTCTCCCACTACTTTTTTAGCTAACTAATTTGTTTTCGATGTCCACAAACGTTATCAAGCAATTTTCTCAATGATTAACATTTTTTTTTTATTGCACCCTACTTTCTAGGTTAATTGATTAGATATTACATGATTTACATATTTTTATTGCACCCTACTTCTTTCTAGGTTAATTGATTAGATATTACATGATTTACATATTTTTATTGCACCATACTTCTTTCAAGGTTTATTGATTAGATATTACATGATTTACATTTTTTATTGCACCCTACTTCTTTCTAGGTTAATTGATTAGATATTACATGATTTACATTTTTTATTGCACCCTACTTCTTTCTAGGTTAATTGATTAGATATTACATGATTTACATTTTTTATTGCACCCTACTTCTTTCAAGGTTAATTGATTAGATATTTCATGATTTACATTTTTTATTGCACCCTACTTCTTTCTAGGTTAATTGATTAGATATTACATGATTTACATTTTTTATTGCACCCTACTTCTTTCTAGGTTAATTGATTAGATATTACATGATTTACATTTTTTATTGCACCCTACTTCTTTCTAGGTTAATTGATTAGATATTACATGATTTATATTTTTTATTGCACCCTACTTTCTAGGTTAATTGATTAGATATTACATGATTTACATATTTTTATTGCACCCTACTTCTTTCTAGGTTAATTGATTAGATATTACATGATTTACATATTTTTATTGCACCATACTTCTTTCAAGGTTTATTGATTAGATATTACATGATTTACATTTTTTATTGCACCCTACTTCTTTCTAGGTTAATTGATTAGATATTACATGATTTACATTTTTTATTGCACCCTACTTCTTTCTAGGTTAATTGATTAGATATTACATGATTTACATTTTTTATTGCACCCTACTTCTTTCAAGGTTAATTGATTAGATATTACATGATTTACATTTTTTTGCTTCACTCTACTTCTTTCTAGGTTAATTGATTAGATATTACATGATTTACATTTTTTTAATGAACCTTACTTCTTTCTAGGTTAATTGATTAGATATTACATGATTAACATTTTTTATTGCACCCTACTTCTTTCCAGGTTAATTGATAAGATATTACATGATTTACATTTTTTATTGCACCATACTTCTTTCCAGGTTAATTGATAAGATATTACATGATTTACATTTTTTTATTGCACCCTACTTCTTTCCAGGTTAATTGATAAGATATTACATGATTTACATTTTTTTTTAATGAACCCTACTTCTTTCAAGGTTAATTGATAAGATATTACATGATTTACATTTTTTTATTGCACCCTACTTCTTTCCAGGTTAATTGATAAGATATTACATGATTTACATTTTTTTATTGCACCCTACTTCTTTCCAGGTTAATTGATAAGATATTACATGATTTACATTTTTTTATTGCACCCTACTTCTTTCCAGGTTAATTGATAAGATATTACATGATTTACATTTTTTTTTAATGAACCCTACTTCTTTCAAGGTTAATTGATAAGATATTACATGATTTACATTTTTTATTGCACCCTACTTCTTTCCAGGTTAATTGATAAGATATTACATGATTTACATTTTTTATTGCACCCTACTTCTTTCCAGGTTAATTGATAAGATATTACATGATTTACATTTTTTATTGCACCCTACTTCTTTCCAGGTTAATTGATAAGATATTACATGATTTACATTTTTTATTGCACCCTACTTCTTTCAAGGTTAATTGATTAGATATTACACGATTTACATTTTTTTTTACTATACTTCTTTCTAGGTCAATTGATTAGATATTACATGATTTACATTTTTTATTGCACCCTACTTCTTTCTAGGTTAATTGATTAGATATTACATGATTTATATTTTTTTTTTATTGTACCATACTTCTTTCAAGGTTAATTGATTAGATATTACATGATTTACATTTTTTATTGCACCCTACTTCTTTCTAGGTTAATTGATTAGATATTACATGATTTACATTTTTTTTTATTGCACCATACTTCTTTCAAGGTTAATTGATTAGATATTACATGATTTATATTTTTTATTGCACCCTACTTCTTTCTAGGTTAATTGATTAGATATTATATAATTTACATTTTTTTTATTGCACCCTACTTCTTTCTAGGTTAATTGATTAGATATTACATGATTTACATATTTTTTATTGTACCCTACTTCTTTCTAGGTTAATTGATTAGATATTACATGATTTACATTTTTTATTGCACCCTACTTCTTTCTATGTTAATTGATTAGATATTACATGATTTACATTTTTTTTATTGCACCCTACTTCTTTCTAGGTTAATTGATTAGATATTATATAATTTACATTTTTTTTATTGCACCCTACTTCTTTCTAGGTTAATTGATTAGATATTACATGATTTACATATTTTTTATTGTACCCTACTTCTTTCATGGCTATCACAGCTGGAGGTTTGGCTATAAAATATTTTGGGGAAAACAATGGAAGCGGCCCCGAATTTCTAATTGCCTTCCTAACGAAGGAAATTAGAAATTCAGGGTCCACTTCCATTTTTTTCCCAAAAAAATTTATAAACATGGTTTAAATTTTTAAAAATATGATATTTGCAGTTTTAAGAGGTTTATGCCCTCATAGCCATCTTAGGAATCCATTCAGAGATTCAGGAACACTTTCATTGTAAATTTTACATAAGAATACACTTTTTATGTAGATGTTCTCTTTCGTTCTATAAGGAACACACGAACATCATACACACATACACACAAACAGTCAATTTTATATATAAAGACGATTATGTCTTCACTGTCTTAAAAACCTGTCTCCCACTACTTTTTTAGCTAACTAATTTGTTTTCGATGTCCACAAACGTTATCAAGCAATTTTCTCAATGATTAACATTTTTTTTTTTGCACCCTACTTCTTTCTAGGTTAATTGATTAGATATTACATGATTTACATATTTTTATTGCACCCTACTTCTTTCAAGGTTTATTGATTAGATATTACATGATTTACATTTTTTATTGCACCCTACTTCTTTCTAGGTTAATTGATTAGATATTACATGATTTACATTTTTTATTGCACCCTACTTCTTTCTAGGTTAATTGATTAGATATTACATGATTTACATTTTTTATTGCACCCTACTTCTTTCAAGGTTAATTGATTAGATATTTCATGATTTACATTTTTTATTGCACCCTACTTCTTTCTAGGTTAATTGATTAGATATTACATGATTTACATTTTTTATTGCACCATACTTCTTTCAAGGTTAATTGATTAGATATTACATGATTTACATTTTTTATTGCACCCTACTTCTTTCTATGTTAATTGATTAGATATTACATGATTTACATTTTTTTTATTGCACCCTACTTCTTTCTAGGTTAATTGATTAGATATTATATAATTTACATTTTTTTTATTGCACCCTACTTCTTTCTAGGTTAATTGATTAGATATTACATGATTTACATATTTTTTATTGTACCCTACTTCTTTCATGGTTTATTGATTAGATATTACATGATTTACATTTTTTTTATTGCACCCTACTTCTTTCTAGGTTAATTGATTAGATATTACATGATTTACATATTTTTATTGCACCCTACTTCTCTTTAGGTTAATTGATTAGATATTACATGATTTACATATTTTTATTGCACCCTACTTCTCTTTAGGTTAATTGATAAGATATTACATGATTTACATATTTTTATTGCACCCTACTTCTTTCTAGGTCAATTGATTAGATATTGTGGAAATTTCGAGATGTTTTTCTAAGTAAGACATCGGTTATTTTCCTTTGTTGAAGGGTCAGGTTTGGCCTACGTGCAAGTTGAAGGTCATATGGATATTGCGTGGATGTTATACTAGGGAGCCATCTTGTGTCACGTGATTTCTATTTTTAGCAATGATGCATTTGTTGTGTCTGGAAGATATCGGCGCGAAATTTAGTCAGAACAGATTTGGACCTCAGGAAGTCAACACCTGTAAAACTGTTTCTCCGTCCACATGGGGGACGTTAAATTTTGTGAAGAATTTCTACTTGAAGAAATTTAAGAGATATGATATCTCTTGGCAAGAATTGCCTTTTGTTGTATGAAATATTCTTCCTTCAGTCAACGAATATTTCCCTTGGAGTTGTTTCAGGCCAGAGGCTTGGAATGAAGAATTATGGAGAATTTGAACGAGATAAGAAGATCTCCATGCACGAAATTGCCTATGTTGAAGAGCTTAGCTCCAGTGAACGGAAATACTTTGCTGTCGAGAAGATTCTAATCAGAGATTAAGAATCATAGAGAGTGATCGTCTTTGCAACACAGATCGATCTGAGAGATATAACTTTGCTAGTTGAATCCTTCCATTCGCGCGTGATGCTGTTTGGGACAAACGATGGAAAAAAGCAAGTATTATGTTTATTTGAAATTTGTACTGTTCTTGTGACGTATATCTTACGTTGGATTTGCTAAGAGAAAATTATTGAAGAAAAAGAAGAAAAAAAAGAACTTTCTGACAGACGTTTGATAAAATAAAAAAAGAGTTATTTTTATAGTGGAAATTATGTTCAGCCTTCAGCACGGTTTGTTAATTTTATTTCTTTTGATTGTAACATTGGTGTAAAGAAAAAAAAAAGACTTTTGATTGATTTGTAAGAATACTGACTTTATAGTAAGTTCATGTTTTAAAAGGATTTATTCCTTAACTTAGATTGTGTCAAATTTTGTTGTATCTAACTTTAATGTTCAGAGATACTGATGTTTTTTTTTTATTTTTATTTTTTTTGTATGTTATCCAAGAATAATTTATTTATTCCAGCTTTGGAAAAAAAGGCAGTACAAGCTATCTTTTTTTGTAAATAAAACTTTATTTTAACTTTTACGAACATCTTGTATTCCATTCCTTCTCTCTTGTTATAATTTTTTTAATGATAATTGTCCTAGATAACATAACCTTTGTTTAGAGCGAATTTTCGTTAACACCCACTAAAATTTCGACAATATTACATGATTTACATTTTTTTTTCACTCTACTTCTTTCTAGGTTAATTGATTAGATATTACATGATTTACATTTTTTTTATTGCACCCTACTTCTTTCAACGTTTATTGATTAGATATTACATGATTTACATTTTTTTTTATTGCACCTTACTTCTTTCTAGGTTAATTGATTAGATATTACATGATTTACATTTTTTTTATTGCACCCTACTTCTTTCAAGGTTAATTGATAAGATATTACATGATTTACATATTTTTATTGCACCCTACTTCTTTCAAGGTTAATTGATTAGATATTACATGATTTACATTTTTTTTTATTGCACCCTACTTCTTTCTAGGTTAATTGATTAGATATTATATGATTTACATTTTTTATTGCACCCTACTTCTTTCTAGGTTAATTGATTAGATATTACATAGTTTACATTTTTTTTTATTGAACCCCACTTCTTTCTAGGTTAATAGATTATATATTACATGATTTACATATTTTTATTGCACCCTACTTTTTTCTAGGTTAATTGATTATATATTACATGATTTACATATTTTTATTGCACCTTACTTTTTTCTAGGTTAATTGATTATATATTACATGATTTACATATTTTTATTGCACCTTACTTTTTTCTAGGTTAATTGATTATATATTACATGATTTACATATTTTTATTGCATCCTACTTCTTTCTAGGTTAATTAATTAGATATTACATGATTTACATATTTTTATTGCATTCTACTTCTTTCTAGGTTAATTGATTATATATTACATGATTTACATATTTTTATTGCACCCTACTTCTTTCTAGGTTAATTGATTAGATATTACATGATTTACATATTTTTATTGCACCCTTCTTTTTTCTAGGTTAATTGATTATATATTACATGATTTACATATTTTTATTGCGCCCTACTTCTTTCTAGGTTAATTGATGAGATATTACATGATTTACATATTTTTATTGCATCCTACTTTTTTCTAGGTTAATTCATTAGATATTACATGATTTACATATTTTTATTGCACCATACTTCTTTCTAGTTTAATTGATTATATATTACATGATTTACATATTTTTATTGCACCCTACTTCTTTCTATGTTAATTGATTATATATTACATGATTTACATATTTTTATTGCACCCTACTTCTTTCTATGTTAATTGATTATATATTACATGATTTACATATTTTTATTGCATCCTACTTTTTTCTAGGTTAATTCATTTGATATTACATGATTTACATATTTTTATTGCACCCTACTTCTTTCTAGTTTAATTGATTATATATTACATGATTTACATATTTTTATTGCACCCTACTTCTTTCTATGTTAATTGATTAGATATTACATGATTTACATATTTTTATTGCACCATACTTCTTTCTAGTTTAATTGATTATATATTATATGATTTACATATTTTTATTGCACCCTACTTTTTTCTAGGTTAATTGATGAGATATTACATGATTTACATATTTTTATTGCACTTTACTTTTTTCTAGATTAATTAATTAGATATTACATGATTTACATATTTTTATTGCACCCTACTTCTTTCTAGGTTAATTGATTAGATATCACATGATTTACATATTTTTATTGCGCCCTACTTCTTTCTAGTTTTATTGATTAGATATTACATGATTTACATTTTTTATTGCACCCTACTTCTTTCAAGGTTAATTGATTAGATATTACATGATTTACATTTTTTATTGCACCCTACTTCTTTCAAGGTTAATTGATTAGATATTACATGATTTACATTTTTTATTGCACCCTACTTCTTTCTATGTTAATTGATTAAATATTACATGATTTACATTTTTTTTATTGCACCCTACTTTTTTCTAGGTTAATTGATTAGATATTATATAATTTACATTTGTTTTTATTGCACCCTACTTCTTTCTAAGTTAATTGATTAGATATTACATGATTTACATTTTTTTTATTGCACCCTACTTCTTTCTAGGTTAATTGATTAGATATTACATGATTTACATTTTTTATTGCACCCTACTTATTTCTAGGTAAATTGATTAGATATTACATGATTTCTATTTTTTTCATTGCACCCTACTTCTTTCAAAGGTCATTGATTAGATATTACATGATTAACATATGTTTATTGCGCCCTTCTTCTTTCTAGGTTTGCTGATTAGATAAGACATGATTTACATATTTTTATTGCACCCTACTTCTTTCTAAGTTTATTGATTATATATTACATGATTTACATATTTTTATTGCATCCTACTTCTTTCAACGTTAATTGATTAGATATTACATGATTACATAATTTTATTGCACCCTACTTCTTTCTAGGTCAATTTATTACATATTACATGATTTACATATTTTTTATTGCACCTTACTTCTTTCAAGGTTAATTGATTAGATATTACATGATTTACATATTTTTATTGTGCCCTACTTCTTTCAAGGTTAATTGATTAGATATTACATGATTTACATTTTTTTTATTGCACCCTACTTCTTTCAATGTTAATTTATTAGATATTACATGATTTACATTTTTTATTGCACCCTACTTCTTTCAAGGTCAATTGATTAGATATTACATGATTTACATATTTTTATTGCACCCTACTTCTTTCTAGGTTAATTGATTAGATATTACATAATTTACATTTTTTTGCTTCACTCTACTTTTTTTCTATGTTAATTGATTAGATATTACATGATTTACATATTTTTATTGCACCATACTTCTTTCAAATTTGATTGATTAGATATTACATGATTTACATATTTTTATTGCACCCTACTTCTTTCAAGGTTAATTGATTAGATATTACATGATTTACATTTGTTTTTATAGCACCCTACTTCTTTCTAGGTTAATTGATTAGATATTACGTGATTTACATATTTTTATTGCACCCTACTTCTTTCAAGGTTAATTGATTAGATATTTCATGATTTACATTTTTTATTGCACCCTACTTCTTTCTAGGTTTATTGATTAGATATTACATGATTTACATTTTTTATTGCACCCTACTTCTTTCTAGGTTAATTGATTAGATATTACATGATTTACATTTTTTTTTACTCTATTTCTTTCTAGGTTAATTGATTAGATATTACATGATTACATATTTTTTTGCACCCTACTTCTTTCTAGGTTAATTGATAAGATATTACATAATTTACATTTTTTTGCTTCACTCTACTTCTTCCTAAGTTAATTGATTAGATATTACATGATGTACATTTTTTTTAACTATACTTCTCTTTAGGTTAATTGATTATATATTACATGATTTACATTTTTTATTGCACCCTACTTCTTTCTAGGTTAATTGATGAGATATTACATGATTTACATTTTTTATTGCACCCTACTTCTTTCAAGGTTAATTGATTAGATATAACATGATTTACATTTTTTTATTGCACCCTACTTCTTTCAAGGTTAATTGATTAGATATTTCATGATTTAGATATTTTTATTGCAACCTACTTTTTTCTAGGTTAATTGATTAGATATTACATGATTTACATTTTTTTATTGCACCCTACTTCTTTCAAGGTTAATTGATTAGATATAACATGATTTACATTTTTTTATTGCACCCTACTTCTTTCAAGGTTAATTGATTAGATATTTCATGATTTACATATTTTTTATTGCAACCTACTTCTTTCTAGGTCAATTGATTAGATATTACATGATTTACATTTTTTTATTGCACGCTACTTCTTTCAAGGTTAATTGATGAGATATTACAGGATTTACATTTTTTTATTGCACCCTACTTCTTTCTAGGTTAATTGATTAGATATTCCATGATTTACATATTTTTATTGCACCCTACTTCTTTCTAGGTTAATTGATTAGATATTACATGATTTACATATTTTTATTGCACCCTACTTCTTTCAAGGTTAATTGATTGGATATTACATGATTTACATGTTTTTTACTCTACTTCTTTCTTGGTTAATTGATTAGATATTACATGATTACATATTTTTTTGCACCCTACTTCTTTCTAGGTTAATTGATAAGATATTACATGATTTACATTTTTTATTGCACTATACTTCTTTCTATGTTAATTGATTAGATATTACATGATTTACATTTTTTATTGCGCCCTACTTCTTTCAAGGTTAATTGATAAGATATTACATGATTTACATTTTTTTTTACTCTACTACTTTCTAGTACCATTGATTAGATATTACATGATTGACATTTTTTATTGCACCCTACTTCTTTGTAGGTTAATTATTAGATATTACATGATGTACAGTTTTTATTGCACCCTACTTCTTTCAAGGTTAATTGATTAGATATTACATAATTTACATTTTTTTTATTGCACCCTACTTTCTCAAGGTTAATTGATCAAATATTACATGATTTACATATTTTTTAGGTTAACTTATTAAATATTACATTATTTACATTTTTTTTTTATTGCACCCTACTTCTTTCTACGTTAATTGATTAGATATTACATGATTTACATATTTTTATTGCACCCTACTTCTTTCAAGGTTAATTGATTAGATATTACATGATTTACATATTTTTATTGCACTCTATTTCTTTCAAGGTTAATTGATTAGATATTACACGATTTACATATTTTTATTGCGCCTTACTGCTTTCTAGGTTAATTAATTATATATTACATGATTTACATATTTTTATTGCATCCTACTTCTTTCTAGGTTAATTGATTAGATATTACATGATTTACATATTTTTATTGCACCCTACTTCTTTCTAGTTTAATTGATTATATATTATATGATTTACATATTTTTATTGCACCCTACTTCTTTCTAGGTTAATTGATTATATATTACATGATTTACATATTTTTATTGCATACTACTTCTTTCTAGGTTAATTGATTAGATATTACATGATTTACATATTTTTATTGCACCCTACTTCTTTCTAGTTTAATTGATTATATATTATATGATTTACATATTTTTATTGCACCCTACTTCTTTCTAGGTTAATTGATTATATATTACATGATTTACATATTTTTATTGCATACTACTTCTTTCTAGGTTAATTGATTAGATATTACATGATTTACATATTTTTATTGCACCCTACTTCTTTCTAGGTTAATTGATTAGATATTACATGATTTACATATTTTTATTGCACCCTACTTCTTTCTAGTTTAATTGATTATATATTATATGATTTACATATTTTTATTGCACCCTACTTCTTTCTAGGTTAATTGATTATATATTACATGATTTACATATTTTTATTGCACCCTAATTCTTTCTAGGTTAATTGATTAGATATTACATGATTTACATTTTTTTTTCACTCTACTTCTTTCTAGGTTAATTGATTAGATATTACATGATTTACATATTTATTGCACCCTACTTCTTTCTAGGTTAATTGATTAGATTTTACATGATTTACATATTTTTATTGCACCCTACTTCTTTCTAAGTCAATTGATTAGATATTACATGGTTTACATATTTTTATTGCTCCTTACTTCTTTCTAGGTTAATTGATTAGATATTACATGATTTACATTTTTTTTCACTCTTCTTCTTTCAAGGTTAATTGATTAGATATTACATAATTTACATTTTTTTTATTGCACCCTACTTTCTCAAGGTTAATTGATCAAATATTACATGATTTACATATTTTTTAGGTTAACTTATTAAATATTACATTATTTACATTTTTTTTTTATTGCACCCTACTTCTTTCTACGTTAATTGATTAGATATTACATGATTTACATATTTTTATTGCACCCTACTTCTTTCAAGGTTAATTGATTAGATATTACATGATTTACATATTTTTATTGCACTCTATTTCTTTCAAGGTTAATTGATTAGATATTACACGATTTACATATTTTTATTGCGCCTTACTGCTTTCTAGGTTAATTAATTATATATTACATGATTTACATATTTTTATTGCATCCTACTTCTTTCTAGGTTAATTGATTAGATATTACATGATTTACATATTTTTATTGCACCCTACTTCTTTCTAGTTTAATTGATTATATATTATATGATTTACATATTTTTATTGCACCCTACTTCTTTCTAGGTTAATTGATTATATATTACATGATTTACATATTTTTATTGCATACTACTTCTTTCTAGGTTAATTGATTAGATATTACATGATTTACATATTTTTATTGCACCCTACTTCTTTCTAGTTTAATTGATTATATATTATATGATTTACATATTTTTATTGCACCCTACTTCTTTCTAGGTTAATTGATTATATATTACATGATTTACATATTTTTATTGCATACTACTTCTTTCTAGGTTAATTGATTAGATATTACATGATTTACATATTTTTATTGCACCCTACTTCTTTCTAGGTTAATTGATTAGATATTACATGATTTACATATTTTTATTGCACCCTACTTCTTTCTAGTTTAATTGATTATATATTATATGATTTACATATTTTTATTGCACCCTACTTCTTTCTAGGTTAATTGATTATATATTACATGATTTACATATTTTTATTGCACCCTAATTCTTTCTAGGTTAATTGATTAGATATTACATGATTTACATTTTTTTTTCACTCTACTTCTTTCTAGGTTAATTGATTAGATATTACATGATTTACATATTTATTGCACCCTACTTCTTTCTAGGTTAATTGATTAGATTTTACATGATTTACATATTTTTATTGCACCCTACTTCTTTCTAAGTCAATTGATTAGATATTACATGGTTTACATATTTTTATTGCTCCTTACTTCTTTCTAGGTTAATTGATTAGATATTACATGATTTACATTTTTTTTCACTCTTCTTTTTTCTAGGTTAATTGATTAGATATTACATGATTTACATTTTTTTATTGCACCCTACTTCTTTCTACGTTAATTGATTAGATATTACATGATTTACATTTTTTTTTCACTCTACTTCTTTCTAGGTTAATTGATTAGATATTACATGATTAACATATTTTTATTGCACCCTTCTTCTTTCTAGGTCAATTGATTAGATATTACATGATTTACATTTTTTATTGTGCCCTACTTCCTTCTTAGGGTAATTGATTAGATATTACATGATTTACATATTTTTATTGTGCCCTACTTCTTTCTAGGTTAATTGATTAGATATTACATGATTTACATATGTGTATTGCACCCTACTTCTTTCTAAGTTAATTGATTATATATTACATGATTTACATATTTTTTTGCACCCTACTTCTTTCTAGGTTAATTGATTAGATATTACATGATTTATATATTTTTATTGCACCTTACTTCTTTCTAGGTTAATTGATTAGATATTACATGATTTATATATTTTTATTGCACCCTACTTCTTTCTAAGTTAATTGATTAGATATTACATGATTTATATATTTTTATTGCACCCTACTTCTTTCTAGGTTAATTGATTAGATATTACATGATTTATATATTTTTATTGCACCTTACTTCTTTCTAGGTTAATTGATTAGATATTACATGATTTACATATTTTTATTGCACCCTACTTCTTTCTAAGTTAATTGATTATATATTACATGATTTACATATTTTTTTGCACCCTACTTCTTTCTAGGTTAATTGATTAGATATTACATGATTTACATATTTTTATTGCACCCTACTTCTTTCTAAGTTAATTGATTATATATTACATGATTTACATATTTTTTTGCACCCTACTTCTTTCTAGGTTAATTGATTAGATATTACATGATTTACATATTTTTATTGCACCCTACTTCTTTCTAGGTAAATTGATTAGGTATTACATGATTTACATATTTTTATTGCGCCCTACTTCTTTCTAGGTCAATTAATTGTATATTACATGATTTACATATTTTTATCGCACCATCTTCTTTCTAGGTAAATTGATTAGGTATTACATGATTTACATTTTTTATTGCACCTTTGTAGTAATACGTTCGTTGGACAAGTCTGAAATTGATATTAATTGTGGGGGAGTTTGTTTGTTTTATCATTTCTGGCCATCCGTATATGAGAAATGGCGTCATTTGCTGCTGAGTGAAAACGAAAGTATGAAAGTTACAAATCACTGGTTTTTACCTCCCCTAGATCGTCATCATTTCGTATCAACACGTATACATCAGGATTTCTGTTTTCAAACACCTATTTATCTACGTCCCACAAAGTAGAATGTGACACAAGGTCGGAAGGTGGGAATTTTCACTCTAGAGAGGAAGAGTGAGGTGAATCTCAAAAAATTGCCTGGGCAGGGCGCCTCAGACAGTAAGAAATGAACTTGTGGCAGAGGAGACGAGCGGGCATTGAGAAAAAGGCTAGCCTGTTTAGCTACCCCTTTTCTTTCTAGGTTCGTTCGGCTTACTCTCTCCCTTTCTTCCTTTCTTTCTTTCTTATCTGTGTTTGACCCTTCTTTGCCTCTGGTGGTGAGACTCGCGAAATCTCGCTTATTCGCGGTGGCTGGAGGTTTCTGACCAATGGGCGGCCGACAGGTCAGCTCGGCCATACGTGATCTTAAATCTATAAAGAAGGGGACGTTCCTTTCCTCTTCCTCTCTTTTTCCTTCAGCGTCCGGAGACCAAGAACGCACAAAGAACTCTCGGCGATTCCCCCCCCCCCCACCAGCTCGAACGAGCTGTGTGGAGGAGGAGGGGAAGAGAAAGGTAACCCTTCGATTCAAAAAATCTATCTATCAATTTGATGAACATTTCCTTTCATTCCCAACGAACTTTTTCCTTCACACATTCACCATTCACAAAATGGCCACCCAACTGACATTCAACACGCATCGCATCACACGCTCCAATAATGAACTTATACTCTCTTCTAAATAGTAAATAAATCGTTTTGTTACTAAAATGTTATTCCTTTCCTTTTGTTATTAACCATTATAAAAGGCCTATTCGTATATGTGTATAGCTTCCTAATTCCTTCGCTTTCTTTAAGGTAAGTTTAAATAATGTTTTCTTCCTTCATCTTGTTTGTCTTAAACTGTTTTATTTAATCCCCACGTGGTCCGATGGTGGAAGATTAATGGTGTGATAACATGCAGTTATAAAGGCATCTATCACACTACCTATGGTTGGGGGATTCATTATCGCAAAACCACTTGTCCGAAATCCTTCGCGACTGTGGTTAAAATCCAAAAACCCTTTGTTCTCCTTTTGAATCTCCCGCCATAAACAAACACTTCCACCCCGGCCATAAACTTACTCCTCCCCAAAGAGGGGAGGCAAGGCATGGGAGGGGGTTAACCTCCCATAACTGCACAGGACAGTTGGAACAGATACTACACTTTGATCTTAGCCAAAAGACCAAGGAAGCATCCGAAATTCAAACACTGTTTTGAAACACTGTTGCGTGTACTGTTCGTTTCTTATTTACGTGTAAGTGTTCCTACTCTATTTCAACCGATTAATACGTAAGCGACCACATCATACTTTCTCTGGAGTTATTTCTGGGGAAAAATAAATTTTTTCGGAGAAGTCAGTGGTACATGTACGAAGATAAATTGTGATCAATTATTGTAAAAGATAACCTAAATTTGTTTGTTTTTGTAATCTTTGTGTCATGTGGTACGAAGTCACGTCATAAATTCCGAGCAATAAACATCATCGGACAATATCACAGAGGATTTCATATCATTTGTCGTTGCAATAATGTCGCACTTCACTTCTTTTTATCAAGCAAAATTATCTCTGGTTGATTTTATATGTCGTCTATGCAAACATAATTTGGACATCAATTCAAAAACGTTACCGTGTTTTCACCAGTTTTGTTACGGATGTTTAAGCGACTACTTTAGAGAAAGACAGCGAGAATGCCTCGGAAATGATTCATTCAAGTGCCCGACTTGTTTACAAGACTTGTTGCCGTCAACATTTCAAAAATGTCGCATGTCGAATGATGTTAAAGTAAAGAAAGTTCTTCAAACTTTAGAAGCTACCTCTTACCTTTCAATTTGTCAAAATGTAAGGAAGGATTTTGAAGACAAGAAAAAACAAATATGTAAGGAATGTTCAGACAAGTCTACACGGTCACCTGTCATAATTTATTGTAGAAAATGTGATCAGTGTTTCTGTAAAGAGTGCCAGGAAAAACACGGACAGTTTACTCTCCATACAAATAATGATGACATCATTAAACTTTCGATGAATTATGAGAAAATCCAGGAAAAATTGATGCCTGCTTTAAAGTGTCGTAGCCACAAAAATGTTCCGTTTCAAAAGTTCTGCAATCAGTGTCGCTTGTTTTTGTGCGTGAAATGCACCACTACCCATAAAGAATCATCTCCAGACTGTGATCCTGCAACGGATCTTGGATTATTGGTCGAAACTAAAACTTTGGAAATGCGGATTATATTAGGAAACTCTGAAGACAATCAAAATACTATCATACAACTTAATGACCTTTTAAAGGAAACGATGGAATTCGTTGAACTTTCAGGAGATTCAGCATCATTCAAAAACGAACAATTATCTCATTTAAGAGAGAAAATGTCCGAAAATAATTATTTGTTTGAGAACATGTCGGATTTAACACTAATTATAACCAATGTATTATCGGCCGGCAGGAAAGATTTCCTTTTCTGTTTTATAGGGATTGAAAATAAATGGTCAGCAATCGAAGAAAAGCTAGTTTTGCTGTTTGAAAGAAAAGACAATAATTCTGATGATCGGTTTCTGAAAATTTACCAACGTTTATCGTCAAATGTAGGTAGAGGCAAAAAGAAAAGTAACGATTTATTTCAATCCGGTACTCCATTGAATGAAAAGGAGACACCATTTGAAAATGACAATGCCACTAGCTTGGCGGTGGCACCGGCCACGGAAAATTATTCTACAAACTTATCAAATGAAGCAAAGAGAGTAGTAAATAGCAGTGAAGAAAAGGCACATTTTACAGCAGATAAGAAAAAAAACAATAGGAAGATATGGCAAAAGCGTCGTTACTTCAGATATAAAAAAAAAACTGGTAAAAATGTCAGATCATTGTCAAATGATAATGCTGCCACTACGGAAAAACATCAAACAAGTACAGACCTGTCACATGTTACACATGAAAATAAAAATATATTTTCTGAGCCTAATAAAAATACTGGCAAAAATGTCACATTACTTCCTAATGATAATACGTCCACTACGAAAACACACATGACAGGTAAAGAAAAGTCACCAGTTACAACTGATACAAATAAAAAGGGGTTGACTAAGCGTCAAAGAAGACGTAAAAAAAATACTTGTAAAAATGTCACATTATTTCCAAATAATAATAATGTCAATACGAATGAACATCCAACATTTCAAGAAAAGCCACACTTGACAGATGAAGATACAGGTATATTTTCTGGGCCTAAAGAAATTGGTGGTAAAAATGTCACATTATTTCCAAATAATAATAATGGCAATACGAATGAACATCCAGCATTTCAAGAAAAGCCACACTTGACAGATGAAGATAGAGGTATATTTTATAGGCCTGAGGAAATTGCTGGTAAAAATGTCACATCATTTGGAAATTATAATACTGCCACTACAAGAAAACATCCAACATTTCAAGAAAAAACACACTATACAGATGAAGATAGAGGTATATTTTATTGGCCTGGGGAAATTGCTGGTAAAAATGTCACATCATTTGGAAATTATAATACTGCCACTACAAGAAAACATCCAACATTTCAAGAAAAAACACACTATACAGATGAAGATAGAGGTATATTTTATTGGCCTGAGGAAATTGCTGGTAAAAATGTCACATCATTTGGAAATTATAATACTGCCACTACAAGAAAACATCCAACATTTCAAGAAAAGCCACACTTGACAGATGAAGATACAGGTATATTTTCTGGGCCTAAAGAAATTGGTGGTAAAAATGTCACATTATTTCCAAATAATAATAATGGCAATACGAATGAACATCCAGCATTTCAAGAAAAGCCACACTTGACAGATGAAGATAGAGGTATATTTTATAGGCCTGAGGAAATTGCTGGTAAAAATGTCACATCATTTGGAAATTATAATACTGCCACTACAAGAAAACATCCAACATTTCAAGAAAAAACACACTATACAGATGAAGATAGAGGTATATTTGATTGGCCTGGGGAAATTGCTGGTAAAAATGTCACATCATTTGGAAATTATAATACTGCCACTACAAGAAAACATCCAACATTTCAAGAAAAAACACACTATACAGATGAAGATAGAGGTATATTTTATTGGCCTGAGGAAATTGCTGGTAAAAATGTCACATCATTTGGAAATTATAATACTGCAACTACAAGAAAACATCCAACATTTCAAGAAAAAACACACTATACAGATGAAGATAGAAGTATATTTGATTGGCCTGGGGAAATTGCTGGTAAAAATGTCACATCATTTGGAAATTATAATACTGCCACTACAAGAAAACATCCAACATTTCAAGAAAAAACACACTATACAGATGAAGATAGAAGTATATTTTATTGGCCTGAGGAAATTGCTGGTAAAAATGTCACATCATTTGGAAATTATAATACTGCCACTACAAGAAAACATCCAACATTTCAAGAAAAGCCACACTTGACAGATGAAGATACAGGTATATTTTCTGGGCCTAAAGAAATTGGTGGTAAAAATGTCACATTATTTCCAAATAATAATAATGGCAATACGAATGAACATCCAGCATTTCAAGAAAAGCCACACTTGACAGATGAAGATAGAGGTATATTTTATAGGCCTGAGGAAATTGCTGGTAAAAATGTCACATCATTTGGAAATTATAATACTGCCACTACAAGAAAACATCCAACATTTCAAGAAAAAACACACTATACAGATGAAGATAGAAGTATATTTTATTGGCCTGGGGAAATTGCTGGTAAAAATGTCACATCATTTGGAAATTATAATACTGCCACTACAAGAAAACATCCAACATTTCAAGAAAAAACACACTATACAGATGAAGATAGAAGTATATTTTATTGGCCTGGGGAAATTGCTGGTAAAAATGTCACATCATTTGGAAATTATAATACTGCCACTACAAGAAAACATCCAACATTTCAAGAAAAAACACACTATACAGATGAAGATAGAGGTATATTTGATTGGCCTGGGGAAATTGCTGGTAAAAATGTCACATCATTTGGAAATTATAATACTGCCACTACAAGAAAACATCCAACATTTCAAGAAAAAACACACTATACAGATGAAGGTAGAAGTATATTTTATTGGCCTGGGGAAATTGCTGGTAAAAATGTCACATCATTTGGAAATTATAATACTGCAACTACAAGAAAACATCCAACATTTCAAGAAAAATCACATAAAGTTAGAAATATAGTTATTTTGATAATTATTTTTTTAATCTGCTTTTTTGTGGTAAGTAAAAAGAATTAGAACGAATGATTTCAATGAACCAATTTCAAAATTAATTTTACAACTGGTGCAAATAAAAAAAAGTATTAAGTTGCCAGTTGTATTTCTTTTTAAGATTATTACATGATGAACATACTGGCATTAAAATCAATTTAGTATAACATATGAAATAAAAAAAATTAAAAAAAGCAACTTTATTTAAATCCGTAAATTAGCCGACACGCTGACATCCAAGATTGATCGCACTGTTGGCTGGGCTGTAGAATTCGCCAACTGCATCTCTGCAGATGGATAACCCCCCCCCCTCCCCTCTCAATAGGGCCACCTGTTTTTTTCCGTGGGTGGCGACCCGTGATGTCTGAGGACGAGATCCTGGTGGTTGAGCAGCCTAATAACTATAAAACAAAAGGGCATTGGCTGCAACACTTCACTTTGAACCTTACCGGACTAGACGGGCGGTCGGAGAGGCCTGATCCGACCAATCAGCTTGTCACGACAAGCCCTAACACAAAAAAACAAACTCGTGTCTAAATAAAACCTTTTATATAAATGGACTTACCAAAATGTAAAATAAACAAAATCAAAAAAATCCAGTATTATTAACAAAATAACATGCATGGAGTATTGTTGCCACATCTGGGCTGGTGCATCATCTACTACTCTCTTTCCTTGACAATGTCCAAAAAAGAGTCGCCAACTTAATAGGTCCCTCACTGTCAACCAAGCTCCAGTCCCTGTCCCATCGCCGCAATGTAGCATCCTGTTTTACAAATACTTCAATGGATTATGCTCCGATGAATTGGCTACTCTGGTGCCCCCTCGACGTAAATTCACTAGACCAACTCGACAATCAACTAAATCCCATCCATTCACTGTGGAGATCCCCAGATGCCGGAGAGCTTTCTACTCAAATAGTTTCTTTCCTCGTGCTGCTGGCCTCTGGAACTCCCTCTCTGCCCCCTGTTTCCCCGCCAGTACTGACATGCAGAAATTTAAAACTAATGTAAACAGACATCTCGCTGCACAGATCCCAGTTTAGGTTGACCCTCCAACCTTCTCCCCTTTTCTTTCTTCTCAGTAGCCCCTTACATCTACAGTGGCGGCCTGCCTTGTTTGGGGTGAACTACGTTAAAAAAAAAAAAAAAGATAAGAAAAATACACATTTAACTTGAATAGGAAAGGTAATTATCTTGTCACCAAGCAGACAATTTGAAAAATTCTCTTCAAAAGAATGACACAAATAATTCCTTTCCTTCCCACCCCCTAAAATCATACCAAAATCTGAAAATCAAACAAAACGATCATACATCAAGAATAGTCAAATCCTAAACCCTAAAAACAAAAAAACAACAACTCCCCAAAGAAGAAACATTGCAAAAACTGTCTGAATCCGAGAAGAAAAAAAACGTTTGACCTGAGATGACCTTATAATGGCTGAAAGGTCGTTAAACACCAACAAACAAACAGAAAAGACATCAAGATTGACGCCTGTAAGCTAGTCTATGTAAAACTTGGAACAGAGAATAGTTAAGACTAAAAGACGTAAGTTATATGAAAAAAATTTTATTTTGATATGTTTCAAAAGTAAAAAAATAATCTGTGAAACAGATATTTTTATCAATATTTTAATTGTTTTAGCTAAATCTTATGTGTGTTATGCCAGTGTGTCGAATAATTTACTAATTTAAAAAGTTTTTCTTTTCTGATTTCATACGTTATGATATTAAATTACTAAATATTTTCATATATATATGTTGTGACCCTGTTTAGGGACCGAAATGAAGACACGGAACACGGTGTTAGGTGAACAATATATATTGAAGAAAAGATATGTACAGAGAACAAAAGGGGTGTATCAGTCCTGACTGCCAGGGTAGACTGGAGTTGATTCCAATTACTACGAGAAACCTAAATGCTTCCAGTATTTTATTAGGAATGGACGAGTCTAACTGTTCGTCATATAGGTACGGCACCATAACAATATATATATATATTTATATTATGTGTGTGTATTTTTTATTTTGTAACACAAAATACTTAAAATAGCTCAGTAGTTTAAAGCCAGAGCTATGCTATATTCAGTATTTTTATGTAGTTCAATGCCACATCAATATCACAGAGGACAGATCCACGTCATTTTTTTTCAACTTATTTTTTATTTCGCAAACAATTGATGTTAGCCGAAACAATTGTCTGCAAAATAAAAAATAAGTTGAAAAAATGACGCGAATCTGTCCTCTGTGATATTGATGTGGTATTGAACTACATAAAAATACTGAATGTCTATAGGGACTAGATGTGATCAGTCTCTAAGATTCATCCTCCATTGTACATATAACATAACGCTATTTTATTTTCTGTACTCTCTCTTGTCACCCCGTTTTTTTTTGTTTTTTTTAAATCCCTCGATACAGCCTTTGTTAAGAGAGGGCGAAACCGGTCGGCTGGCATTTTTTTTTTTTTTTCTTTTCTCTGTTGATTAACTTTTAATCATGAACGATAGAATTTGTCTTCCCTCCATGCTTGCAATTATATATACAGGGTGGGCCAAAATAAGGGTCCTATCTTTAAATTTGAATAACTTGAATTTGAATAACTTCCACAAAATAAAAGTTAAACTCACCAAACTTTGTGTGTGTAGACTGACCCTTCCGAGATTTTTTTAAATAAACAAAACAAATTTTAGCCGAAAAACACTTCTTAAAACTTACAAAAACTAAAGTATTGTTTTTTACACTGTTTTGAGTTTTTTAAGCAAAAATAATGTTTTCTAAATGAGGGTGCGTTCCTAAGGGCTAATATGGCTAATGCTTGCTTCGGAAAGGGTCCTTTATTTATTCTAAAAAAAAAAATTTTTTTTAAATCAATAAATAAAAAAGTTATGAATTTTTAAAAATAGGACCCTTATTTTTGCCCACCCTGTATATATATATATATATATATATATATATATATATGTATGTAAAAATATAATTTCCGGGCTATTGTAGCGTTCTAGAACAGTTTACCAATTTATTTTTTGAGGGGTGGGGATTCTGATTTTTTATTTATTTATTTTTTTAATGAAAATCGCTCAAGACAAGGCATAAAGCCACTTGATGTAAGGAGCTAACAAGAACAAATATGATTATCGCAAAGACAGGAAATACCTATTGACCTTAGTCTTGAAAAGACCAAGGTTATAGGTAGGAGGAAGACAGTCAGCAGGAAGAGAGTTCCACAAGCCTGCGATTCTTGGAAAGAAGCTACTGGAATAGAAAGTTGTATTACAATGAGGTATCAAAATAGCGAATTGATGGAGACCACTAGACCAATGAGTCAAACGAGCTGGAACAAAAGAAGCGGGGAACAGATCACATAATTTTGAAGAACATATGCCATAATAGTATTTATAGAAAAGACTGAGACTAGCAACATCACGTCTGTGAGAGAGAGGGTGCAGAGAAGAAGAAAGGGTAGGGCCAATCAAATTACAGACACGTTTCTGTACCTTATTAAGAACCCTCAAATGGGACAGAGATTCACCAGCCCAAATATGACAACAGTACTCCGGAGAGCATTCTACTCAAATAGCTTCTTTCCTCGTGCTGCTGGCCTCTGGAACTCCCTCCCTGCCCCCTGTTTCCCCGACAGTACTGACATGCAGAAATTTAAAACTAATGTAAACAGACATCTCGCTGCTCAGATCCCAATTTAAGCTGAACCACCAATCCTTCCCCCCCTTTTCCTTTTTTCTCAGTAGCCCCTTACGTTTACAGTGGCGTCCTGCCTTGTTTGGGGTGAACCATGTAAAAAAAAAAAAAAAAAAAATTATGCAATTATGTGTGGTTTTACAACCTGGCCACTTGGACTTGGGTTAGTGGTAAAATATTTTTATACAAATTAGAATAAGGAAAATGTTAATTATTTTTAAACGTATATAATTAAAATATTTTTATTTTAATTAGGTACTTTTATTATGTTTTCTTTTAATGTAATTAAAATAAAAAAACCTTTTATTAAATTCAGAAAAAATCTTTATCATAAAGAAGTATTATTTTTTTTGTATTTAAATTAGGTAAGCAATTATTTCATTGTCTATTAAAAAAACGGTTTAATTTTTTTATATTTCAATTAATAAGCTTAATTAATTTTTATTGTTTTGCACGTTAATTAACAAGTTTAATTAATATTTATTGTTTTGCACGTTAATTAACAAGTTTAATTAATATTTATTGTTTTGCACGTTAATTAACAAGTTTAATTAATATTCATTGTTTTGCACATTAATTAACAAGTTTGATTAATATTTATTGTTTTGCACGTTAATTAACAAGTTTAATTAATATTTATTGTTTTGCACGTTAATTAACAAGTTTAATTTATATTTATTGTTTTGCACGTTAATTAACAAGTTTAATTAATATTTATTGTTTTGCACGTTAATTAACAAGTTTAATTAATATTTATTGTTTTGCACGTTAATTAACAAGTTTAATTTATATTTATTGTTTTGCACGTTAATTAACAAGTTTAATTAATATTTATTGTTTTGCACGTTAATTAACAAGTTTAATTAATATTTATTGTTTTGCACGTTAATTAACAAGTTTAATTAATATTTATTGTTTTGCACGTTAATTAACAAGTTTAATTAATATTTATTGTTTTGCACGTTAATTAACAAGTTTAATTAATATTTATTGTTTTGCACGTTAATTAACAAGTTTAATTAATATTCATTGTTTTGCACATTAATTAACAAGTTTGATTAATATTTATTGTTTTGCACGTTAATTAACAAGTTTAATTAATATTTATTGTTTTGCACGTTAATTAACAAGTTTAATTAATATTTATTGTTTTGCACGTTAATTAACAAGTTTAATTTATATTTATTGTTTTGCACGTTAATTAACAAGTTTAATTAATATTTATTGTTTTGCACGTTAATTAACAAGTTTAATTAATATTTATTGTTTTGCACGTTAATTAACAAGTTTAATTAATATTTATTGTTTTGCACGTTAATTAACAAGTTTAATTTATATTTATTGTTTTGCACGTTAATTAACAAGTTTAATTTATATTTATTGTTTTGCACGTTAATTAACAAGTTTAATTAATATTTATTGTTTTGCACGTTAATTAACAAGTTTATTTTTTTGGTGCTTGTTGGTAGACATGTACAGGTGAAATATGGCAGTTCGAAATAAATTAACAGGAAAACCCTTTAATATACTTACGTAACAGGCAAAAGTAGGTATGTACACCAAAAATTAGGGAAAATTATCGAGTGGAATTTTAATTAAAAATATAAATTAGTTTTATCGTATATTTATGATTCTACATTGGCACAAACGCATTTTACATCTTTAATTTATAAGAATTAACGTAAAAAGGAGAACGGGGGAGATAAGTCAGCAAAATGCGCTCGTGTCAATGGAGAATCGGAAATATACGTTAAAACGAATTTATATTTTTTAAATTTTGTTCAGGTATAGTATTCGTGTAACATTTTTTTATTAAAATTATTAATTTGTCTTATATGTAAAGTGAAGACGTTTTTTCTCTTGTACCTTTTGACGACAGTAAGAATATAACCACATGCATCATAGGCTACTAAAATCACCATTCTATTCAGCATATTCACTCGAGCGTGTTTCAAAAAATTTATGATTACCTCCACCATCTAACAATAAATATTACTTTTAGACCGCCATCACAGACTCTCACAAAAACATACTCCATACAGATGGTAGTAAACAGTTTTCTCTCTAACATTTTCCTACTCACACCTTCCCACTTAGCGCCGGTAAATAAATTACATCGAATAATTTATACAATGATAACCATAATTGTTTCATTTCATTCTTCTAATAATTTAATACATAAAATACCGGATTCGTAAATCAAATAAACCCTCCCTAATATTCCTTGCTAATTCCAGAATATCGGATTACATACAATTATTAACTGTCCTTCGTTACTTAACAATAACACTTCAACTCTTCCGGAATATAAGAATTAAATGAATAAATGCATTCATTTCTCTTGTACATTGATTCAAAATAACGTCACGTACCTATCCATTTAAGTTACGAATTTTCCATTGTTACACATATGCTTTCTTCTTCACCGTATACATTTTTTCCATAAACACTTAGGCATTTTGATACATAAGACTTTTAAGGACTCTAACTCAATTTAAAACAAAACAGCATGAAACAAACAGAGGTCTCCGGCTAAAAATATCCAATTGCTCATAGATATCTTATGGAGGCCAATAATATCTTTTTTACATGATGTTGCCAGTAATAATTCACATACAACACAGGTAAATTTTTCCAATTTTGACCAGCCATACTTATCGAACATTACTCAAACAATCGCAAATCCTCAGAATTTTTTTTTTTTTTCAGAAAATATTATCATTATTATTTTGCTTTCCTATGCTTTTTTTCCATTACAATTATCGAAAACAATGCTAGGTGCAATTTTAGTATAAGGCCGATGCAGTTAATTATTTTCATGTAAAAGCATTATTTTGTACTTACTCAGTCATAGTTTATCTCTCACGGCACGAAAAAGAATTAAAAAATATCAAGCAGAACTTTAATTAGAACGATTTTTCCATTTCCATAAGGGCGATATGAAACGTCGACTCGCTGCCATTTTGGGAGTGGCCGGTTGATGGAATAGCTTGGAATAGCTAACTAAGGGCAGATAAGTGTCGCGAAATTGGGTCCCCTAGGTAGGCACGTGTGACCTAATTAGTACTTTTAACAAATTAAAAATAATTATTTCATTTTCTATTTTTTAATTTAATACATATATATTTTATTATCCAGATTTGGTCGCTGTTACCATGTAAATATGAAAAAAAAAAAACAAAAAAAAAAAAAACAAGAAAATTATATCGTGGAAAGTATCCCGGTGAACAAAGTAAAAATTATTATTTAATTTTCTATTTTTTAATTTAATAAATATATATTTTATTATTATTGCTTATGTGTTTCTTTCTTTTTAAAATCCTAACAATAAAAACGGAGTTAATGCCCTTGGCTATTCTACCGACCGCTCACACCCAAAATGTCGGCTCGGCCGCGAATACAGGTTGTACATAGAAATGGAAAAATCGTTCTAATTAAAGTTCTGCTTGATATTTTTAAATTCTTTTTCGTGCCGTGAGAGATAAACTATGACTGAGTAAGTACAAAATAATGCTTTTACATGAAAATAATTAACTGCATTGGCCTTATACTAAAATTGCACCCAATGCTATTTTACAAAATTTTAATTCTACTTTATATGTCTTTCACCGAGCATATAATTTCTTTCCTGTTCTTTTCTTTTCATTTGAACTTTTACCATTTATAAACATCTGCTCTCTATGCCTGGGACCCCCTCCCCCTCCCTCCCCACCTCTCCCTCTCTCTCTCCCTCTCCCCCCCTCTCTCTCTCTTTATTTACTTATTACAATAAAAAACGGTTAATTTAATCAGTTTATTTTTATTTATTCATTTCTATTTTCAAAATATACTTAACCGTAAATTGTAATATCTGTTACTTAATCTCTTCTCTTCTCGGTCAGTGAAGGAGAAATCTTTCTAGACTGCGGCAATTTCGTCGTTTACTTAACTATTTGTTGATTTTACAAATCATTTCTTTCTTTCCTTTTTTTACTAAGTGTTATGATACTATACTTATTCTTTTCACTCAGTGAAGAAGAAATCTTTCTCGACTGTGGCAATTTTTATTTTTTCACTCAGGAGATGGATTTGGTACACACCCCCCACTCTCTCTTTATATCTTTATTATTTACTTACTACAATACACAAAACGGTTAATTTATTCGGTTTATTTTTCAAAATTTCAAAATATACTTCAAATTACAGTGTAGTATCTGTTACTTAATCTCTTTTCTTCTCGGCCAGTGAAGGACAAATCTTTCTAGACTGCAGCAATTTTTATTTTTTGGATCACGTTTCCTCTATTTAACTATTTGTCGATTTTACAATAAATTTCTTTTTGATTTATTTTTATTTTTTACTAAGTGTTATGATGCTATACTTACTCATTTCTCTCCTGACAGTGAAAAAGAAATCCTTCTAGACTGTGGCAATTTTTTCCCCACAGGAGATGGACCCCCCCCCCCACACTTCTATCTATCTTTATTTAGTTACTACAATAAACATAAATGTTAATTTGCTTGATCTCTTCTCTTCTCAGTCAGTGAAGGAGAAATCTTTCTAGACTGTGGCAATTTTTTATTTTTTTGATTACTTTTTGTCTATTTAACTATTTGTCGATTTTACAATTCATTTCTGCTTTTTTTGTTTAGTTTTATTTTTTACTAAGTGTGATGATACTATACTTATTCTTTTCTTTCCTATGTCAGTGAACAAGAAATCCTTCTAGACTGCGGAAATTTTAATTTTTTCCTCATGGGAGATGGATTTTCAACACATTAAAAACCACCATTGTTTATTAATTTTGGTACATTCAATCTCCAACCCAAAATGGGATAAAAATTGCCTCAATCCAGAAAGATTTTCCCTTCGCTGACCATAGTAAGCTTCACACATATTTTTGGATCACATTTACTTACTTACTTATTTTTTTTTTGGGGGGGGGGGGTTACTTTTACTTACAATCGTAGGGGGCGGGGTCACACAAAACAGAGAAATCTATTTTGGTAAATTCAATCTTTAATCAAAATGAACACTCAGGTTTGGGATAAAAATTGCCTCAATCCAGAAGGATTTTCCCTTCACTGACTTTGGTAAGCTTCACTCATATTTTGGAATCACATTTACTTTTTTTTTTTTGGTGGTGGGGGGTTACTTTTACTTACAATCGTAGCGCGGGGTGGGATGGGGGTGGCAGTCACATAAAACATAGATCGATCTATTTTGTTTGATTCAAAACATGGATAAATCCCTTTTTACTCACCTAAAGTATTTTCAGGGTCTTTTCAACTTCTTTTTAAAGAATTAAAACTCTAATACTTATATATATCTCCTGCACAACGCCGGGGAACGGGTCCTGCTAGCATAAAATAAATGTTACCACTAACCACAAGTCCGAGTAGCTAGGTCGTAAAACCACACGTCCCCTAAAAAAAACAACATAATTCATCTCCCATAGCAAAAAAACTACAATAATATCAAGCATTTTTTACTGTTTTTTTTTTTTAATATAAAAATGATCATTTATTATTATAAAAAGAATAAGTTACACATGATAATGTTTTTAATTTTTAAAGATAAAGAGATGCCCAATCAAAGTATTCTTGTATTCATTCGTCTGATAAATTGCTTACGTTTTCAGCGTCTCAAATTATCTTTACCAGATTAAGCTATCTGAAGATACTTGCTTCCTGACCAAACATTGATGTTATTGTATTTTTCCTTTCCATTTGCAAAACTCAATCATGTTCTGCAAAGTCAAAAACAACAATTTTCTTCTCAAACAACCAAATCAAACGCCATGAATACATATTTTTGAAGATATAAAGAAGTTGAAGCATAAAACCTTTTACTAAAATGACAGTATTTGGCATTAAATAACCCAAAAAGTGTTGATATGCTACAAAATAAAACAACCAAACCAAAGACCATGAATAAATATTTTTGAAGATATAAAGAAGTTGAAGCATAAAACCTTTTACTAAAATGACAGTATTTGGCATTGAATAACCCAAAAAGTGTTGATATGCTACAAAATAAAACAACCAAACCAAACGCCATGAATACATATTTTTGAAGATATAAAGAAGTTGAAGCATAAAACCTTTTACTAAAATGACAGTATTTGGCATTAAATAACCCAAAAAGTGTTGATATGCTACAAAATAAAACAACCAAACCAAAGACCATGAATAAATATTTGGACATATAAAGAAGTTGAAGCATAAAAACTTTTTACCAAAAGACCGTATTCGGCATTGAATAACCAAAAAAGTGTTGATATGCTACAAAATAAAACAACCAAACCAAAGACCATGAATAAATATTTGGACATATAAAGAAGTTGAAGCATAAAAACTTTTTACCAAAAGACCGTATTCGGCATTGAATAACCAAAAAAGTGTTGATATGCTACAAAATAAAACAACCAAACCAAAGACCATGAATAAATATTTGGACATATAAAGAAGTTGAAGCATAAAAACTTTTTACCAAAAGACCGTATTCGGCATTGAATAACCAAAAAAGTGTTGATATGCTACAAAATAAAACAACCAAACCAAAGACCATGAATAAATATTTGGACATATAAAGAAGTTGAAGCATAAAAACTTTTTACCAAAAGACCGTATTCGGCATTGAATAACCAAAAAAGTGTTGATATGCTACAAAATAAAACAACCAAACCAAAGACCATGAATAAATATTTGGACATATAAAGAAGTTGAAGCATAAAAACTTTTTACCAAAAGACCGTATTCGGCATTGAATAACCAAAAAAGTGTTGATATGCTACAAAATAAAACAACCAAACCAAAGACCATGAATAAATATTTGGACATATAAAGAAGTTGAAGCATAAAAACTTTTTACCAAAAGACCGTATTCGGCATTGAATAACCAAAAAAGTGTTGATATGCTACAAAATAAAACAACCAAACCAAAGACCATGAATAAATATTTGGACATATAAAGAAGTTGAAGCATAAAAACTTTTTACCAAAAGACCGTATTCGGCATTGAATAACCAAAAAAGTGTTGATATGCTACAAAATAAAACAACCAAACCAAAGACCATGAATAAATATTTGGACATATAAAGAAGTTGAAGCATAAAAACTTTTTACCAAAAGACCGTATTCGGCATTGAATAACCAAAAAAGTGTTGATATGCTACAAAATAAAACAACCAAACCAAAGACCATGAATAAATATTTGGACATATAAAGAAGTTGAAGCATAAAAACTTTTTACCAAAAGACCGTATTCGGCATTGAATAACCAAAAAAGTGTTGATATGCTACAAAATAAAACAACCAAACCAAAGACCATGAATAAATATTTGGACATATAAAGAAGTTGAAGCATAAAAACTTTTTACCAAAAGACCGTATTCGGCATTGAATAACCAAAAAAGTGTTGATATGCTACAAAATAAAACAACCAAACCAAAGACCATGAATAAATATTTGGACATATAAAGAAGTTGAAGCATAAAAACTTTTTACCAAAAGACCGTATTCGGCATTGAATAACCAAAAAAGTGTTGATATGCTACAAAATAAAACAACCAAACCAAAGACCATGAATAAATATTTGGACATATAAAGAAGTTGAAGCATAAAAACTTTTTACCAAAAGACCGTATTCGGCATTGAATAACCAAAAAAGTGTTGATATGCTACAAAATAAAACAACCAAACCAAAGACCATGAATAAATATTTGGACATATAAAGAAGTTGAAGCATAAAAACTTTTTACCAAAAGACCGTATTCGGCATTGAATAACCAAAAAAGTGTTGATATGCTACAAAATGAAACAACCAAACCAAAGACCATGAATAAATATTTGGACATATAAAGAAGTTGAAGCATAAAAACTTTTTACCAAAAGACCGTATTCGGCATTGAATAACCAAAAAAGTGTTGATATGCTACAAAATAAAACAACCAAACCAAAGACCATGAATAAATATTTGGACATATAAAGAAGTTGAAGCATAAAAACTTTTTACCAAAAGACCGTATTCGGCATTGAATAACCAAAAAAGTGTTGATATGCTACAAAATGAAACAACCAAACCAAAGACCATGAATAAATATTTGGACATATAAAGAAGTTGAAGCATAAAAACTTTTTACCAAAAGACCGTATTCGGCATTGAATAACCAAAAAAGTGTTGATATGCTACAAAATAAAACAACCAAACCAAAGACCATGAATAAATATTTGGACATATAAAGAAGTTGAAGCATAAAAACTTTTTACCAAAAGACCGTATTCGGCATTGAATAACCAAAAAAGTGTTGATATGCTACAAAATAAAACAACCAAACCAAAGACCATGAATAAATATTTGGACATATAAAGAAGTTGAAGCATAAAAACTTTTTACCAAAAGACCGTATTCGGCATTGAATAACCAAAAAAGTGTTGATATGCTACAAAATAAAACAACCAAACCAAAGACCATGAATAAATATTTGGACATATAAAGAAGTTGAAGCATAAAAACTTTTTACCAAAAGACCGTATTCGGCATTGAATAACCAAAAAAGTGTTGATATGCTACAAAATAAAACAACCAAACCAAAGACCATGAATAAATATTTGGACATATAAAGAAGTTGAAGCATAAAAACTTTTTACCAAAAGACCGTATTCGGCATTGAATAACCAAAAAAGTGTTGATATGCTACAAAATAAAACAACCAAACCAAAGACCATGAATAAATATTTGGACATATAAAGAAGTTGAAGCATAAAAACTTTTTACCAAAAGACCGTATTCGGCATTGAATAACCAAAAAAGTGTTGATATGCTACAAAATAAAACAACCAAACCAAAGACCATGAATAAATATTTGGACATATAAAGAAGTTGAAGCATAAAAACTTTTTACCAAAAGACCGTATTCGGCATTGAATAACCAAAAAAGTGTTGATATGCTACAAAATAAAACAACCAAACCAAAGACCATGAATAAATATTTGGACATATAAAGAAGTTGAAGCATAAAAACTTTTTACCAAAAGACCGTATTCGGCATTGAATAACCAAAAAAGTGTTGATATGCTACAAAATAAAACAACCAAACCAAAGACCATGAATAAATATTTGGACATATAAAGAAGTTGAAGCATAAAAACTTTTTACCAAAAGACCGTATTCGGCATTAACTCGAAAAAGGTTAATATGCTGCAAAACAATCAACCAAACCCTAACCCAAATTGTCTCTTCAAAATATTCTTATTTTCTTAGTCAAACCTGCATTTACCACCATTTTGACACAAACGACAGTTTTTGTCCAGTGACGATTACCATACTGTGATAGTGTCGTACTTATATGACAAACAGTTGGACGTCCATTCCTAATAAAATACTGGAAGCATTTAGGCTTCTCGTAGTTGGATTTCACTCAGAAGTCAACCCGATATTGAAAGCATCTGTATTAATTATTGTTATTTTGTTACTTTATAACCATTTTGGATCGTAACGTGTCGTCGTTGTTTCCGTTATTACCATTATTGTTGTTGTTGTTGCTGGACTTTTTTGGAGTTATATTTGTTATTACGTTTTTTTTTGTTTGTTTTTTTTATTAATTCTTTGATCAATTATGGCGACAGCTATAAGTAGCCCGAGGCCTACTGAAGTCATGGAGATTACCGACGAGCAGAAGAGAGGGATAGCTGAGGTTGCACCCGAAGGATCTGAATGGAGTAAGCCCCCTAAAATTATTATTAATATTGCCGAGTTTATCGAAAAGGCAAAAAAATGCGAACATCTCATTACTGATTATGTTTGTCGTCGATAAGATAAAAAAAAAACATAAGAGCTTCTGAAGACCTGATATGTAAACTATTGGCGATAGCTGGATATAGGCCACAACGAATTATTCGTAATTATTTGTAACGTCTTCAATACATGGAAAACTTTATTCCAAAACGAAGACACCAATCTGAAATTATCGCAGACTGAAATTATAACGAAGGACTACATACTTCGAATGGAGTACATGGGGAAAAAGGCGAACTGCGGTGTCCATTTTTAATGTACCGTTTCATGTGGACGGAGAACATTTAGGCACTTTTTTACTTAAATATGGGGACATAACGTCCGTAACCTGGGACGAATACTCAGGGATTTGGAACTTTTACATTCTCTTAGGTAAGACAGCGTTCGCTAACATCCCTTACTACATCCAAATTGGAGACGAGAAACTACCAATAATTGTGGCCGGAAGAAGGCCTGTTTGTTGGGCATGCGAAGAAATAGGGCATCTCACATTTGATTGCCCATTTAAGAAGCCCAAGAATCAAGCCCGCTCAAATCCCCCTCTTCAAAAGCAAGCCCTCAGCCCTCCCCTAAAACAAAAAAGACATCAACCTCCGTTCCCTCACAGACAAAAAATCGTACAACTTAAAAAAAAATGACCCTTCCAATTATCAGACCCGTGAAAAAAAAGAGTACAAACTCATTCCCTTCAGCCCCACCAAGAATACAAAACCAGACCTCTCTCCAAAACCTTCCCATTTTGTCTCCCCACAAAACACCCCCAAGAGTACTCCCCCTGCATCCCCTACAAAACAGCTTTCTCTTGCCTCACCTCTACCACAGGATAAAAACAGCACCCCTTCCCACTCCCCAATGGAAGATATGCCTCTTCCACCCCACCCCCACTAAAAAAAAAGACAAAGAAGCCCCTCTCTAGAAAGAGGCAGAAAAAAGACTGCTTTCCTACCCAGTAAAGAGATGTGTGTAGCAACAGAAATTCAAGAGGATACAGCCAAATAGCATCAACTATCGGACATGAAAAAACTGCTCGCATTTAGGGAAGTGGGTGACAAATCTGTGGAAGATCCCCATAACTTCCCTAACGCTATAAGAGTGCTCACAGTGATAAGGAAAAAACCTGAAGCAAAAGGATCTTGGCAGATGCTGAAGGAGGCTAATACAGTCTTTGATTTATCGCCTCCAATGGCTAGTTTGAAAGATGAAACCTTAATGGGTTTAAGTAAAGATTGTGTTGGGAGGGTCCCCGTTCATTTACACCCTTCCCTTTATAGAATAGCAAAGCTAACCTACCCCTTGGATGTTGGTGGCATCTCCCATACCGGGCAGGTCAATGTTCAAATGGCCATGCATTCCTTTTGGAGAGCCGTCGGCATCCTGACCTCATCGATGTTTGTTTCTAGCACCCAACCCTAAGAACTCTCAATGGCTCTCTATCTAGCAAGCATAAATGTCCGTGGGCTGAGGGCCGACTCTCGTAAATTTTGAAGCAGCTAGATGCGAAGGTTGCATAACAGAGGAAGAAGTTCAGGAAGCCTTAAAGCGGGTCAGCCTTAACAAGTCTCCCGGTATTGATGGTTTGCCCTATGAGGTGTATTTGAGGATGTCGCACATTTTTGTTCCCTTGCTGACAGTTTTATTTAGCTCGTGGTTTAGGAATGGGACTATTCTCCAGTACTTGACCATGGGCATAGTGAAGTTGTTACGCAAAAGCAAAAATGGTGGGGATAGGTTTAGATAATTTTTGGCCCTTAACAATGCTAAATGCTGCAGCTTGTTTTGGCTCATCTTATAAGCCCTGAACAGACTTGTGCTGTAAAGGGTCGGACCATTCAAGATAATTTGCACTCGATACGCCTGATCATAGATAAAGTCGACACAGAAGCCGCGCTGATCAATTTAGATCAGTCCAAAGCATTCGATAGGGTGGAGCATCGGTACTTGGAGGCTGTTTTGTCAGCAGACGGTTTTGGCCTGCAATTTCCCTCTTGGATTCGCCTCTTGTATGCGAACCCCGGTGTGCTTGTGAAGGTCTGAGGTCTGAGCCCTTCAGATTATCCAGATCTCTTTTTCAGGGATGTCCGCTTTCACTGATGCTCTATGTACTTGTGTTGGAGCTCTTCCTTCACAGGCTAAGGGTGAATCCGGTCCTAAATGGGATTACTTTAACAGGTGCTTGCACCACGTTTAAGTACTCCGCCTTTGCCGACGACTTCACTGCGCTTGTAATGAGCAGTGCCAAGATTAGTGTCGTCGACAAAGAAATCAGAATGTATGAAATGATAACAGGGGCCAAAATTAACTGTGACAAGTCTGGGCTTGCGCATTGGTGCCTTGCAAGCTACTCGGCGTCTGGTTTGGTCCTGATCTTCAGCTGGAGAAAAATTGGTCGGAAGTATTGAAAGCGATTCGGGCTGCAGCTGGTCTGTGGATCCGTAGAAATCTTCCGTTAAAGGGGAGAGCGGAGGTGTGTTGCTCACATATTTATCCGATCATCCTATATCGACTATCAGTGCTTCCACTCCCATCAGATACACTGCTTGAGATGCAGCGGGCTCTTTTCAAGTTTTTGTGGCTTGGCAAGGCCCCTATGGTCTGTCGCGAGATTTGTTATCTCCATCCTTCTGAGGGCGGTCTAGGTATGCCTAGCGTCAAGATTCGACGTCATACACTTCGGCTATGTTATCTAGATCGAATGAGTTAACAAACTGAGGGAAACGGTGGCTTCTGGAAGGAAGACACTAAGAAAGCCTTTCCGGCTTTAAAAAGTGTGCACTTGGATGAGGGGAGAGGCACACAGGTTGCCCCGAGGCGAGTGCTCCTTTTATCACAAATGTAGACATGCTTTGAAGTTCTTCTTACGGGTGAAAGAAAGCCTCTCTGATACTCAGCTGTTGTCCCGAAAGGTATTATATCGGGTTATGGTGAGGGGAACCGTTTGAGATGACAGGATTGAGGGGCTCGCTTTGGCAAGGGGGGGGGGGGGGGGCTACGCTCAATCTGGCCTTGGGCGCCTGGGTTACGGTGCTTCGATAATGACGAGGCAACGCTAACCTGGCTGATGATAAGAAATGCTCTCTGAGTTGATAAGAAGCTTCATTCAGTTGGCTTGGTGTGTTCACCGACTTGTGTTAGATGCGGTGATGAAGACGAGATCGCGAGTCACGCCTTCTTTTATTGCCGCATCGTTGTGCCGCTGATTAGGCTTGTTACCGATCTCATAGTTCGTAAATGAGTAGGCATGAATTACTCTTTGTCAATTACAATGTCTGATTAGTCCATTTGTAAACCTGAATAACAAAACAAAAACATGGGATTACTAATAAGGGACATTAGGTAACTCTCCAATAAACTACAATCCTATAGTTTGCATACTTAACGTATCGTCTTTTGACCTGGAACCTATCAATGTATGTAGCAACTGGGTTCCGACAACAGATATGCTGAGAAGTTTTGTTTTCTTAAGCATACTAGCCATTATGAGAGACGCGATATGGAAAACTTGTATGAAGGCAGTCTACGGAGTTGAGACCTTCACTTCTCTCGACCTTATTGCGATTTTCAAATATTACCTGAAAGCTTGCATTAGGGCCGAGAGGGTGAGACTCTTCGGCAGATTTTGGTGAAAGGTGGGTGACTGTAGAGTGACAGGAGCTAGATTGGAGTAGTATTAAGACATACCTTAGGTACAGGATATTGGGTTGCGAAAACGAACTTCGATTATGACCCGGTTATAAGTTAACTAGAAGACATGTTTTTTGTTAATTTTAGTTCATAACTTAGCTAGTGTATGAATGAGTTCATTATGGCCCCTTTTTATTTTTGTCCTTCACCCTTCCCTAATGTTTTTTTTTTTTTACCCCAATTTAGTTCGTAACCCCCCATCCCGTCCTCAACTAGGTGACAGAGCGCTTGATTTGCCGGAGATGCTGGTCACCCTTCGATATTTTCGAAGGTAGTGTTGGTGAATAAAGCGTTGGGGCCTGCATCACCCTTTTTTCAATTTCGACTGGCAAATCTGCGTATCTGCCACAGTTTAGTAATGGGGCGTCTTTTTACTAACTTCCTTTTTTTTCTTTGTAAATAATATTCATGTATATATTTTGTGCATATAATTTTTATTACCATACCCCCCTTTTGCATATTTTACATATATGGGTTTTAAGTAGGATTTCATGGTGCCAATTTTTTTGGTGATTGGAAAAAGATGTATAGTATAAATGCGGTATTTTGGTGAATCATGGTCCTGAATGAAGCTAGCTAAGTTAGATTTGTTAGTGAAGACCGAACCTTTCCAATCCCCCTTTTTGGCCTTGTGCCACATTTCATAAATATTTTTTCTTTCATGAATAAATATTAATTCGATTGAACTCCAGTCTACCATTGCAGTCAGGACTGATATACCACTTCTCTTGTTCTCTGTACATATCTTTTCTTAAATATATATTGTCCACCTAACCCTGTATTCCGTGTCTTCATTTCGGCCCCTAAACAGGGTCACAACACATACAATCATGCAAAAGAATGTTTGTATAATTAAAAAGAAACTTTGCACGAGTTATTTCCCTTTCCCGAAGTTTTCCCTGTGAGAAACTTTTGTTGCGACGCACTGACTGTCACTCGACTTCTCGTTCTTCGTGTTTAAGTTCTTTTTGCTATGCCATTCTACCTTCTTTGATCCGAGCCTTTACATATGACAATAAAGAATGGTGCTGTTGCCGAGTAGGTATCTAGAGATTTGCATTCGTGACGTAAGCAGTTCCGACTACGAATGGAGAAATCTGAATTTAAAAGACGCTTACCGTTTTCTTATCAGACGACTTTTTTTTAACCATTTTGATCACTTTCCAACTGTAATTCTTCTAATACTTTTCAATTTGAAATTGTGGATACCAGACGACATTTTTTATTCAATTAGAAAAATCAATTTTTTTATATCTTTTGCATGTACTTTTTGGGATACTTTGGCTTTATTCTTTTTTTTATTGCATTACAAACGTTTGTTTTGCATGTTTTTTTTCTGCTTTATTTGCTTTTTTTCAAAAACTGTAGGAAGAGGAAAGTACTAGCTTGTATAAGCTAATGCTTTTCTTGTCAAAGATAGGACGATATTGAGTGCAGTGATCTGATTGGGTGACGTGGGACAAAGGATGGTGACGTCACTTGTTGTTGTCGAAGTGTATGAATCTTAGTGAGTCTGCCTTGGGAGTTCCAGGTGAGATGTTTAAAAGGTGAGTCCGCACATGGGAACCGAAGCGAGAAGATGTCCAAAGACTGAGTCTGCGATGGAAGCTGAAGAGCACGGATGTCTAAAATAATGGTCTGCACTTGTAAATTTGGGTCTCAAATGGGACGAAAAATGAGCGACTCCATCCATATCTCCCCCATTTAGTCAGGAAGAGTAGTTAAGTAAAAAAAAAACGAGAAACAAGCAACTGAAAGACAGCGACTCTCTCTCCCAGGCATTGTCAGGAGAGACCAATAAACGACCTTTCCATAACCCTCTCAACATGTCTTCTGAATTCCTTTCTTTGTCGTATCAAAGAGTTTTGATTCCCAGAGAACAGATGCCCCACGCCAATTGATCAAGCAAGCTACAAGACGAAGAAATGCAGAACGAAGAAGAAGATTAAGAAGAATGTCAGGTAAATTGTGAAGTATTGTATTAAAAGAAAGTTTGAGAAATCCACGTCATACACGCACGGTTAAAAAAAGGAGTAGAAAAAAGTTACATGTAGTTTTAACATCATGTGATCGATGGGCTGTGTTCTAGGAGACACACACGCATAAATGTCCACCGACACACATTGATTCCCCATTGAAAGAGACTCCACAACCACATCAGCCCACAAGTAAGTAAAAATACTATAAAAAAGGACTGTCAGTTTAAAGGCTTTAAAATGCCTTAACGAAAAAGTTTGAAAACGCTTCTAAACTTTCATATTTCGAGAAGCATTGATTTAAAGGACTTTTAAGCCCATTCAAAAAACGTCATAGCGTAACATATTCCTTCTTACAAAAGAATATTTCTGTATATTCCTTCTTACAAACAAAATATTAACGTGTATTCTTTTTTTACAAACAAAATATTTTTTTTGGTACAACCGACAACAGAAAATGATGCTCAATTTATTTTTCACCAAATTAAATTTTTCACCAAATAACACCAAATTAAAAGACCCACATGTAAACAAATGCAACATTGAAAAGTAAGGGAAACTTATTTTTTACATGCCAAACAGCATAAAATAAATAATAAAAATAAATTTATAGAATTTGGTATATTCGGACTACTGTCCTCATCTTGGATGTTTTTATTACAACATTTCTGGCGATGTAACCTCCGACTTTCTTCAGGTGTAACTTGTCAAACTCGGGAATCTGGACGGAATTTTGAACGGAACCATTAATCCACGGGGGGGGGGGGGTAGCATGCTCTCGTTCCATCTCCATTAATTCGCAATTCTTCGTATCGCCCACACTGACGATTGAACCTTCAACCTTCAAATGACTGTCATTTAGAACTGAATTTTACTTAGTACTATATCCACTTGCGGACAATTCTAGTATGAATTTTGGAAGCCTTAAACCTATTCTTGTTTTTGATCTAACTACTTATCACTACTTATCTATTATTTATAATTATAGGTTCCCATATTGTATTGAATTCTATACTAGGTCTGCTTAGTAAATCATTGTCGCCCAACATATGTGCCGCTTCTTTGAGTCGTCTTACTCTCTACCGTTCGACAGAAAGATTCCTGAGTTCGACAAGGTACACCTGAAGAAGGTCAGAGGTTACATCGGCTGAAACGTTGTGATAAAAACACACAAGATGAGAAGAGTTGTCTGAATATACCAAATTCTACCCTCATCTCAAAAATTCTGAAGCAAAAAAAAATTAATTTAATTGCAATGTATGCGCTAACGGATAAATGTGCCAATATAAAAATAAAAAAGCAAACAAAGTCAAAAAAAATACTTGATCTGATTCACTGTTATTTAGCAGTGAATCAGATCAAGTATTTTTTTTGACTTTGCAGATTCAGTCGAACGTCAATAAACGAATCAGAATATTCTGTAACTTTTGTTGATATTTCGCAGGACTTACTATGGAAACATCCTTAACTGACATAGCACCCTATGATTCAGTTAAACGACTTAGAACTGCTTGTTCAAAATTCAAAAACTTTCACATAAAAAATAAAATAAGAATTTTCAGCACCTCATTCAAAAACAAATAATATTTTTACCCAATCAGAGGATTTTTCTGAATTTATAGAAATTGTCGTTTGGGAGTCACCTAAACCTCATATAAACCTATATTTTTCCATCAACTGCAGGTTTTAACCCAAATCCAGAGAGAGCAAACATCAATGTTTTTACAGCCCCCATCGCCCCTCTGTAGAACTTTGGGAATCCTGAAAAACGCGTTTTCTAAACTCACGCACACATAACCACACTGACATCAACGCACACACAGATACAATGCATTAAGTCTTTCACTGTCTTACGCACACGCACACTAAAAACGACACCGACACACACACACACACACACACACTGCTTGAATCCCCTTTCAATGTCGTCTGCTGATTGCAAACAAACTTATAAACTTAACCATTTTAATACTTCATACATTTCTCACTGAACTTTCTAATATGAAAACAAATGATGATAGACTTTATTTAGTAACTTTCAATGAAATGTAATTTATGTAATTGAGTGAAGAAGTTTTGATTGCGATTTTTCAGACCCGTGGACAATTCACAGCCCTTAAATTATCAACTTGGGCTTCCTGGATATCTCAACTAATGAATCCCCCTTTTTGGCAAGGACACTCAAAATATGAACAATTATTCTATGTTTTCTTTGTATACTTCCATTTTTAAACATATATAAAATATCTTTTTTGTGAATTTATGCTTTTGAATTCATTATTTTGTTTTTTGTTGATATCATTTCTACTGATCTTACGTCATGCATTTATAACCCTTAAATGACCCTCGTAAATCTCTCTCTCTCTCTCTCTCTCTCTCTCTCTCTCTCTCAATAAATAAATAAATAAATCTATAAACATATAAAGTTTAAAAAACACATTGACCAAATATGTAATATGCATATTTTTGGTACAACCTGTTTTGCTTACATCGCAAATAAAACAAAACTCGATCCGAGAAGCAGACAAGGAATTTTTGTTGGATCCGATGCTGGAAGACCAGCTTATCTCAATTATTTCCTTGATAAAAGAGAGATCAAAAGAATAAGATGTGTACGCTTTCATGGGTCACAACAATCTGATACGGAAGATAAAGACAACGATCCAAAGGAGAGAGATAATTCAATCAGACGCTGATACCGAAAGATGAGATGAAAACATGAGAATCAGGTGAAAATGAAACTGAGAGAAGCCATTCTCAACAAAAAACGAAGGGAGGTCCCCATGCGTCAACTCGACTCCATTACATTAAGACGATCTATCCTTGCTACCCTTATAGAAAATGGGATAAAGTCCATTTCTAATATTCAAAACAACTTTATCGAGTTATCTTCGTTGTGGTGTAAGTAAAAAAGAATGAAAGAGAATGGTGTTAGTGAATGACTACGTCCACAAGTACGGACGAAGACAAATGGTTAGAGAGTCCATGTGGTGTGGAATAAGTGTCCCGCTAGTAGGGAATAGATTTATGTATCAATTTTCAGTATTTACTTCAACAGTGCTCAATACTTGAGTAGAGCTAGGTAGTAAGTTATGAAAATATATTTATGGCAATTAAGCTACACAGAGGCTTCCGCGTTTCATCCCGGTGGGGAATCGTCAGTCTAAAACCCTTATATATGTATACATATATATATGTATGTATATCTAATATATAAAGTAAAGACGATTTTTCCCCTGTACCTTCTCGGAGTATAGGAAAATAACCACATGCATCACAGGCTACTAAACTCACCACTATATTACGCTTATTCACTCGAGCGTGTTTTAGTAAATTTGTTATTATTTTTCCTACCTAACACTAAATATTACATTTGGCCCACCATCAACGTCTCTCCGAAAAACCAACTCCATATAGGTGGTAGCAAAAACTTTTCTCCCTAACAATTCTGTACTGTCACTCTACTCATCGACACCGGGAACTAATAGTTTAATTTTCACAAAACACCGGTTCTTATTTATTATTTGCCTGGTATTAATTTACTACATAATATAAAGCAATACGCAAAGACTTAATGACCGCTCCCGTTCAATCCGATGATTTTCCGCGAATATCAGATTACGTTATTTCAAATTCTACCTATGACTTCTACATTTACATTCATTCCGGAATTAAGCGAATTAAATTAACGAACACAATTCCTGCAACATTTATCCATTCAACATGGTGGCTACAATTTCTTGATCGAATCGACATCCTATTTAATTCAATAAGCGCCAAGATACTGGTAGACCCCGATACATTTACATTTTCAAAATCATACACCTTTAACACGCATATCATAGAAAACTTGCCCATGACCTAAACCATGTCAGTGTTGAACTTAATATTGGGTCGGCAGAAGCTAAATGTTAACATAACACGCATGCCAACAATCAAGCTTAAGTTAATTGGCCTATTTTCACGTGGTTACGTCCACATGTGTGCAGCTGTAGCCATTTTGGATTCTTGGGTTTCTTGTTGAACTCAGTGCCAGACAGCCCGGGTGTTTTTGGTTCGGGGTTGAAAGAAGCGCTGTGGATGAATCAGCTCATTGTGCGCTCTTCGAACCCGCATAAGCTACGAACAATAACCAGTCACATGGAATTTACAATAGGAAGAAAACAAAACCACAGAAAAAAAAACACCACACGAACCCAAGGAACAGAAACTGCAAGAAATCTCATAAGTTGAAACAGAAAAACAAAGCAAATACACAAAACTAGCCAGAGAACTGAAAGGAACATGGAACATGAAGAAAGTCAGTATAATACCAATAATCGTAGGAGCACTAAGAACAATCCCCAAAAAACTGGAAAAAAGATTGGGAGAAATTGGAATCAAAGGGATCATTGGAACTATACAAAGGACGGCAATGATCAAAACAGCTGCAATCTGAAGAAAAATCCTCGAATGCGGAAACCAACTCGCATAAGCTACGAAGGGTCACATGGAATCTACATCAGGAAGAAAACAAAACCACAGAAAGAACACATCACAAACAAAGGAACAGAAAATGCAAGAAACATCAATTCATTACACCGGCCTCAGCTGACACGACACAAACATGAACCAATGAACAGAAATAGCAAGAAACAACATCAGCTCCCCCACCCCCCCCCCAAAAAAATAAAAAAATGGTGTCAGCAGTGTTGCCAATTTAGCGGGTTTCCCGCTAGATCTGGCGATTTTGATTTGAATCTGGCTAGTAAAATTTGGATCTAGCGGCTAGCGATTTTTTTCTTTAAAATCTGGCGATTTCGTTTGCCACATACACACAATTTCAGATTTCAGTAAAACTATTTTCCGTATTCATTTTCTCTTTAGTCATCATGAGATTATTTCTCAAGCTACCTTTTATACATAATATATGCAAATCTGCAGTAGTTTTACATGTCAATAAAAATGTTAATGTTCTAAAAATAAAATGGTGATCGCGACCGGACAAAAGCTCACCCGACAAAAGGCCACCAAAATAATTCAAACACGGACAAAAGCCAACGAACGTAAAAATAAATTAATAATAAAAAAAAATTCTAGGGCATTTATAACGAGAGCGAACAGAACGAAAAATGGGTAAAAAAATAACAAAACAACAAATAAATGTGCAACAAATAAATGTTACCAAAGGCAAGATAAGTTACTATTCTACCTACCTGGATAAGTTTATTTGTGTTTTAACTTATTTTAAAGCATATTTTTGTTAAAAACAAACATGGTGTCGAGTTCATACTCAAAAAGAAAATGGCGTCGATAAGATGTCGACGATGATCACTCGGATAATCGCTAAAAATCGAAAATTAAACAAAATACTAATAGAAACACATCCAATAAACGTCACCAATCGTGTGAAAATGTAATGTTCTTCCAGCATTTTGTTTAATTTTCGATTTTTAACATTACAAAAGGTTTGATAAATATTCGACTTACACTCTGAGAACCAATGTTAACTAAATTCTTTTACCTACTAAGTTAGAATGGCCCTGAAATGGGGGATCATTTTATGTTACAAGTATATGCAAAACTGATGCATTCTGAAATAATTGTTGTTGTTTTCTTTCCGCGAAAGATAAGTGATACAATACAACGGTTTATTTAATATAAATAAATAACACAACAAAAAAACTAACTTTAATATTCAATAAATTGACTATTAACCGCCCCGTTACACCCACTTCGCACGCACTTTTTTCTACTTTTGTTAAATTTATTCTTCATTTATTTTTCGTATTACCACCCGGACTTAGGGTTAGTAGTAGGAAGGGTACGTGATTTTTTTTTTGGGGGGGGGGGTATGTAATTTTGACAATATAGGAAAATTAGAAAATTAGCTAAGTATGGAATAAATATCGAAGTAATTCAATCATTAACAAAACCGAAATGCAATATAATGGATAATCTCGTAATAGGATTTTTATTTAATATTTTTTTATCAAAATAATAATTGGAAAAGATAATACCAGAACAGTGTTCTTAGAACAAACATAACTCGATTTTATTTGCTTTAACACAGCAGTAAATGTTTTAAAATATTTTTTTGCGGTGGGGGGGGGGGGGGATAGACCCTATTTAAAACTATAGGAGTAAGGGCCTTTAAAGTGTCAAATAACAATTTAAATAACATTGAAAAAAAAGAAACAAACAAAAGGATGTGTATATTGATGCGGTTAGCCAAGGCCACCGTAACTCTCCAATGTTATCGAGTATTTTTGTCAGCAAATTAATCCACTTATTAATTTGTTGCCCGATTTTTGCGGATTTCATTTTTTCATTTTCATTTTCTAAATAATAATTTATTTTCAGATTTTTGTGGATTAAAAAAAAATCATTTTACAAGTAGTAATTTGTTTTCTCGTTTATTTTGAAAATATTTATTAATTTTCAGATTTTTGCGGATTATTTTACAAATATTTTCTTCGGCAATATTCTATTTTAGATACGTCATTATTGTGATGTTAAATTTGTAATATATTTCAATTTTTAATAAACACTGTTTGAGTTTATGATTTGTTTCTTACAAAACAAAATATACACTCCATTAAACCTCCCACTAACCCTAGGTCCAGGTGGCAACAAATTAATATTTATGAAAACAAATTAACTTTTATTTGCAAAATAATCCGCAAAAGTCAGACAACAAATTAATATTTGCAAAATAATTTTTTTAAGTAATAGACAAAAACACACAAATTAATATTTGTACAGTGGATATATTTTCGCTGTCATAGCTTTGAAAAACAGACAAAAGTAGTCGATAAAATTTAGCAGTCATTTTGATTATATATATATATATATATATATATATAGAGAGAGAGAGAGAGAGAGAGAGAGAGAGTACGAAGTTAAAATCTAGTGTTTTTTTTAGCGATTTTCTGGCGATTTTGCTTTCTCAATCTAGCGGGTTTTGAAAATCTCAGTTGCCAATAATGACGAAAAGTTAAAAATCTGGCGATTTTGCTTTCTCAATCTAGCGGGTTTTGAAAATCTCAGTTGATAACACTGGGTGTCAGCCTAGGCTGACACCACAAAATATTTGCATCGAGTCAAGGAGGATGAGAAGATCGAGAAGGGACAGCACAAACCAAACCTCCACTGGAAGTGCAGAGAGTGCTGGAACCTTGGGGAGGCTTATTACCACCAAAATCCCAGAGAAGGCCAATGGTCCTTACCAGCGAGAAATCAATGGTAAACGGCTGTTGCGATACTGCAAGGTTATTTGCGGTGGCTATCGAAAAGACATGGAGAATACTGGAAATCTGGGGAGACTTGTTGTCACTCAGACTCCAGGGAATACAACCGGTTGTCGATGAGCAATCACTGATGACTTGTGAGAACTCCTAGTGAGTACAAATAATAATAATAAGACATAATAATAGTAATAATAAGAAGGTTATCCTACTAACAGTCCACCCACACAGAAAAGTCAAAAAACTTTTAGCAAAATAAGGGTGCTTTGTTACATTAGGACCCGCGCTAACTTTGACCCCGTCGTTAGGTTCTGGTTCAAAGTTGGAGTTAGGGTTAGGGTTAGCAATAGGGTTGGGGTCATAGTCAAAGTTAGCGCGGGTTCTAATGTAACAAAGTACCAAAATAAGATATATATAGATATATATATATATATATATATATATATATATATATTGATATATTGACGGCCATTTTGTACAAACTTTGGATTATTTACGAATTTCTTCGATAGTTCATAGATTCCAACCATGCTTTTCGCACGTTTTCGTGCGTAATACTACTTGGATTTTAACTCGAAATGATTCATCGGTTAATATTATTTAACAAAAATAACAACGTAATACCATTCTTAATTTATCGCATTTTGTGTGGAAGCACCGTTAGTAGGATAACCAATAATACAACCGTCTTCATTTGATAATTTTCAAATGTACAAATGTTAAATAGCGATTTACTTTGTGATCGTTGGAACTTTTTTAAATGAATTTGGGCGCATTTTAAGTATACTTTTAAAATCCGAAAAAATAATTTAAAGAATCCCGCACAGCACAGTTAGTTATTTATGTTTTCTCTTTCGCCGTAAGTATAGTTACCAACGAAAAAAATTAAAGAAATAAATATACAAGTAACTATTATCAAAAGAGAGAAAATTGTATATTCTGGCTGTCGAAATTTTCTTTTTGAGGTGGTCGCTTATTTCAGGCGATATATATATATATATATATATATATAGGCTTACGGTACCACTAAATCCAGTGATATTTTCCAGTCAGATTAGGGTAAGTTTTTTTTTTTTTTTTTTTTTTTTTTTAAATCTTTTAAAGTCTGAGATAATCGACCATCTATCGTTTGATACAGTTATTTGTTTATTTGCCCCCCCCCCCTTTTTCTGTTGTCAGCTGTAATACAATATTTTATTTTACATATTAACGAAAATATGTTCCTAACAACTATAACATCCTATAAAAAATACCGTTTGGGTATTTTTTTTACTATCTAACCCGGTGCAGTTTACCCCTTTAAAAAAGTTTAAATTCTACTTTTTTTTGTACAAATACATTTAAACAGCCTAAAAAAATCCCCGCAAAGAAAGAATTAAAAAACAAAATCAAATATTTAAGATTTTAAAGTGGGGGATCACTTTTCTTTATAAATTTAACGTAAAATGAGCACCCATTTCCTGGCCACTTAGCATAAACGAGACATGTTACCGACTTGAGGTTTCAATTTTTTTTGGGGGGGGGGGAATCTGAAATTAACGAATTATAGCAAATAAATAAATAATCACGTTATTATTTAGAAAACCATTCTTCGGTATTTGACAAATTAAATTGATAATTAAGCAATTTTTAGTAAAAGAAAAAAAAAAAAAAAAGGTACATTCTTTTGTAATTCACTCTCTCAAGACTTTAATTTAATAATTATCTTTGAAGCAGTTCCAGAAAACTGATATTTACTTTTCCAGCGACTTTGAAACATGTTTTATTGAATTTTCAGTTTTAACGGATTTTTCGCTGTTTTGATAACATTTTTCATTCTAATTTTTTTTTCACACGTAAATATACATTTGTTTCCTTTTAGATATTAACTTAATGTTTTTATCTTTCAAACACAATCAAAAGTTAAACGAAAACTACTTTTAAAAATTAAGAAAAGACACCTTTAAGAGCTATAGTCAGTACAAGCGACGGCCATTTTTGCACGTACCTAGTATTTGCTTTTAAACGTTGGTTTTAATAAAATTCTAAGTTATATATATATATATATATATATATATATATATATATATATATATATATTGTGGAAAAATCTAAGATACAAAATGGTGGAAAATCTACCGAGTGAAAAAATCGTTAAAATCGTTTTTTTTAAATAATTAAATAACTACTGAATGAATTTGCGTAATTTTTTCTGCACAATCTTATTTTCAGCTAACACGTAAGTACATAATAACGTTTATACATTCTTTAAATTTTTTAATGTCGGGGCGGATATGCTTAAGCACCAAAAAGAGAAAGTGACACATACCGATTGCTGGTGCCGGCGATAGGACCAACATGAGCAGAGATAAAGAGGTGATATTTATGTATGTTAAGAATGGGGGTGGCAGGTTGTTACAAGCCTATAAATTGAGGTTCTACCTTTCACCGTGTTATTGTGTCCCAGAGCGTGGTGGTGACTAGAATTAGTACATTTTTTCGACTCACTACGGACCAGACTCTGGATCGTTGCTCCTGCAGAGAAATCCTTTCTCTGCCCCATTACATATTCCTACAATATATATAACTTAAACTAAAAAGAGAATAAGTAAATTGAAGGGAGGTAATTAATACAACTTTTTGGTAGGACTTATCTCCCCTAGATCAACATGCTTTCATTGTCTCCAACTCCACGTGTGCGCGTCACTACCGAATTTCTCCTTTTCTTGGGCGCCTTTTATGCTGAATAATAATCCATACACTATACACGCACCTCGCTTTATCAACTACGTTTCTCTTTGTTGCTGATGTATTTGTCCACACGACGCATCTCGCGATTGTTCCTACTGTTTCAACGTAAGTGCCAACACCTGACTTCCTCTTTTATTCTGAGAAGTATTCAGTCACTTTCAAGTTTTGTTTTGTTTTCTTTGTGTCACATCATAAATTCCGAGCAATAAACATCATCGGACAATATCACGGAGGATTCCACATTATTTGTCCTTGCAATAATGTCGCACTTCACTTCTTTTTATCAAACAAAATTATCTCTGGTTGATTTTATATGTCGTCTATGCAAACATAATTTGGACATCAATTCAAAAAAGTTACCGTGTTTTCACCAGTTTTGTTACAGATGTTTAAGCGACTACTTTAGACAAAGACAGCGAGAATGCCTCGGAAATGATTCATTCAAATGCCCGACTTGTTTACAAGACTTGTTGCCGTCAACATTTCAAAAATGTCGCATGTCGAATGATGTTAAAGTAAAGAAAGTTCTTCAAACTTTAGAAGCTACCTCTTACCTTTCAATTTGTCAAAATGTAAGGAAGGATTTTGCAGAAAAGAGAAAACAAATATGTAAGGAATGTTCAGACAAGTCTACACGGTCACCTGTCATAATTTATTGTAGAAAATGTGATCAGTGTTTCTGTAAAGAGTGCCATGAAAAACACAAACAGTTTACTCTCCATACAAAAAAGGCCTTTATCAACCTTTCGATGAATTATGAGAAAATCCAGAAAAAATTGATGCCTGATTTAAAGTGTCGTAGCCACAAAAATGTCCGGTTTCAAAAGTTCTGCAATCAGTGTCGCTTGTTTTTGTGTGTGAAATGCACCACTACCCATAAAGAATCGTCTCCAGACTGTGAGCCTCCAACGGATTATGGATTATTGGTCGAAACTAAAACTTCGGAAATGCGGGCTATATTAGGAAACTCTGAAGACAATCAAAATACTATCATACAACTTAATGACCTTTTAAAGGAAACGATGGAATTCGTTGAACTTTCAGGAGATTCAGTATCATTCAAAAACGAACAAATATCTAATTTAAGAGAGAAAATGTCCGAAAATAATTATTTGTTAGAGAACATGTCGGATTTAACATTAATTATAACCAATGTATTATCGGCCAACAGGAAAAATTTCCTTTGCTGTTTTATAGGGATTGAAAATAAATGGTCAGCAATCGAAGAAAAGCTAGTTTTGCTGTTTGAAAGAAAAGACAATAATTCTGATGATCGGTTTCTGAAAATTTACCAACGTTTATCGTCAAATGTAGGTAGAGGCAAAAAGAAAAGTAACGATTTATTTCAATCCGGTACTCCATTGAATGAAAAGGAGACACCATTTGAAAATGACAATGCCACTAGTTTGGCGGTGGCACCGGCCACGGGAGATTATTCTACAAACTTATCAAATGATAATGCTGCCACTAGCTTGGCGGTGGCACCGGCCATGGGAGATTATTCTACAAACTTATCAAATGATAATGCTGCCACTAGCTTGGCGGTGGCACCGGCCATGGGAGATTATTCTACAAACTTATCAAATGATAATGCTGCCACTAGCTTGGCGGTGGCACCGGCCATGGGAGATTATTCTACAAACTTATCAAATGATAATGCTGCCACTAGCTTGGCGGTGGCACCGGCCATGGGAGATTATTCTACAAACTTATCAAATGATAATGCTGCCACTAGCTTGGCGGTGGCACCGGCCATGGGAGATTATTCTACAAACTTATCAAATGATAATGCTGCCACTAGCTTGGCGGTGGCACCGGCCACGGGAGATTATTCTACAAACTTATCAAATGATAATGCTGCCACTAGCTTGGCGGTGGCACCGGCCACGGGAGATTATTCTACAAACTTATCAAATGATAATGCTGCCACTAGCTTGGCGGTGGCACCGGCCACGGGAGATTTTTCTACAAACTTATCAAATGATAATGCTGCCACTAGCTTGGCGGTGGCACCGGCCATGGGAGATTATTCTACAAACTTATCAAATGATAATGCTGCCACTAGCTTGGCGGTGGCACCGGCCACGGGAGATTATTCTACAAACTTATCAAATGATAATGCTGCCACTAGCTTGGCGGTGGCACCGGCCATGGGAGATTATTCTACAAACTTATCAAATGATAATGCTGCCACTAGCTTGGTGGTGGCACCGGCCATGGGAGATTATTCTACAAACTTATCAAATGATAATGCTGCCACTAGCTTGGCGGTGGCACCGGCCATGGGAGATTATTCTACAAACTTATCAAATGATAATGCTGCCACTAGCTTGGCGGTGGCACCGGCCATGGGAGATTATTCTACAAACTTATCAAATGATAATGCTGCCACTAGCTTGGCGGTGGCACCGGCCACGGGAGATTATTCTACAAACTTATCAAATGATAATGCTGCCACTAGCTTGGCGGTGGCACCGGCCACGGGAGATTATTCTACAAACTTATCAAATGATAATGCTGCCACTAGCTTGGCGGTGGCACCGGCCATGGGAGATTATTCTACAAACTTATCAAATGATAATGCTGCCACTAGCTTGGTGGTGGCACCGGCCATGGGAGATTATTCTACAAACTTATCAAATGATAATGCTGCCACTAGCTTGGCGGTGGCACCGGCCATGGGAGATTATTCTACAAACTTATCAAATGATAATGCTGCCACTAGCTTGGCGGTGGCACCGGCCATGGGAGATTATTCTACAAACTTATCAAATGATAATGCTGCCACTAGCTTGGCGGTGGCACCGGCCATGGGAGATTATTCTACAAACTTATCAAATGAAGCAAAGAGAGTAGTAAATAGCAGTGAAGAAAAGGCACATTTTACAGCAGCTAATAAAAACCAAAAACAAAGGACAAGGTGTAAAAAACATCGAAAAAGACATAAAAAAAATAATAGTAAAAATGTCACATCATTATTAAATGCTAATGTCACCACGAAAAAACATGAAACAGAAAAGCAACAAGTTACAAATAAAAATATATTTTCTGAACCTTATAAAAATAACTCTAAAAATGTCACACATTTACCAAATGATAATAATGTCACTATGAAAAAAGGTTCAACAAGTACAGAAAAGTCACACGTTACATCTGATACAAAGAAAAAGCGTCAAAGAAAACGTAAAAAAAATACTTGTAAAAAAATGACACCTTTAAAAAATGATGATGTCACCGCAAAAAAACATCCAACACATCAAGAAAAGCCACACTTGACAGATGAAGATACAGGTATATCTTCTGAGCCTAAAGAAATTGCTGGTGAAAATGTCACATTATTTCCAAATAATAATAATAATGTCAATATGAATGAACATCCAACATTTCAAGAAAAGCCACACTTGACAGATGAAGATACAGGTATATCTTCTGAGCCTAAAGAAATTGCTGGTGAAAATGTCACATTATTTCCAAATAATAATAATAATGTCAATATGAATGAACATCCAACATTTCAAGAAAAGCCACACTTGACAAATGAAGATACAGGTATATCTTCTGAGCCTAAAGAAATTGCTGGTGAAAATGTCACATTATTTCCAAATAATAATAATAATGTCAATATGAATGAACATCCAACATTTCAAGAAAAGCCACACTTGACAAATGAAGATACAGGTATATTTTCTGAGCCTAAAGAAATTGCTGGTGAAAAGGTCACATTTCCAAATAATAATAATGTCAATACAAATGAACATCAAACATTTACAGAAATGCCACACTTGACAGATGATACGTATAAACCTAGTACGTGTTGGACTTGGTTTAAAAGAAGATTTTGTAATTGCTTTTTAAAGAGTCAAAATGATGAAACTTTCACCAAAAAATCAACATATTAAGTCGTACTTTACACCAAGCGGAACAAATGAAAACAAAGTATGACCTTGTCTCAAAAGAAAATGATCACAAAAAATGCAAACACAAATATGCAATGATATTTATTATTTACTTAATCTGTTCTTTAATGAGTTTTTCTTAGTTTAGTGTTTTTAACAAAATTCTCATGAAAAAATTAATTGAGGCATTTTCCTCTGAATTTTCTTCAATTTCTGTGAACAATTCAATCGAAGTAATTAAGTAAAATTTTCAATTTGAGAGAATGCACCAATCCCTATGAAAACACGAGTTTAAACTGATTTTTATTATTTTCTTAATCTGTTCTTGGAGGTGTAGGGACTTCGAGAAGAATTAGAATAGAATATTTTCAATGAACCAACTGGAAAATGCCGGACTTGGATTTTAACTCTCATGAGGAAAAATGGAACATTTTCTGAAAGTAATAAATACATCTAATAGTATAAAGGGCACTCCAAACTTTGATTTTAAATATTGAAGCAATTTAAAAAAAAAAAAAAAAGTCCCGTTTCATCGTAGTTCTAGTCTATGCTTTTACACAGTTTATATTTTTTACTTTCGTCTACTTTTTTTCATTTCTGGATTTTATTTCTATGATCGTGTCTCGATACGACACGTGAAAAACAACATGGCAACCGAAGTAATGGCTTTACTTCGCTAAACTGAGGTGATTACGTGTGGTTTCACGGCGGTTTTTGTTTTGCTTGTGGGAGGATGGCTTGCCACTCAGACTTATGGTTAGTAGTAGAATGAGTAATTTAAAAGATTTTTTTTTTTTTTTTTAATAATAAATGTCTGTCAGGGTCAGTACTATTAAGAAGAAATGATTCTTGGCAGAATGCTATGAAAAGTAAAAGTCTGAGAGTGAATTTTACTACTAAGACCAAAGTGATGATCAGTTGTTGTAGCCTTGGAAAGTCTCCAGAAAGGGGAATGTTCCCCTGATCAGTTTGTGGAATTATTGGTAGTTTGAGAGAGGATAAACAATTTGTTAGCAAGAAGTGTAAGACAATGGAGATGGATGAGAATTCAAATGTGAAGAAAGTATATCTGGATGGCAAAGCAAGTGAGGTTGCTCAGGAGTTTTGTTACCTTGGTGATACCATTGGAGCGATTGCAAGAGGTAGGAGTTGATGGAGTAAGTTCAAGGATTTCTACCATTACTTATCATTGTCGACGAAAGTCTATCAGGCATGTTTACGAAGTGTGATGTATGGAAGTGAAACCTGGCCAGTGAAAGTTGAGGATATGCGTTGCATGGAGAGGATTTGATACGAGAATGATAAGTGATAGTGTAATGCGAGTCGTAAAGACAAGCTTAGATTTGATAATTTCAGAGGAAAATGAAATCTCAACAGTATAGGGGATATGTGCAGGACAGGGGACTTCGATGGTATGGCCATATTGAAAAACTGGATGTCAGTTCTTGGGTTAGTAGATTTAGAACAGTAAAATTAGCAGGTTCAGTTGACAGGGGAAAATATGGGAGAAAGTGATAAAAATGGACTTGAGGAAAAACAACATGGTGACGGAAGATTCTTTCCAAGAACTGCAGGCTTGTGGAACTCTCTTCCTGCTGACTGTTTTCCTCCTACCTATAGCCTTGCTCTTTTCAAGATTAAGGTCAATAGGCATCTCCTGTCTTTGCGATAATCATCTTTCGTTCTTGTTAGCTCCTTACATCAAGTGGCTTCATACCTTGTCCGGAGCGATTTCCATAAAAAAAATAATAGTTTTATCTTGTTAAAAACTTAGGAGATTTAGTGTGGTTTATGAGGGCTTGCCACTTGAACTTAAGGTTAGTGGTAGTGAAAGTAATTTTTTTTTTTTTTTTTTTTTTTTTTTTTTTTTTTTTACTCTTTTTCACCGAATTAAGGCCTCACGTAGTCAGCCATTTTGATTTTAGTGAACAGGGAAAACAAATTCTGAAATAAAAAAAGAAACTTCAAAACAGTTTCAGCATATTAAAAGTATACAGGTCGGTAGATAATTAAAGTCTACTGCTTTTGGTAAAAGTTATTTGTTGTTGTTTTCTTTTTTTTTTTTTTTTATGATTTCTCGACTTTCGACAATACTGCAATTTTACCAAAGATCTTTATTGCAAGTGAAGAGGACAGGTATTGATAACTATTTTCTTGAAAAAAGATTTCGTCCTGGCGTCATTGAACTCTCTCCTCCTCATCAGTAGTAGTTAATTCTTCCACAGTTTAATTTTTATTTTTTATGTATTTTTTTGTAATCGTTGAATCCAAACATTTTATTCCATACTAGCGGAACCCGTCGCCCGGCGTTGCACGGGAGAAAGTACTACCTATTGCATGACGTCGAATAAAAAAAAGAAACGGCCTATTGTTCATCTACCGTGTTGGGGATTGTTTTAAATAATTTAAAATCGTAGCGAAAAAGAAAAATGTCTTAGCGTAGATTGGGATCGAACGCTGAAACTGCCGATTATGAAGCCTATCTCCTAAACCATAGCCCCAATGTTTCCAGTTTAAAAAGAATGTGTAAATACCCCAATTAAGCTAAGTTTGTTTATCGACCGAATATAAAGTTAAACTATGACAGAGTGTACGGCATTTGGTGCTGAAGTAAAGGAGTTGGCCAAGATTTCTATAATATACGTCTTGTAGGTGTATGATTCGGAAAATGTAAATATTTCGGGCTCTACCAGTATGTTGGCGCTTATTCAATTAAGTAAGAAGTCGATTCAATCAAGAAATTCTAGAGGCCATCTTGAATGGTTAAATCTCGCTGGAACTGTGTTCGTTAATTTCATTCGGTTAATTCCGGAATGAATGTAAATGTAGAAGTTATAGGTAGAATTAAAAGTAACGTAATCTGATATTCGCGAATAATCATCGCAGTGTAAGGGAGCGGTTGTTAAGTTTTTGCGTATTGCTTAATATTATGTAGTAAAATAATGCCAGACAAATACGAAATAACAATGGGTGTTTTGTTAAAATTATACTGTGTTGATAAGTTCCCGGTGTCGATGAGTGTAGTCACAGTACATAATTGTAAGGGAGAAAAGTTTTTACTACCACCTATATGGAGTTGGTATTTCGGAGAGTCGTGGCGGCCGGGCCGAATGTAATATTCAATGTTTGTTTGGAATAAAGAATAACAGATATACTAAAACACACTCGAGTGAATAAGTGTAATGTAATGGTGAGTTTAGTAGCCTGTGGTGCATGTGGTTATTTTCCTATTCTCCGAGAAGGTACAGGGGAAAAAACGTCTCTACTTTATATATTAGACTATGTGTTTCAATCATACCAAGATCATCTCTCTATATACACAGACATGAAAGAAGGCGTTGATGTCTTCCCTGCTCCCTAGCTTTTCTTTTACAGACATGAAATAATTAGATACCCCCCCCCCCCAAAAAAAATAATTAAATAGATACCCCCCCACAAAAATAATTCGATACCCCCCCCCACAAAAATAATTAAATAGATACCCCCACACACAAATAATTAAATAGATACCCCCACACACAAATAATTAAATAGATATCCCCCACACAAAAATAATTAAATAGATATCCCCCACACAAAAATAATTAAATAGATATCCGCCTCACAAAAATAATTAAATAGATACCCCCCACAAAATAATTAAATAGATACCCCCCCACACAAAAATAATTAAATAGATACCCCCCACACAAAAATAATTAAATAGATACCCCCCACACAAAAATAATTAAATAGATACCCCCCACACAAAAATAATTAAATAGATACCGCCCCACACAAAAATAATTAAATAGATGCCCCCACACAAAAATAATTAAATAGATACCCCTCCCAAAAAAAAAATAATTAAATAGATACCCCCACACAAAAAAAAATAATTAAATAGATACCCCGCCACACAAAAGTAATTAAATAGATACCCCCCACACAAAAGTAATTAAATAGATACCCCCCCACAAAAATAATTAAATAAATACCCCCCCCACAAAAATAATTAAATAGATACCCCCCCCACAAAAATAATTAAATAGATACCCCCCCCACAAAAATAATTAAATAGATACCCCCCCCCCACAAAAATAATTAAATAGATACCCCCCCCCACACAAAAATAATTAAATAGATACAACCCACACAAAAATAATTAAATAGATACCCCCCACACAAAAATAATTAAATAGATACCCCCACACAAAAATAATTAAATAGATACCCCCACACAAAAATAATTAAATAGATACCCCCACACAAAAATAATTAAATAGATACCCCCACACAAAAATAATTAAATAGATACCGCCCCACACAAAAATAATTAAATAGATGCCCCCACACAAAAATAATTAAATAGATACCCCCCCCCCAAAAAAATAATTAAATAGATACCCCCACACACAAAAGTAATTAAATAGATACCCCCCCCCACACACAAAAATAATTAAATAGATACCCCCCACACAAAAATAATTAAATAGATACCCCCACACAAAAATAATTAAATAGATACCCCCCCCCACACACATAAAAATAATTAAGTAGATACCCCCCCCCCACACACACACACACACACACAAAAATAAATAATTAGATACCACCCCACAAAAATAATTAGATACCCCCCCACAAAAATAATTAAATAGATACCCCCCCCCCACCCCACAAAAATAATTAATACATGTTTAAAGTTTCTGCTTCCTTTGCTGACGGCCAGAACTTGCAGCCGTAAAAATTTTAAATATCAATTTTTTATAGGAAGTGTCTATTCACGGCCGACTGCGGCTATTCTAAAATGTTATTCACAGCTTCCGGCTGCCAGACGATAATAAATGTTTAAAGATGATAAATGTATATTGAAGTAGATAGATATTTATTCCATCGTATTTAATCGTGGTAAAAATACTTTTTGTTTTATTTCGACAATCAACTAAATCCCATCCATTCACTGTGGCGGTCCCCAGATGCCGGAGAGCTTTCTACTCAAATAGCTTATTTCCTCGTGCTGCTGGCCTCTGGAACTCCCTCCCTGCCCCCTGTTTCCCCGACAGTACTGACAGGCAGAAATTAAAAATTTATGTAAACAGACATCTCGCTGCGCAGCTCCGAGTTTAGGTGGACCCTCCCCCAACCTTCTCCCCTTTTCTTTCTTTTCCGTAGCCCCTTACGTCTACAGTGGCAGCCATCCTTGTTTGAGATGAACTACGTTAAAAAAAAAAATTAACAGTTTCTGTGTTTGTTCTTCACTTTTAGCGTGTTTGTTTTCATTTTTATCGATAAACATTTGAATACTTTTTGTTTTATTTACAGCTAATAAAATACACAGTTCATCACCGCTAAGAAAACAATACGATACTAATAGACAAAAACATGCAAACATTTGGAAGTTAACAACTTCAATATAGTCAATTTTTCTTTATAATGTATCATTTTTAATTTGGCTCTTTCTTGGCCCTTTTTTTTTTTTTCTAAAAGTGTGGCTTCGGTTTTCAATTTGGTCTTTTTTCCTAAAAAAAAATTGGCTTTAAACATTTATTATTGTCTGGAAGCAGCGGCTGCGAATATCAACGGCCTTTTTTATATCAATTGAAATTTATTTTGTTATAGATATCGATATATATATATATATATATATATATATATATATATATATATATATATATACATCCTACATCACCATTTAAGTATGACACAAGGCCAAAAAAGCATTAGAAGGTTCAAAGGAGCCATATTCTAGGTTAATCTGAAGGTGGACTTAATCAGCGTCAAATCGCTGCAAACCTCGGGATTCCACTTTCCACTGTTGATCAGGTGATTGTCCAATTCATCAGCGAGGGAAAATAATCAATATAAGCTCATCAGGACCCTTTGAAAGCAGTCATAATTATTAATAAGGGGTCTATTTACTTCTTTTATAGCTGCATGTGTATATATATATATATACATACACATATATATATATACATACACATATATATATATATATATATATAAGACCTATCTAAAAAGTATCCTGGAAGTCTTCTTTTGGAATGGTGTTTAACTCCACTGTCGCGTTAGATTCAGCACGTGTATGGAGAAGATTCAATGTTTAACAAAAATTAAGGAGTGGTTCAACCAGTACAAAAAATGTCCGCACATCAGCAAAGAGTGACTAACGTTTTGGTAGGCCCTAAACTGCTTGGAGTGCAGCTGGTGTTGAGAGGATGTGAAAAAAGAGATAATGCGGAACGCGACGCCAGAGATGAACACCATTCCAAAAGAAGACTTCCAGATGTGTTTCCGGCAGTGGATGGATCGGTGGGCTAAGTGTGTGCTGGCACAACGGGCCTACTTCGAAGGGGATGAGGGTCCCAAGCCCGTCACGTATTGGAAATATTTTTCTGGCTTAAGGTCGGATACGTTTTAGAAAGGCCTCGTATATTATTATTTCATGTGTCGACATAAAATGTTATAATGGGATATAATCTTTTATGTATCAATTTTCAGTATTTACTTCAACAGTGCTCAATACGTGAGTAGAGCTAGGTAGTAAGTTATGAAAATATATTAATGGTAATTAAGCTACACAGCGGCTTCCGCATTTCATCCCGGTGGGGAATCGTCAGTCTAAAACCCTTATATATATATATGTACACATATATATATATATGTACACATATATGTATACATATACATATATATATATATGTACACATATATGTATACATATATATATATATGTACACATATATGTATACATATACATATATATATATGTACACATATATGTATACATATATATATATATATATGTATACATATATGTATACATATATATATATATATATATATATATGTATACATATATATATATATATGTATACATATATATATATGTACACATATATGTATATATATATATATATATATATGTACACATATATGTATATATATATATATATGTACACATATATGTATATATATATATGTATACATATATATATGTATACATACATATATATATGTATATATATGTATACATACATATATATATGTATACATATATATGTATACATACATATATATATATGTATACATATATATACATATATATGTATACATATGTATACATATACATATGTATACATATACATATGTATACATATGTATACGTATACATATGTATACATATACATATGTATACATATACATATGTATACATATGTATACATATACATATGTATACATATACATATGTATACATATACATATGTATACATATACATATGTATACATATACATATGTATACATATACATATGTATACATATACATATGTATACATATACATATGTATACATATGTATACATATACATATGTATACATATACATATGTATACATATACATATGTATACATATACATATGTATACATATACATATGTATACATATGTATATGTATACATACATATACATATGTATACATATGTATACATATATGTATGTATACATATGTATGTATACATATGTATGTATACATATATGTATGTATACATATGTATGTATACATATGTATGTATACATATGTATGTATACATATGTATGTATACATATGTATGTATACATATGTATGTATACATATGTATACATATGTATACATATATATGTATACATATACATATGTATACATATACATATGTATACATATACATATGTATACATATACATATGTATACATATATATACATATATATACATATGTATACATATACATATGTATACATATACATATGTATACATATACATATGTATACATATACATATGTATACATATACATATGTATACATATACATATGTATACATATACATATGTATACATATACATATGTATACATATACATATGTATACATATACATATGTATACATATACATATACATATGTATACATATACATATGTATACATATACATATGTATACATATACATATGTATACATATACATATGTATACATATACATATGTATACATATACATATGTATACATATACATATGTATACATATACATATGTATACATATACATATGTATACATATACATATGTATACATATACATATGTATACATATACATATGTATACATATACATATGTATACATATGTATACATATACATATGTATACATATGTATACATATGTATACATATACATATGTATACATATACATATGTATACATATACATATGTATACATATACATATGTATACATATACATATGTATACATATACATATGTATACATATACATATGTATACATATACATATGTATACATATACATATGTATACATATACATATGTATACATATACATATGTATACATATACATATGTATACATATACATATGTATACATATACATATGTATACATATACATATGTATACATATACATGTATACATATACATGTATACATATACATATGTATACATATACATATGTATACATATACATATGTATACATATACATATGTATACATATACATATGTATACATATACATATGTATACATATACATATGTATACATATGTATACATATATGTATGTATACATATGTATGTATACATATGTATGTATACATATGTATGTATACATATGTATGTATACATATGTATACATATATATGTATACATATGTATACATATATATGTATACATATACATATGTATATGTATACATATGTATACATATATATGTATACATATACATATGTATACATATACATATGTATACATATACATATGTATACATATACATATGTATACATATACATATGTATACATATACATATGTATACATATATATACATATATATACATATATATACATATGTATACATATATATATGTATACATATACATATGTATACATATACATATGTATACATATACATATGTATACATATACATATGTATACATATACATATGTATACATATACATATGTATACATATACATATGTATACATATACATATGTATACATATACATATGTATACATATACATATGTATACATATACATATGTATACATATACATATGTATACATATACATATGTATACATATACATATGTATACATATACATATGTATACATATACATATGTATACATATACATATGTATACATATACATATGTATACATATACATATGTATACATATACATATGTATACATATACATATGTATACATATGTATACATATACATATGTATACATATACATATGTATACATATACATATGTATACATATACATATGTATACATATATATATGTGTATACATATATATATGTATATACATATATATATATGTATACGTATACATATGTATACACATATGTATACGTATACATATGTATACGTATACATACGTATACATATGTATACGTATACATATACATATACATATGTATACGTATACATATACATATGTATACGTATACATATACATATGTATACGTATACATATACATATACATATACATATACATACGTATACATATACGTATACATATACATATACATACGTATACATATACATATATATATGTATACATATACATATATATACATATACATATATATATGTATACATATATATATGTATACATATATATATGTATACATATATATATGTATACGTATATATATGTATACGTATATATATGTATACGTATACATATATACATGTATACATATACATATATATATGTATATATATGTATACATATATATATATATGTATACATATATATATATATGTATACATGTATACATATATATATGTATACATGTATACATATATATACATATATATATATATGTATACATATATACATGTATACATATATACATGTATACATATACATATATACATGTATACATATATACATGTATACATATATATGTATACATATATATGTATACATATATATATATACATGTACACATATATACATGTATACATATATATATATACATGTACACATATATACATGTACACATATATATATATACATGTACACATATATATATATACATGTACACATATATATATGTACACATATATGTATACATATATATATGTATACATATATATATGTATACATACATATATATATATGTATACATACATATATATATATGTATACATACATACATATATATATGTATACATACATATATGTATACATACATATACATACATATATGTATACATACATATACATATATATGTATACATATATATACATATATATATGTATACATATATATACATATATATGTATACATATATATGTATACATATACATATATATGTATACATATATATGTATACATATACATATATATGTATACATATATATGTATACATATACATATATATGTATACATATATATGTATACATATACATATATATGTATACATATATATACATATATATGTATACATATACATATGTATACATATACATATGTATACATATACATATGTATACATATACATATGTATACATATATATACATATATATGTATACATATACATATGTATACATATATATGTATACATATACATATGTATATATATGTATACATATACATATGTATATATATGTATACATATACATATGTATATATATGTATACATATGTATACATATACATATGTATACATATATATGTATACATATATATGTATACATATACATATGTATACATATATATGTATACATATATATGTATACATATATATGTATACATATATATGTATACATATACATATGTATACATATATATGTATACATATACATATGTATACATATACATATGTATACATATACATATGTATACATATACATATGTATACATATACATATGTATACATATACATATGTATACATATACATATGTATACATATACATATGTATACATATATATGTATACATATACATATGTATACATATACATATGTATACATATGTATACATATATATGTATACATATGTATACATATACATATATATATGTATACATATATATGTATACATATACATATATATATGTATACATATATATATGTATACATATATATATGTATACATATATATATGTATACATATACATATATATATGTATACATATACATATATATATGTATACATATACATATATATATGTATACATATACATATATATATGTATACATATATATATGTATACATATACATATATATATGTATACATATATATATGTATACATATATATATGTATACATATATATATGTATACGTATACATATATACATGTATACATATACATGTATACATATACATATATACATGTATACATATACATATGTATACATATATGTATGTATATATATATATATATGTATATATATATATATATGTATACATATATATATATATGTATACATGTATACATATATATATGTATACATATATATATGTATACATATATATATATATGTATACATGTATACATATATATATGTATACATATATATATATATGTATACATGTATACATATATATATGTATACATATATATATATATGTATACATGTATATATGTATACATGTATACATATATATATATATACATGTATACATATATACATGTATATGTATACATGTATACATATATATATATATATACATGTATACATGTATACATATATATATATATATACATGTATACATGTATACATATATATATATATATACATGTATACATGTATACATATATATATATACATGTATACATATATACATGTATACATATATATGTATACATATATATGTATACATATATATATATATACATGTACACATATATACATGTACACATATATATATATACATGTACACATATATACATGTACACATATATATATATACATGTACACATATATACATGTACACATATATATATATACATGTACACATATATATATATACATGTACACATATATATATATACATGTACACATATATATATACATGTACACATATATATATGTACACATATATATATATATGTACATATATATATATATATGTATACATATATATATGTATACATATATATATATATGTATACATATATATATATATATGTATACATATATATATATATGTATACATATATATATATATATGTATACATATATATATATATGTATACATATATATATATATATGTATACATATATATATATATGTATACATATATATATATATATGTATACATATATATATATATGTATACATATATATATATATGTGTATACATATATATATGTATATGTATATACATATATGTATATATATATATATATACATTCTCTCCCTGCTTCCTAGACTGTACCAACATGCAGAAGTTTACATGTAATGTGAAGAAGCATCTCGCTGCACAACTCCCCAATTAGAATGCCCCTAATTCACAGTAGCCCCTTACGTCTCAGTGGCATTGTGCCTTGTTTGTGGGGGGGGGGGGGTAAAAATATATATATATATATTTCATTTTGATCATGACGTCCATAAAAAGGAAATAAATTTTATTTTATTTCTAACTTGAAAATTAAAAAATAAGAATAGAAATGTTAATTAGCTGTTTAGGCTTTGAAGCAGGAGTGCGCATTCATTCTCAGAAAAAAAAATATGTGTGTCATGAGGTTTAAAGACGATAAATTAACCAAAATTTATTTCAATTGATGCGATAATCATCTTTCGTTCTTGTCAGATTCTTACATTAAGTGGCTTAATGCTCTGTCTGGAGCGATTTCCATAAACAATAAATCATATTCCTTTTGAAACCATAAATGTCTGTCAGGGTTAATACTATTGGATATATTCAGCCCGCGACAGGTACGTACATCAAACAGATATTCCTCATTTTTTTAATGTCTCCCTTAATCTGGATAAACAGCAAAATAAGTTTACAAATATTTTTCTGTAAACAAAATGTATAAACAAACGAAATAACATTTCACAAAATTTTGTTTTAAAAAATTATTAAAAAGATATTAACTTATCGCTGATGTTAATATTTTACAAAAGTATTTAAATAAATATTAGATTGTTTTAAAAAGGCACACAGAAAATAACTTGGTGCTTCTGCAGAGACGGGGCCACTGTTTCGATCGATGGCGGCGGAAACTGCCGACTCCTCTTCGGGAGAAATCGTGCGAAAACGTGAGCGACGGAAAGAAATTTGATTTTGGGGAAGATAACTGTTGAATTGACAATTGAGGATAAGTTAAAATTATGAACATTTATTTATTGAAACAAATTAAACATTATGTACTGCAAATAAATAAATAAAACTTTGATAAACATTTGAAATTTAACAAAAAACGAATTAAATAAAACTTTGATAAACATTATGTATATCAAATAAATAGCAAACTTTTTATTGAAATAAAAAAAAAACGTACTAAGTAAAACTTTGATTTGAAAAAAAAAAGAAAAAAAAGTAAACAATTGACTGAACGATAAATGTGGGAAAAAAACAAGTTTTTTACAGGGTGCAAAAAAAATCAACAATTTTGCAATTATCCCCGAGTAAATGCAAGAACTCTTCAAAGTTTCATCGGTTTACGTCCATTTCGTGAAAAAGTAATTAACCCAATATTAGTTATCTCCCCCAAGATCAAATTTCTTTCCGTCGATCACGATAATTTTTTCAAAACTGTCCTTGACCTTTTGGCTAGAAGCAAAGTTTAGTATCTGTTCTAGGGAATCTTTTACGACGCTCAGCAGAGTAAAAACGCTAAAAAACAAAACAAATATACAACAAATAAAAGTAACTGTAGGCTGTAAAAGTTATTTTCAAAATACAAACAAATGCCACATTTGTTTGTATTTTTAGACCGTTACAACCGCTATTTATTAGAAATCAATAGTTTTGTCACAGGAACATAGGAAAAAAAATGGCCGATTTTTTTTTGGGGGGGGGGGTGCTAACGAATGAACGTGAAGACACCATTTTGAATTTAGTGAAAAAAAAAACAATTTTTTTTTTTTGCATCTAATGAAAACCCATTTATAATACGTAAAAATAAAAACAAATTACATAGGTAAGTAGAAAAATATCTATTCTCGTCGTAGGTCATCTCAAATTTTTTAAATTCTTCTGTTTACAATTACCTATCATATATATTTTTAAAATTTGGTTCATGAATTGCCATATTTCACAAGTGTCTTTAAATGAAAATAATTGCTCGTTTTCCGTAATTGTCGGTGTACAGTAATACTTTTCAATAGCAAGTAAAGTTTGGCTGTCAGTTTATAATTGTACACCGAAAAAAAAATTGTCCCGTAAGAACATGCAACATGGTCAAAACTGATCCCCCTCCTAAAATCTCAAATATTTGAAAAATATTCCCCCAAAACCGGGAATTCTCTCGCAACATGATAGGTAATTGTAAACAGAAGAAGAATTTTTAAAAATTGAGATGGTCAAAAAGAGGGGTGTACGTTGAATTTACATTGAAAACTGATCCCCCCTCCTAAAATGTAAAGTATTTGAACAAATCTTTCCAAAACCGCGGAATTTTTTAGCAGCCTGATATGTAAGTGTACACCGAAAAAAGAAGTGAAAAACGGACTATGGTAAAAGACGAACCAATACCAATTTTTGTTGTTTATTTTTTTAATAGATTAATTGTTTTTTGAAAAATCAATTTTTGACAATTGTAACAAATGTTGGTTTTTTTTCTTTTGAAAAAGAAAAAAACACATTTGTTACAATTTTCGTTTTAAAAAAAAGCTTTATTTTACAAAAAAAATGATTCTTTCTATTTTTGTAAATATATTTATTCAATTTTGACCCTCAAAAGGGGGGGGGGATCACATTTGTAACATTTTTCGTTTCAAAAAAACCTGTTTATTTTCTTTAATAAATTAATTGTTTTTGGCTCTTCAGAAAGGTTCGCGATCTCGCTGAATTCCGGGTTATCGTGCAGTAAATTTCAAGTACGGATGATCATAAATGATAAAAGAAACTTTTTTCTTTTTTTTTTTAATGGAAAATTTAGAATTGTATTTTTAGTATAATAAAATAAGTTGCTTTTAATGAAAATATAACAAATCTGGTAAAAACGTATTGTAGTATCCATATTTTGGGAGGCTCTGCGCATGCGTCAGATTCATTCATAAAAAAGTCGTAGTGAGTGATTCAAACCAGCGCATGCGCACACAATTCAGTTTGTAGGAAAAAAACGTGTTTCATTTTTTGTTTTAGATAAATAAAAAAAACACGCGTTTCTTTCGTGTTTGTTTTCATTTTCAGTTTTTATTCTTTACACCTTTCGTTTTCTTCACTTTTAGCGTGTTTATTTTCAGCAATAGTAACTTAATTGTTAAAAATGGCCACTTTTTGTTTTAGCGTGTTTGTTCTCATTCTGTTTCCTCTGTGCATGCGCTGGTTTGAATCACTCACTACGACATTTTTATGAATTAATCTGACGCATGCGCAGAGCCTCCCAAAATATGGATACTACAATACGTTTTTACCGTCTTGTGAAACAGCAAAATAATGTTTTGATTTTTTATGAAAATACAATAAAATAGCTTAGTATTTTAATAGTAATTTTTAGCGCAAATGTATTTTTTGTATTTTGCGAAACAGCAACATAACTTAAAGTATTTAAAAAGAATAATAAAAGCGTATACAATAAAGAATATTGCCGAAATTAACTCAAAACTTTATATCAATTAAAATTAATTCAAAACTTTAGGATCTTTTTAAGGGGATCCCTGCCACTAAATATAGACCCGCTATTCAAGGGAGACCACTTTTGCTTTAAAAAATTAACAAAATAAGAATGTAAGAGGCTTGTTTGTTTGTTTTTTTATTGAGGGGGATAAAATGGTGTTAAATCAGTTATGATTTGCGCGAATAGGTCAGTTCCCCGGTATCGTTGCCTTCACACGAACTCGCAGAGGTAGCTGTCAACAAGCGTGCGATAGGAAATTTTGGCCAACTAGGAAAATTCGGCAATTGTGACCAAGTAGGAAAATTCAGCGGTGCTACGGTACGAAACGGGTACCCAGATTGTTCGTCAGCAAACAGGAAGTCGCGTCGGGTATCTTTCAGAATGATCAGTACAGTCGCGGACGGGGTCCAAAAAACTAACGAGAACGGGGTTATAAAAATAAATATGCAACAAGTGAGTTTAACCTACGTCGAGAAGAGATATTTGTCTACTTACCTATGATATTTGTTTGTATTTTTACGTACTATAAATGGGTTTTTATTAGATGTAAAAAAAAAATTCTTGTTCATTTTCAACTAGTACTTTTTTCTATACAAGATGGCGTCTTCTACTCACTCTCTTACGAGCAAGCGCCATTTTGTATTTGCAAGTTTGTGTTACAAAACTATTGATTTCTACTAAATAGCAGTTGGAACGGTTTAAAAATACAAACAAATATCACAGGTCAGTTTTAAATTAACTTTTATCGACGACAGTTACTTTTATTTGTTGTATATTTGTTTTGGTGCAATTTTAGTTAAAGGGCGATGCAGTTAATTATTTTCATGTAAAAGCATTATTTTGTACTTACTCAGTCATATTTTATCTCTCACGGCACGAAAAAGAATTTTAAAATATCAAGCAGAACTTTAATTAAAACGATTTTTCCATTTCCATAAGGGAGATATGAAACGTCTAGTCGCTGCCATTTTCGGAGTGGCCGGTTAGCTAACTAAGGGCAGATAAGTGTCGCGAAATTGGGTCCCCTAGGTAGGCACGTGTGACCTAATTAGTACTTTTGAAGAATTTCTCTGAGAATGGACGTGAACGCATTAAATTTGTAGGATTTGGTATATTTGTGCATGAAGCCGGCGAAGACTATTGATTTTCTGCAATCGCAGGAATTAATAGCTGGGCGAAAGAGATGTCGGTGTGGCAGAGACATGCGTTTTGTTCCTAAAAACAATGTGGACGGCTTCACCTGGCGATGTGGAAGACTCAGCTGCCAACGTAAAGTGTCGATTAGACATGGTAGTTTTTTTTTAAAAATTCAAAACTGCCATTGAATGATTTACTTATATTCATCTATTTATGGGCGTACGGACGTGCAACGTGCGCCACTGTTAAACAAGAATGCAGGATGGGGTCGGGACGCACAATTGTTGATTGGCGCATGTTCATGCGCGATATATGTGTTCAACATTTCCTGCGACATCCACAAATTCTTGGCGGTGAGGGATGCACCGTCGAGATAGACGAAAGTTTATTTTGTCGCAGGAAACATAACACGGGACGTGGCCGCGCCAACTTTGGGTGTTTGGTGGCTATGAGCCAGCGACCAAATCTGGATTTTTGGTTAGAGTTGAAGCCAGAGATGCCGCCACATTAATTCCGCTGATAAAACAATACATACGCCCAGGCACCACGATTGTGTCGAACTGTTGGCGTGCCTACAACAGTCTACACGCGGAGGGTTTCCACCACCTGCGTGTAAACCACAAATACAACTTCGTTGACCCCATCACCCGTGCCACAACCAATCATGTGGAAAGGATGTGGCACGAAGCCAAAAAAAGAAATAAGAAGGAATGTGGAACACGCAGGAATATGGTGGATTCGTATCTTGCGGAATTTATGTGGCGACAAAAATTCAGGAACAATAAACTGGGTGCCGTTTTCAGGGAAATAGCAGAACGGTACCCAGTTACCATGTAAATATGAAAAAAGAAAAAAAAAACAAGAAAATTATATCGTGGAAAGTATCCCGGTGAACAAATTAAAAATAATTATTTAATTTTCTATTTTTTTTATTTAATACATATATATTTTATTATCCATATTTGGTCGCTGTTACCATGTAAATATGAAAAAAAAAAACAAAAAAAAAAAAACAAGAAAATTATACCGTGGAAAGTATCCCGGTGAACAAAGTATTTAATTTTCTATTTTTTTTATTTAATAAATATATATTTTATTATTATTGCTTATGTGTTTCTTTCTTTTTATAATCCTAACAATAAAAACGGAGTTAATGCCCTTGTCTATTCTATCGACCGCTCACAGCCAAAATGTCGGCTCGGGCGCAAATACGGTTGTACATCGAAATGGAAAAATCGTTCTAATTAAAGTTCTGCTTGATATTTTTAAATTCTTTTTCGTGCCGTGAGAGATAAAATATGACTGAGTAAGTACAAAATAATGCTTTTACATGAAAATAATTAACTGCATCGCCCTTTAACTAAAATTGCACCTATTTTTAAATAAATTACTTGTTTCATGAAAAAAAAGATCCTTTCGTTGCCGGTATTTTTGAAAAAAGTTTTGCGCCCGGTATTTTTGGGGAAAGGGACAAAAAAGCGGTGCCTTTAATATGACGCGACTTCCTGTTTGCCAACGAAAAATCTGGGTACCCGTTTCGTACCGTAGCACCCAACCCTTTAATTTCGTAACGTAATTACGAACCGGGTTGAAATAACATTATTTAGAAAGCCATTCTTAACATGGAGTGAGGGGGGCTTTGTTAACTATTCTGTACTTTCACCTAACAATTTAATAAACGAAAGATATCGTAAAAATTTAATTTAACTTGAAAATCTTATCTAAAAAATAGTCCGGTTCCTAAACTGCACAAGTACAAAAAAATAATATAAAAAATGTTCTTCACTAGGAGGGAGGTAGCCCCGTATTTACAAGTATATCTCCTGTAAAAACGGTTCTAAAATCTATTTTCAATCGATATTTATTCGATAATTGCCGAATTTTCCTACTTGGCCAAAATTGCCGAGTTTTCCGGGCACCGTCCACCTGTTCAATTGGAATGGAAAAATGGCTGTTCATGCGCCCAGCATGGGGATTCTTGATAATTGGTGAAAAATAAGCAAAATAGTGTTAGAAACACAACCAATAAATGTCACCAATTGTAGGAAAATGTAATGTTATACCAGTATTTTGCTTAATTTTCGTTTTTTTGAGCGATTATCGAAACTGTAATTTCAGCCATTTTTTTTTTCCATTCTAACTGAACAGGTGGACACCAGGTTTGTTTTGACCAAAAATCTCTTTAAAATAAGTTAAAAGACAAATAAACTTATCCAGGTTAGTAGAAGAGTGGATATATCAGAAATATCAATTCTGAAATTGTTTTTAAGCTTTTCAAATGTTTATTTCGTTCAAAGCTGGTAAAGACGGCTAAAAAATAATTGAAATTTAAAAAAATGTTCAAAAGTATACAGCTGCGTTTGGTATAAGTAAATTTTTTGGTTTGTATGTTTACGGTTTCTCGACTGCTGTGCACTTTTACCCAAAATACGGGTATATGTTACGACGCTCAGCAGAGGCGCGAACGGGGTCCAAAAAAAGAACGAGAAAGGGTTTAAAAACATAAATTTGCAACAAGTGAAGTTGACCTACGACGAGAATATATATTTTTCTACTTACCTATGTAATTTGTTTTTATTTTTACGTATTATAAATGGGTTTTCATTAGATGTAAAAAAAAAAAATTTCTTGTTTTTTTTCCCACCGTTTTCACAAAAATCAATATGGTCGCTCCTAGTGCATTCGTTAGTAACCCCCCCCCCAAATCGGCCATTTTTTCCCCAAGTTGCGGTGACAAAAGTATTGATTTCTAATAAATAGCACTTCAAACGGGTTTAAAATACAAACAAATAGCACATGCAAGTTTGAAACTAACTTTTACAGCTTACAGTTACTTTTATTTGTTGTATATTTGTTTTTTTAGTGTTTTTACTCTGCTGAGTCTCGTAAAAGATGCCCCCAAAATACTATTTATAAAAAAATAAAAAAAAATAAAACGGTAAAGTTTTAAAAAGAATTATAAAGAGAAGCAAACATGAAAGTATAAAGACTCCTGGACAACGCCAGGTTGGTACACCTACTTTTAAATTATAAATTCACATGATTTTAAACAGTAAACACAGGTTAGCTATTTGGGATTTTATTAATTTTAATTTATTTTTTTAAAAAACTGGTTTCAAGCAATTTTCTTTCTTTTTTTTTTGTGAATTTGTTTTTTTTCAATCCGGGGTATTCATTTTTTTGGTTAAAAAACAAAAACAAATGTATTTGAAGAAATGTATTCAATAAATATAGGGTTTTGGAAAATATAAATGCTAGATTTTTATTTCAAAGTTTGGTGCTTTAGTTTCGCTTCGACGTGTATAAACTTTATGTACTTACGTGGTAGCTGAAAAGAAGACTACACCAAAAATTACGCAAATTCAACCAACATTTATTAAATTTAAAAAAAAAAAACCCTGTTTTTATCTATCGTAATTATAATTTTTTTCCGAAACTGGTAAAAAAAAAAAAACTTGAGACATCGAAATTAGTAAAAAAAAATATTTGAGACATCTCCCTTGCCGAAATGGTTAAAAAAAATGGCATACGATAGATAAAATCGTGTTTAAGCGTATTTGTTGTTAATTCAATAAATACTGGATGAATTTGCGTAATTTTTTCTGTACAATCTTCTTTTCAGTTAGCACGTAAATACATAACAAAGTTTATACATTTCTTTAGCAATTTTTTAAGAGATGCCTAACGTGTCGAAGCGAATCTAAAGAAGCACCAAAAGTTTTCTTTTCAAACCTAGAAGGTCCACCCTCCCAGGCTTAACCTTCTCTCTGAGAAGGGGTTTATTTTATTGTTAAGCGCCTGGGGCGCTGCTAACAGGAAATGCTTCTATTAAATATTACATTTTTTTTACATAAATGAGTGGGTAAACCCAAATAAATTGTTTTTAACTACTTTCTCCCACTGTATTCCTTTGAAAATAATTTATGATGGCAATTCGGCTGCCATAAGTCAGCTGCGAATAGACAGAAGTTTATAGAGTCAAGAAATAATTGTAAGGCAGTGTTAGGTGAAGCGAAGCGAAGGTATACAGAGGTAACCAAAAAAAACGCATTCAGTCACAGAAACTAGGTACTCGCGATTTCTGGAAAAATCTACAATAGTGTGATGAACAATGGGCAATACATGATTCCCCCGCTAACAAACCACAAGGATGTCGTTTGCACGGCAACTGATAAGGCTGAACTACTTGCCCAGCGTTTCGCCTTAAACTTCACTTTGGACTCAGTAAACCACCCCCTCCCTAAATTTCCATTGCGGACCGAAGCCACACTTGAAAACCTGGTCGTCACCCCATCCCAGGTCAGAGACATAATAAAAAAACCTTGACACCTCCAAAGCTTGTGGGCCTGATCTTATACCTGTAATAGTAATAAAGAAATGCTCTGCTGAACTGGCCCCTGTCCTCTCTAAACTCTACAATAAATGCCTAGATGAATCTTGTTTCCCCAATAGCTGGAAAATTGCATCTGTGGTATCAGTCTTCAAAGATTTTTGGGAATAGAACCGACCCTCAGAACTACCGCCCAATCAGTCTACTGCCGATCTTTGCTAAAATCTTTTAATCCATAATCAATCTAGCGATAATCCGGCACTTAGTTAGTGCCAAACTTCTTTCTGACCACCAGTATGGATTTAGACAAGCACGATCTACTGTGCATATCCTAACGGTCATCTCTGAACGCATATATCATACATTGGAAAAGGCAAGTGAAGCTAGGGCAGTAGCGCTTGATATATCCAAGGCCTTTGATAAGGTATGGCATAAAGGGCTTTTTCTAAAAATACGCTCATACGGTATTACTGGTCAATTACTTAATATAATTAGATCCTTCCTAAACAAAAGAAAGATCCCGGTTGTCCTCGGTGGCCGTTCATCTAAGCAACATGACACAAATGCTGGTGTACCCCAGGGATCCATCCTTGGACCTTTACTGTTCCTGATTTTCATAAACGACCTCCCTGATGACATTGAGTCTGAGATGGGTTTATTTGCTGACGACACCACGCTTTACTTTCATCATGTGGGTAAAACGGACGCGATCATATCCGAGGCAATGGCTGAATCTTTAGAAAATGACCTCCAGGCTGTAGTGGATTTGGGTCATAAATGGTTGGTAACTTTTAATGCTGCAAAGACGAAGCTCCTTTCCTTCAATAACTACAAGAAACCTCTCCAACCACCGATTATCATGGCAAATAACACCCTACCTGAGAGTTCATCATTCAAACTCCTCGGCCTAACCTTCACAGGTAACATGAATTCGAACAAATACATTGAAGATATTGCCAAGGCTGCCGCAAAGAAGGTTGGCTCCCTCTACTGTGCTAGTAAACTCCTCACACCTGACATTATCCTGTATCTCTACAAAGCCACCGTCCGCCCATGCATGGAGTATTGTTGCCACATCTGGGCTGGTGCATCATCTACTAATCTCTCCCTCCTTGACAAAGTCCAAAAAAGAGTCGCCAACCTAATAGGTTCTTCACTGTCAACCAAGCTCCAGTCCCTGTCCCATCGCCGCAATGTAGCATCCTTGTGCTTGTTTTACAAATACTTCAATGGATTATGCTCCGATGAATTGGCTGCTCTGGTGCCCCCTCGACGTAAATTCACTAGAGCAACTCGACAATCGACTAAATCCCATCCATTCACTGTGGAGGTCCTATGGCCGGAGGGAAGAACAAAGGATTTTAACCACAGTGGCGAAGGATTCCAGACAAATGGTTATGAGAGAATGAATCCCCCCGTTGTGAGAGAGATGCCTTTGTAGCGGCATGTCATCCCACTGTTTTGGACGTGGCCCGATCACTTGTGGCCTAGTCGAAATGGCCGGACCACGTGTAGATATAATTAAGAGGTTAGGACAAACAAAGGGAAAAGAAAGAAAACATTATTATTATTATCATCTAAAACTTATATTAGAAAGAAAGCGAAGGAATGAGAAAGCTAAACACACAAGAATGGTATTTTATAAAAACTATTAATAAAGAGGAAAACATTTATTTGAAACAAAACAATTTATTTACTAAAACATTTATATGCGGTGCGTGTTTGCTGTATTTTTGTGTGGCAATCGTAATGTGTATGTTTGAAGAAAAGTTCGTCATTCGATTTTTTTTCTCCCCCACACTGCTCGGTCGAGCCGGAGGGGGGGGGAGTTTCGACGATCTCCCTTCTGTGTGCGTTCTCCCAGAACACAGAAGAGAGAGAGAGAGAGAGAGAGAGAGAGAGAGAGAGAGAGAGAGAGAGAAAAAAAAAAAAAAAAAAAAAAAAAAAAAAAAAATGAAGTGCGTGCCTTTTTATAGATACTCAAACCACGCGTAGTGAAGCTGACCTGATTGGCCGGAACCTTCTGGCAACGTGATATTGCGAGATCAGCCCCTGTTCTCTATCTAAGAGACGAAGAAGGACTGAGCAAACAAAGAAAGAAAGGTCGCACATATATCCCCTTAGTTGTGGCGTCTGCTACAGTCCGCAGATGCCGGAGAGCTTTCTACTCAAATAGCTTCTTTCCTCGTGCTGCTGGCCTCTGGAACTCCCTCCCTTCCCCCTGTTTCCCCAATGGTACTGACATGCAGAAATTTAAAACTAATGTAAACAGACATCTCGCTGCACAGATCCCAATTCAGGTTGACCCTCCTCCCCAACCTTATCCCTTTTCTTTCTTCTCAGTAGATCCTTATGTCTACAGTGGCGGCCTGCCTTGTCTGAGGTGAACTATGTTAAAAAAAAAAATTTTTAAACAAATTCTTGTTGAGCCGTCCTCTTAAATAGTCACTTTCTGACCAGTGACAACCATCGTTACTAATCCCTTCGGTGTTTCACCGTCTACATGTCAAACTCAATAACCCTTATCCTCGAGTGGCTTGTGGGCCTTGGTAGACGGTTTGGAAATTTTATTTCCTTCCCTGATTAAGCAGTGCTGGGGGAGGTCAACGTTTCTGGCTGATGTGTCGGCTCACCTGTCATTTTTTTTTTTTTTACTCACTCCCACAGCGGTAAGATGTGACACCAGTTAGAAAGTGCCAATTATATACATCAACAGATTTTTGTAAATGGAAAATCGAGAAAAACGAAATTTTATAACAGAACATTTTTATATCGATAATTTTATAAGAATGTAAAAGTTATTTTCAGTCAAGAAGTGTTCATTTAGAAAAGTTTATTCAAACTTGTGTTTTCGTAGAGAAAGTTCAATGTAATTCTTCTCTGCACCCTCTCTCTCACAGACGTGATGTTGCTAGTCTCAGTCTTTTCTATAAATACTATTATGGCATGTGTTCTTTAGAATTGTGTGATCTATTCTCTGCTTCCCTTGTTTCAGCTCGTTTGACTCATTGATCTAGTGGTCTCCATCAATTCACTGTTTTGATACCTCATTGTAATACAGCTTCCTATTCTAGTAGTTTCTTTCCAAGAACAACAGGCTTGTGGAACTCTCTTCCTGCTCACGGTTTTCCTCCTACCTATAGCCTAGGTCTTTTCAAGACTATGGCCAATAGGCATCTCCTGTCTTTGCAATAATCATATTTCGTTCTTGTAAACTCCTTACATCAAGTGGCTTCATGCCTTGTCTGAAGCGATTTCCATTAAAAAAAAAAGAAGAGACATGAGGCTTTGAGATGTGTATTTCTATATGTTTGTAGTGTGAGTAATAGGCAGCTTCTTCCGGTGTAATAGGCAGTGTATCTGGTCTTCTTCCGATGTCTGCCGATCTGGATCTGATTTTGTTTGTCAAGTTCCATGTTTTTATTGTTTTATTTTTTTAAATTTAACATCGGCTTGTTAACTTCATGTTTCAAAATCTGGAATCATTTTCATTGGCCGAAAATGACGGGCTGGTGACTTCGTGCGAAAACTCTTAATTTGGAAGTGAAGAGTCAGTGGCTATTGAAGCCAATAGCTTTTTGGTGTTCGTTCGAATCCCATTTCCCTTCACCACAAGATATCCCTCTTTTCTACTGCAAAAGCCAAGTATTAATCCCTTTCGGGGTCTGGTTCGGTACCTTATTTCCTGTGTATAAACAAGATGACTGGCCACTGATTACTTTACTCACAACCAATAAGTACGGTAACTTAACATACTTATATCTTCTATTAAATATTCATTTTTGGCGCTTGTGAATAAAAAGGCCCCTGTAAAATAAAATTACAGCAAAACTTAATGAGGTTCCTACTTGTTATTGAAAAGTATTACCGCAAATTACGGAAAATGATCGAGTATTTTTATTTATGAAATTCAACTATGCATCGTAGTTCAGAGAAGTCCGCTATTATCAAATGTTCGTCTTAGTCCATGATTCAAAACTTACTGATTGTTTCAACAGCGTAAAATAGCGAAATTAATTTTATTTCTTATTAAAATTTTACTTGATCATTTTCCGTAATTTTCGGTGTACGGTTATATTTTTCAATACCAAGTAAGTACTACATAAAGTTTTGTTGTCATTTTATTTTTAACTGCCATATTTCACAGCTGCCTTTTTATGCACAGGCGCCAAATTTTTTATGCGCTTACCTCACAAATGAGTATTGATTTACTCCTCTCCAGGAGTTAGGCACAAGGCCAGTTTTTATCTTACTCCCACAAGTAAGATGTGACCCAAGGTCGGGTCGGGAAAGTGGGGTTTAAAAATTGCCTGGGCAGACCCGTCGACATTCCCCGGTAGGGGCGCCTCAGGCAGTAAGCAATAAACTTACTCCTCCCGAAAGAGGGGAGGCGAAGCCTGGGAGGGTGGACCTCCTAGAACTTCACAGGACGGACCCATAGATGGCGTAAATCAAGCCCGGAAGGCCAAGACAATACCAGTCTATGAAGGTGCAGTATCCATCGGAACAGATACTACATTTTGATCTTAACCAAAAGGCCAAACCAAAATAAATAGTTTTTGACTAATTTCCAAACTATATTTCCATTAAAATAATTTATGTCACCAATAGTAAGAAGACCAGATACACTGCCTATTACACCGGAAGAAGACCAGATACACTGCCTATTACACCGGAAGAAGACCAGATACACTGCCTATTACACCGGAAGAAGATTAGATACACTGCCTATTACACCGGAAGAAGACCAGATACACTGCCTATTACACCGGAAGAAGACCAGATACACTGCCTATTACACCGGAAGAAGACCAGATACACTGCCTATTACACCGGAAGAAGACCAGATACACTGCCTATTACACCGGAAGAAGACCAGATACACTGCCTATTACACCGGAAGAAGACCAGATACACTGCCTATTACACCGGAAGAAGACCAGATACACTGCCTATTACACCGGAAAAAAGACCAGATACACTGCCTATTACACCGGAAGAAGACCAGATACACTGCCTATTACACCGGAAGAAGACCAGATACACTGCCTATTACACCGGAAGAAGACCAGATACACTGCCTATTACACCGGAAGAAGACCAGATACACTGCCTATTACACCGGAAGAAGACCAGATACACTGCCTATTACACCGGAAAAAAGACCAGATACACTGCCTATTACACCGGAAAAAAGACCAGATACACTGCCTATTACACCGGAAGAAGACCAGATACACTGCCTATTACACCGGAAGAAGACCAGATACACTGCCTATTACACCGGAAGAAGACCAGATACACTGCCTATTACACCGGAAAAAAGACCAGATACACTGCCTATTACACCGGAAGAAGACCAGATACACTGCCTATCACACCGGAAGAAGACCAGATACACTGCCTATTACACCGGAAGAAGACCAGATACACTGCCTATCACACCGGAAGAAGACCAGATACACTGCCTATTACACCGGAAGAAGACCCGCTATGGTTTTGAGTAAAAAAAAAAAGAAAAAAAGAAAGTTGTTTGAAAGCAATGAAACCCTGCCAAAACTTATTACTTCTCTGCACTTCTCCACTGGCTGCAGTTTTCAGCCAGAGACTCACAGTCTGCTGGGTCGATGCCATGTGCCCTCATGTCTCGTTTGCAGACATCCTTGAGTGTAGGACTGGTCTTCCTGCTGGTCTGGAGCCGGTTGCGAACTTAGTTAATGGAATGTCCTTGGGAATCTTCTTATTGTCCATTCGCCTGGCATGGCCAACTTACGAACCTTTAGTTTGACTAAATCATTGGTTTGGAAGGAGATCAGGTTGAAGAAGGTTACTTGGTAGAGTGAAGCGTGTCTGGCCACATCTGACTGAAATTGAATATTGACTAAGAAAGGGGGCACCATCTTCCAAGAATAACAGCAATGTCTCCACTAATTATGCATCAACTTTTGTTCAAGGGAAAACTGGAACATAAAGAGAGTTGTTTGGTAGGCTGGCTTTTGTCGATAACAGAATGCTGTATGCTGGAGTTCCATCTCGACAGGCCGCTTCTAGCGAAGAGGCGAGAACAAGATAATATGCCCTATCGTAAGGCAATCGACTCTGGAACTAGATTGAATCATCCTTTGGCGCCAACTCGCTGGGCGTGCATTGATCTGTTGCGACTGTGCAATCGTCTCCTAACGCCAACGCAGTAATATTGTTAGATAATGGCCCTATGGGAATGGACGTATCTGTTGGAGATCGGGTTTGACTTGAGTGAATTAGCACGGGGCAGTCGAGTGCAGAACAGGGCTTGTTCTCACAGTCGGAGCTAGCAGACGTGACAAGGTTATGTGTGACGAGACCTCAGATCAAGAGTCAGTCTACACCTGCGAGAGGCTCTGTGACTTCGCGGGCCCTGCGTGGGAAACAAAGGGATCTGTGACGTCACTCGTTCTCGCGAGAAGCAAGTTTTTAGAGTCTGATTCGTAGAGCGAACTGAGAGGACATGCGATTCACAATGTGAAGACAAGCGCGAGAATCCTTTCCCACCCCTCTCTATGAATAGTTAAGAAAACATTAATAACTAACTACGATAAAGTAGGATTTGCTCTCTTAGTCTCTATTTATGGTGAATTTCCCCCAGATGAAATAACAATGCTTGAATAAATGAATTAAATTCAACAGAAGAGTTTGTCTTCCGAGTGCAGAACATGGCTTTTATTGCAGACAACAGACGACCACTCACTGGACGACACGACCAACCCTCAAGCACGACGAGTATACTGCCGCGGTCCAGGCAGGAGTAGTATGCAACAATATAAGTCTAGTCATCATCGCGCATGAGTGAAGCCAAATCACAACTCAATATACCGCAAGATATTGTGCATGCCTATTAACAAAATAGATCTGTCACGCAATTGCTACAAACTAACCAACCAATATGCTGAGGTTTTCTACAAACAAAAATGCAATTTTCTGATCCATTTTTTTGCCTCTTCCTAGAATTTCTAGAATCTGCTACCAAAATATTATAGTCATTTCCGGTATATTGATGATGTACTCATTTATGTATAAATATTTTTTATTCATTTTTTTTTATATTTCAGAAGAGTCCCGAAATCAAGAAGTTGGCTTTCTGGTGGAAAGATGATAAAAATGAAGTTAAATGGACATTTGGTGACCTTCATCGGCAATCAAATCAGTTGCGTTTTTTTTTATTTTCAATTTTTTATTTATTTTGAAATGTTTTCCTTTTATTTGCACTTTTGTACATTTCAGTAAAAAATATTTAACTTTTGTACGTTTGGGTACAAAATATTTAACTTTTGTACGTTTGGGTACAAAATATTTAACTTTTGTACGTTTCGATACAAAGTATTAAACTTTTGTACGTTTCGATACAAAGTTTTTAACTTTTGTACGTTTCGGTACAAAATATTTAACTTTTGTACGTTTCGGTACAAAGTATTTAACTTTTGTACGTTTCGATACAAAGTATTTAACTTTTGTACGTTTCGGTACAAAATATTTAACTTTTGTACGTTTCGGTACAAAATATTTAACTTTTGTACGTTTCGGTACAAAATATTTAACTTTTGTACGTTTCGATACAAAGTATTTAACTTTTGTACGTTTGGGTACAAAATATTTAACTTTTGTACGTTTGGGTACAAAATATTTAACTTTTGTACGTTTCGGTACAAAATATTTAACTTTTGTACGTTTCGATACAAAGTATTTAACTTTTGTACGTTTCGGTACAAAATATTTAACTTTTGTACGTTTCGGTACAAAATATTTAACTTTTGTACGTTTCGGTACAAAATATTTAACTTTTGTACGTTTCGATACAAAGTATTTAACTTTTGTACGTTTGGGTACAAAATATTTAACTTTTGTACGTTTGGGTACAAAATATTTAACTTTTGTACGTTTCGGTACAAAATATTTAACTTTTGTACGTTTCGATACAAAGTATTTAACTTTTGTACGTTTGAGTACAAAATATTTAACCTTTGTACGTTTGGGTACAAAATATTTAACTTTTGTACGTTTGGGTACAAAATATTTAACTTTTGTACGTTTCGGTACAAAATATTTAACTTTTGTACGTTTCGGTACAAAATATTTAACTTTTGCACGTTTCGATACAAAGTATTTAACTTTTGTACGTTTCGGTACAAAATATTTAACTTTTGTACGTTTCGGTACAAAATATTTAACCTTTGTATGTTTCGGTACAAAATATTTAACCTTTGTATGTTTCGCTACAAAATATTTAACCTTTGTACGTTTCTGTACAAAATATTTAACCTTTGTACATTTCGGTACAAAATATTTAACTTTTGTACGTTTCAAGAATCAAAATTATCGAAGACTCTGGTTTAATGTTTCGGAATTTTTCAGATGAGGGTTGATAATTTGTAGAATTTGGTATAATCGAACTACTGTTCTCATCTTGGGTGTTTTTATCACAACGTTTCGGCCGATGTAACCTCCAACCTTCTTCAGGTGTACCTTGTTGAACTCGGGAATCTTTCTGCCGAACTCGGGAATGTGGACGGAATTTTGAACGGAATCCTTTATTAAAAAGTGGATATAGTACTAAGTAAAATTCAGTTCTAAGTGACAGTCACCTGAAGGTTGAAGGTTCAATTCTCAGTGCGGACGATACAAAGAATTGCAAATTACTGAAGACTTCTTCCCAGTCATGGCAGATGGAACGAGAGCATGCTACCCCCGTGGATTTAATAAAGGGTTTCGTTCGAAATTCCGTCCAGATTTCCGAGTTCGGTAGACAGATTCCCGAATTCGACAAGGTACACCTGAAAAAGGTCGAAGGTTACATCGGTCGAAACGTGATAAAAACACCTAAGATGAGAATAGTAGTCCGATTATACCAAATTCTACACTTTGGTTTAAGTTTGGTTTATTCTTTTTACAGGGTGGCCAATATGCTATCAAATGAATGTGGTCTGCAAAAAGGGGACCGACTTCTCGTCATTTTGCCACGAATTCCTTCATGGTGGCTTATCAATCTAGCGGCCATACGTACTGGTAAGATTTTTTTCTATTTTCATCAATGCCGGATAAAATTGTCAAATTCACAAAGTTGTGCTACTAACATAATGCATAAAGCAAAAGTCGAGAATTAGATAAAAAAATGTCCCAACTCTGACTCCTGCAAAAAATGTCCCAACTCTGACTCCTGCAAAAAATGTCCCAACTCTGACTCCTGCAAAAAATGTCCCAACTCTGACTCCTGCAAAAAATGTCCCAACTCTGACTCCTGCAAAAAATGTCCCAACTCTGACTCCTGCAAAAAATGTCCCAACTCTGACTCCTGCAAAAAATGTCCCAACTCTGACTCCTGCAAAAACTGTCAACTCCTGATTCAAACTCCTCACATCAGAGGTAGGGAGTCGGCTGAATAAAAAAAGTAGACTCCTGACACTAACCCACCACCTCAGAGACTGAAAAAGAATTTGATTACAGAGGTGGAAGTCTTTAAAAAAATGACTCCTATTCCCCACCTCTGGTATTTATATAAAGAGAAGTCATTCAGATTTTCAAAGTTAGGCGCCCAAATATTCAATCCATCTGACATATTTCTATTTCATTCCGGCTAGCCTATTTTTTCGTTAGTTTTCCCCACTGTGCTATTGGCATGAATATATTTTATTTCAATTCAGTTTTTTTTCTGAAAATATCTTTTCAAGCTAAGAAAGATTATCGGGTGGAGACAGATTTGAGGTGCCGGTCAGCACAAAACCAAATGATACTAAAATATTTAAATTATCTTTTAAAATAATATTTACAAAATTAATCCATAATTTTCAATAATTTGGTGAATAAAATGTTTTTTTAAATTACTTTACAACTTAGGTATAATGATCACATGATGAAAATACAGAAATAGCACTACATTTATGGGAACAAAAGAAATTTTAAAAAATTATTAGCTCTAATATCAATCGAGAAATCTTAAAATGAACTCCTCTTTGCAATATAAATAGTAGGAACAGTAAATTATGTTTAGAGGAAAAATATCAAATCATAAACTTCAAAAAACATTATTTTATTAAACAAAAAACAAGAAGTTATAGCAAACTGCAGATGCATAAACAAATACTTGCTGATTAGGTAAAAACAACTAAAGAAAAAAATGCTCTCTCGCCATCTGTATCTATCTATCTATCTAGCTAGCTAGCTAGCTAAATCACAAACTTCAATTGCCTTGTCGGTGGGGTCATGAATTTGCTGACTGCAACCACATGCAGAAGTATACCCCCCCCCCCCAAAAAAAAAAACAAAAACAAGGCCACTTGTTGCCCGTGGATGGCGACCTGTGATGCCATAAGACGGGATCCTGGTGGCTAGGCATTCGTCAACCCTTAATTTAGCTAGACGAGAGATCGGAGAGGCTGATCTAATCAATCAGCTGGTCACGTCATGCCCAAGTACCTGTAAGTTCATCCCCAACTGTATTATTCTATCTGAGTATTCAAAAAATCAAAACCTTATTTCTACTTTTTATTTTTCTCCCCAAATAGATACTAAAAAGCGGTGGCTGAGGGCCAATTACGTTGAGAACAAAGAAGATTACCAATGCTAAAGGGTAATGTTTTCAAAGAGTAATGTTTTCAAACAAAGTAATGTTTTTCTTGGAGTGGTGCTTTCTGAGAGTAATGCTTCTCTCTCTCTCTTTCTCTCTCTCTTGATAGAATTTCCTTCTAAGAGCAATGTATTCTGAGAGAAATGTATTCTAGGAGCAGTGTATTCTGGTATTCTAGGAGCAGTGTATTCTGGTATTCTAGGAGCAGTGTATTCTAGGAATATAAATAATGATCGTACTCATAGAATTATATTTGATATTTGACAACTTTATTCAGCATTAAATAACCCATAGATGGTTGATATGCCGTAAAACAAAGCAAACCATAAACTTTAAAAACAATTTATCAACCATAAAACAAGAATTGATAGCGAAATGCAGACACAAACAAATACTTATTTTGCTACTTTAGCTCAGATTAAGTAAAAAAAAAATGTAGAATAATAAACAATTGTCGAAATTACTAACAATCAATGTTATATATAAAACAGCAGAAAATAATTGCCCATTAGTTGGGTGTGCGGCTGTCTTAAATAAGACAGAAATGCAATATAGGATACCTGACAGGGCGTCAATTTTCAGTGCAGAAGCTGCAGCTATATACTTGGCTTTAAAGATAATAAAAGGTAGTAGCACTGATAGATTTATCATCTTCTCTGACTCCCTATCTGTGCTCACAGCACTGAAGAACAAAAATCTGGATAACCCATTAGTCGTGAAAATCTTAAATAAGATCACCACTATTTATAATAAGAAAAAATGTAAAATCAAATTATGCTGGATACCGAGCCATGTCGGCATTTGTGGCAATGAAAGAGCGGATAAAGCCGCAAAAGAATCATTAAAAATGACACCCACCAATACTAGGATCCCATACACTGATCTTCGACCTTCTATTAACAGGATAATCAAAGAAAAATGGCAAGAATATTGGGATGAGTGCCAAAATAATAAGTTATTCAAAATTTGGCCAACTATAGATGAGTGGCCCCTGAACTATAGAAAAGCAAGAAGAGAAGAAGTTATAATAACCAGACTCCGTATAGGACACACGCATATCACTCATAAGCACTTATTGGAAGTAGAAGAGTCTCCAATGTGCATAGCATGTCAACAATCTTACACGGTCAAACATATATTAATAGACTGTCAAGATCTGCAACAAACTCGAAGCAAATATTACGACTCCAAAAATTTAAAAGATTTATTTAAAAACACAAATGTGACGAAAATCTTAGATTTCATCAAGGAAGTTGGACTGTTCCAAAAAATTTAATCACAAATTCTTGATTTCACTTTTCATTGTCTTTCAAGACAATGTGAAATAATTGGAATTGCATTTGACAACTTTATTCGGCATTACATAACTCATAGTTGGTTGCTATGCCGTAAAACAAACCAAACCAAACCAAGATGTTTGGTGTTGATAACAAAGGCATCAAAGTTCAAATAACTGACAACAATCAATCCACGTTGCTTTCGGTCGACCTCTCTTCATTTTCGGGTTAGAGCTTCTTTTAAGGCAATTCCGACTGGGGTATCTTCGCTCAGTCTTGTGACGTCATTCCCCGCGAAATTTGAACACGTTTTCTTGATTGTTTTATTCCACTTGTTTTTCTTGTGGTCGAGTTCTTTATTTGATATTTGTCATGAGGGAAGCAAGAACAAGGATTAACAAACTTTTCCATTACACTATCTTCCTCCGAGAAATATGGAACAAAATAAATAACAAATAAATGCTGAAACTTATTTTTATATAGGTATAATATTGAGTCCAGGCACCACCCAGTTGAGAGCAGGTGATATCAAACATCGTCTTAAACTGTCTGGAGCAAAATGTATTATTGCGGACAATTCTACAAGAGATCTGATTGACCAGGTAAGTTGAAAGTTTTGAAGGAGGTACTTTTCCACTTGAATTACTTCCATTTTGGAAAGTTCTTACTAAAATCATGTTCTTTTTTTTTAAAAACTTTGTGCTTATTTAGCATGTCAAGTGAATGAGACATATATATATATATATATATATATATATATATATATAGTGAAGATAGTACTATCTGTCATGTAGGACAGAAAAAAATGTTATATTTTGGGGGCAATATTTTTTTTAATTTTATAATTTTTTTTTTAATATTTAATCCAATCCTTCTGGAGAGCACATAGTAGTAAATAGTGGGGTAGTTGGATTGGAGATGTGGGTGGACTTATAATATAGATATATGTTAATGAAACAAAAATTCCACCATGAAAAGAGTCAATAATGGGACCTGAAGAAACAAAATATGTATAATAGCATAGAGAAAAACAACTTTGCCAAGATCTTTGTAAAACACAAAACAATGTAGACATAGACACAACATAAAACTAAATTGATTACAAAAGTGGTTAACAAATAGGGGGAAAATATAAAAAATATAAACGTATACAAAAATATTTTTAGAGTAGTGAGGGCTCATCAGTTGACTACCAGAGCGACTGTTTCGTGGATTTATATATATCCGGAACATTTTTGTTTTGGTTTTTAGGGAGATGGTATCTGATCAAAACTGCTGGGTAGCCATGAGAAAAAATACTGTTTTGTTTTAAATCCCCGTAATAGTTTTTCATGGTAAACAACTGATGATCCCGACAAAAATATTAAGACTAGCGTAAATTTGTGGGAGCAAACTAATACAGTAAAAGGTAGGTAAATCTGTAAGAATCAGAATGGTACAATTTTGCAGGAGAGACCCCGTAATGGTTGCCAACATCCCTAAGTAAAAGTGATATTATGGAATCGCCTGGATTCGAACTTGGCGCACCCAGGTCGTCAGTCCACATCGTTATCCACTTAACCACCGTCACTTCTCTAATACAGTGATTACAAGAGATTGATTGACTTACAGGGCAAGGAAATTTTCTCACAAAGGACTTGGGACAAAAAGTTGTTTTTTGTTTTTTTGGTTCATATAGTTCTAAAGGTTGAAAAACTTCCAAGACTAATATATATATATATATATATATGGGAAATGAAAAAGGAAAAACCAAGAGATATTTTTTATATATTCATCAACGTTTCGTCTTTATTGTAAGACTTCCTCAGGATGATAATTTTTAAAAAAATGTCATGCAAGTACATCAAAATATTGGGTTTTCCCCAGCCCCTCAAAATCCATGCTACACCTCACCACGATAAAAACCTCAGCACCCTCCTTCCCCCTCTCCCACCCTAAGACAAATTCACTAACACTTCTACTCCTCCCCTTTTTCACTCACAGCCATCCAAATTAATTTCACTCTCTGCCACTGACTGACTTCTCTCAGGCCGAACCTTGGTCCAGCGCTCTTAGTAGCTACGGCTACTTCTTTTTCTCATCAACCCATCATGTCAACCCAATATTTCGATGTACTTGCATGACATTTTTCTTAAAATTATCATCCTGAGGAAGTCTTACGATAAAGACGAAACGTTGATGAATATATAAAAAATATCTCTTGGTTTTTCCTTTTTCATTTCCCATTAAGTCGGATTACTCTCATCCTTCCTTTCTCATATATATATATATATATATATGGGAGGAGAAGGATGAAAGTAATCCGACGTGATGGGAAAATGAAAAAGGAAAACCAAAAAAAATGGATGTTTTTTATGTGTACATCAACGTTTCGTCTTTATTTATAAGACTTCATCAGGATGATAAAATAGAGAAAAAATGTCATGCAAGCACAGATACATGTAGGGTAGACATATTGGGAAAAATAGAATGAAATAGTGGCCAACTGCTGGGTGGACGTCCGTATTTCTATTTCTCCAACAAATACGGACGTCCACCCAGCAGTTGGCCACTATTTCATTCTATTTTTCCCAATATGTCTACCCTACATGTATCTGTGCTTGCATGACATTTTTTCTCTATTTTATCATCCTGATGAAGTCTTATAAATAAAGACGAAACGTTGATGTACACATAAAAAACATCCATTTTTTTTGGTTTTCCTTTTTCATTTTCCCATATATATATATATATATATATATATATATATATATATATATATATATGTTCAGTTAAAATTATTTTTAATAATTTCAATAGTTATTGCTACACTATTTGATAGTGTAGATAATTTATACTCCATCATTTACTGTGGTTATTTAAGAAAAAAATCAAATTTTTTTTCCAGAGCATATTACTTTATTATCCCTGGCTACGAACGTTTCAGAAATATTGATGGTCCAGTTATGTAGTAAATGCTTCGGGCAATGCAGCTTACTATCAACCCAAAACAGATTTCTTGGACCTTCTTTATCCCTTTCAATCCTAGTATTTTATCCATATAAGTTAAAAACGATTGAACCCTACTATTGGGTTGCCTCAAATACTTTTTTATAACCGGCCTGATGAAGAGATTTACCCAGTTTTGAAACTGATCGACGATCTGACTTGATTTTCATAAACTTCTTTTGCGTTGTCATCTTGTCTTCAAACATAACTGGACGATTAATATTAATAATAACGGGTAACAATATAAAATACATTTATACAGTTCAGATTGATTCAAATAGGAATCAATTTCCAAAGCAAAGAGGAAGCTCAATATATAAATATTTAATTAAAAAAATTTTCAACAGAGCTATTAATAAATAAAGTATTAAAAATTGCATTAAATCATAGAATGATATAACCTTGATTAAATACTTTGGTGTTGTTATAGATGACGCGCCTGATTTGTATGATAATACAAAAGGTACATGTTGTTATCAGAGAGACAAAAATGAAAGTTGAGATATATATATATATTCTAATCCATCAGCCGTAAAAATGAAAATATTAATATTTTTTTAATACTACTATTTCAAGTAAAACAGTACAATTGTGTCTAATATTTCAACTTACAAATGCTCAAAAATGATAATTTTTTAAGATGTCATCCTTAATTTTAATTTTCTAATTTCTAAAATTAAATAACACGGAGAGATCCTGATGATCAAGAGTGAAAACAGTGATCCGGTCTGATGGGAAAAAAAGACTTATGTGTAGTTTTCGTGAAAAGTGGTGTTGGCCAGAGTTATCTTCCTTGGAAATATTTGGTTTTAATGCTAGAAGGCTCTACTAGCGTGAAATTTTGTAATTTCGTTCTGCCCTCATGGTGGGAAATACTGAAATGAGACTCCCTCTTTCAAAGTGGTCGGACGTTGTCTAACCCGCTCTCATTTTGAGCATGCCTTTTAACCCCTACTTGTATTAGATTATCTTTCTGATAGAGTCAATCAACTCTCAGACCATAATCAAAGAACCAGATGATTTTTTAGTATATTATTCTCGGAATGGTATGTCGCCACCACTGAGATTCTGTAAGTAAATTCACATATTCCGTAAATTTACACACACTTTCTGTAAATGTAGGAGTTTCACATGTTGGCCGGTCATAATTCAGGAAGGGGACATTTTGTATTCAGAACTGTCCTCTTCCGGAAGACCTGCGCACGGGGTAGCGGCCTTTTCGAATCAGTCAACATGGGAGTCGGACGTTTGTTCCACTTGTGATGAACGTTGGCTCTGGGGCAAGTAGCTTGGCAAAAATAGATGTAAGCAACGCATAGTTCTCTAAACCTATTTGAATTTTTACTCTTTTATAATTTGTTTTGTTTTGTCTTAGAACATGTTTGTAAGACTTGTTTATTTTCATGTATTTCCAGTTTTACGGTGAAAAGATGTTATAGTTCAGCGTTGGCCACGTGCGCGCAAATAAATATATATTAATCAGTGTAATTCGTGTTCGAAATTTTTGTTACACTTTCATTTTTGACAACAACATATAGAACAATTGTAATTCTTCTTTAAATTTCATTTCTTAGTTACTTCCCTTGTCTATCTTCATGCATTTCATATCTTTCTAACCGTCCTTTTATGTTTGTTCCTGACAAACTGTTAATAAACTAAATGTTATTGTTAAACAACTGTTTCCCTTCTATCTTTTCTTTCTGACATGGTGTTATATTTGTTGATACATCAATGACGACACGCATGTGTATTATGAATGATAGTACACATGAACAATGGCTACCATGTGAATAGAGAATAAACACACCGAACACGTGGTCAGTTAAAATGATAAAATTGAATATTACTACTTTATACTGGTATTTAAGACTTCATAAACTTATAAAAAGAAATTATTATATGAATAGTAATTAATTAATACTTACTGTTAAACCTAACTGATAAAAGGTCATCTAGTTCAATTTATATATTAATAGCAACCATCTCTATAAATTGTAACAAAGGTAGTCCTCTCTCTCTCTCTCTCTCTCTCTCTCTGCATTTTTGTCTCCTCTCTCTCTCTTTTTGTGCATTTTTCTCCTCCCCTCTCTCTCCCTCCTCTCTTTCTCTTTCTCTGCATTTCTGTCTCCCCTCTCTCTCCCTGTGCATTTCTCTCTCTCTCTTTCTCTCTCTCTCTCTCTCTCTCTCTGCTTCCTCTGACAAAAATTTAACTTCCATGTATCTCTAATCTTGAGTGTTTTTTTAATACGTTTTGTTGTTGACATTTTTTTACTTTATAATTTAAAAAAAATTTTTTACTTTATAATTTTTTTTTATATAATTTTATTTTTCTGCTTATTTTATTATTTCTGGTCAAGGTTTCCGGGGAATGTCCCGATTTGCAGCACAAAATCTATGTAGGACCAAAATCTGACACAGGGTAAGTTCTAGCAAAGTTATTTATGTCAGCAAATGGATTCGGTTTCTTCGTATAGCGATGAGACAGGGGCTGGAGCTTGGTAAACAGTGTGGGACCTATTAGATGGATTTAAGTTTCTTTGCTTACGATTTTGCGCAAGCGAATTGTTTGGGTGTTTATATTCATTTTTGTCATTTTTATTCACTCCAAACAAGGGGGCAAATTGCCACTGAGACGTAAAATGCTACTGTGAATTAGGGGGCCACATTTATAGGGGCATCCTAAGTGGGGAGTTGTGCAGCGAGATGTTTGTTCACCTTACATTTAAATTTCTGCATGTTGGTACACTCGGGGAAACAAGGAGCAGAGAGAGAATTACAAATTTTGGTTCAGTCAGGAAAACAGTGGGAAGGGAGAGAATTACAAATTTCAAGGCAAAAAGCTATTGGAGTAGAAAGCCTTTTGGCATCTGGGGACCGCTACAGTGAAGGGGTGGAATTTAGCTGCATGTCGGGTTGGTCGGGGGTGTTTACGTCGAGGGGGGAACCAGAGCAGCAAGTTTATCGGAGCACATTCCATTGAAGTACTTGTAAAACAAGAACAGGAATACAACACTGCGGTGATGGGACAGAGGCTGGAGTTTGGTAGACAGTGTGGGACCTATTAGATTAGAAACTCTTTTTTGGACCTTGTCTAAAAGGGAGAAACTAGTGGTTGGTGCACCAGCCTAGATGTGACAACAATACTCCATGCATGGGCGAATGGTAGCTTTCTAGAGATATAGGATACTGGCAGGTGTGAGAAGTGTTCTAGCATGGTAGAGGGAGCCCACTTTTCTTTGCAGCAGCCTTGGCAGTATCTTCTATGTGTTTGTTCTAATTCATGTTACCTGCGAATGTTAAGCTGAGGAGTTTGAATGTTGGACTCTCGGGTAGAGTGCTATCAGCCATGGCAATTATTGGTTGCAAAGGTTTCTTATAATTGTTAAAAGAAAAGAGCTTTGTCTTAGTAGGATTAAATGTTACCATCCATTTATGTCCGCATTCCACTACAGACTGGAATATATTAATATATATTCCAAACCAAAATTTTATTTTCATTATATCTAACACTTAGGTGCATAGATCTTTGCAAATATAAATAATGATACAAAAATTATTTTAATAGCTTTATTAACCATTCGAAGTTCGTTGGAAATTATAAAATTTGCTTTCTTGTGTGCTATTGGCCAAGAAGCCAATTTTCACAATGTATAACTAAAAATGCAGGCTTTGAACAAGTGAAAAATCCTTACGAATGTAATGTCAGCTTGTGACAAATTAAAATTCATCGTAATGTAAGCAATAATTATTTGATCAAACCAGCAAAATCCCATTACCCCTTAAAAAAAAATCTGAAAAAATGATATTGAAATGCAACTTTGATTGTTCATATAATATTCATTTCAACAGCTAACACATTGAATATTCTTAGCATGATTCATAGCACAGTAGAGATCAAGCTAGAGTTTTCTTTTAATAGTAAATCAATAAAAGAAAACGCTCGCATTTTCTTTTATTTGTTGAAGGAAAGAAGATTTGTGTTAGCAGCATTAAATGTAACCATTCATTTATGACCCCATTCCACTACAGACTTTGGTTTGTATATGTGTGCACTCGTTTTGGCCACATATGGAGAATAGAGCGTGGTGTCATCAGCAAATATACCCATCTCGGACACAATTGCATCAGGGAGGTCGTTTATGAAAATTATAAAGGTCCAAGGATCGACCCCAGGGACACACTCGCATTAATGTCATGTTGTTTAGATGTATGGCTATTGATGACAACCTGGATCTTTCTTTTGGCTAAGAAGGATATGATTATATTAAATATTCATTCAGTAATACTAACCAATTAATTTTCATGAAAAGACCTTCATTCAGTAATACTAACCAATTAATTTTCATGAAAAGACCTTCATTCAGTAATACTAACCAATTAATTTTCATGAAAAGACCTTCATTCAATAATACTAACCGATTAATTTTCATGAAAAGACCTTCATTCAGTAATACTAACTAATTAATTTTCATAAAAAGACCTTCATTCAGTAATACTAACTAATTAATTTTCATGAAAAGACCTTCATGCCAGACCTTGTCAAAAGTTTTGGATATATCAAGCACTACCACCCTTTTACATACCTTGTCTAGTGTACTGTATATGCGTTCAGAGATGACCGTTAGGATATCCGTAGTATAACGGGCTTGCATAAATAAATACTGTTGGTCAGAAAAAAAGTTTAGCAGTAACTAGGTAGTGGACTATCGCTAGATTGATTAATGATTGAAAGAGTTTAGCGAAGAGCGGGAAGAGACTGATGGGTCGAAAATTTTACGGGTCAGTTCTTTCATCTTAATTCTTGAACACTGGTACCACAGAGGTCATTTTCCAACTATCATTGAAGCAAGATTCGGCAAGACATTTGTTGTAGAGTTCAGAAAGGACAGGAGTCAGTTCAGTAGATCATTTCTTTATTATCATAGTAGGGATAAGATCAGGTCTACATACTTTGGACGTGTCAAGGTTTTTTATGATATCCTGGTAATGATCAGATCATCGAATGTGGCTGAATTTGTAAAATCCAAGGTGGAGTTCAAGGCGAACTGCTGGGCAAGAAGTTCAGCCTCATCAGTTGCTGTGCAAGCGACATCATGGTGGTTAGATAGCAGAGGAATTGTTGATGGCCAATTATTCACTTATTTATTAAAGATTTTCCAGAAATCGCGAGTTTCTAATTTCTACAACTCGGTGCGTTTTCTGGTCATCTCGCTATACCTAGTCTTAGCTGCAGCTATTACACTCTTACATTGATTTCTTAATGCTATCATTTTTTGTCGATGGCGGTTTAATCAGCGGAATGCTTGCTGCCTATGCGCAATAGCAGCTGCACAGGTCGAAGTGAACCAGGTATTTAATTCCCTCCCACCGCAGGAATATGTGACACAAGGTCGGGAAGGTGGGGAGATCAAGCCAGCGCCCCTAAAGAAGAAGCACTCTGTCCTAGCAAAAATAGCCTGGGCAACCCCGTCGGCATTCCCCGATCAGGGCGCCTCAGGCAGCAAGCAATAAGCTTACTCCTCCCCAAAGAGGGAAGGCAAGGCCTGGGAGGGTGCACCTCCTAGGAAAACCTAGCACAGTATACCTCAGCCCGGCAGAAATGGCCCAGTTCCTGCTGGACTGATTGTCGAGAACGAATCCTCGACTGATATTACCCCATCCCGACGTCCTCAATCAACCAAAGTTAATGAGAGACTGAACAGGATGGGTCGAAGTGAACCATTCTGGAGAGTGGGGCTTGCTATAGAATTTCTGCATGGGGACATGTGCTTCTATGCTTGCTTTGACCCGTTCAGTTGCATCATTTACGCACTGTTCAACAGGGAGAGAAAAGTTTCACTCCATGGCGCGGCGTCTCTGATGTGATCTCTGATGGATTCCCAATTAGCCCTTTTGAAGTATCTCGTCATTTGGGCGACGGCTCTTCAGCTCGGAGTCGAAAGTTTAGGGTGATATCTACCATTATCACAAGGTGATCAGTGCTCCTAAGTGGGCTATGGGCATCCGTCACACAAGCTTCAGACAGTGTAGTTAAGAATAGGTCAGGAAGTGAGGCTTGCTGATCCTCACAATCTGGAAGGCGGGTCGGGAAAGTGACAGTCTGTGAAAGGGAATGTGCAATAGAGAAAATATACGTGCTGTTACCAGCTGCGTCAGAATAGCTGGAAAAACGAAGCTAGTTTTTGTGGCGGACATTAAATCCCCAAATCCATGTATTTGGGCGCTCGGATCTAGAGTGAAGCAGAGACATAGTTGAGCGGGGTTCTGGATGGAATGAGAATGGTAGATGAAATATAAGTAACTAAGTTAGAATATATATAATAATAAACGTATTAAGAAGGCTGGAGGCAATGCAGAGGGTTGGATTGATGAGAAGTTGGAAAGAACAAAAATAATCAAGCAAATTTTTCTTCATCCGGACAACACACACAGCTGACACCACACTTGCTGTTTATGTAAGATTGCAAAGAAAAATAAATATTAATTACTTAATACATTTATTACAATTCCCAGCAATGCTTCAAGCAAACTATCATTCTCTATATATGATAATATAAGTTGTACGGTTAATCTAAAGCAAATGTAGGCCTGATCATCTGATTCTTGACTGTTCTCTAGTCAAGGGGGGGGGTTTAAGAATATAAACTCTGTGGCCGTGCATATGTTTGTCAGAGTCTTTATGGCAGAGTGGGAGGTATCCAGTCATGTGAAAGCGATTGGATATGAATATGTACATTGGCCAGGCATGGAGTGCAATAAAAGAATGACCTTGAATGAGAAAAAACTCAGTTTTTAAGGCATCGGTCGAATCCATTCTATTCTAAGGATCAGACGCTTGGATGCTAAATGTTGCTCGATTTAAAAAACTTGATGGATCATACACCTGTTGGATACCTTACTTACCTTTGTGGGTGTATACATCGTTATATACCCCTCCATCTTGCAACCCAGGTTTCGCCACTGTTGACTTGGCGGCCTTCAGCCATTGATCGATAACTACATGGACGCTGGATTTGGTTTTTAAAATAGTTTATTTAACATGATAAATGAGACAGAAATTAACTGCATTTGTACGAGAGAGAGAGAGAAAGAATGAATTACTTGGAGAGAAAGAGGAACCCTTAACATCTTGGTCAAACCATTTTAAGCTATACTGCACTCCACCTATCTGGCCCCCTGACGGCTGGTAGACGACCGTACATTTCCTGTGTCTCGTTCCTCAGCTGGTCGCAGGTGTCATCTTAGGTTGCTTGACTAATGAGCTGAACATCTAGATAAAGCCGAAATTGTACAAATTGTTTATTTCCAGCTCGTTTCTTTAACTGCATAACATACTGGTATATTCTACTCTCTGCACAATTTTGTCAACAGCTGACTTTTCCGCGTTCATTTTTCCAGCAATCAGCTCAATCTTCACACCGCCAGGTTTTCTAAGAGATATAATATTTGCACGCTTCCTGGGTGTGACATCCACCATGAGAGAGCAGGTACAACATTGTAGAGCAAGCCGTGGTGTAGAATCAATGAGAATCCGAGAAGCTGAATCGATTCCAGATGTCGCCAGTACAATTTTTTGAACAGAAAAGAACAGAAACTGCATTAATTTAGCCGCCATAAATTAAGACGAATTATGGCTCTTTGAAATATGGTCCTTTCTGTTTTTATTTCATATGGCATCCTTTTCTATTTTAGTAACCGTATTGGCATATTTATTGTTGTTACTTCTTTGAAGTTATTGTCGATTGGTATTTTGTGGCATGCTGTTTTCAAATCTATTTTTGCTAAAAAGTTAATTCATGCCAGTTGATGTAATGCAACTTCAACATTACGTCTAGGATACGAATCCGAGCAAACTTTGTGGTTTACACCTATTTTATAATCTCCACATATACGTATGCCTCTATTTTACTTTCGCAAAACTACAATGGGTGATGCCAACTTGCTATCCCCAGGTGGAACATGTTCAAGACGGTCCTGTTCTATTAATTTTCAGAGTTTTTCAACTACTAATGGCAACAAATGCACTGGTAATTTCCGTGTCTCATAATAAGATGGGTAGCATTTTCTTTTAATTTTAAACTTGCTTCATATTTTTTTTAATTTTCCATTTTTTTTTTCTATTTTTATTTCATTAATTAATTTGGTACAATTTTTTTCTATTTTTATTTCATTAATTAATTTGGTACAATTTTTTTCTATTTTTATTTCATTAATTAATTTGGTACAATTTTTTTCTATTTTTATTTCATTAATTAATTTGGTACAATTTTTTTCTATTTTTATTTCATTAATTAATTTGGTACAATTTATGTAAAGTGCATCGTTTCCAAGAAGTCCATAGTTCTTTTTACAAATTGCAACAACTATAGATATTACTTCAAATTCATCTTCTAACTTTAAGGAACCTTCAAAGTACCCTAAAATTTTTATGACAAATTCATCAAATTGACGGAGTTTTAAATTACTCTTTCATAAAGTTGGCTTTCCAATGCATTGCCAGAAAGTTTTTGGTATAAGCGTTACCTCACTGCCAGTATCCATTTGCATATCCAAATTTTAACTTTTAATATATGTCTTTTTTCTTTTGTTCAATTTCTTTCCACATTCTTGTTTTTGTTTTTTAACTTCATATTCGTTTCGTTTTCATCAAAGTTTTTCTTTTTGAATTTGCATACTGCTTGAAAATGGTTCTTTTTTTAAGCAATTTGTACAAGCTTTTCAAAATGTTGGGCATATTTCCATTTTCATTTCATGTTCACATCCATAATACCAACATTTTAAAAATCTTTTTTTCATCAGCGAATCAGTTTTGCCAGTCGATTTTCTTTTTGAAGTGGTCGCTAATTTCAGGCCTAAAAGATAAAAAAAAAAGAAGCTTACCCATATCCGACTGGAAACCACCCCCGAACTTAGGGTTAGTTGTACCATAAGCTTATTCTTTTTAACTATCTTTTAAGCCTGAAATTAGCAACCCCCTAAAAAAATCGACTGCCATTTTTGATTGACAAAATCAGCTAAGTGAAAGTAATGAAACAAATTTTGAAAATAAAAAAAACCTTACAAACAGTTTCAAAAGTTAAAAACTATACAGGTCGATAGAAAATTAAATTTTCTGTCGTTTGGTAAAACTTATTTGCTGTATATTTTGCTTATTGTCAATTTCTCGGCTGTTAACTATACTACACTTTTGCCAATGAACTATTGTGCTAGTTACCTTGCAAAGTTCCTTCTAAAAGAAGTAATGTGTATTTTTTTTTTTCATTTTTCTTCCAGTCCATCATGGTTGAATTTTGATGAATTGCAGAGTTATCAACGAGAAACTTTTCAGGTAAGCAAATATTCTTATTGAAAAGAAACAAACTATTGGAATTCGTTTATTTTTCTTTTGTTTCGATCCCCCCCCCCCCCTCATTTTGTCCTTTAGTCCTCACATCCCGTGAGTGATGTTACTGACAAAGGGAGAAGAATTGCTGTTTTCTAGGTCGGCTGTTGTTTAGAGTGGATGGTGTGTGGAGATTTTCAATCTTCTCATAGTATTCATCAGCATTCAACTCTCAATCTAGCCATCTCATTAACCCGTATCGTCGAGTGGCTCTTGGCCTTGATAAATGGTGACTTATTAGCAAAAAATAAATCATCTAGAGTCACTTAAAATGGGTTAAAACAAGCAAGTTATAAATGGTTTCCAATTTGTTATTATTATTGTGGATCAAGTATACATTTAGCACCTCGATTCTGATGATTTCTGAAAGGAACGGGTTTTACACTACACTACATCTGACATTAATCAAATCCCATGTAATCCCAAACGTAAACAAAACATGTATTTTCAAATTGACTTGGTCAGACAACAACATTTTTTGACATTAAAACACCGAAAAACACTTTTTATTTACTTAGATTTATTTCTTAAAAAGCTTTTCTAATTTGAAAAATTAAAAGCACAAAAATTACTTGTTTTTCATTCCATCTCATTAATATGATCAATCTTTGAATTGTTTGAATTTTTGTTCTCAACTTCTTCCATTTTCTCCACTTTTTATTTTCTTTCACTTTTTTATATATTTTCAACTTTTTAAAGATTTTTTCAACTTTTTTTATATTTTTAAAACTTTTTAAAGATTTTTTCAACTTTTTAAAGATTTTTTCTAATTTTTAAATATTTTTTCAACTTATAAAATTTTTTTCTCCACTTTTTAATATTTTTTTTCAATTTTTTCAAAAAAATTTTCAACTTTTAAAATTTTTTTCTCCACTTTTTAAATATTTTTTCAACTTTTAAAATATTTTTTCAACTTTTAAAATATTTTTTCAACTTAAATATTTTTTCAACTTTTCAAATATTTTTTCAACTTTTTAAATATTTTTTCAACTTTTTTATACTTTTTCAACTTTTTAAATATTTTTCAATTTCTTATATTTAAGAAGTTTTTTTAAACTTTTTAAATATCTTTTCAACTTTTTAAATACTTTTAAAACTTTTTAAATATTTTAAAAACTTTTTAATATTTTTTAAACTTTTAAAATATTTTTTCAAATTTGTAAATATTTTTTCAACATTTTAAATTTTTTAAATCAGTAGGTGTGAAAATGAAAACGGAAAAGAAAAGAAATAAAAATATAAAAAAGAATAAGAAATAAAGAAGAATGTGTCACCTACTTGTCAAATCATATTTCAATGTCATTAAAAGTCTTCTCATATGGTCCAATCGGTCATCTTTTCCTTCTGCCATGTGTGTGCCTTCAAAATAAAATTGTTTTTCTAAATCTACACGTTTTCTGAAGACGTTCAATAACATGAACGAAACTGGTCAAATCTCTTGTTTTTGTTTTTCTCCTGCATTTTAACCTGTTTTCCGTTTGTCTCTTTTTTCATATATATATATATATATATATATATATATATATAGTTTTAAAAGTTCATACTTTTTTTTTTCTAAGCATCCGAATGAAATTTAGTAAAAAGGAGTGGGGTAAATTAACTACCATCAAAGCATGTTATAGATGCGATATTTATTTTATTTTAAAACAAAAGTAAAAATCGAAACCGATTTTTTTTTTTTTTTTTATAAACTTTCATTTTTTAGTTCATAGTTATACAAATAATTTCGCCAATAAAATTGGCCTCATCAGTGTGTTTGAAAATCCGATGTTATTGGAAAGCCAGCCTCTGTTGGTGTGAGCCGGCGAAGGATGTTGTTTTTTTTCTTCTCTCGTATGAAATCACGCAAGCACGTGGGACGGTTATAGTTTTAAAAGTTCATACTTTTTTTTTTTAAGCATGTAAAATGAAAAAAGGAAAGCCAAAACCTATATTATTTATGTATTCAATGTTTCGTCTTTATTGCAAGACTTCCTCAGGATGAAGAAAACAATGTAGAAAAATCATATATCGTATATATATATAAGTTCCGAATTCGTTTATTGAACACTCTCAATAAATCTTCTGGTGATAGTTCACTTTCTACTCTTTTTTTCTACTTGTTTGGGAAGATGTTGGGTTGAAATGACTTCATATGGTGTCATTCTAAACTCGTTCTCTTCAGAGTAGTATAAATATCAATGTTGATAAAGACTGAATGAAAAAATATAAATAAGGAAGAGACCTATGATAGCCAGTACTTGCTATTCAAAATGGCAGGTGCCGGCCATACGAAAATGCACTTACCTAGGAATTTATTTAACAGATGCAATTCTTTTTTTTCTTTTTTCCTTTATTGAAGAATATAAAAACTCGTTCATCTGATCCAATGATCTGGTTCTTTACAAGCGGAACCACAGGGAACCCAAAGATGACGGAACACACGCATGCCAGTTACGGTCTTGGATGTAGTCTCGTTGCCAGGTTTGTCTATTTTTTTTATCTTTTAATTAAAAATCAAAAAGTATTTTTTTATTTTTTAGATTTTGAATTTTTTAAATTAATTTATTGATTTCATCATTATTATGTTTTTTTTATTTGTTGTTTTTTTATCTTTTAATTAAAAATCAAAAAGTATTTTTTTTTTAGATTTAGAATTTTTAAAATTCATTTATTGATTTCATCATTATTTTCTGTTTTTTTTTTGTTTTTTTGTTATCTTTTAATTAAAAATCAAAAAGTATTTTTTTTTAGATTTAGAATTTTTAAAATTCATTTATTGATTTCATCATTATTATTTTATTTTATTTATTTATTTTTTATTTTTTACCCCAAACAACGTATATTGCTCATAAAGGGTTGTTGTGATAGGTACCAGATTTATGGGGAGAAGCAACATGAGTGGGGAGTTGGGTAGCAAGATGCTTGTTCACATTATATTTAAATTTCTGCATGTTAGTGTGGTCGAGGAAACAAGGAGAAGAAAGGGAATTCCAAAGGCAAGCGCTTCGAGGAAATAAACCATCGGAGTAGAACATTTTCCGGTATCAAGGGATCTTCGTAGTGAAGGGGGGAGATTTTGCTGCTAGTCGGGAGGTATTGTCGTTGAGGGGAAGTACAAATGCAGTAAGTTCATCGGAGCACATTCTGTGAAAGTACTTGTAAAATATGAAGGTCGGCCAACGTCGTCTTCCAGCTCATTTCTTGTTTGAATTATCAGGTATCAAACCTCAAGAACTAATACAACCGTAGCAGAAAAATAAAAACCAGGATTACCAACTTAACTTCCACTGAACCGGAAGTCACCGTTGACCAATAGAATAATTCTTCTGTCAGCCTCGGTACTGAGTGTATTGCTCCTCAAACGGGTCGCAGCTTTTATTTTGGAGATTTCATGTTCCTAGACTAGTTGTCCAACCAAAATAAGAGAGTCTGTTTGTATAATTTTGATTATTCGAACTACTGTTCTCATCTTGAGTGTTATCAGCACAACGTTTCGGCCGCTGTAACCTCCAGCATTCTCCGGGTGTATACTTTTGAACTCGGGAATATTTCTGTCGAACTCGGGAATCTGGATACACCTGAAGAAGGCCGGTGGTTACAGCAGCCGAAACGTTGTGAGAATAACAGCAGCCGAAACGTTGTGAGAATAACAGCAGCCGAAACGTTGTGAGAATAACAGCAGCCGAAACGTTGTGAGAATAACAGCAGCCGAAACGTTGTGAGAATAACACTGAAGATGAGAACAGTAGTCCGAATAACCAAAATTATACAAATCATCAATCCTCATCTCAAAAATTCAGAAACATAAGATAGTCTAGTCTGCCCTACTATTTAAGCCATAGCTGTGGGGAAGAGAGATGGATTCATACCTTACCCCACAGGTATTAATGAAAGTGAGGCAATAATGTTGATGGAACTCAAACGCGACGTATTGTTTTATTTATCAAAATTGCATGACAAAAGAAAGGATAAAAAGGAAGTATACCCAAACATGATAAATTTGATAAACATGAATACGTAAATTACTGTATAAATGCACAATAGACATCTAAGAATTTAACAGAGATTTTCGAGTTTCAACAACAAATTCCAAACTTTACCAAGATATACAGACGAGAAATTGGCCGACGAGAAAGTGGACTAGATGAATAAAAAAAAAAGGTCAATTCTTCACATTGCACAGGTATTTAAAAGTGATGAATGCAATTAAGATTACACCGAGTTAATTCTTACTATTTCGCCTTCCGTAGAAGGTTGCAGAAATTTCTACCAGGAGAATGGCCTTCTACAGAAATAATTTTATCGTAAGAAAATGCAGTCCCCCCCTCCCACCACACACACACCCCAGCACTGAAACTCTACTAATAACCCAAACCCTAAGTCCAGGTGGACATAGACTGCCTCCTATCCAAAAAAGAACTGAAAAAATAATTAAAAAATAAGTTATTAGCCTCCACCTTCATTTGCACTCTTCTTTCCCCTACCCCAAAACAAAAAAGCACTTGAACCCTACCACTAACCCTAACCCTAACCAAAAAAGCACTTGAACCCTACCATTAACCCTAACCCTAACCCCAAAACAAAAAAGCACTTGAATCCTACCCCTAACCCTAGCCCCAAAACAAAAAAGCACTTGAACCCTACCACTAACCCTAACCCTAACCCCAAAACAAAAAAGCACTTGAACCCTACCACTAACCCTAACCCAATTGCCAAAAAATAGACAATGTATCGACCGTTGCTTACATTTAAAGTCTTCTTTACCCCACACACAAAAAAAAAAAGAAAACTGGAAAAATTATTAAAAAACAAAACAATTCTGGGCAATCAAGAAAAAATGCACAATAAATTGTTTGCTAAAAAAAAATGTTGTTCGGCTTGCCGAGCATTCAGGTAGCTACTTACGCCACGGATCTGAAATCTCCATAAGTACCAGAATTATTTTTATCTTCTGCATTAGCACCTAAATCACTTTAATTTCAATAAGTCTAGAATTTCTCTTTTCAACCTCAGTAGAATCCAATGTTTTATCGAAAACCTTTCTATTCTTGTTCTTATTATATCCATTTCTTATATTTATGGTTTCGAATACACATCTCAAAAATTGACTTAAAGTAATTTATGAGAATGATACTATGAATGTGGTATATGAGTCATAAAGACAGGCTTAGATCTGATGACCTCAGAGGAAGATTAAATCTGTTTTGTTTTGATGATAAACAAGGATTGATATTAGTCGGTATTCTTTCTACCCCTCTTGATATTCATATATTTTATAACATCTAATATATAAAGAAAAGTTAGTCTGATTCTTGACTTTAGACCTAAATCGCATTGGATCTGACAAATTGATATTTGATTCTGACTAGCCAATTTGTTTTCTTCTTCCTTTTACCATGTTCTTTGCAGGAAAATCATGCATTTCACTTCATATGTTTCTTTTACTACTTATTCCGGCTAGGAAGATCGTTAGACTGGAGGCATTTTCCATTTCTATTTCAGATAACGTTGGACAATTATGACTAGTGAACGATAAATTTCTATGCACCACATAAATTATTATTTACTTATATTTTTACGATTTAAACGTCTATAAAGACGTTTTATTTAAACCATTCATCAAAATCATTTGATTTGCAGATATTTACTCACAGCTCGTCGTAGTGACATTATTTGGAACATATCTGACACTGGCTGGGCAAAATGTGCTTGGAGCAGCCTCTTTGCTCCCTGGTTGGCTGGAGCTTGTGTCTTTATTCACCATACAAGCAGCACAAAATTCCAAGTGGAAAGTTTATTACAGGTTTGTTTATTTTCACTTTTCATAAGACTGCAGGACCATTTTGAACATCATTTTCGTTGAGTTTGATTTTTTATTTGATTTTGACTAACATTGGAGCACAGGGAGGAGCTGGTGTTAGTGTGATTGAAAGAGTTAGGAGTGGATGGAGTAAGTTCAGGGAACTTCTGCCATTACTAACCAGCAGAGCGTTACTACACTGTTGACCAAGGGAAGAGTAACAGGCATGTGTATGCAGTGTGATCATCTTCTTTCGTATGAATGAGATGATTCTGGTGTTGGCATTAGTTTCCCCGATGTTTTTCTAGATGTTTGTCGGTTACACGGGAGTTACTTTTATCCGTCCCAGGACGGTTTAAATTAACTACACGAAGAAAACAGTTCTGCACCACTTTTATGTCCCCTTACTAAGATTAAAATCAAGATAGTGTGGCAGATCAATAGATCGATGAGATGAACGGGCATTGAGGAAAAGTGCTAGCTTGTTTAGCTACCCCTTTTCTTTCTAGGTTCGTTCGGCTTACTCTCTCCTCTTCTCCTTCTTCTTTTTCTTTCTTTCTTTCTTCTTGAAGAGGGGTCACAGTACCGGTCAAAACTTTACAAATAAGTGATAACAGATGTGGCCGAAAGATGAACTTAGAAAAGTGTTCACACAGGTTTATCAAGTGGATGTGAAATAGACTTTTAATAAAAAACAGGGAATTATCTGAAAAAGATCAGTTCTCTTGGCGAGACCAAACAACGCGCCTCGCTACCAATGAAGACAGCTACAATCCCCGCTACCAATGAAGACAGCTACAATCCACTTGTAAGCACGCCTGCTGTCTCTCTGCCATAACAAGCTTAACCAAAAACACACACGCACACACGCATACTAAACTTTAAGGACAAAGTTGACACATCGTGTCGTTTCAAACTTTTTTTATCCTTCAAACTTTATTGTTAAATTTTACATTTTTGTAAAATTGTTTACATATAAAAGTTTTTATTCTTTTACTTTGCAGTTTCTTCTTTTTATTAGCAATATTATATTGTTAAAAGTTAGCACTCGCTAACTGGTGATCCTTGTAATCGAATCGGTCTCAATTTATCTACACAAAATTAATTGTTTAGTGTGGTGGCTTGGTAATCCCTAAAGACGCGACCGTCATCAAAAATACCAGACCCCAAACAGGGAACCACAGCCATCCCCACAATAGTAAACCTGATTCCAATTGTGATTAAAATCCATTACATTATTTTGATTCTAGGAAATGTCTGAAGAGTCTTAAAAAAAAATTGAAATTCAGAGAATTTTTGCTTCATTGGATCAGATTTTATGCTAAATGCGAAAATTTTGAATTTTACAATTAGGATGTTGTGCCCATATAAAGCCCCCTAAAACCCTTTTTAAATATTTCAAAGAAACTTAAATTTGGGGACTATTTATTAATAAATGTCTTCTTCTTTCGTGTGAATCAGATGATTCTGGTGTTGGCATTAGTTTCCCCAATGTTTTTCTAGTTAGAAATCTTTCTGGAAAGACATCGGATACTTACGGGAAGGACCACAGGAAGGTTGCCAACGTCCCTAAGTGAAAGTGGAACCGACTGGATTCGAACTTGGAACACCCAGGTCTTCAGTCTGTGTCGTTATCCACTTAACCACCGTCACCTCCCGAGTGTGATGCTGCATGGAAGAGCAAAGGAAGAGTTTATCAGAGTGTACACGGTGCGATGATGCATGGAAGTGAAATCTCATCAGTGAGAGTTGGAGACATGCATTACATGGAGAGAATTATATGATGGATGTGTAATGTAAGGCTTAGATCTGATGACCTCAGAGGGAGATTAAATCTGGACAGTATAAGGAGATGAGTAGCACAAGACACTTCGTTGGTCACATTGAAGGAATGGATGAGAGTGCATGAGTTAGTAGATGTAGAACAGTTGTAGGGTCAGTTGGCAAGGGAAACCCAAGGAAAACATGTGAGGAAGTGATTAGGATGGATTCGAGAGAAAGAGAGATAAATAAAGACCTGGCCAGAGATAGGTTAATTTGGAAGTCAATAATTTGGTGTTCCAATTGGCGTATTCACCTTTCCTGTGAAAATTAAATAATAACTTATTTTAAATTAGCTAATTAGATACCTTATTATTAATTTCAGGCGTAAATAAAAAAAAAACTTAAAAGTTCGGATAATATTGTTAATAAACAACAACTGTGAGTTATTTGTGGTACTGAAAACAGTGAAGGCGAATTCCGGAGAAGAATTAATCCTAAGAAGAAATCCTCCTAGACTGAGACAATGTTTATTTTTAGTGTTAGGGTAAATGTTTTCTTTTAAAGTCGAAAAAAAAAAAATGAATGTGTTTGAAACTACATTTTAAATAGTTACCCTTGTCCGGAAAAAAATTGACGAAGAAACAAAATGTAGGTAGGGGTAGGGGACAAATGAAAGTGTCTTGTGTTAAACTCGAAAAACAGGGCAAAATTTTGAGAATTATTTTTAAGAAGCAACTGTAGTATTTTTTCTCTGACAAATAAACGCATAACTTCTATAGCTACATATTTGTGAACTGTTTGTGTTATTAAATTATAGAAGAAAATATATCGTCGAAAATAACGGATAAAAATTCAAATTAGAAAGACCAACGTCAAAAATGTACTTGCCTGCAATCTGAAATATGGCCTGAAACAGTGTGTTTGTTACAACTTAGTCTGGTTACCCAAAATGTATAAGTTTCAAGCAGACAGAATTGTATTCTCTGAATCTGGAATGTAGCGGTGCATTAACAGTAGTTCTCTTCTATAAACAAAGAACACAGTGAGTTGGGTAGCGGTTAAAGTAGAAAATTAGAAGTGGGTAAAAATAATAACTACTTTCTCTTTGGAAGTTTTATTTGTTTGAGTCAGATTTCCCCAAATAAAATATTCAAAAGCTGGAAAACCAATGCATAATTTCTGGTGAATGAGGACTTAGGCTAATTGCTTAGCGAAACAGTTTAGCATATCAAGTGGTCGGTTATTTTCCTATAATGACTGAAGTTACACGGTAAAAATAAACATTATTTTATTATGTCCTAAGATAGAGTACTGTTGCCACATCTGGGGAGGTTCTGCTCATGGCACCCTTTCCTGCCTTGACAGAGTACAAAACCGACTTCAAAATCTAGCAGGCGATGTTCTTTCCTCCTCCCTACTACCTCTGTCTCACAGAAGAGACGTTGCTAGTCTTTCTCTACTCCATCGTTATTTTCATGGCAGGTGCTCGGCTGAGCTTCAATCTATGGTCCCCCCCCCCTGTAAAACATTTAAAACAAAACCTCGTCCAGCTACAACCACTGCCAGTAATTTCTCCTTCTCCCTCTCTGTGCCTCGGACTAAACGAAAGTTCCATGAATAAAGTTTCTTTCCTAGAAATACCCGTCTGTGGAACTCGGTACTGCGGGGCTGCTTCTCAATTGACTATAACATTGTCGTTTTCAAGTCCAATGTAAACAAATTCTTGTTAAGCCATCCTCTTAAAAAATAAAAGTCTACAAAACTTCCACCATCATTACTAATCATCACCGTGTTGTCTCACCGTCCACCTGACACTCATTAATGCTTATCCTCTAGTGGCCTTTGGGCCTTGATAAGTAGTGACTCTTTAGTAAAAACTGATTATATATATATATATATATATATAAAGAAATGTTTAATTTAATAACTATAACTTTAATTATATCACAAGTAGATTATATAACACCTAATTCTTATTAAAAAGTAAAATGTTACAAATCCCCAGGTTACATAAATACTTCAGGTAAATTGTCAATTTTCTACCCTGCTATGGAAGTGATATTAAATTGAAATTTCTGAAACATATGTACGCAAGGACAAATATTGTGTGTATTGAAATTTATGGAACATGATTATTACAAAATATTAATTATATCATAAATTTTGTATTCTACTGATATATATATATATATATATATATATATATATATATATATATATATATATATATAAAACCTTGAAAATTGAGAAACCAGACAACTTCACACAAGATTTTGTCAAATAAATTAAATATTTATCAAATCAGTTTTTTTTTAATCCAAAGTTTTGGTTTTATAAACCTTAATAGAAAAAATATATATTGTCATGCCGAGCCTTCGTCTACACCACGGCAGTGTGCATGTGACAATGATAAATAAAAAAAGAACATAAATAAGTCAGGAATTGGCTCATAGGGCCCGATATTAATAACAAAATATGAGGAAGAGGATTCTTCAAGATATCACATAGAAAAAAGAAATAACAACGACAGATAAGACACAACTCAAAACACCAAGTTAAGTTTAAAACAGATATTTATTTACATGAAGAATAAAAAAGATAAGCATGCATAAAACAAAATAATAAAAAGAACAGAGTAATATTACAATTGGATATAAAATATTACAAGGGAATTGGATTCGACTTAAAGTTATCTAGCGACGAGCAAAATCTATGAACAAAATTATATCCAAGAGAGAAAATTAGTTACAACTTACATACATTGATGAATGGCACAAGATGCGCTCCCTACGGGAGTAGAAAAGTTCAATAGTCCAGGAATTACGATTTGAGCTCCCCAAGAGAGTAGAAAAGTTCAGTTATCCAAGATTCGCAAATGCAAAAGTCAAAAGCAGGCAACAAAATATAAGTCCAACAGATGTCAGGTAAATGGGTGGGGATTGGAGTTCTGGGTCTTGATCGGCGCTACACAATCCTTACATAGGATATCAATCATAATTTCTTGGCGATAATGTAAAATGTTCTTGACAGCGACACGCTTTAGGATCAATTTTCGGCTTCGTATCAACATAGAAGAAATCTTTGGATTTATGCAGTCAAAAGGGACATGAACGATTGCCTTTCCTCATCCCTGTCTGCTTCTTTTTTTCTTCTTTTTCATGAGTCGCAGCTGATCAACTCTAGCTCACTGACTGACTGACTGACTGATTTTAAAAAATGCGCTCCTTTTCATATATATAGGGGCGCCAATTGGGTGGGTGGTTTGATGTATGGCATTTGGCAGGGTTTCTGAATTACCTAGCAAAGATGACAAGCACTTTTACTTCTCGGATAGAGGAAGGTCGGTTGACAGGAAATAGCGTGTAACTTCCTCTCAAGACTGTCTGAGTCAAACGGAAATTGAAAAATATAATGACAAAAATAGACTCTGCTCATTTTTGTAATATTGATTAAAATATAGTTTTTTTTCCTCATCATAATTTTACTTCGACTACACGTTCTACATAACAATATATATAAAAAAATAAAATGAGTTGTTCATTCCAAAGCATTGGTGGGTCAGTATTATAAAATTGAAAATAGAAGCCTTTATTAATGCATGATTAATTAATTTTTTTTTACTTTAATTTTATTAATTTAATAATATTTCATCATCAGAGTTGACCAGTATTGCGCCATTTTTTAAAAGGCTTCTATTTTTAATTTTATAATACTGACCCACCAATGCTTTGAAATGAACGAACCATCTTCTTAAACTTCTAGCATGCCAAAGAATTTGAATTCATAACCGCCAACGACATCGCCGCGAATACACCATAACAAGGACATTTTATAAAAAGAAAAAGGAAAAAAGTTTGTTTATTTTTGTTTTTGTTTTTTATGAAAAAAAAAATGACACAAAACTAGTCAACTCTGATGATGTAATATTATACCAAAATGAATAAGATTAAAGTAAAAAAGAAAATTAATTAACCTTGCATTGATAAAGGCTTCTATTTTCAATTTTATAATATATATATATATAAACCGACCGATAACATATTCACTTCGAACAGCTTTGCCACACGGTTGAGAACAGAATTTCCGCCCAGGAGGCAGTTGTTCCATTGTGTTAACACATGTATTCTCAAATGGCCACCCATCTGATCCTGGCCAGGCTCAACGTTGCTTAACTTCAATGATATATATATATATATATATATATATATTAATTATTTCATTTAAAAACTATAGTGTCTGTTGGGTGTATTCAGGTTTCATCGATCTGGTCATGTTGGATTTCGGGTAAATCCGGTTGGTCAAATCCGATTAATTCGTCAGCACCCTTCTGTTGTCGAAGATTCCAAGAAAAAACAAGACAAGCACAACTCACCGGCTTAGGCTATGTTTTTGTGTTCCTCCATAAAGGATAGTCGATGTTTGTAAAAAGCTGTCTGTTGTTATTATTTGTTTAAGAGGGGAGGATTTTTTTTTATTACTGCTTAGGTGTGTTGTCTTTCAGATGGATTTGTTTAGAAACAATGTTGTTGTTTTTTTTGTGTTTTTTTGTAAATTTTTACTTTAACTCTCTTTGTTACTGAGGCATGAGGGGCTACTGTGAATTTGAGGTTATACCTACAGGAGCATCCTAAGTGGGGAGTTGAGCAGCGAGATGTTTGTTTACATTACATTTAAATTTCTGCATGTTTGGTGCAGTCAGAGAAAAAGGGGACGGGTGGGGGGGGGAGACTAAAGGCTAGCAGTTTGATGAAAGAAACTTGTAGAGTATTGATTTAGTCCTCTCCAGGAGTTAGGCACAAGGCCAGTTTTTATCTTACTCCCACAAGTAAGATGTGACCCAAGGTCGGGTCGGGAAAGTGGGGTTTTAAAATTGCCTGGGCAGCCCCGTCGGCATTCCCCGGTAGGGCGCCTCAGGCAGTAAGCAATAAACTTACTCCTCCCCAAAGAGGGGAGGCGAAGCCTGGGAGGGTGGACCTCCTAGAACTGCACAGGACAGACCCATAGACCGGCGTAAATCAAGCCCCGAAGGCCAAGACAATACCAGTCTATGGGGTGCAGTATCTATCGGAACAGATACTACACTTTGATTTTAGCCAAAAGGCCAAGTTCCCTTATGCAAATATGTACATACACATACATATATATATATATATATATATATATATATATATATATATATATATATATAAAATATAAATATAAAAAAATAGGATCCTTATGCATATATATGTGCTCAAAATATATATATACAAAATGTACATGGATGTAGTATTGGCAAAAGGAAAGGAGAAAATAAAGAGCAAAAGACAGGATCGAAAGGACCTAATTTAAAGAGAGGAATCTTTTGACTAATAATAGCTTTAGATAGGTTTATATTTAGATATCTTCCCTCTCTACATAGATTTAAATTTTAGTATCACTATATATATATATATATATATATATATATTCCCAAAATTACAGATCCTCTCGTTCTTTGCCACTTTTAGGATTTTTTTTTCTCTTGATAAAGCCCCCGCAACACTTGGGCGAAACGTTGAGTTTTAGGTCTTCCGTTGTTCCTTTTTAATTAATACCGTCGGATTTATTTTATCCGTTCATTTATCACATATATATATATATATATATATATATATATATATAGTCTCGGAAGTTTCTCAACCATTAAAACTATATATAAAAAAAATTTTTTAAATAAAAACTTTTGGTCCCAAGTCTTTCAGTGGAAAATCACTCATGTAAGTCAATTTATTTTTTACAGTTATTATATTAGTTTGCTTCTAACATTATTTTAAGGGATCATCAGTTGTTTACCATAAAAAAACTGTTTCGGGAATTTAAAAACAAGACAGTATTTAATTTCATGACTTCCCAGCAGAGTTGATCAGACCCCACTTCCCTTAAAAGACAAAAACATAAAGTTCAGTATACTAAATCTAAGTTTTGTTCCATATAAATGTTTTGCTAACTTATATTAGTTATTTTTTTAAAAAAAGATAAATAAATAAAAAAAAAATTTTTTAAATATAAAAAATAAAAAAATAAAAAAAGTCTTCCTTACCTGTGTTGTTCGTCTGTCTAATAAAATTTATCCATTACTTACAAAAATGTTTCTGCATTTTAAAGTGTTTGGACGAATCCATTACACTATTATTTAGGTGATTAATGTATTCTTATTTTTTCCTTTTTTTCCTTTCCCCTTTTTTTTTAGTTTTATATTATAAATATAAAAAATATCAACATATTAAAATATATATATATACATATATATATATATATATATATATATATATATATATAATATATATATATATATATACTTTTAGTCCCTCCTTCTCTCCCTCCTCCTCCTTTGTTGTCCATCTCCCCGTTGTCATCAACCTCAAATAAATACTAATCTTCCTTGTTCACTTACAGCATTTCCAATCTGCGTTCACAAGCCAACTGTCGATTTTTTTCTCTCACTCACAGTGTTTCCAATCGGCGTTCATAAGTTAACTGTCAATTTTTTCTCTCTCTCTTCTTTTTCTTCTTCTTCTTTACCACTCCCAGCGTTTCCAATCTGCGTTCATAACTGTCGATTTTTTCTCTTTCTTCTTCTTCTTCTTCTTCTTCTTTTTTAACAATTCTTTCTTTCTTTCTATATATATATACACTTTTAAAACTTTAAAAATTGAGTAAATAGAAAAATCTTTTTATTTTTGTTTTTCAGAATTTAGAAGAGTGCGATATTTCTGTCCTCTGTGTTCCAGCAACCATTCTGCGTTCGATGATGCAGCAGGATTTAACTCTCCGAAAATTCAAAGCTTTGCGGCACTGCGTCTCGGGAGGAGAACCAGTGGTCAGTCACGTATTTATCACAATTATTCTTACTTCATAAAACTGCGTGTGGACATACAGTTGGTATGGTCTGTATTTTTATTTTTTTTTTTTAATTTTATTCTAATATATTTGTGAACAAAAAGGAATTTGTTTTTGTGTTGAAGTTAATCTGTAGCAAGATAAGAGGCAGGTGTAACAACAAAAAAATAGGACGAGTATGATAAATTTCTATGTAAGGTTAAAAAAAGTGGAATTTTAAAATTAGAATTCGAATAAGGCTACGTGTCACGGCAGTGACGTCACACAAATAGGAAGTCGCTAGTTCTTACATGGTGGATGAGCAGGAGAGATTTCTCTTTCAACTAGACCACCAGAGAGAACGGTTGGGCTTTTGAATAGCTGGGAAAGGGTTGTTTTATGCGTATACATGTATATTATGAAGAAAGAATAAAATCCCAAAGAAATTTTTAAAATGCAATCTATGTTTTTCCTCCATTATGTAATCAATGTAAGTGGTTGTTTTTTGTGGTTTCTTTGCTGCCTTACAATCACTGCCTGCGATAAGATAACAATGCTCAGTAAGTACAGTGAATACGGTGTTGATGTTGTGCAGACTTGTTCCTGCGTAGATAAGTCATATTTCTAGTTTTAGTGAAAACAAATAATTACTTGCTTTTTTGGTACCCTGTTACATTGGAACACACGCTAAAATTCCCTCGAAGCGAGACGAATAAGCAGACGACATCTAAGCATTAAAACTGAATGATACGCTGAACTTGCAAACTGGTTGAAACGTGATTGCAACATGAATTTTTACATGGTATCACTGCCTGTTGATACTCCTGAAGAAACGATAAATTTGTGTCAGGACAATGAATTGATTGCTAAAGAAAAAAAAATGCAAAAAATGTGGAGATAAATTCAAGATCGCTAAGCGAACAAAATTCACAGATGAATACTCTTGGAGATGCCTAACACTGCCCTAACCCTAATTCCTAACCCGTACCCTAATTCCTAACCTTAACCCGACTGTCCTAACCCTGCCCTAACCCTAATTCCTAACCCTAAACCGACTGTCTTAACCCTAATTCCTAGTCCTGAACCCTAACGAATTTTTTAAAAAATAGTCAGTAAAAAAAGTTGACAAAAAAAATTGACAAAAAAAGTTGACAAAAAACGTAATTTTCGCAAAAAAAATGTAAAAGAAAAACTTACTTGATTAACTTTTCACTGTTATTATCAATTATTTTATCTTTAAAAAAAATATTTCTTTTGTACAAATGTTTAATAATAAAAAAGTAAAGAAAAAAATAATAACTTTTTAATTTGAACACTTATTTGAAACTTTGTTAAAAAAATAAATTATAATTTTGCAAATATTTCTTGCTTGTTTTGTCACGCTCGTAAATCCAGCCTCGTTTGTGTTTTTTTTTTTTAACGCAGGTAAGTCAATGGATTTTTCATTTGGCACTCTCCGGCATTTAATATAAACGTCCAGAACGCATCGACATCAAGGGACGTTTAGCGCGGGTCCCAATGTAAAAAAGCACCGTTGTTTTTCTACCATTTTCCAATTTTTGTAGCTTGCGAATCGAAGCAGATTGACAATTTGAAGCCTTAACCATGATTTAATATATCGAGTTATCTTCTTTTCAAATTACTACTTTCTCTCATGTAAATATTCAAAATGGTAGCAGTTTATGAAGTTTTTTCCCCAAAATAAAAACATTTTAAATAAAAAAACAAATTCCTGTTTTGTTTTCACTAAAACTTTAAATATTACTTTTCCACACAAGGGCAAGTCTGCATTAGAATTGTACTTACTGTAGTTATTGAGAATTGTTATCTTAAGAAGTATTCAAATTTTTTATTCTCAATGGCATGAACGCATATAATCAGTTGAGGCTTGACTTGTTTCCACATGTAAAACCACTTTATTAGATTGTAACACAATGATGATGTGGTTATATTTTTCTTTCTCCTGTTTTCCTCGTGTCCGTACTCCTTATCGCAACAAAATGTTACCACGGTCTTGCTCTGCCAAATGATATCTCTCCGAACAGTCTTTCATCCAGTACACACACCAACGTAGTCACCAACTCAAATCACCAACTCCAAGTCCCCCTTCCTTCAAAACATTCCCCTTTTATTGTCAGTGACATTGCACTCATGCAAATGAGCAGTGAGCTCTTCTGCCAGAGAGATCAGGAAGTAATGGGAGGTCTTTGCTATAACTAGCCATTTCACTCAGGTTCTGTTTCTTTATGAATCCATTCCTGACTGGGGTAAGTCATACTTTGCTAACCACAAATGAGTTTGCAGGTGCAATATTAATTGATTTTAATCATGGAATCATTAACTAAAAGAAATTCAGTTTTTAATTAAATGTCTTTGAAATGTAAAATTTTAGGAAAAATAATTTCTCATTTTTCGATAGAAACAAAATGGATGCAATGTAAATGTTGGCTATTGGTGATCTTTTTTTTTATTTTCAGAATCCTGATCTGATAGAAAAATGGAAGAAGGACACACAATTGGAGTTGTATGAAGGCTTTGGACAAACTGAAACCGTGAGTTGACGAGGATCATTTTTAAATTTAAGAAAATTTTTCAAATTGTAAAATTCCTTTTTATTGAAACTTTATTTTAAATGTATAAAATAAATATAAGAATTGATAAAATTATTAAATAATTTTATCAACTCTTATGTTTATTTTATACATTTAAAAATTAGTTTTTTGTCAATTATAATTGACATTCATGATGAATTAAGATTTTTTAAATTTGTTTTATTCATTTACTTTCAAATGATGGTGATTAGTTTTTCTCGTTTCTTGAAGATATTTATAGCGGAGTTATTACCATTTGTAATTTTGAAGTTTTGTATTATAATATTGTAATAATAATCAATAAGTAATAATCAATAAGTAATAATTGTAATAATATTTTGTATTATAATTTTGTCAATTATAATTGACATTATGATGAATTAAGATCTTTATTTGTTTTAATTATTTACTTTCAGATGATGGTGGTTAGTTTTTTTCTTTTTCTTAAAGATATTTATGGAGAGTTATTCCCGTTTGTATTTTTGAAGTTTAGTACTTTCTTTATCTGCTTCAACAATAGTTAAATTAATTATCTGGAAACACTTGTGTTAATCTCTTCTTGAATGCCTAAAGTTATGTAGGTATTGAAAGAGCCAGTATTATCAGTTGGAGCAAGTTTGCTGCCTCTTCCCCAGAAGGGATTTTTAAGCAGTGTTCTAGAGACCTCCAGAGTTTTATAATATTTGTGTTTATACTCAAATAATTTTTGTGTTTATACTCAAATAATATTTGTGTTTATACTCAAATAATTTTTGTGTTTATACTCAAATAATTTTTGTGTTTATACTCAAATAATTTTTGTGTTTATACTCAAATAATTTTTGTGTTTATACTCAAATAATTTTTGTGTTTATACTCAAATAATTTTTGTGTTTATACTCAAATAATTTTTGTGTTTATACTCAAATAATATTTGTGTTTATACTCAAATAATTTTTGTGTTTATACTCAAATAATTTTTGTGTTTATACTCAAATAATTTTTGTGTTTATACTCAAATAATTTTTGTGTTTATACTCAAATCATTTTTGTGTTTATACTCAAATCATTTTTGTGTTTATACTCAAATAATTTTTGTGTTTATACTCAAATAATATTTGTGTTTATACTCAAATAATTTTTGTGTTTATACTCAAATAATTTTTGTGTTTATACTCAAATAATTTTTGTGTTTATACTCAAATAATATTTGTGTTTATACTCAAATAATTTTTGTGTTTATACTCAAATAATTTTTGTGTTTATACTCAAATCATTTTTGTGTTTATACTCAAATCATTTTTGTGTTTATACTCAAATCATTTTTGTGTTTATACTCAAATAATTTTTCTAGGAAAGTTTTATTCAGATCTAGCCTGATGATCGCCTTCGTGGTCATGCTACAGTAAAAATAACACAAGACAAGTTGTTGGTATAAGTCAGTTGTGCTCTGGATGTGTGTGATACCATCGTTGTGGAAAATGACCCCCAAACGCTGTCTGTTGATAGTTGTCCGATCGTGTCAACCCCAGTGACAATCTTCTTAGTCCAATGCTGAGTCATTGTATTTTGGACTTTCTCAGCAATCTCCCCATAAGCTGAACTCTGATTCGAACAACTCTGACCCTAACCCTAACCCTAACCCTAACCCTAACCATCGTCTGTTCCATCTACACAATATATCCACCTTCGACCGTAAATCTTAGATGTCTGGTTCCTTTCTCAGTCACTCTCCACTGGTCACTAGAAACGACTACATCCGTCTCTTCCTAGTCCATCACCATCCGACCACTCAGAAACTGACCACCAACGGCCAGGTCACAATCCGTCTGGGGAGTTCAATAGATTCACCAATCTTTCCATTGTCACCCCTCATCTTATTTCTTTATTATTTTTCCTTTTTGTGAGTCATTTTCCTAGCATTCTCTGGGGTCGTGGCTGTGGGGGAAGCAGTCCATAGTATCACACAGATATAAATCTTCCCTGGCGCTTTTTGCATTGGAAGCAGAGTACTCAATGAGCTGACAAAAGCAGTTTATCACTTTACAATAGTTTTATTAGAATAAAGAAATATGTAAAGTTCAAAGAAAATATCTGCAAGTGTTTTTTGTTGTTTTTTTGTTGTTTTTTTGTTGTTTTTTGTTGTTTTACTTGAATTCACCTCAAACAAGGAGCCACATTGCCACTGAGACGTAAAGGGTCACTGTGAATTAGGGGCCAGATTTATAAGAGCATCCTAAGTGGGGAGTTGCGCAGCGAGATGTTACATTAAAATTTCTGCATGTTGGTACAGTCAGGGAAAAGGGGAGCAGGGAGGGAATTCCAAAGGCTAGCGGTTCGAGAAAAAAGCCATTAGAGTAAAAAAGCCCTCCAGCATTTGGTGACCTCCACGGTGAATAAATGGGATTTAGCTGATTGTTGGGTTGGTCGGGTTTATTTACATTGAGGGGGCACCAGAGCAGCAAGTTCGTCAGAGCACATTCCATTGATGTACTTGTAAAACAAGCACAGGGATGCAACATCGTGGCGATGTGACAAAGGCTGGAGCTTAGAGACTTCTTTTTGGACCTTGTCCAAGAGAGAGAGAATAGTGGTTGGTGCACCAGCCCAGATGTGACAACCATACTCCATGCATGGGTGGATGGTGGCCTTGTAGAGATATAGGATATTGGCAGGCGTGAGAAGTTTTTTAGCATGGTAGAGGGAGCCCACTTTCTTTGCAGCAGCCTTGGCAGTATCTTCTATGTATTTATTCCAATTCATGTTACCTGTGAATGTTAGGCCGAGGTGTTTGAATGTTGGACTCTCGGGTAGAGTGTTATTAGCCATAAGTTTAATTCTGCTTCTCTTTTAACAAAAGCAACTCGTGCTCATTCTATGTGCCTAGCATCAGGTGGAATTTCAATGGACAGAGATTCTTTGCAAGGGCTTCTCATCTGTCGAACATGTTGCCGCAGGACTGATTCCCTGCATATTACAACATAGTCATCTTCAAAACTAATGTCAACAAACACCTGCCACAAACTGTCCCCATAAGTAATCAAACTCAGTTCATTCTATTAATCATTTAAATACTTTTATAACATTTTGATACTCCTATAACATTTTAATACCCCTATAACATTTTGATACCCCTATAACATTTTGATACCCCTATAACATTTTAATACTCTTATAACATTTTAATACCCCTATAACATTTTAATACCCCTATAACATTTTAATACTCCTATAACATTTTAATACCCCTATAACATTTTAATACCCCTATAACATTTTAATACCCCTATAACATTTTGATACCCCTATAACATTTTAATACTCATATAACATTTTAATACTCCTATAACATTTTAATACCCCTATTACATTTTAATACTCCTATAACATTTTAATACTCCTATAACATTTTGATACCTCTATAACATTTTGATACTCCTATAACATTTTAATACCCTTATAACATTTTGATACTCCTATAACATTTTAATACTCTTATAACATTTTAATACCCCTATAACATTTTAATACCCCTATAACATTGTAATACTCTTATAACATTTTAATACTCCTATAACATTTTAATACTCTTATAACATTTTAATACTCTTATAACATTGTAATACTCTTATAACATTTTAATACTCCTATAACATTTTAATACTCTTATAACATTGTAATACTCTTATAACATTGTAATACTCTTATAACATTTTAATACTCTTATAACATTTTAATACCCCTATAACATTTTAATACTCCTATAACATTTTAATACCCCTATAACATTTTGATACTCCTATAACATGTTGATACCCCTATAACATTTTAATACCCCTATAACATTTTTATACCACTATAACATTTTTATACTCCTATAACATTTTTATACCCCTATAACATTTTAATACTCCTATAACATTTTAATACCCCTATAACATTTTGATACTCCTATAACATTTTAATACCTCTATAACATTTTGATACTCCGATAACATTTTAATACTCCTATAACATTTTGATACCCCTATAACATTTTAATACCCCTATAACATTTTAATACTCCTATTACATTTTAATACCTCTATAACATTTTGATACCTCTATAACATTTTGATACTCCTATAACATTTTAATACCCCATAACATTTTGATACTCCTATAACATTTTGATACCCCATAACATTTTAATACTCCTATAACATTTTAATACTTCTATAACATTTTGATACTTCTATAACATTTTGATACTCCTATAACATTTTAATACCCTTATAACATTTTTATACTCCTATAACATTTTAATACTCCTATAACATTTTGATACTCCTATAACATTTTAATACTCCTATAACATTCAACTGAAAATCATTCTCGAGCGGCTTTTGGCCTTGATAAGTGGTGATCCATTATTAAAAACAGAAAATAGCCATCAACAATTGCCAAGACAAGAAACATGCGTCCCAGGCAAGCTCTCCTGACTGACTGCTCTACTGGTCCGTAGCTAAAATTGCCTGCAACTATCCTATCATCAACCACTTGACTTTAATAAAGACATTTCCTATACAATTGCTTCAATGACTTGCCTCCTATTATCTTCAACCACTTGACTTTATTAAAGAATCTCTCTCCGCCACAAATTCCTTCAATGACTTATTCTTACACATTATGATTTATCTCACGTCTCTAATAATTTTGACTTCAACTGCACACAGACTCTAAGCAACATATTAACATTGTGTATCTTCTTACCAAGGGGCAGAGGGTCCACCTATAGATCGTCAGTCAGTGTCACTTCCCGGACCCGTTAATTTTTTTATAATTTTCCATCCTATTTCTTAACTGTTTTTATTTATTCCCATTATGCATCCCTCACCCCGCAATTTGATCTACGCATGTGATAAACATTGATTTTAGATTGTATTACCACACAGATGCTTTTTTAAAGCACAGCATTTTTTAAGGAAAAGAATTATAACTTTAATTCAGTTAAACTTTCATTATAATGAAAATTACTGATGTTCAATTTGAAAACTATCCAAACTATATTTACATCAAATAACCTTAATTCAATTATACATTAAAATATTTTCTAAATACCCTATATATACCCATGGAACACTGCCAAAACACACTCATCCAGATGCTTCATTTGCATAATAATTTTATAAACACTCTCTAATAAATTAATATTTTGCACAATTCATTTCTAATTTTGATCTCCAATTTTTTATATATACACAATAGTTTTGTTCATATTAATATTATTATTAGTCATAGTAATATTAATTAAAATGATTGAATGGAAAACATTTAACATTCAAATTGATTATTTAATGTATTATTTAAATGATGAAAATTTCATTAAGCTTTTGAAATTCTCTGATGTTTTTTTGTGACTAAAAAGATTAACATTGGCTTATCTACAAAGAAAAAGTAAGGATAGGTTTGGAAAGGGGCCCAGCGCTGGGATTGAAAAAAATTTCTTAAGAGTTGTATATTCAAAACACATTATTCATTTTTCTTATCGGTTTCTTATTTTCCTTGATGCAAATAACTTCATTGATAACTCTGAGAATGGCACTGTACTGACTACATACTACTATATATATATAATACTAAAACTCTGAGGATGTTATCTTGCTTCCTTGTCACCGTGCACACTTCATCTGTACATGAATTAGATAGTGGGAGGAAAGGCGAATAATAAAATAAGTGGTGAGAGGAATGGAATGATGTAAATAATTAAACAAGAGAGGAAAGTGGAGAGGGAGAGGCGGTATAAGAGAGGGTTTATTATGATATCACAATGTATTCTGACTTTGTGAAATCCTTTGACTTGTAAAATCCTTGTAAAAACATGATATTCAACCAATATCAAAGTTCAGATATTGAATATTTAATAATATATATAACAAATACTGACACAATGTGTTAGGGTTGTCTATTCTATACAATGATATGAAAGGTTTTTTGTATTTCTTTGTTTTGTAAACCTTGTAATTTAGGTTTTAATCAATAATATTTGTAATAATATTTGTAAAGGCAAAATGGATGAAATGTCAGCAGAAACTTTTAACAGATTTATTAAAACTGAACACAGAATAAAATAATGAGTTAATTGACCGCTGTGAGCGAGATGAAATATACAGTCTCCAGACGTGGTCTGTTTACTTTTCTACTCCAGGCAAGACTTCATTTCCAAGGGCGATAATTCTTAATCTTCCGAAAATGGTGCAAGGGAGATAAATCGTTTCGTTAGTTATCCTAACACTTTGTTTAACAGAAATCTTTCTTTTTCGGCTTTCAGACATTGCTTTGCGGTAATTATCCTTTCATTGAGCAAAAGGTTGGATCGATGGGGAAACCACCACCCGGCGTTGATCTTCAGGTAAAATGATTTTTTAAAACTTGGCGTGGTTAGCCAAAAACTCAGTTTAGTTTTTATTGTTTTAATTTTTTTACTTTTATTCATTCTAAACAAGGCATATTGCTATTGAAGCGTAAGAGCCTACTGTGATAGGGGTCAGGTTTATAGAAAAACAACCTGGGTGGGGGGGTTGGGAAGCAAGATGTTTGTTCACATGACATTTAAATTTCTGCATGTTGGTACGGTCGGAGAAACAGGGAGCTGGGAGGGATTTCCAAAGGCAAGCAGTTCGAGGAAAGAAGCGATTAGTCTAGAGAATCTTCCTGCATCTAGTAACCTCTACATGGAAGGGGTGGGATTTTGCTGCTAGTCTGGTGGGTCAGGGGTATTTACGTTGAGAGGGTACAAATGAAATAAGTTCATCGGATCACATTCCGTGAAAGTACTTGTAAAACAAACACAGGGATGCAACACTGTGGTGATGTGACAGGGGCTGGAGCTTGGCAGAGAGTGTGGGACCTATTAGGTTAGAAATTCTTTTTTGCACACTGTCCAAGAGGGAGAAGTTAGTGGTTGGTGCACCAGCCAAGACATGGTAACAATACGCCATACATAGGTGAATGGTGGTTTTATAGTAATATAGGATACTGGCAGGTGTAAGAAGTTTTCTAGTCCGGTAGAGGGAGCCTACCTTCTTTGCAGCAGACTTTGTACTTTTTTTTTGTTGTTTTTAACAAAGTTCACCCCAAACAAGGCAGGCCGCCACTGTAGACGTAAGGGGCTACGGAGAAAAAAGAAGAGGGGAGAAGATTGGGGGGGGGGGGTCAACCTAAATTGGGATCTGCGCAGCGAGATGTCTGTTTACATTAGTTTTAAATTTCTGCATGTCTGTACTGTTGGAGAAACAGTGGGCAGGGAGGAAGTTCCAGAGGCCAGCAGCACAAGGAAAGAAGCTATTTGAGTAGAAGGCTCTCCGACATCTGGGAACCTCCACAGTGAATGAATGAGATTTAGTTGATTGTCGAGTTAGTCTAGTGAATTCACGTCGAGGGGGCACCAGAGTAACCAATTCATCGGAGCATAATCCATTGAAGTATTTGTAAAACAAATATAAGGATGCTACGATGGGACAGGGACTGGAGCTTGGTTGACAGTGAGGGACCTATCAGGTTGGCAATTCTTTTTTGGACCTTGTCAAGAAGGGAGAGACTAGTAGATGATGCACCAGCCCAGATGTGACAACAATACTCCATGCATGGGCGGATGGTGGCTTTGTAAAGATACAGGATAATGTCAGGTGTGAGGAGTTTACTAGCAGGGTAGAGGGAGCCAACCTTCTTTGCGGCAGCCTTGGCAATGTCTTCAATGTATTTGTTCCAATTCATGTTACCTGTGAAGGTTAGGCCGAGGAGTTTGAATGATTAACTCTCAGGCAGGGTGTTATTAGCCATGGCAATCGGTGGTTGGAGAGGATTCTTGTAGTTATTGAAGGAAAGGAGCTTTGTCTTTGCAGCATTAAAAGTTACCAACCATTTATGACCCCAATCCACTACAGCCTGGAGGTCATTTTCTAAAGATTCAGCCAATGCCTCGGATATGATCTCGTCGGTTTTACCAACATGGCGAGAGTAAAGCGTGGTGTCGTCAGCAAAATTCGAATTTGAACATTGGACTATCGGCAGGGGTGCTATTGGCTATGACAATCGGTGGTTGGAAAACTTATAGTTGTTGAAAGAACAGAGCTTTGTCTTGGTAGCATTAAATGTGACCATGCATTTTTGGCCCTTTTCAACTACAGACCAGAGGTCATTTTTTAAGGATTCGGCCATTGTTTTACATGTGTAGGCATTCGATTTACTTTCATGCTAGGAATAGAATGTGGACTCATCAGTAAATACACCCATCTCAGATGTGATTGCATCTGTTCTGTCTAACATTTATCTCTCTTAGCCGGCCCTTTTTTCTTAGGGGATTCCATCAGACTCGTCACCGGTATGATCCTTCTGGTGCCCGTCTCCTGCTCTATGTAGTTGCCTGCTTCACAACCCTCATGGAGAGTTTTTCTATCTTTTTAAATATTCTGACGTTTTGAGCATCGCCGGTAAGAAATATTGCCTTTTTTCTTTCTAAGAATAGAATTTAATAGTGCTACTATTATTTGTTTGTTTTATTTCCGCATTCAGAGGGTTTTTTTCCTTTCAGCTTCTCTTCTATTATATCATCGTTTGCATTCACTAAAGTGTGACGACGTCTGTCTTTCTTCAGATCCTTGGGAGATGGACGATCATCAATCCATACATTTAAATATTTTGGAGAGATTTTGCATATATTTTACCTTAAAATGACACACATTTAATGAAGGTTTATTATTTAAAAATTATGTATTGTTTGTATACTGACAGATTGTTGATGACGATGGTAATGTCCTTCCGCCTGATACAGAAGGTAACATTGGTCTCCGTTATCGTCCCGAAAGGCCAGTTGGACTTTTCAGTAAATATGTTGTAAGTTTGACTTTTTTAAATACATTTTCTTTGAGTGAAAAGAGAACAGTGACTCTTTACATCTGTGCATTAGTAATCATTATATACTAGTAATGATTATATACTAGTAATTATTATATACTAGTAATCATTATATACTAGTAATCATTATATACTAGTAATCATTATATACTAGTAATCATTATATACTAGTAATCATTATATACTAGTAATGATTATATACTAGTAATCATTATATACTAGTAATGATTATATACTAGTAATGATTGTATACTAGTAATCATTATATACTAGTAATCATTATATACTAGTAATCATTATATACTAGTAATGATTATATACTAGTAATGATTATATACTAGTAATGATTGTATACTAGTAATGATTGTATACTAGTAATCATTATATACTAGTAATCATTATATACTAGTAATGATTATATACTAGTAATGATTATATACTAGTAATGATTGTATACTAGTAATGATTGTATACTAGTAATCATTATATACTAGTAATCATTATATACTAGTAATGATTATATACTAGTAATGATTGTATACTAGTAATGATTGTATACTAGTAATGATTGTATACTAGTAATCATTATATACTAGTAATCATTATATACTAGTAATGATTGTATACTAGTAATGATTGTATACTAGTAATGATTGTATACTAGTAATCATTATATACTAGTAATCATTATATACTAGTAATCATTATATACTAGTAATCATTATATACTAGTAATGATATGCGTATTTGTGGATTACTATTAGCTACTGAATTAGCAGCTATTCAGGCGTGCTTTATTTATTTGGTACTTGTACAGCTTTTGAACCAGACAAAACCGACACAGAATTACGTAAACAGCCGGAAAAAGCCGAATGAAAACGAACCGACGTCAAAATCAAAACGAGGCAGCGTTCTAACAGAAAAAAAAATAATGGAGCAACTTTGTTTTTTACTCTAACCCAACCCTAAACTAACCCTAACCCAACCCTAAACTAACCCTAATCTACTTTTATGGCTTTTGTTAAGTTATTTGTTGGCTATTTGTTTTTTGTTTTTTTGTTGGTTTTTTTTCACCCCTTTTTATCTCTGTTGGAAATTCTTGACAATCGGCAATTCACGATTTATCTTGTCATCTGCTTTTATCGCCTTCTGATTGGATAAGCACTTCAGCATCTTTCAGCTATTTATGTAAACAGTCGGAAAAAGTCAGTTTTGTCTGGTTCAAAACAATGGTACTGGTACAGATTTTATTTTGTATTATTTGGACAACTTGGATGTTATTCTCGCAACGTTTCGGCCGATGTAACCTCCAACTTTCTGCAGGTGTGTCTCGTCGAACTTTGGAATCTTTATGTCGAACTCACAAAATCTGTACAAATTTTGAACAAAACCCTCTATTTAATCCACGGGGGTAGATTGTTCTCATTCCGTCAACCATGATCGAGTAGAAGTCTTAATTAATTCGTAATTGTATTCTTAGTATCACCCGCACTGAGGATTGAACCTTCAACCTCCAGAAGACTGTCACTTAGGACTGATTATTACTTAGCACTTTTATCCGTTGCGCCACATGTCGATTGACTTATAGAGATGCATTCAACCTGCACGCTTTGCGGAAGGACGCAAAAAAAAAAAGAGCCTCTTTTTTTTTGTGTCCTTCCGATCTGCTCAACCATTTCTAAAGATTCTAACAAATGAAATATGAGAAATGTGAAATGAAATCATTATGTTAATCTTCATGGGATTTCCTTTCTTTTTTTAAAATCCAATTTCCAAATGAAAGAATAATCCAGAAAAGACTGCATCCGTATTCCTTGGAGATTTCTACTTGACAGGCGATAAAGCCACGATGGACAAAGATGGCTACTTTTGGTTCATTAGTCGTTCTGATGATGTAATAATTAGTTCAGGGTGAGTATATCTGAATCAGATTATTTGACTCTCTTTTTCATTCGTTAATCTATATTTGCATATTTTATCTCTCGGATCTTGAAGTTTGAATCATCTTGTTTGGGTAAACATTACTATTGACGCCATAAATTATTTTAAAAGGAAATACAGCTGGGAAATTAGTCAAAAACTTGGGTTTACTTACTCATTTGTGACATTTTTGCATTAAAAAAAATGGTACTCTTATAGAGAATGCACCGTGTTTCTGTGACTTTGCGTCGGACAGGTCTCGGAAGCAGTCGAGAGTTGACGAGGCAAAAACTGGTAGACGATAAATTGAAAACTGGCAGACGTTTAATTCAGACAAAGAAAATCAAAGTAAAATACATATACAAAAATAAAGAACGAACAAACCATAGCTAAACAACTGTTATTAATTGGATGTTTTTTTTTGTCAAAGGAACCATTAATGTTAATCAGATGTTTTTGAATAAAATGGGTTATTTTGTGAAAAGTTTCCAAAGATGATTTTTTTTTATATAACAAACAACGAAACCACTGTTTTTAACCAATTTCTTGTTTTTTTAATGTTTTTTTTTCTTTTTAACATTTTCTGGGTTAGTTTTAGGGTTAGTCTTTCGCTAGAAGTGACCGTTACTGACAGAACTCAATGAGTCCTTTGGGAGATTCAACGCGTTGACACAGATCGTAGAAATCCATTTTTTTTTTTACGCCCTGCAGATCGTAGAAATTAATTTCTTCCAAAAGTTATCATCTGCTTGCTTGGAACCTGATTGGTTAATAGTTTCGTCAACTCTCGGGTGCTTCAGAGACCTGCCCGAACGTTGACGACACAAAGTCACTGAAAATCGGTGTGTTCTTTATAAGAGTACCAAAGAATTGAATATTTAATAGGATATATAACCATATTAAGTTACTGTAACTATTGGTTGTGAGTAAAGTAGTAAGGGGTCAGCCATCTTGTTATTTCAAGAAGTAAGTTACCGGTCCGGAGATAAATAAAATGAACATAAATAAATAAATATATATAAATATATATAAATATAAATATAATGAACATATATATAAATATAAATATAAATATATAAATATATATAAATATAAATATAATGAACATATATAAATAAAATTGAACTTTTGTTCTTTGATATGACATTTATCATATAAGACATGTTTTTTGTAACAAAAAAAATTTAAACAACGCCTGCATCTTATGACTTTAAGGTCGGTTTTTGGATGACGGCAGAAGTCTGAGATTTTAGCTGAACTTGTGCATGTCACATGACACCCTTAAGCATTCCTTTGTAGCAGTTATATGTTCACAAAGTATTTTCGGTGCTCTTATCGATCCCGAACCAGCTTTCGTGACGTTCGACTCGGAATCGTTCGGCTGTCCTACGCAAACGGCCGAGTGTTGGAGAGCCGATTTGACAAGCCGATTTGTACCAGACGACAATTTTGATACGGTGCTGCGTCCTATGATACTAATGTTTTGCTTGTTTTTTTTTTGTTTGTTTGTTTGTTAGGGTTAGGTTTAGATTTAGGTTTAGGTTTAGGGTAAGGAATTTTTTAAAGAAACAACAAAGAAAATTAAACATATTTACATGAATTTTTTTGAAAGAAACAGCAGGAAAAAAACATAGCGAGGTTACTGTTATAAAATGAATACTGTATTTTTATTTACAAGGAATTTTTTTGAAGGAACAAAAAAAAAAAAAAAAAAAAAACCATACCAAAATTACTGTTATAACGACATATTTTTTTACTTTATTATTTCTTTTTACTTGTTCACTGTTCCATGTTTTCTTTTGCACTGAGCACAGCTTGGCTAATCACTCAGTATCTCTCCACCAATCAGCTCGTCAACACTCGGCCGTTTGCGTAGGACAGCCGAACGATTCCGAGTCGAACGTCACGAAAGCTGGTTCGGGATCGATATCAGTACCGTATTTTCTTTTGAGGAAGTTTATTTTCCATGCGGATTGATTAATACATCATCCAATCAGAAGGAGGTACTTCCACTGAACTGTATATACACGGCTTTCCTACTTTTTACCAATCGGATGTTTTGATCTTTTGTTACAGAACTCATTCATGGCCCCTTGGTGAATCGATGTATAGATAAAACTGATTTAAAATATAGTGGAAGAGTATGTCCTTATATTCGAGCTAACGGTAATCTCTACCAATGGCAGGACGACGGTGACCCATTTTTCCTCTTACTAAACGAGGCTTACAGAATGGACACTTGATCGATTCTTCTTACTAATGATCAACCTTCTCTTTCCACCATAAAATCGTGACAAACATCTATTGTGGATCTCCATGTTTTATCAAGAAATAACGAATGCCCATTTCTTTTTCCCAAGTGACTGCCAATTTTCATTATTGAAATTTTTTGTTTTTATTATCCAGTTATCGAATTGGTCCTTTTGAAGTGGAAAGTGCTTTGCTCAAACATCCTGCTGTCTTGGAGTCTGCTGTAGTCAGTAGTCCTGATCCCTTAAGAGGAGAGGTCAGTTCTTTATTTGGTTTAGGAATTTGTTTTCATCTTGAAGTTGTTCAACGTATATTTTTGAGTAAAAATTTTTTACATCGCTTATTAAGTCACATATGATTCCGATTGATTTTTTTTTTCATTTTTTGTGGGCTAGTCATTTTATTTACTTAGGTCATAATGGATCTCTATTTCCTTTACTTGGAGTTGCTTCCAGCTGGAGCATCTCCACGGGGGTGTGGTTGGGGGGAACAGATCTTAGAACCTTTATTTATCAACACCTTACATTACATCTAACTAATCCAAAATTCTTGCAGCAACTGTTCTAACTTCAAATCATTTCCGCATCAAGTTGTTAAGCCAACCGGCCATCTATCCCCTATATTGAACTCAAGCTGATCCCAAAGCTATCCCCTATCAATCATATCGCACTTGGAAATCATCCTCACCTCCAAGAGATTTCAGGTGAGGCGTTGGCAGAGAACGGCCCATCGGAAATACAGGATATGGCGGAGGCAGTATTTGTCAAAGGCGTCAAACTTCTGCTAATCGACCACCCTCATTGGCCATATCTCGCAGCCATATACGAGGATCGACGGGGCGTGTCTACCAATCTATGGTAGACACGCCCCTTGGCTGATACTGAAATCTACAGACGCCTCCCACAAAAGCTGTTGGAGGTGCACAAAGTGACTCCAATTCGACCTTTATTGCGCCCGGACAGAACAAAAGTAGACTACCGAAGTATCTGTTTGTCGATGATCGCCAAAGGAACTACAACTACCCGTAATGGTTAGAGGGATTTCTTTTACCGAGAGATTTCTTTTATCAAGGTTAAACTCCATTAGATCTGTCTATGCCCATGTGCATTAACATGAAGGGTCATTCACTAGAAGGGCTAACTACAGAGTGCAGCTGCAGAAAAGTGCTTTGAGATGCATTACATCATGCTGGGTGCATGGGGTCCTGTCAAGTATGTGACAAAAGGCCATCTTGGAAAGGTACCATCTCTCTGCATGGACCCCCTTAAGGCCACCAACGACATTTTCAGTATTTCAGGCATGCAGCTCGTCGACAAGAGGAGGGAATTAATTTACAATTTAATCCTCTCTGCCTGGCTGGCACAAGCGTATCAGTGGACACCTGAGAATCTGGACAATCAACCATCAAGGAGGATTTGACTGAGCTCTCACGTTAAGGTTTGTTTTAAATGATACAATTGTGATTGGTTAGCCATCTTGTGCTTCCTTGCTCAGAACCGCTAACCCTAACCGCTGTGCATGGGCCGCAATGGTTTGGAATGTAGTGCAGGCCAGAGAAGTAGCTGGCTCAACCCAACCAAGGTGAACGCCATTGCAACAATAACACCCCCCCCCCCCGCCAAGGAATATGCAGTGGTGGGGGTTGGGCGAGGGGGGGGGGGAAGAAAATAGCTAGAATTTTTTTTTTAATTAAAAAAAATAAAACAAAAAAACATGTTATTGTAATATATCAAGCTACACTCTAGATATAAATTCGTTACCGCGGGTTTCCGAAATTCATAAGAATCCTGATGGGAATCCTTATTAATTCCGAAACGTTGAGTATCAAATTTCTGAGCAATAATGAAAACTTTTTTTTTTATAACAATAATATTTATTATTACAGACAAAATTGCTTTTTTGCATTTAAATATTTCAGGTCATTAAAAAAAAATAGTATTACAATTAAAATTGACACAAAAGTTGAATTATATACAGGTTAAAAAGTTAATGTAAATGTGATACTATGGCCTACGAGGGGGGGATGCTAAGCCCCGAACGGTGATGGAAAAATGATTCCTGAGAGGGGGGGAGCCTTCGAGGGTAGGATGCGTTGAAAGACAATGATAGGAAATGACTCATCAACGCACACAAACGTGGGAGTGGTCAGTTTGTATTGTTCAAAGGCGAGAGCTTGTCGGTGACTGAGACAGTACGTTAGTTTACGTGACAGTTGGCAAGTTGGTGAGAAGACATTCAGTTTGGATTCAACCTCAGGTGAGAGCAGATCGGGCAGACCCGAGATGAGCTGACGACTTTGGGTACTGACAATGGGGGCTTCAACAGTCCGCGACGGTGCCACACACACTCAGTTTCAACTGACTTATACACAATGTATTTGAGTTTGTGTTTTTCTTGTGAGTTTGCATTGTTTGTTTTTCTTAACTTGTAAACCAGCGCGGTGCCCTCGAAGATTCGTCAGTGGAATAGACGACATAGCCAGAACAAGAACGAGGATAAAGAAGAAAACCACGGCACACACGACGTTGGGGTTGTCAGTTGTCAGTTGTCGAGAGACTCACGTGGTCTTGCATAAACATCTACATTTTTTACCATCTGTTTGAGAAATAAATATTTTGCTCTTTGAATTAATCGAATGCTCTTCATTCCAGTTTTAACATCCACAAAACTAACCTAATTCAACTCTTATGATGTATCTATTACAACAATGTTTCTTTATTGTAATCGCTTGAGTTTTTTTTTTTTTTTTTAGATTGTCAAAGCCTTTGTGAAATTGGTGCCTGGTTATGAGAAGAAAAATGTTCCAGATTTGATAAAAGAACTTCAAGAACATACAAAAGCAATCACAGCTCCTTATAAATATCCACGGAAGGTAAATAGTTTAATTCAAAAAATTTTGGTGCTTGTTCAGTGTTTCATGGAGACGGAAAAATTATTTATGTGTGAAAACAATATTATTTACTTAAATCAGTGCTATTTTATTGTTCAATGTTGAAAAAATTAGGAAAAATTATTTATGTGTGAAAACAATATTATTTACTTAATCAGTGCTATTTTATTGTTCAATGTTGAAAAAATTAGGAAAAATTATTTATGTGTGAAAACAATATTATGTACTTAATCAGTGCTATTTTATTGTTCAATGTTGAAAAAATTAGGAAAAATTATTTATGTGTGAAAACAATATTATGTACTTAATCAGTGCTATTTTCTTGTTCAATGTTGAAAAAATTAGGAAAAATTATTTATGTGTGAAAACAATATTATGTACTTAATCAGTGCTATTTTCTTGTTCAATGTTGAAAAAATTAGGAAAAATTATTTATGTGTGAAAACAATATTATGTACTTAATCAGTGCTATTTTCTTGTTCAATGTTGAAAAAATTAGGAAAAATTATTTATGTGTGAAAACAATATTATGTACTTAATCAGTGCTATTTTCTTGTTCAATGTTGAAAAAATTAGGAAAAATTATTTATGTGTGAAAACAATATTATGTACTTAATCAGTGCTATTTTCTTGTTCAATGTTGAAAAAATTAGGAAAAATTATTTATGTGTGAAAACAATATTATGTACTTAATCAGTGCTATTTTCTTGTTCAATGTTGAAAAAATTAGGAAAAATTATTTATGTGTGAAAACAATATTATGTACTTAATCAGTGCTATTTTATTGTTCAATGTTGAAAAAATTAGGAAAAATTATTTATGTGTGAAAACAATATTATGTACTTAATCAGTGCTATTTTATTGTTCAATGTTGAAAAAATTAGGAAAAATTATCCAGTAGAACTTTAATTACAAATATTTTACATTTTCCATATCGTACACTTCGATGACTATGCCTCCATTTGCTACCGTTGGACAGAAGACAAGGGCAGGTAATCATGCAAAGGGTTATGCAAGAATGATGTAATTTATAATAGAAATAAGTTCTCCGAAAATGGATGTCAACCGGTTGAACATGGAAGACATTATTTATTTATGTAGCGATGTCAAGAAATCGATTTTCTGCAGTCATAGTGGCTTATTTCTGGAATCAGTTTTTTTTTGTTTTTAAATGCGTATTATCTGCCCTTGCAAATTATCTGCCCTTGACTTGTGTCACACGAAAGAAGATGGAGGCATAGTCATCGAAGTGACTTATACGATACGGAAAATGGAAAAATATTTGTAATTAAAATTCTACTGGATAATTTTTCCTACTATTTTCAACATTGAACAATAAAATAGCACTGATTGAGTACATAATATTGTTTTCACACATAAATAATTTTTCCGTCTCCACGAAACACTGAACAAGCACCAAATTTCTTTACCATTTTACTTTCGGTAAGTGAATTCCAGTATAGAACACGACGCATATTTGTACAGGCCAAGAAAAACTGAAAGTTTGAGTCAATCATTTCGTATTAAAAGTAGCATTCAGTATTGATCGTGACTGATCGGTCATTCTCATCTTTGAACCAGTAATATTGCAACTCATGCGATGCATTTGGCGGAGACAATCCTCTGGTGGTGTTTAAATGAAAAAAAAAAAAGAAACCAAAACTTTGTGTTTATTATCGAAATACAACAAGAATGTAAAAGTTTATAACTATTGCAATCCTCCATTACTAAGTCAGATATTGTTTTTATACTAACATACACATGCCATCAACTAGTACTTCAAGTTAGCTGCTTATGATGCTTGGTATCATCACACTTGGAAAACGGACAGATACACATTGCAACGTAAACATTTTGCCACCATAAATTACACATAAATCACCCCCCCCCCTCAGTGTTACATGCAAAGGAATGGCTATTTATACGTATAGATAGTGAAACAGTGTATTATTAAAGAGTATTTTCTTCTTGTAATTTTTACAACTGGTGAGAGTTGATCTAATGGAAAAGACAATCAGACTTTGTTACTATTGGGGTCGTTTTTTCCTAATGTGTAGAGTCTTAGATCATGTGACTACAGGGTGATCAATCATTGGTTAATTCAGCTACATGGTCACTGATATAAAATGTGATTCATAAATCCACTTCTCTTTCTCCCCTTTTTGTGCTGACTGCTGAGGGGGGGAAGCATGTTTGCCAAAATACACCCCCCCCCCCCCACCACCACCACCATCAACACCATTTTGGTTTAATCACCGAAGCGACATTGTTTGACAACTGTTCCTGTTCTGTCCAGACATCTTCCGGGATATGCCGTCGACGCCTAACCACCAGACTAGTTCTGTTGAGGTACCTTTGCTACGTCGATACCAGTTATGTAGAAAGTCATATACAACATATCTTGGAAAGTCCGCCCTTTTCATATCTCCACACATTAGAAATTTGTGACATGTCTTGAATATTTTGGTGTATTACTTGTGAACACAAATAAATCCAGTTGTGGCAATACCATGGCTTTGCCGGGACAGCTGGGCGATCTTTGCCGGACTTTTGTCGACGACGGGACGATGTGTGACAACATGTGCACGTATGTGCAATGTCTTGTCATCGTCAGTGAGCAATCATCGTTTGACGATAGTCACTGTCGTCTGCTTCTGGGACTGGCTGGCTGGGAACCATCGTGCTGGAAAAGAACCTTATGTAAATAATGGAACAAACCATTTTACTTTTTAATATAAAAATATAATTTATTATATTTCAAAAAGCAACATAATTGCGACTTGAAGATGTCAGAGCGCGAGAAACGCATCTTTGTTCAAATTTCGAAACCAGTTTTTGAATTTTAAATCTCTTTATCAGAGAGAGAGGGTGAGAGAGAAAAGGAGAGAAAGACAGAGAGAGAGAAAGAGAGAGAGGGGGAATACAGCCGTCATCATTGTACGCCTTGTCAAATGTTTTGTTTTGGGTTTCATAACTGATTTTCTCGAACGTCGACAGTCTGATCTCTGAACCCATCACATGCACCCGCCATTGAATTGTTTTGACACCGACCTTCTGTCTTCCAAAATGCGACTGAGGCACAGGTGCACTCAGTGATCTCAAAACACAGAGAATTACTGTTTTTTTAAAATATGTCCGGCATAAAGATTACGAAATAACGGGGAGCACTTAGCTCCCCAAATGGTGACGCATTGTGCCACACAGTTATATTTTTATAAATACGGTTTTCAGTTCTTTTTTGTTTGCCTCTTTTGTTTATGTGTGAAAACAATTGAGGCCGATAAATACTTATATTGTCAAATTCTGATGCGTGTATTGTAAAACTATAGGTAGATTTTGGTGTGGCTGTGCCATGGAGATATCCTGAGGTGGAATCTTACCATCCTGGGTATGGTGTCAGCAGCCTTTGGGAGCCACGAAATTCATGTGTGTGTGTGAGGGGGTATTAATCAATCCTTAATGATTTTGCATTAATCATTAAGAAAATATTTCATTTTCGGCGGCATCATTTTCGAAAATCACAAAACTCAAATTGGCGGCGCTGGCCAAAACGTTTTTTGTGTGTAACGGGTTTTGCACTGCTGCGCTCCCTTCTCGTGACGAGAGAAAGAAAGGAGCACAAGGCTACTTAAAATGGAGGCTTTATTCGTATGAGAAAGACATTAACTAAGTATTTTCTTTCTTGACCTTTTGGTTGAGATCAAAGTGTAGTATCGATACCATCTTGGCCTTCGGCCCATGATTCCACCGGTCTTAGGGATTGTTCTGTGAAGTCCTAGGAGTTTCATTCTCCCAGGCTTTGCCTTCTCACCCTACCGGGGAATGCCGACAAGGCTGCCCAGGCATTTTTTTGTAGGCCAGAGTGCTCAACTTCTAGGGCGTTGTCTTTTCAATCTCAATTTCCGACCTTGTATCACATCTTACCACTGTGGGAGGCAGATATAAAAAAAAAATTTTTTTTAATTAACTAAGTTGTACAGATAGCCAAGAGAGTGAAATAAATCAAAGACAGATAGACAGACAGAGAGATACAGAACCACTTCACGACTTGCCCACACCGGGCTTGAGGCGAGCTATCACTTCGGTTAGATATGACAATAATCAGACATGGAGAAGAGATCACGTTACCTTTTGATAGAAATGACGTCATTTCTCCACTTCTGCCATTCACCGAGGTCACACTCTGACCTCACACCTCTCAATCATTCAGCGTGTTTGTTGCCCCCTCCCCCTAATTAATCCGTTATTCTTCCCATTCTGGAACAAGAGACCTAGGCTCCCATTCTGCAACAATACTATTCTTCAAATTAAAAAAAATTTATTAGATGAACCTCAAATTCAAAATGGCTGAATTTCAAATAATGCACTTAAGTACATAACAAACCAGATGTTAAAATGATCTTTCCAGAAAGTATCGGTAGTCATTTTAAGTGACCAATAAAGCTGTTTGGTTTGTAAAACAATTCATAAAAAAAAAAAAAATTGCTCCCTCAGATTTGTAGAGATTTTGTTCATAATTTAACTGCTTCTCGGTTGATTTTTTTCATTTATAAGATTATATAGTTCAGTATAAAAACAAAACAAAAATTTCTTTGAATCCCTCGACGAGAATTGTGTTTTTGTGGACCCGATTTCACGTACGCTTATTTTGGTACAAATTCAATGATCTATGTTCGTAACTTTTTATCTATTTTCAATTTGTGACTGCAACTATTGAACACATTATAATGAAATATTCATTAAATATCAGTTTTGTAATTATTAAATAATTTAATTTTCAGATTGAATTTGTTGACGAGCTACCAAAAACTGTGAGCGGAAAAATCCGACGAGTTGAATTACGAAACAAAGAATGGGATCAAGTAGAAAGCTAAACAATTTTAATTTTCACATGCACAACCATTTTTCGGCTTTAGAATTTTCTCGCAATTTTATGATTCAGAATTTTCTGATTTAGAATTTTCTCACAATTTTATGATTCAGAATTTGATTTAGAATTTTCTTGCAATTTTATGATTCAGAATTTTCTGATTTAGAATTTTCTTGCAATTTTCTGATTTAGAATTTTATGATTCAGAATTTTCTCACAATTTTCTGATTCAGAATTTTCTGATTTAGAATTTTCTCACAATTTTCTGATTCAGAATTTTCTGATTCAGAATTTTCTCACAATTTTCTGATTCAGAATTTTTGTGCTATGAACTGATTTTAACATTTAAAATAATGTATTCTTAAATTAGAAACGCCCCCCCCATACTCAAAAAATTTGAATCTACTTTAATAATAATAATAATAATAATAATAATAGATCTTTAATTAAATAAAAAATATTTTTGTTAAATACTCAAGAGAAACATACTTTTTTCTTGTATAGAAAAAACTCTTTTTTTTTTACTAATACTAAAAAGAAAAAACGAAACTCATTAATGGAAGAATATATTTTTAATACTGAAGAGAAACCTACATTTATATTTTTTTTAATTTATTATATAACTTGTATAAAATATGGCGGGATTATTTGTGTCGTATCTGTGCAGCACTCTTCCTAATATCGAGCTATTGCTCGACAGACTGATATCTCAGATTGCGATTCTTGTCAAAAATGTTGCACATAAAAAATATTCTCATCTTTCTTGTTACATTCACTGATTGTTAGCCAACGCTCTTTACTGTTATGCCATATGGACAATTCTAGTCTGGATTTGGGGAGCTTTAAACCTAATCTTGTCTAGATGTTAGTATTACTACTTATTATTTTAATAGTTCAAATATTATTTGGAATTAATTCAAATTATCAATTCTGACCTGAAAAGTTACGACACCGACACCGATAAAAATATTAATTATGTTATGTTTCTCCTTTTGGCCAAGATCAAAGTGTAGTATCTGTTCCGATGGATACTGCACCCCATACTGGTATTGTCTTGATTTACGCCGGTCAATGGGTCTGTCCTGTGCAGTTCTAGGAGGTCCACTCTCCCAGGCTTTTCCTCCCCTCTTTGGGGAGGAGTAAGTTTATTGCTTACTGTCTGAGGCGCCCTGCCCAGGCAATTTTTAAGAAGCCCTAAGTAATCTTCCTCTGGAGTGCAAATTTCCACTTTCCAACCTTGTGTCACATTCTACTTTGTGGGAAGTAGATACATAGGGTTTCTCAGACTATCTTCATCTGTTTACTATTATTTTTCTTTATTATTTTTCTTTACTATATTCTTTAAACACCAGAGACAAAATATCCCTGAAATCGAAAAAAAAAAAAAAATTTCTCTTTCTCACGTCATAATGGAATGTTACTGTTAATACTGAACAGATGTGCAGCAGCAGTAGACACATCCTTTTTACTTAAAAAGACTATTTTCTGAACTCATTAATGAAAGAATATTTTTTATATACTCAAAAACATTTCTTTACTTTCTTATATAACTTTTATAAAACTAAAATATTATTGGGTTGATTTGTTTTACCTGGGATTAAGGTGCTGCTTCACTGCACGGTGCATTGCATTGTGGTTCTTGTGAAATATTTTGAAGTATATTAATGTCAAAATTCAATACTACTATTACCATTACAAGTGTGTCTGACGTAAAAAAAAATAAATGATGGCATACGTTTAGTTTTTTTTATTACCAAGATTAGATAATGCCATTAATGAATCAAACGCTGTCAAGGTGGACACCCGGAAAAGTAAAGAAAAAGAATATTATATATAAAAAAAAAACAGTTAAAAAATGAGATACTTTATATTTGAATGGAACTGTTTATTCAACAGAAAAGATTTGTATAAGTATTTTTCAATAAAATAAATATTCTATTTAATAAAAATAAATTTTGTTGACTTCATACAACTGTGTTCTGTTGCTTTTACGCATTCTAGTTTCAAACTTCCAACTTTTACGCATTCTAGCGTCAGGTTTACAAGCAGCTTTAATAGTAATTCCAGCTAATTAGCCATACCCTTTCTTCTTCTCTGCACCATCTCTCTCACAGACGTGATGTTGCTAGTCTCAGTTTTTTCTATAAATACTATTATGGCACGTGTTCTTCAGAATTATGTAATCTAATACCCGCTTCTTTTGTTCCAGCTTGTTTGACTCTTTGGTCTAGTGATCTCCATCAATTCGCTGTTTTGATATCTCATTGTAATATAGCTTCCTATTCAAGACTAAGGCCAATAAGCATCTCCTGTCTTTGCGATAATCATATTTTGTTCTCGTTAGCTCCTTACATCAAATAGATTCATGCCTTGTCTGGAGCGATTTCTATAAAAAATATCTTTATATAAATTAAAAAAAACAGTAATATAATTTGCTGTTTAACAATTACACTAAGTAGAAGAAAGTATAATTATAATTACAAAATAATAAACTTAAATAATAATAACAATAATAACAAAAATAACAACAATAACAATAATAATGATGATAATAATAATAAAAATAATAACAATAACAATAATAACAAAAATAATAATAATAATAATAACAAAAATAAATAAATATAAAATAAAATAACAAAAAATAATGGTAAGAAATTTAAAAAAGAAAAATTCATGAATTCAAAATTAAATAAACTAGAAAAGTATATTAATTTTTAAGAAAATATCTAATATTTAATGAAATCAAAACTGCAATAGAATATTATTGAACAACTTTCTATTATAATAGCCTCTTTCCAAGAACCACAGGCTTGTGGAACTCTCTTCCTGCTGACTGTTTTCCTCCTACCTATAACCTTGGTCTTTTCAATAGGCATCTCCCGTCTTTACGATAATCATATTTGTTCTTGTTTGCTCCTTACATCAAGTGGCTTCATGCCTTGTCTGGAGCGATTTCTATAAAAGTTTTTTTTTAAATACTTAGAGTCAGCTGCACCTGATGCCTACGTTTGATTTTTTTGCTTGAATATATACTGAATTACCTCCCTTAGTACACACACAAAGGAATAAATATTTATACCAATATATATTGAAACCGAGACACAAATCATGTTATTATGGCTGATTAGTTTAAACAAGAAGGTTGTATAATGAGCTGAATTCTAAGCATTTTTTACGTGAAAACTCATGAATCTATTTTTTTATTTTTTTTACTGATAATGAAAAGAAACCTTCAGGTTTTATGTAGATTCTATAACCTTTCTTTCTATAAGAAACACACAAATAGACATTGAGTTTTTTGGTGCTTATGCAGATGAGCGGACCATTAAAAAATTTTTAAAAATTATTTTTTTATAAAAACAATATTATATACTTATTCAGTGTTATCTTCTTACTCACTGTGCAAAAAAGTAGAAAAAATTATCCACTAGAACTTTAATTACAAGTATTTTTCCATTCTGTGTATCGTAACAGCGACTCGTTCACAGAGACACCATGTTGTTTTTTTATTATGATTTCGCAAGTTGATTATCTCCCCTACAAAATCTTTCTTTAGAAACAAACTGAAGTCTCTGTGAACGAATCGCTGTTACGATACGCAGAATGGAAAAATACTTGTAATTAAAGTTCTAGTGGATAATTTTTTCTACTTTTTTGCACAGTGAGTAAGAAGATAACACTGAATAAGTATATAATATTGTTTTTATAAAAAAATAATTTAAAAAATTTTTTTAATGGTCCGCTCATCTGCATAAGCACCAGTTTTTTATATATAAACAAAGTTATTAACCAAAATTTGTAGCTGATAAATATCAGCTACAAATTTTGGTTAATAACTTTGTTATCCAAATCTTTTGTAATTAAATTCATTCTATTCATCATTTTTAATCCTCTCATATAGTGATGGTTTGATTTGTTTTACGGCATAGCAACCAACTATGGGTTATGTAATGCCGACATATTGTGATGACTCATTAAAAAAAAAAAAGAAAAAAGAAAAAAAAAAACTGCTTTCTATTGCTTTAGCTCAACTTGAAAAAGCTGGATAAGAAAAAGCTACCTTTTCTAGAAGATCTTTTAGAAAAAAAACTCAATGTCTATTTGTGTGTTCCTTATAGAAAGAAATGTAAGAGAATCTACATAAAATCTAAAAGTGTATTCTTATGTAAAATTTACCAGGAAGACAATGGAAGTGTTCCTGCATCTTTAAGTGCACCCCTAAGAAGCTATGAGGGCATAACCCCCTTACAACGGCAAATATATCCTATTTTCATGAAATTCAGATCATATGTATAAATCCATTTTAGACATGTCATGCTACGGTTTCAACATCAAATTAATAATGCAATAACAAAGTTCTTTTGAAAACTGTTTTATTATCATTTAACAAATAAAGCAAATACAGAGAAATTGAATAAAATAACTGATTGTATTTGGGTAGAGGGAAGGTATTGGGAAATAAAATAAAAATTAGGAAGGTATTAATATATTCGTAAAGCAAAGTTGCTAAAGTTGATGTGAAATTTCCAAGAAAAAAAAACAAAAATGAAAATGCTTTTATTTGTATAAAAGCAGTTTTATGCGTGAATATAGATGTTGCTAATTATGCATGAACAATGAAGTGGCCATTTGATGGATTCCTTCGGAAAAGAACTCACGGTTACAAAAATAATATTAAGAATGGTAGTAGTAATGAGGAAGAAAAAAAAGAAAAAAAGCGGATTTTGCTAAAAGATATTTCTTCTGTTTTGTTCAGAAATATCAAATGTTAAAAAGTCCTTCAATATTTGATTGAAGTTAAAAATATTCAAAGACTAATAAGACATAAGTTTTGTGGATTTGGAAACAAATAGAAAAGAACTATTAGTTCCATGGAGTAATCCGAGAATCCAGGAATCATATGAAGTTCCATACATTAACTAAAAACCAAGAAATTTTACACATCTAAAGCATAGAAAGTAATTCTTCACCAAAAGAAACTTTCTACAAATCAGCTTCTGATATGCAAACAAAAATGGTTACAAGACAAGAGAAGTGGAAATATAATCTGATGACAAATATTCAAGAATTATTTACTTTCTTTGGAAATTGGTTAAGAAAATCGAAGAGGTTGATTTTCTTTAAATCAAGTTTAAAAGATACAAATAATCATTTCTGTAGTGTATGACATTTTTTTTTAAAGATTAATATCATCTCTTTGAGGATGCTTCAATGTTTTGCAACATTTCTAATTACTTATCTTATTATCTGAACATTAACGGCAGAGAAATTTTTTTTCTTTCTAAGATATCAATCAATATCCAAAGATTTATTTGTTTTATTACGTAATCTCATCTCTTTGCAAATCTGTAACCACCTTCCCTCTCCACCAAATATCACATTAAAAAAAATATTATCCATGTTAATTTGCAACAAACTCATGGTGAGAAGTTGGAAAAAAGTTTAAAATCTCGAAACATGAAAGGTAAGAAGAGTAACTGTAAGAAAAGAAAGAGAATTTAGTAACCTTTGACCTTAAATTTAGTAACCTTTGACCTTAAATAGCTTATGTTTTTGCACACGGGAGGTGTGCAAAAACATAAGCTATTTAAGTATTTAATTTGTAGAAATCAATGGTGAAAATCGATTATGTTAACAAATAAACATTGATTTTTCTGAATCTCAGATTTAAAAAAATAATTTTTATATAAAAAAAAAAAATATCACCTGATATGCAACACCCAAATTGGCCATTTTAAAACAAGTCATATTCATTGGAAATTCCCCCCCCCCTCCTTGAAAGGTAAATTACTTAACATTCATTATGTAACATTGTGTTATAATTTGGCAAATGTTCCAATATGGGAACATGTCCTTATCATATAAACATAAAAGTTTCAAGATTCCTATTCAAGCAAATAGTAAAATGCTAAAATATCGACTTCCGACTGGAATGGGATTTAATAGTGCCAGGTCAAAGGTTAAGAGTGAAAATTAAAAGGATTTTGAAGTAGAAAAAGATTCATTGTCACAAACAGACTTTTCTTTCGGCAGATTTGAAAACACAAAAGACAGAGAAAGAGAATTTTGTAAAGAAAAACAAATGATAGTTTGAGAATTTTGGGAGTTTTCTTTCTGTTGGTCAATTTGAACAATCGCCAGTAAAAAAAAAAAAAAAAAAAAAAAATTTTTAAATAAAAAAAAAAGTTTATATTCACAATTCATTTCACCCAATATTCTTTTTATTATTAAATTTGTTCAGTTAAAATAAAAAAAAAAAATTTACCCCCCCCCCCCATTCCGTTCAAAAACTAATTAATTAAATCTGAAGAAAAATAATTGTTTGTATAACTTTCAGCATTCACAGGAATTATTCAGCAAATCAAGCTAAAACTCTTTTGTTACCAAGATAAAAAAAAAAAGATTCAGTTACAAAAGGAATGTTTGGGGCTTATTTACAATCAAACAACCATGAAAAAGAATTTTTTTTTCTTTAAAGCTTGATTATTTTTAAATAGCCAATTGTTTTTTTAAGGTGGATGTTCCAATAGCCATAAAATATGAGAATATCAGTGCATTTTGATGAAAAACAAACAAAAAAAAACTACTTGTTTGTTTTTTTTTTAAATTTGTCACCATTTTACCTGCCTCTCTATTAGACCATGGCCGTACAAAACACTCACTATTTCCACGTTTGTCTGTATGAAGCACAAAGAACGCAAACATGCAAGCATAGATTGATATATAGACAGACAAAATTGTGACACCTGTAAAATTATCGTGTAATAAGGAAAGGGAGGGGGGGGGACTATTTGGATTATCCACGCAAAAAATGTGCTTATTTGAAAAGAGTGAAGCACTTTTTCGATGGCAGTATAACTGTAAAGAAGGCAGCTAATATTTACTGCAGAACTTGTATGATTTTAGGTGCGTTAATGCATATCTGTCAAAACAGGAACCCCATTTAGAAGTTGACGGATCTATTTAAGCGTTGATTTCCTGTAGGGGTTTACCAATCTTGAAAGGATTGATGGTCACCGATTTGGTGCAATTGTCAGTCTTGTAGATGCCAACAAGGCGATCAGCCAATTCAAACATGTTATTTCGAAGAGAAATGATTATGAACTGGGCATTTCTTGTTCTTTCCTGTAATGAAAAGAAAAATTTTAGTTAGAAAAATACAAATAATTAGTAAAAATGATTACATTTGTTTCGGTAGTAATTGTGAAATAATTTGTGTAGTTGTGAAATAATTATTACATTTGTTTCTGTAATTTCTGTAACACAGGAAAAACATTTTGCAACTTGGATGGTCTTTTCTACCCTATCCACCATATTCCTCTAACCTTGCTCCAACTGATTTTCATCTCTTTAGGTTTTTACAGAATTCACTTCAAGACAGAAAATTCACTGAAGACAGACAGGTGAAAGAGCATATCCAAAGATTTTTTTGAATCAAACCCGTTTTCATTTTTGGATGGCATTAAAAAGTTGATTGGTAAATGGGAAAAGGTCATTGAAAATAACGGCGAATATACGATTGATTAAAATTTGTTAATTCAGTTTGTATTATAAATTGAAGTACAGATCATAAAACGGAAATTTAAAAAAAAAATCAACCAAATATCTTTGAAAATTTATTCGGATGAAGTTTCCTATCCTACCCAGGATAGATTCTATTTCACCAATAGATGCGACCTTGACAGGTACTACCAGTATGGGTCAGGGTGACCTGACCAATACTGGTAGTACCTGTCAAGGTCGCAAGTGGGAGTTAAGTTAACTAAAAGTTGACTAAAAGTTTCCCATCACCGTAATGTTGCTTGGATAAACTCACTGTACTTTTACCCCAACGTAAATACCTCCAATAAACCCGACCATTTGCAAAATCCCACCTCTTCACTGTAGAGGTACCCAGATGCCGGAACACTTTCTACTCGAATAGCTTCTTTCCTTGAACCACTTGCCTTTGGAATTCCCTTCCTGCTCCTCGTTTCCCGACTGTACCAACATGCAGAAATTTAAATGTAATGTGAACAAACATCTTGATGCACAACTCCCCACTTAGGCTGCCCCCTAATCACAGTAGTCCCTTACATTTCAGTGGCAATATGGTTTGCTTGGGGTGAATTGAAGAAATACTTTGTCTGTGGTAGTATCGCAAGGCGACCACAGAGTTGACCGATTAGAAGAACGTAGATAGGTAAAAAAGAGAAGGTCACTTACCTTGATGTAATTAGCAACAATGGAGACATTTTTAAAATCAAGCGCCGCATCGATTTCATCCATCACGTAAAGCGGAGTCGGCTTGAAATGATGCAAAGCGAACACAAGCGCCAGAGAACTGAGCGTCTTTTCACCACCAGAAAGATTGGAGATATTTTTCCAAGACTTTTTCGGTGGTCGCACACTACAAAAAGAAAGAATTGTTTTTGTTTTTTTAAATAAAAAAAATAAATAAAAATAATGAAAATAAAAAAAGCCGCGCGTGCGTAGTTCCCCTCTGTATGTGACTCGATGTGGCGAGTGTAAAATGCAATAAATTTGGGCAATTTGGGGCATTTCTGACCCCCCCCCCCTTTGACCCTCTGAGGGCGCGAACCAGAATTTTTCTGAGATCAAGGATGCTCATTTTATATCCAGAATAATTGCCTCTACATTTTGGCCAAGTTTCAGAAAAATTCAATGGATGGATCAAACGTTATGGGAGAAAAGGGCCATTTTTTGCCATTTTGGAGGCTTTTGACCTCCTGGGGGCGCGAACCAGATTTTTTCCATGGTCAGCGATACTTATTTTCTATTAGGAACAATTGCCTCCACATTTTGGCCAAGTTTCAGAGAAATTGAATGGATGGATGAAAAGTTATGGGGCAAAAAATGTCATTTTTTTGCCATTTCGGGGCCTTTTGATCCCCTGGGGGGCTAACCAGATTTTTTTTCAAAAATCGGAGAATGTCACTTTCTAACCTGACCAAAGTTACAACTTCATGCTAAATTTCAGAGAAATTCAATGGATGGTAGCGGAGAAAAATATGGACGGACAGACATGCCTCAAAACATAAGTCCTCCGATTTTATAAATCAGGGGACCAATAATACTAACAAAAAGAAAAAGAATGATAAGGAAAAAAAAGAGGCCAAAGATTTTTTGCCAAGAATATCTATATAGTAGTAGTAGTAGCATATACCCCCCCCCCCCCCGACGACATTTAGCCTAATGATTTCAGTAAAATAAAACATGGATGCCTCTGTGTAGCTAACTTGCTATAGATATATTTTCATACTACTAAGCTCTACTGAAAATATATACACAATATATCATATCACCTTATAATAATATATGTGTATATACATGAAATAATAATATATGTGTATATACATGAAATAATAATATATGTGTGTATATACATGAAATAATAATATATGTGTATATACATGAAATAATAAACTCTAACGCCATTCACCCGGGGTGGGTAGAGTCGGCTCCAAATGAGTTCACCGCATATCGCGTCATCAAGAGTCGTTGGCATACTTCAGCCATTCCCGGTTCTTTATCGATATGCTGACATCTTGAAAGGATTACAAAACTATTCTTATGGAAAGGAGATTGAAGTTAAGAATGAGTCGAGAAATTGAATAAATAAGGAATTGACGAGGATGGGTTTTTCACAACATTGTGGGAAGTTTTGGTAGTGTTTTGACCAATTTTTTTTTTCTTCAGTTTTTAACTTTTTTATTTCTTTTTTGAGAAAAAGAATAATTAAGGAGGAATAATACTTTTAATATTTTTGAAATATTCTTCTTTTGATTGGAAAATTTAGGGTTTTTTGGAGGACATAATAATAAGAGCCACCGAAGAGGCGGATTAGACATACATTTGTCTTTTTTACTTATAAACAAGAAAAAGTACGATTTAATATTATATAAAGTGGCTTCATGCCTTGTGTGGAGTGATTTCCATAAAAAAATAAAAATAAAAAAATCTGCTAAAATTCCCAGTTGAATCCCCACCTCAAATTCTACTGATCAAATTTTTATATATCAACAAGGCGACAATGGGCAATCTTTGTACATGAGATAAACAGATAGATTAAAAAAAAAGTAATGAAAATACATGAAGGGAGAGATGAAAGAGACTAGTTTGGTTCTTTGCTGACCGACAAGGCAAAATAAAAAGTAGTTCATCTCCACCTTCACACTAAGAACTTAGACTGAGGAAGTTGAGCTGATTTCCAGCTGAAGATGAAACATGTCTGCAAATGTGTAGCTAAAATATTTGTATAAATAAAAATTTATACTAAATAAATATTCTGCTCTACCTCTAATTGAGCACTATTATACAAACACAATAAGGATTAACGCGTACAAACAAAACCTAACTGGAATCGTGATATATATATATATATTTAAATACAGTGTTATCTGAAAGTTTTGCTATGCTTACCAAAAAGTTACAATAATAGAGGAACAAGTAATACAGCAATACAAAACACATGTCCTGGATTCCGTTTTTTTTTTACTTGCAGAAGAGTAAAATAAAATAAGAACACTAGAAGAACAAATAATGTAGAAAGAGAAAAAAACATGTAATCGATTCAGTTTATTCACTTTCATTGACATTATCACAAATCGAAAAGGTCTGTATGAACACCATTTTCGTAGCTCAAATTGATGCAGTGCCATGACCCGTGGAATATTTTACGAAACTGTGCTGCAGTTTTATGTAATACCAAATTCTATTTAACTCAAAGATGAGATCCTGATAAGTAAAGGGATGTGAGTAGCTAATGGCAAAAAAAAGTGGAATTGGAATCGAGACCCCCTCCCATGTGTGTGTGTGTGTATGGAGAGAGAGAGAGAGCAGTGAAAAGAAAAAGAAAAAAAAACAGCTTTCCTAAATAATTTTTCACAAAGAAGGGGGGGGGGGGGGGGGCACCGGGGAAGAGACAGCTTTTGTTCCCGACTAGTAAAAGTAAAAAGGAAGGCAAGCCAGAAAGAGGAAGAGAGAAAAAAACAGGAAAAGAGAAAGTGCTAGAGAGAGGGAGGGAGCGAGAGAGGGAGGGAGCAAGAGAGGGAGGGAGCGAAAGAGAGAGGGAGGGAGGGAGAGAGCAAGGGAGGGAGGGAGCGAAAGAGAGAGAAAGGGAGGGAGCGAAAGAGAGAGAAAGGGAGGGAGGGAGGGAGCGAAAGAGAGAGAAAGGGAGGGAGGGAGAGAAAGGGAGGGAGGGAGCGAAAGAGAGAGAAAGGGAGGGAGCGAAAGAGAGAGAAAGGGAGCGAAAGAGAGAGAAAGGGAGGGAGGGAGGGAGGGAGCGAAAGAGAGAGAAAGGGAGGGAGGGAGAAAGGGAGGGAGAAAGGAAAAAGAGAAATAAAATACATCCAAATAGTAAGGAATAATAAGGAAGTGAGCGGATTTTGACCAAAGGGCGAAGAACTCACATCGATGCAAATCCTATTACTCCAGGATCAAAGTGAATCTGGGAGTAATAAGAAATTAAGAGGTGACTTCCGAAATTGCGGCATCAGCAGATGCCGTTTTATGACACGTGAGTAGTAAGAAAAGAAGCTTCTTACCTGAAGACGATCCCCTCAGAGAAAGGATCAAGAGAGTCAACTAATTCGAGTTCCGCATCCCCACCCAATGTGATCATCTGGTACATCTCTTTCAATTTGTTGGTAATCATACTGAAGCCGGCCATGAATTCATCCAAACGTTGTTTTCTTAAATCTTCAAACATTTGCTTTTGCTGATCACGACATTCCGTAATGCGGTCCATTTCAGCCACACGTTCCAAATAAAGGGCTTCCTAGAAAAAAGAAAAAAAAAAATTAAAAATTTTTGTACAACAGGAATACTAACTTACTCATAGGACCTGTGGAAATTCCACAGTTGTATGCTTCACGCTTCAAAATATTTCCATTCTATACAAATGCAGACCCCATGATATTATTTTACCATCTAATTACTCTGATAAATGGAGTTTAAGTATATTTGGCATATTTCCATTCTATGGACGTCCATCACAATATTATTAGAACAAATACCCCCCCTCCAAAAAAAATGGAGATGATAGTCCCTGGGAAGATAGTCTCATGACACCAGAACAGATATTACATTACCCCCAAAAGAGGATGTAATACCTGGGAGGAGGGTCATATGGCAACAGAACTGATACTACACTACACCCCTCCCATCAAAAGATAATAGATTAAATCATTTTTTTTTTTCATTCCCTCGCCATAAAAAAGCATAATTTTTTATAGTTACTTGGCCTTTTGGTTAAGATCAAAGCGTGATATCTGTTCTCAGCATCCCGGCGACCTCAGACGTTTTACTATCGACGAAAATATAGCGTATATATAAAAAAATATGACAATGCAAAATTACAACTGTCTATTACAGAATATTAATTTATTAGAAACTGTTTATATAATAAATATACAAATTAACAAGCTTCAAATGTGTTTGAGGATATTTGCAATCTCCTATATATATATATATATAGTATTTCAAACCTATTTGTTGTATCATGGAATTAAATAAGCAGAACCTGTTTTTATGTTTAGGATTGATGGAAAAATCTTTCACATTTATTCATTCAGATATATATGTGTGTGTGCGTGTAAAGTTACACACACTTCTATACAGGCACATACTTAGTCTTATCAGGCCTCACAGATGTTACTGTTATGTTCCAGCAATCCTGTGGCATACACTATCATATGAGCCCACTGTGACATCAAATTAGTTTTTTGGGAGTTAATGTCGTGATAGGGTCATATGATAGTGCCGTATTTTAACTTAGTCAGATTATTTATCCTAAAATCACTAAAAAATAGTTCCCGGATCACATTTCCAGTTTATACTGTGACAATGGCCTCTGCTTTTCCAGAAATTGCAGCAGACATACATTAGATAAACTCTGGAAACAGTTAACAATACATGTTATGATTAAGATTTAAAATCACAATAGACACTAACCCGTCTAACGTTAACTTTCTTGATGTAAATTTAGACCAAACTAGTGGTACACAAAATACCACAAACCCAACGAGAAGCTACAATATATTAACGTAGAATTGTGGCATCCACTTTTAGCATTAAAAAGTCTTGTACCTAACATTAGTTGCAGAATTTTAAACTTATTATAGAGCTCAGATATTTTTACCCAGGTTGTTCCCCACTACAACAGAGCACTCATGGATTAAAAAAAAGAGATTAACTATATACCCATCCAACACCCCAGGAGAAAAAAAAAAACAGGATAAGAAATATCATTTGGTTTACACCTCCCTCCATTTTCACTTAATGTAAAACCAATGTAGTTAAGTTATTCTTAAAACTGTTAGATTATATAAAAACTTCCTACCGCAAGACCTGGCCAGAGATAGGTTAGTTTGGAAATCAATTTCTAAAAAACCATCCAACACATGCCAGTATGTAAAACAGACGTCAAACCAAATATGACGAGTTTCATACCCCCCCTCTTTTCATATTCCTTAACCCCTCACTACACACCGGCACTCATTTTTTTTTTTTTACAGTCAATATATTTATCTTATTTTTCATATTCTACTTATATTTTAACTTTTTAATTTCCTTTAATTTTCACAATTTTAATTTAACTTTATTTTTATTTTATCTTAATTATCATCATTTATAAATTTCTCCTGCATATTTCTGTATTTTAACTATCATTCATGCTTCCATGCGACATCACAAAGTTGTGAAACGCGATATGGAGGCTGTGGACATGAACAAAGTCCTGGGGGGAGACTGGCAACCAACCGGTCCAAATGGAGAGGAACCCTGACCGAACACCTCAAATCAGGGGAAGAGAAGCTGACGCAAGTCACCACAGAGAGGCGGGTCTGTGGAAAGCAAAGCTTCAGTTGACCAGGGACAGAGCACACATGCGACTTTAGCCGCAGAGACTGCCACTCCCATATCAGCCTCTACAGCCAGACGTCGATGCTCCAGCCAAATAGACAACTGAGATGCTACTACTGGTCAACCCTGACCGATGGAGACATACTATTTACATGTTTCCATTGCTAGTCCATATTCACCACCACCACCACACCTCTAATTCTTGTGGTCCATCAGTACACACCCAAAGGCCATTGAATTTTTATAAAGACTAGCAAAAATATGTGACCAGAGGGAGCACATTTTTGCTCATTGTTTTATTTAATTGCTCAGTAAAAAGTTTGTTTTTTTTTACCATAAAATGTAAAAAAAAAAAAAAAAAAGAAGAAAAAAAAAAGAAAAAAAAAAAGAAAATCGAGGAAAATATTTTAAATACATCTGCATATCTTAAAAACAATAATGAGTGTATATTTGCGAACATTAATTTATTAGAAGATTTAAAACAAATTAATTATGTAAACTTGAAAGACGCGTGATGTTTGGGGAAATTTTGGAATGGGTATATAGGCGCTGATAAGTAGATATAAAAAGAGAGCGATCAAAACTAATGATATAGTTTAGTACAATTAATAGAAGTAATAGTATAGTTTTGTGCTTAAGACAGACAGATACCAAATCTCCAGATTTGTATATATTTCATTTTTCGCCATTAGTTACTGTGGATGAAGCTGTAGTTATTATCCTAGCCCAATGGTTCGGATTTTTCACACAAGAAAGTGCGTTTATGCATAAGTTAAAAGAAAATATGAAAGTGAATGCTTCAAGTACGATCATTTCATAATAGAATCACAAAATGAAAAAGATACAAAAGAAAGAATTGCCTCAAATTAATGTTTCTGCGAAACGTTGAGTTTCTTTGCAAGATAATTTTCAAGAACCATTTAAACGTGGATGCTTCAAATAATTCTTCTTTACCTTTTTCCGATATTCATTTATGGCCGTGAGGTTTGGCTTCATCTTGTTCAGATTTTCTTCTTGGACCGTAATCTCATACTCCAAAGTATTGGCATTTTCTTTCTCAACCTCTTCGGGTTCAAACGTTTCCAGTGGAGACGGAGGTTCCTTACTAATTTTATGCAACGACAGCTGTGAAATCTGAAATACAACCAAGACATTCACAGATTAGAAGATGATGGAAATGTGTAAACAGCAATTTAGCTAAAAAAAAAAAAACATTAAAAAACCTTCCTTAACCCTACCACTAACCCTAAGTTCGAGTGGCAATCCCCCAAACAAAAAAAAAACCTCGTAAAACCACATGTAATCGCCTAAAATGCTGAATTTATCTCCTACAGCGATCAGTTTGTAACATAAATCTGTCGAGAAGACCGACATATTTTAATTGCTTGCGGTTCTATGCTGATATTGCTGCACAGGCAGGGCTTGGTGCCCGTTACTTTTACTAGCGATAGCGCAAAAGTGTCGACATAAGTCGCATCTCATATAAGTGACTTGGCATTTGTAAAGGGAAACACCGACAAGCAATTGCGGCATTTGACATCCCCTCTGTCGAGGCCAACTGGTTCGAGGATAGACGAGAAGTCAGCGATGTTTAGAGCCCATCGGACGATATTATCACAATCGTTTTGTCTAGAGAATCTGACGGAGCTCGTTCTACATGAACTGATGTGGAGTCCATATACGTCAATCGGCTGACCACAATAGCACCTGTGGGTGCTGCACTCTTAAACTTGCACGCAGGGCGAATCTGAGGCAATCGTCGTCAACTATTGCTTTGTCACGCATTGCTTTGTGGTGAACTTGAAGCTTGAAGGCAAGTCAAACGGTGTTGGTCGCAGGACGTTCTTATGGATTTGACTCTAATCTTCATCCTGATCGTGTCCCAGCTCGTCTTTCCGTCTACTCCGGAACGAGGAGGAGACCAGTTCCCTCGAGTCGGTGGACAGGCCATCGATCAGGTGGTTGAGGAGATTCGGATGCTTCATGTAGAATACTCTAAACCAGACCCTGACTTCTTTCGATATTTTTTTTCCTTCGATGCCTTTTTCTATCTGACAAAAATGCATAATCACATGGACGCACAGGTTTTCATTTTATTACTAAAGTTAAATGACGTTGAACGTGGTCAGTACCCGGCACTGTACGTAAAAGGACAGCAACACCTCCCTGCAAAAACGAACACTGTTATCTCTCCTGACCAGAATATACATGCGACTGAGAACTGATTGTGAATTCACTATTCCAAGAAAATTTCTCCTTTGAAGGAAGCCAACTCAACCCACCCACGGTTAATGCCGTACCAGGTAGGTATCCGACAAAAGGGACACAAAAATTTGCAACAAGATAATCAGACTTTGTTCACTTACACTTTTTTTCCAATGTTTGATTTTGAGTAGGTTTGTTTTCATGACTTGTTCATGTCTTTCGATTTTGTGGTGCAGTTCCAGACTTTCCTTCGACATTGAAGTTTCTTTGGCTTCAATTTTGGCGATTTCTTCCTTAAATCCTTCCAGTTCAGTTTCATGTAATTCGATCTTTTCCTGAAAAAGAAATTTTTAATTAATTAAAAAAACAAAAATTCAAAAGATTATATATCGAACAATTTTTATATCAAAGTTTTATATATAGAAGAAATTTTTAATTAAAATTTTTTTTTTAAATTCAACAGATTATATATCGAACAATTTTTACATCAAAGAAATTTTTAATAAAAAAAAAAAAAAAAAAAAAAAAAAAAAAATCAAAAGATTATATATCGAACAATGCTGCCAAATTTTGATAATTTCAAATCACAGACACAAAAAACTTCACTACCTTAAATAATTACAATTTAATAAATTTAAATGCTCACATCTGGACTATTCTATATTAAAGTAAAATGGCTACCCAGCATTGCCTGGGAGTATATATAGAAGAGTTAAAAAGTGTGTGCAACATCTTTTTTTTTCACATCCCGCCTCCTCTGACAGAATAGATACGACACTTTGATTCTATCCTGAAAGCCAAAGTTTATTTTAGTTAGAGTTTCACACCAGAGCGCGAAGGTGGTGGGGGATGTGTACATATTCTGTTTGAGGCAACGCTGAAAAATAATATCAGATTTGTGAGTGTCTCGTGTAGTTCCAGACTTTTAGCTGGACACATACACAGACGGACAACTACCCTTTATATAATCGAAGATAGCCTTGTTTTTATGTTAGTAGAACCTTGTACTCCCTGTTTCGAATTATGGACTTGTCCAGATGTGAAGAAAGATTGATCAAAATAATTTATGCCTGAGGTCACTAAGGTTATAATTTTTTGTTTTTATTTTCTAAACCTAATATTTCAAGAAGTTAATTTGTTCGTTTTTTCAATCGTTTGTTACAAAAATAAAATACTGTATGAAAAGAAATTTTGGTGCTTATGCTGTTCAGCGGCCGTATGAAAAAAATTTTTTTTTATAAAAACAATATTATATACTTATTCAGCGTTATATTCTTACTCACTGTACAAAAAAGTAGAAAAAATTATCCACTAGAACTTTAATTACAAGTATTTTTCCATTCTGCGTATCATAACAGTGATTCGTTCTTCTTTCTTAAGATTTCAAGGGCAGATAATTCGCAAGAAAGAAGATGGCGGCTTAGTGAATGAATCGCTTTTATGATACGAAGAATGGAAAAATACTTGTAATTAAAGTTCTAGTGGATAATTTTTTCTACTTTTTTGTACAGTGAGTAAGAATATAACGCTGAATAAGTACATAATATTGTTTTTATAAAAAATAATTTTTTTCATACGGCCGCTGAACAGCATAAGAACCGAAATTAAAAAAAAAAATATGACTAGAAAATTGTCTAACGTCTCTTTCATAAAATACAGCTATGTTAATAAATCTACAATGAATGCCATCTGCCCACAAAGCAAACTAAATGTCAATGCTAGAATGACCTCCAAAATGGAGAGAGATAAGCGACCGACAACATTTATAGCCCTATTTGGGCAAGATGAGATCCAAGCAAACTGGCCAAACCAATATGGCCGCACTAACAAGTGAACACAGCAGTTTAAAAAAAAAAAAAAAAAAAAAAAAAAAATTACTTTGATATCATTGTGATCACTCAAAAGCTTTTTGGCATCAACCTCCAGTTGATGAAACAGCTCTTTTAGTTCTATAACCTTTTTGGATGTTTCTTCTTTTTCCTTTTCTGAGGAATCAAATTTGTCCTGAGCTTTCTTCAGATTTCTGAAAACAAGATTAAACAACATTACATATAACAAATAGAATACACATTCCTTGGTAGGGTTCATGCTATGGTGATGTGGATAAAATGCATAATATTTTGTTTTTTTTAATGATATTTCATCCCAAACAAGGCAGGACGCCACTGTAGACGTAAGGGGCTACTGAGAATTAGGGAGTAGGTTTAGGGTGTCATTCTAAGTTGGGAGCTGTGCAGCGAGATGTCTGTTTAGATTAGTTTTAAACCTCTGTATGTCGGCACTGTCGGGGAAACAGGGGGCAGGGAGGGACTTCCAGAGGCCAGAAGCATGAGGAAAGATGCGATTGGAGTAGAAGGCTCTCCAGCATCTGGGGACCTCCACAGTGAATGGATGGGATTTAGCTGATTGTCGAGTTGGTCTAGTGAATTTACGTCGAGGGGGCACCAGAGTAGCCAGTTCATCGGAGCATAATCCATTGAAGTATTTGTAAAACAAGCACAATATCATAAAATGAAATGCTGTGAGGACAGGATGTGTGAAAAAGACAAAAGGAAAAACAAATCAAATGCAGGAAAAAAAAAATTTAAAAAAAAAATTAAAAAAAAAAAAAAAAAAAAAAATCGAGAGATTTTGCCGGTTTTGTTCGGATCAGCTAACGTCTTCAGAAAAAGTGAAGTTTTTAAAATTTATCGAATAACAGCAAAACATAAGAAAAAAGGAAGAACGCACAATGGGATGTTTCTGGCACGTGTTTAACTATTTGAAAAAAGAACAAATTTATGCAAACGTGTGGGGAGAAAGAAAAAGAAAATAAAAAAATAAAAAATAAATGAAAAACATGGATGAAAAGCAGTGAAAACGAATAGCTACTTTAATTGTGATCGGAGTCTTTAATGCAGTGGTGAGATATATTGCATTGTTTCAGTGTGGTATGTTGACATGAATTTTTAGTTGATGTATTATTTGTTTAAATTTTGTCAAACAGACAACAACCGAAATTGTCATTAATTGTTGAAATTTAAAAGGTCATCCCAAATAAGCATTAATTTTCACATTCAAAAGAATGGCTAGTTGTGAGAGAAAATTGTTTAAAAGACTCCGACAATATTTTTCTTTCCAAATTATAACCCACACCGCGATAACAGACATCACCATGACAAATATCACTATAACTACTGAAACACAAAATCACTTGGATTATTCAAACTACTGTTTTCATCTTTGATTTTATTTTATGAACGTTTCGGCCGATGTAACATCCGACCTTCAGATGCATCTTGGTTATACTTTTTTTTAGTACGCTAGTGGTGATATATTGAAATTTAATACACGTAAACAATTGAAAACTTTAATTAAAAATGAATTTAATATTTTTCAAGATTTAATTTTAGGTTAGTTTAGTAGATAATAATAATAATAATAATAATAATGGTAATAATAATGATAATTATAATAATAATAATGATAATAATGATAATAATAGTAATAATAATAATAGTATAATAATAATAGTAATAATAATAATAATAGTATGACTATTTTGGTATTTAGAATTTTAAAAATTTAATTTCAAGTAAATAAATACGAAAAATTTAAAAATCATCACAGTGTGGTAGCGTCTGTTCATGAGGAAGACATGTTTTTGACTCATTGTGGAAGAACGCTATGGAAAGTAAAGGTCTGAGAGTGAATATGATAAACCCCAAAGTGATGATCAATGGTTGTAGTGTTGGAAATCCTCCAGAAAGAAGAAAGTTCCCATGTTCAGTTTGTGAAAAGCAAGTCGGATGCAATTCAATCTTTTGTGGGACTTGTAAGCATGGGTTACACCAGAAGTGCAGTGGAATTACTGGTAGATTAAGAGATGATAATGAGTTTGTGTGCAAGAAGTGTAAGACAATAGAAATGGATGAGAACTCAGATGTGGAGAAAGTATATTTGAATGGCAAAGCTATTGAGGTTATCGAGAAGTTTTGTTACCTTTGTGATACCATTGGAGCACAGGGTGGAGCAGGTGCTAGTGTGATTGCAAGAGTTAGAAGAGGATGACATAAGTTCAGGGACCTTCTGCCATTACTAACCAGCAGAGCATTACCACTGTTGACCAAGGCGGCAGTGTGATGACGTATAGAAGTGAAACCTTTCTTCTATCCATTTAACGTCACTTTTCCCTTGTTCAGGGGTCAGTCGTTTTCTGATATTACACAAGCTCACTCTCCAGTTCTTCCCACGCTTCAGCAGGTCAGCAGTCTCAAAATTCCACTCTGTACAGTCTTGTCTAGTTACTATCTTTCACGTTTTCCGTGTCCAGCCAAACTTCCTGTGATTTAAGACATACATGCGTCTGCAACTAGGAGGATGAACACTCCACACGACCATACCAGCGTAACCGATTCATCCTACAGATAACCTCTGCAGCGCCTTCAGTAAATCCTCTGACCCGACGTATTGGGTTTGGTCAGATTTCACAGAGCAGATCCATCTAATAACACACACATTTACCCACTAGACACGATCCTCGAGTGTCTTCGGCCTCTCTGTACAAGGGTTTGTCAGGACAACCCGGCATAAGGATACTTCACCCTACAAGTTAACCCTGACCAAATATTCAAAATAGCATAGTATTCGTAGCACAAATAAGATCCCTTCGACATGGCTATACTGTGGCTCATACGAGGAATGGTGCACCTTCTCCAAGTTATGTTGCCTCTAGTAACAGCACAAGGCTTGATACTCCACCAGACCAGATGAATTCTTGTCCTGAACCAAAAGAAAGATATACTACAGCATAATCAACTGGTCAATTGGGGAGAAGAAAATTAATGTTCTGAACTTCTTTACTAACTCAACGTTTGAGAGATAAAAGAGAACCTTAATAGAATATTCGAATATCTATGCATCTCATATAGAAATCAAGTGTTATCCCCAGGAAGGGGCCCCCTTGATTTCTGAGAACTTCGACTGAAGTAAAATGAAATAAACATATGCACATATATACAAAATAAATAATAAATCTGGCTTATCTATATAGTTATTGTCATAAAGTTCTATTTGAAAGGATAACGCACTTTGTGTATGCAAGGTCTTCCATCTTGATCCGCCAGTTTTGATTTTAAGCTGATTTTCATATATAAACAAATAGAGCACTCAGGCAATTAACAATGTTTACATTGAGATTTCGCTTATTGACAAATGGGAGACGAATGGTTAGGAGCGCTAACTGTCAACTAGACGGTCAGGTTTTGATATCGGCTTGAGGCAGTTGTTTGTCTAGTCACACTGCAGAGCTGTGATACAGCGAAACAGTGTCTGAATGACATATATATATATATATATCTATTTATTTTGGTACAGAAAAATTAGTACAACATTCGTACCATCGGTTTCAAACACGGAAGGACTTAGCCATCCGGCTCTCTTCAGCTAGAGATGACAACAGAAGCTGAAGAGTGTCGGATGGTCAACTCCTTCCGTATTTGAAACCGATGGTACGAATGTTGTACTAATTTTTCTGTACCAAAATAAATAAATATTACGCTCTTAATTTTTTAACTTTAATTCTTAATTAATCGAGCACTCTGCTGGGATTTTTCCTGCTATATTACAAAGAAGTTTTTATATATATATATATATATATATATATATATATATATATATATACTACTAATCCTAGTAGACTTTTGATGTTCTCAATCCGAATTGGATTTCAATCAGCAGGCGATATCCAAGCACTGATTTTTTTCTCTCTCTCTTTTTCTTCTTTAGTAGCTTTCGACAGTCAAATGTCGATTTACCCTTTCTTACATTTGCTCTTACTTTTTCTTCTTCTTCTTCAACTGACGTTCTAAAGACACTGGTTGATTGGTCTCTCTTTCTTCTTCTTCCTCTTCTTCATCTTCTTTTTCTTTCTCTTTTCATAACATTCCTCGCGTCCCTATTCCCCCTTTTTGTTGTTCTCTGCACGTGACATTTTCTTCCAATCGCATTCTTTGTATAAATTTGAAAACTTTTCCGTTTTGAAATAAAGTTTACTAACCGAACGAAAATGGTCATATCTTGACGGCCGAAATATCTCGGTAGAACTTTACAACATGAGTTTTTGAGTTTATTTTTGTTAGTTGTTGAATTGCTTATTCTTTATTCCATTTTTATTTTTATATATATATACACACACACACATATCTTTAGTTAGTATATAAGATAGTTTTCCAGCTAAAGTGATATAAAACAAATAATTAAATTATAAATTACACCATGTAACCCCCCCCCCCCCAAAAAAAAACCCAAAGAAAAAAAAAAAAATACATAGTAGGTTAAAAAAAGTTACCGTTGAGAAGTTTTAATTCCAACTGTGGTTTTTGTAATCTGACCAACGACTTGATCAATATTATTGGAAATGGTGTCGACACGTGATTGAGCAGCTTTCAGTTTGTTTCCACCGATGTCCATAATTTGTTTGTGCAATCTGAAAAAGAAAAGAGAAAATAAAGTTAGGCTTTGATAAATACAAGGAACGGATGGTTAATCAATCAGACTAGATTTTGCCGGTGCTTTTGTATTATTGGAGCAGATGAAATTTCATCTCTAATTTAAACAGAGTCAGTTGAAACGGGAGATAATTCAAACTTTTCTTTTGTTGTAACCATAAACCATGAGGAAAATCCAGAGAATTAGTAAGGAAAATAAATTTTAAAAAGGGTACTTATGCAGTTTACCGACCAAACTGAAATAATAACGTTAGTAATTTAGAAAACCATTCTTAACATGGACAGGTGGGGGTTAATTAACTATTCTGTTTATTAAATTGTTAGGTGAAAGTACAGAATAGTTAATCAACCCCCACCTGCCCACGTTAAGAATGGCTTTCTAAATTATTAACGTTATTATTTCAGCCCAGTCTGTAAACTGCATAAGTACCCTTTTTTAAATTTATTTTCTGGATTTTCCTTATGGTTTATGGCTACAACAACAAAACAAAAAAGTTTGAATTATCTCCCCTTTCAACTGACTCTTCTAAAATGAAAATTTCATCTGCCCCAATAATACAGAAGCCCCATTTTGTCTAGCAAGGGATTCTACCAGATTTGTTTGATACATAATTTGGTTTAAATTATGAGAAAATATATCTAACATTTAGACAAGTGGATTGTCTCCCTTGTTTTGTGTACTGTTTGCAGACAATTCAAATCACATCTGATTGGTCCAGATATTTCAAATTGACCAATCACTGAACCACTCAAATTGGTACCAAAAGATTAAAAAAACAAAATTTTTTAAAAAGAAGAAAAAAAAGAAGAATCTCTGACAGTCAAGATGTGTTATTCTTGACGGCTACAAACAGTAAGAGATGGAAATTGAGCCGTCTCCTTTCGGGCATTAAACGACAGAATATCAGTTTGTTCACAAGGCATTATTACAGATAAGAGACCTTTCTTCTAGTCAAGCCATAAACACATTGTTTGAAGGGACATCTGATGATGATTTTTGTAAATATATTTGTTTTTGAACGTTAATCTTGTGTTTCCTTTTCTTATTTCTGTTGCTTATCTGCTAATGTCCGCCCAAATCTCCATAATAATTTATATTTAAAATGTAAACTTTATTGAATTTTGGAAAACAGTTATTCTTTTTTTAACGCATCCAATATTATCTAATAAAGTAGATTTGAGAAGAGTAAGGTAGCAAATGCAGTTTTTGTTTAATAGAGCAAAAAAAGGCAGATTGCTACTAAACTATTTTCATAAATATTATTTTCGATGTGTGTGTGGGGGGGGGGCAAAAACAAAAAAAAAAGGTCAGATTGTTACTATTACTATAATTTTTATAAAAATTATTTTTGATGTTGGGGGAAAAAAAGGTGCTTAAGCATATCCGCCCCGACATTAAAAAATTTAAAGAATGTATAAACGTTATTATGTACTTACGTGGTAGCTGAAAATAAGATTGTGCAGAAAAAATTACGCAAATTCATCCAGTAGTTATTTAATTATAAGAAAAATAAAAAAAAATGATTTAAATGATTTTACGTAGATTTTGACATTTTTGTAAACAAGGGAGATAACAAATTTTTTTTTTTTACCAAGTTAAATTTTTTTTTTTTACCAATTGCGGAAAAACAACTTATAAATACGATATAAGAGAAAAAAAATTAACAAAAGACATAACCAAGTTTGAAAAAACAACTTATAAGTACGATATAAGAGAGAAAAAAACGTAGCATTTTATTGACCCACAGGATAAATTTCGGAAATCTGTTTAAAAAGGTTTTCTAATGTTATTCCCCGAAATTTTTGTCGCCACATGAACTCGGCCAAATATGAGTTTATCATATGCGTATGGGTACCACATTCAGCCTTATTTCGTCTTTTGGCCTCTTGCCACAAATTATATCGATGGTTGACGCGCAAATCAGACAATCAGAAAACCCCAAACCAAGAAATCGTGAAAATATGAGTTATCGTTCTTGACCACTGGAAAATCTAAGATACAAAATGGTGGAAATATCTACCGAGTGAAAAAATCGTTAAAATCGTTTTTTTTTAATAATTAAATAACTACTGAATGAATTTGCGTAATTTTTTCTGCACAATCTTATTTTCAGCTAACACGTAAGTACATAATAACGTTTATACATTCTTTAAATTTTTTAATGTCGGGGCGGATATGCTTAAGCACCGAAAAAAAAAAAAAAGAGCAGATTGCTACTAAACTATTTTCATAAAAATTATTTTCGATGTGGAGGGGGGGGGGGGGGGGGGAAGAAAAAAGAAAAAACGGTCAGATTGCTACTAAACTATTACCATAATTTTTATAAAAATTATTTTCGATGTTGGGGGAAAAAAAAAAAAAAAAGCACAGAAATATTATTTAAGCTTAAAACCCGATTAAACTAATTCGACTTTTTACAACATAATTCTTTGAGGAATAAAATGGCTTCTTGCCGTAATGTGAGGTCATTAACAATAGACAGAAGAACAAAGTGTAGTATCTGTTCTGATACTATACTTAGTCTATTCTATCTTCGGTCAGTGAAGGAGAAGTCCTTCTAGACTAAGGCAATTTTTATTATTGTTCCAATCCAGAGTGGCCCTTTTTGGGGAGCTGGATTTGACCCACATTATAATTGGCCTTGTGTCTAACTTTGCCCTCATGGGGAGGCAAGTAAGTAGTAACAATAGAGAATTGCTCGTCAGTATATAGTAGACTAAATACCAAAAAATGAAAAACAGCAAATAGAAGTTTAAAAATTTTGGTGCTTCTGCAGTTTCACAATGACATTTAAATATTTAAAGAAATGTATAAACTGTTATTTACTTACATGTGAGCTGAAAATAAAATTGTACAGAAAAAATTACGCAAATTCATTCAGTATTTATTAAAAATAAAACTATCTCATGTATCTTTAGATATTTTCACTTAGGAAATAGGCAAGGGAGATAAACCAGTAAACCAAATTTGAGTTAACAAAAATGGCTACTGAATCGTTTTTTATTTTTAATTTAATAAATACTGGATGGATTTGTGTAATTTTTGGTGTACAGTCCTCTTTTCAGCTACCACGTAAGTACATAACAAAGTTTATACATTTTTTTAGCTATTTTTTTTTTTTTAAAGAGAGGCCTAACATGTCGGGGCGAAACAGCAAAAGCCCAAAATTTGATGTTAAAAATCAAAGTTTTTTTAAGATGTACGTACTGGTCAGCAACTTTCTTAATCTTTGAAGCTGCCGTTTCTTCTTTCTCATAAACTAGAAATAAAGAGAAAATGATATATGAAACATAAAAAGGAAGAACAAAAAATAAAAATAAAAATAAGAGGTTTATGTAGTTTGCTTGAAGCATTGTTTATTAGTATATAGAAATGTGATATTTAGAAGGCATTACAATGCAAAGGTGTGACGGATAGACACAAGTTGGAGCAAATAAGACATAATGGTGGAACAAATGAATTAGTTTCAACCTTAATACAATGTGTACATACACACACATATATATATTTATTTATTATTTTTTTTGTTGTTGTTTTTTTCCCCTTTCACAACACATATATATCTGTCTATCTACACAATGTTACAATGTTATGTAATACCTGTATCAAGATAGTCTGGTGGAAATTCCGTATGATATAATATTTTTTTTTTTAATTTTCGGGAACTCTTCCCTTCTTCAGAACCGTGTTCAACTCAAGTTCAAGCGTGCATATGAAGGAAGCCGTAGGATTTAGTCTCGCAGAAAATACCGGTTACATTTTAAATACCAAACCAGATTCAAAAATAAAATAAACTTTTTTTCGTTTTTTTTTTATAATTATTATTAATTTATTTTATTATTTTATTTTTTTTTATTATTAATATTTTATTTATCTACTTTTTATCTAATTTATTTATTCATCTATTTACTTTATTAAACTTTTTTTTGTTTGTTTGTTTTTACTTTTTAGAATCTTTCCTTTTTTTTTTGTTAAATTTTAAATTCTAATCTAAATTTTTTTTTTATTCGTTTGTTTGTTTTGTTTTACGGCATATCAACCTTTTCCAGGTTATGTAATGCCGAATCAAGTAGTATTTTTAAAAAATACTTTGCAAAGTAAACAAAATTCTTTAGACAAAAAAAAAAAAAAAAAATATATAGTATTTTGAAAACATTCATTAAACGTTTTTCCTTTTCTAACGGCATATCATCCTTTCTCAGTTCATTTAATGCCAAATCAAGCTGGATTTATATGTCTCTAGGTTTCGTTTAAATTAATATGTCGGTTAATACTGTCATTAAACATTGCATTCTCTGTTTGTTTTAAATTATTGTGTATATTAATATTTAGTTTATTTAATTCTATTTTTAAATATGTATATTTCATTAATTAATTCAATATTATCTGTTCATTAATGATTCGTGTAACGCTAAGACAACAATGAAAGGGAGGTAATTCAGTTCATTTGTTTACGTCGCTTATAAATTAGTTATTTCTAATTGTTAGGCTAAAATATTGTTATAATGAATGTTTCATTCCTTTTTTTTCATTGTTTTTTTTTTAATTATTATTATTAATGTTATCTGGGGTGGTTCCGGTATTTCATCCATTATTATTATCATTATTGTTATTGTTGCTATTGTTATTATTGTTACTATTATTATAGTTAATCTTTTTGTTAGGTTAAGTTATTACTATTATTAGTTTATAGACTTAAATATTTTTTCAATTTATTATTATTATTTTTTTTTTCCCCTATTTTTCTATTAATTTTTAAAAAATTTATTTATTATTTATCTACTTATTTATTGTACTTAACCATTTATTTATCTTTTTTTTAAAATTATTATTATTTATTTATTCATTTATCTTTATCTATTCATTTATTTATTTTATTATTTATTTATTTAACTTTTTTTCTTCTAATGCCATTATCGGAGCACAGAGTTAGAGGTCATATTTCTCAGTCACCACAGCCGCACTATTGGCGTTAGTGGATCCGTGATACACCAAAACTAAATGTACGAAGGGAGAAGCAAAGTTGAAAGACCCGAGAACAATAATAACATTTTATATAACAAAACAATTATATTAAAACAGCAACTATGTTAGACGAATATTCAAATACAAATTACGAGTATCACGTACAAGAGGGTTAGAATTAGGAGTAGTACGTACAAGAGGGGGGGGGGGCATAAAAAGGAAAATTAACTTAGTTATACCTGGCATGCGTAAGTCAGGGGCTCTGAGCCTATGCGGGGGTCCGCAAGAACGATTGATGCTGAAAGAGGTAGTTCTTTTTCGGGTAACAATAGTGTGACCTCTCAGGGGGGGGGGGGGGGGGTCAATCACACGAACGACACATCCTCGAAGTTAAAACGAATTAGCTACTCAAGATAGACAACCCTAACCCGACACCATCATCAGAAAAAGGAATTAGCTTCGATTCGGAGAGGGGGATTCCTATACAGAAGTAATTACAACCATCCGAATGTAAGTTTTGGATAAGATATTGAAGAGAATGTGAACTCATACAGATGGTCTAACCCTTAAATGCTTTATTGTTTTATATTCGTTTGAAAAAAAAAAAAATGTTATCATCGAAGATTAGCTATTTAGCGGGTGTGCTGATGCAACATCATACTAATACCTACTCACACATGAAAAGAGGTTCGTTGCAGATGTGAAACAAATTGCAATTTGACACATTTTCGTTGAATATTATATTTAACGACTTTGAGCCTGGTCAGCACTAAATGGGCGACAATTTGGGAACACCAGGCGCTGTATGTGGACACCTAGTTATGGGCAAATAGCGTCACCAACCCGCAGTACCTAGCATGGCGATTATGGCAAAAACTCTTAAATAACTGTCACCAACAAGGTGTCGTAAACCAGGGAGGAAGAGGAGTTACTCCTCCATGAGTGATCAAAAAACTCAGATGGTAATGATTATATTAAATAGTCATTTTGTTGGAATGTATCATATTTGAAATAAAAAGTTTTCGCTCAGAAGAGGTCGAATGATTTGATCAGAAATTTGAGACTTTCACAAAGTCTTCAGAATTCCTAGCATCAAAATTAGAAACAAAATTGTTTGGTTCAGACAAAGTGTATTTCTTTGAAGTGACTTTGTGTATTGTCATAACTGGAGGAACTCTGAATTCTGGCTGACAATTCAACTGAATGGCAGATTACCATAACTATAACCTGACTGTTCATTGACAGCTCAAAACGGAGCTTTAAGTGTGTCATGTTCTCCAATGGCAATTTATGTTGTGCAGCGCCAACTGAGCATTCTGTTTCTCTCCGTGAAGAGTATAAAGACATAAGAAGAGTCATTAATTTGTTTCAATATCAAAAACACAATTGAATCAGTTGACCTTAAGATAGTTTCCAATTGCGGATACACAAAGTATCCTTATTTTCATATGGAACAGCAGTGCTTGAAAGAAACATTGAGTTGAATGGAAGTGACCTCCAAGACCTGACCTCAAATCTGGTGATCACAATTGTCTAAATGATCCACTCGATGATAGAACATCAATTATATTCTCACTTCTGCACATTAAACTGGGTCTCATGAACCACATTTCAACCCCTAAATGTTTTATTTTTTATATTGGTTTGAAAATTTTTTTTACCATCAAAGATACTGATTACCTATTCAGCAGGTGTGCTGATGCAACATCATACTAATACCTACTCACATTTGCCAACCGGCTCGTTGCAGATGTGAAACAAGTTGCAGTTTGACACATTTTCATTGAATATTATATTAAATCGGCATTTTTTTGGAATGTATCATATTTTAAACAAAAAGTATTTAAGGATCGAAACGGAAAAAATAATGGAGGCGAGGGTAGGTAGATGGTAGTCATAAAAATAATTGTTTTTTTGTATAGATGAAAAGACGAAAATTCCGAGTTATGCAAGTGTTGTAGAGAAAATATTGACACCCCTTTCCTTATACAATGAACTATACCGAGTAGCATATGAATAGTGACGATGCTAGCCTTAATAAGCTAGGCTGTTGCCCATATCAGGGATGCGAGTAGCCAATGGCAAAAAAAAAAAAAGCTGAAAGCGAGACGAATTTCTCCATCTAGTTTAAAGTCTCAGCCTATGTAAATTACGACATTTTCTCAGACTATTGAATTACTACAGACGTTTCAATCCGCATTGTGCGAATATACTTACTCCCTTAACCGATCTATAGAAAAATAGAAAGAAGGATGAACCCATTTCACTTGATGACTACCAGCTTAAAGCCTTTCACGAGGCGAAGGAAAAGCTTGCAGATACATCCTTACTATCACATCCAATACCTGATGCTGAATGTTCTATTGTCGTGGATGCATCTAGTTCCGCAGTTGGCGCAGTTTTACAGCAACATCATCAGACAATAATGGCCAAAAAAAGAAAGAACAAAAAGCTGAAATCGAGGTGAATTTACCCACCTAGTTTAAAGTTTTAGCCTTTGTCGCAAAAAAATTATCCTTTCCAGTTTTCAGAGAAAACTGTCATAAGCGGGAAAAGGAAGACAGGAATAATAAGTGAGAAAAAAAAAAAACAGGAAAAGAGAAAGAAAAATAAAGCGAGAAAGGAGTAGTAAAAAAAAAAAAAAGAGAAAGATTGAAAGAGAAATAAAATCCAGCCAAATAGCGGCAAAAAAAAGTGATTTGGCAAGAAATCAGCCTTTTCCAATTAAAAAAAAAGAAAAAGAAAAGCTGATTTCGACCAGAAAACCGAGATGGGAAGCGCTAGTAATTTAAGCAGAAATCCCTTTTTCTAGGGGATGGAAAAAAAAAAAAAATTTGGCTAAAAAGCGGAGAACTCGCATCCCTGCCATATACATTTCAAGCCAATTACTCAACCTACCTATAGCATCGCCCACTTATTGTGATTAACTCTTTATATTTGTATGTTGGTCATTCAGGTTATTATTCAATGTAGCATTTGGATAACATTACAAAAGTAAGCATGTGACAACTGATAATAAGCACACAAAACATTGTTAGTTTTTGTATGTGCACGCAAACGCATACGTGAGAGGGGATATTTTAGCTTTGGTCTACCGTAACTCTTGCAAAGGTGAAATGACGCCACCGTATTATTTTGTTTAATCCTAATGGTATTGTTACATATTTTTTCATTTGCAAAAATATTTGTTCATATATATGTGCTTAAATATATTTTTTTTAAACCTTGCTACAGAAACTGTTTTTTTTGTTTTACAATTTTAGCTGGAAACCACGTTTTAAATATATATTTTTTAAACCTTGCTACAGAAATACTGAAATAATGTTTTTTTTTGTCTAAATCTGTTTTACAATTTTAGCTGGAAACCACGTTTTAAATATATATTTTTTAAACCTGGCTCCAGAAATACTGAAATAATGTGTTTTTTTGTCTAAATCTTTGTTTTACAATTTTAGCTGGAAGCCACGTTTTAAAGAATAACTTTGAAATCCTTTGTATAATTACTGACGCCAAGTTTTGTTCCGTACCTTTTTTATATTCATCTACTTTTTCCTGTAGAGATTTCAACTGCTTTTCATCTGGAGCGGCAGACTTCACTCTCTCCTTTTGTTCTTCAATTTGTTTTGTCAGCAACTTTTCCTGTTCTTCTAAAGTCTGAAACAAAGGGGATCACTGCCTTTTAAGAACCAGAAATAAATAAACAAAAAAAACAAAAACAATGGTCATAACATGTTCCAACACAATATCATGCTAAAATTATGTGAACGTTATACAATCACAAACATTCACTTTATAGGTAGATTAAATTATCAGAAGATCTTTATGACTGTTTCAGTCTTTCTTTATCTTCAACAAATCGCAATATCCTCTGGATAGTGTCTAATATGTACTTGCTTTGTCTGTTTGATGGCATATCAACTCTTTTTGGTTGAAACAATGCCTATTGAAACGACTCATTAATTCAGCAAAAGTTGCCCCGGACAAAACATAGGTGACAATCGAGGTTTATTTTATAGAATTACTCCAGTCTCCAACTGGGTAGATTTTCGTGGTTTTATGTTAACTTTAAGTCAGAGTGACAAGCCCCCACCCTTCAAAAATACATCCCTTAACCCTAAGTCAGAGTGGCAACATGCTCTCCCAAAAATATGTAGGAAAATACCCAATCAAGTTTAATTGTTTAAAATAATTCAACCATTTGTAAAATCTCCATTTAAAAAATGTTTTTTTTTTGTTTTTTTTTACTTACTTTAACTTCGATACTATACTTTTCAAACGCCATCTTGTTCATCTTTAATAACTCTTCCAATTCCTGAACCGTAGTCATTAACCGTGTCTTCTTTTGTCGGGAACTGACCAAAGTTTCGGTTTTCTGTTAAAAAACAATATTATAAAAATATATAACAATTCTGACACCAATGTAACAGTCAACAGCTTTAACTGATGGATAAAAAAAGAAACAGACTAAGAATTTCGCTACTTTTCAAGAAAGATTTCCCCAAAAATAATACAAATTTTAAAACAAAGATATTTGCAGTATTCAAGCAGTTTCGATATATATATATATATATATATATATTTTTTTTTTTGAACAAGCAACAATAAAATGAGGGGGGGGGGGGAAATTAAGTTGTAAAATGAGTTTCCAACAATTTAAATTTAATCAAACATTAATTAACTGACATCTTTTGGAATTCTCATATTAGATGGCTAACAAATCTCCGAAAAATCTGGTACAAGATTCACCTTGGACGGATTGAGATGGCTTCTAAAATAAAAGAAAAATTTTCTAAGGAATATTAAATTCAAAATTGGTGGCCAGTCGAATGTGAACCCTGTATCATTTTTAGGTACCCTTATAGCTGACGCACCATGTTTCTGTGACTTCGCGTCGTCAACGTTCGGGCAGGTCTCGGAAGCGCCCGAGAGTTGACAAAACTATTAACCAAGAAACATTTGCTTATAAACAGTTTGTTTTTGTTAAAATAAGAAAACAAAACGAAACAAAAAAAAACTTGCTTAAAAACAGTTGTTGCGGTGTTTATGTTAAGAAAAAAATTGACAAAAAATGTAAAAAAGAAACATTGAAAAATATTTTTTTTAAAACAATAACGTTTACTTAACAAATCAAACAAAATCATCATTTGCAACTTTCCAGTGCACAAACAAAAAAGCATTTTATTTAAAAACATTTGATTAACAATGGTTTCTTTGACAAAAAAACAAACAAAATAAAAATCTAATTAATAACAGTTGTTTAGCTATGGTTTGTTCGTTCTTTATTTTTATATATGTATTTTAGTTTGATTTTCTGTCGTAATTTATCGGCTGCCAGTCTTCAATTTAGCGTTTGGCAGTTTTCGCCTCGTCAACTCTCAGATGCTTCTGTAACCTGCCTGAACGTTGACGACGCGAAGTCACGGAAACATGGTGTGTCAGCTATAAGATTACCCATTTTTACCATAATACAATTTTTACAATGTGAGAATTTCATTTTTTTTTTTTTTTTTACAATGAAGATGGTGTTAATCATCATCTTCATTATCATAGACATTTCTTTAAATATATTTTTTTCCGATGAAAAAGGAACCTTTTTACTATTGTGTTTACAATATTTGAAAGCATGTCTTTCTATGCCTTCTGCCGATCTATTTAAGAAAGGTTTTTCCCCGAAAAAATCATATTTTTGTAAACTGTTTACTTTTGAAACCTGATTTAATGTTATTTTGAATTTGTAGATTTAAAGCGCTATTCTTTCATGTAAAAAATATTAAGTTTCTTTTTTCCTCAATGCTAGTTGGAAATAATTTATTTAGTTAACTCCAAGCAAGATTTTCTTATACAAATTTGACTATAATTATCTAGAAAAAAATTTCCACACACACACACTTATATATATATATATATATATATATATATATATAACATGAGATTTTGGTGCTTCTACAGAATTTGAACCGAACCAAACCGACGTTTGCCAAAATAAACCTAAAACTTAGGTTAGGGTTAAAAAAATATTTTGGTTCAAATTCTGTAGAAGTACCAAGATTTCCGATTCAGAGCTAAAAGTTTATTGAGCATTCTTTACCTTTTCCAATTCCATCTCATATTTTTCAAGTTCTTTAGGATTGATTTCTTCCAGAACTGAAGATCCCATACGACCCTTAGACACGGTATTTCCTCCACCACTCATTGTACCTTGGGGGAAAAAAATTTACAACACTTTTAAAGAATGAAAGCGCATCTCACTAATAAGAAACAGTTGTTGCTGTTACAAACTTGGGATCACTAGTTATGAAATTATTTAACTTGGGATCACTTCACTTGGGATCACTAATTATGAAATTATTTAACTTGGGATCACTTCACTTGGGATCACTAATTATGAAATTATTTAACTTGGGATCACTTCACTTGGGATCAATAATTATGCAATTATTTAACTTGGGATCACTTCACTTGGGATCAATAATTATGCAATTATTTAACTTGGGATCAATAATTATGCAATTATTTAACTTGGGATCAATAATTATGCAATTATTTAACTTGGGATCAATAATTATGCAATTATTTAATTTGGGATCGATAATTATGCAATTATTTAATTTGGGATCGATAATTATGCAATTATTTAATTTGGGATCGATAATTATGCAATTATTTAATTTGGGATCGATAATTATGCAATTATTTAATTTGGGATCGATAATTATGGAATTATTTAATTTGGGATCGATAATTATGCAATTATTTAACTTGGGATCGATAATTATGCAATTATTTAACTTGGGATCGATAATTATGCAATTATTTAACTTGGGATCGATAATTATGCAATTATTTAACTTGGGATCGATAATTATGCAATTATTTAACTTGGGATCGATAATTATGCAATTATTTAACTTGGGATCGATAATTATGCAATTATTTAACTTGGGATCGATAATTATGCAATTATTTAACTTGGGATCGATAATTATGCAATTATTTAACTTGGGATCGATAATTATGCAATTATTTAACTTGGGATCGATAATTATGCAATTATTTAACTTGGGATCGATAATTATGCAATTATTTAACTTGGGATCGATAATTATGCAATTATTTAACTTGGGATCAATAATTATGCAATTATTTAACTCACCTGACGTATCAATTAAAGCTCCTTGCAAAGTGACCACTCTGTAACGTGTCTTGCCGTAAGCAATACGTGTAGCTTGGTCAAGATCTTTGGCCACCAAAGTGTCTCGGAGAGCAAAATAAAAGGCGGGAATTATGGAATTGTCTTTGACTTTAACAAGATCAAACAGACGCGGAACATTTTCTGGACTGTAAAAACAATGAATGAAAAAAAAAAAAAAAAGAAAAATGTTTTAGTTAATTGAAACTTATGCGTCTTTCGACATCTTTTGTTTTTAATCAATAATCTCCAGTCCCTATTTACTTACCTCCCCACAAGAGCAGAGTTAGACACAAGGTCGGTTTTTAGTGTGGGGAAAATCTAGCGACTCAAAAAGAGGCACTCGGGATTGGGACAAAAATAAAAATTGCATCCGTCTAGAAGAATGTCTCCTTCACTGACCAAGGACGGAAAAGATCAAGTGTAGTATCAGAACTGGTACTCCACTTTGTTCTAAGTCAACAGGTCAATCAATAATCTCCCGTCAACGTTATATAAATCCTCAATTGGATGGTGTATTGTCGTTTCAGACAGTTCTCATCTTCCTCGTTTGGTTTGGATATAAACATCAAGAAAAGAGAAACATTATACTAGCACATCTTTTTTATTTATTTATGGAAATCGCTCCAGACAAGGCATGAAGCCACTTGATGTAAGAAGCTAACAAGAACAAATATGGTTATCGCAAAAACAGAAGATGCCTATTGGTGTTAGTCTTGAAAAGACGAAAGTTATAGGTAGGAGGAAAACAGTCAGCAGAAAGAGAGTTCCACAAGCCTGCGGTTCTTGGAAAGAAGCTACTTGAATAGAAAGTTGTATTACAATGAGGTATCAAAACAGCGAATTGATGAAGACCACTAGATCAACGAGTACAATGAGCTGGAACAAAAGAAGCAGGGAATAGATCACATAATTCTGAAGAACAGAAAAGACTGAGACTAGCAACATCACGTCTGTGAGAGAGAAGGTGCAGAGAAGAAGAAATTACAGATACGTTTCTGCACCTTATCAAGAACCCTCAAATGAGAGAGATTCACCAGCCCAAATATGACAACAATACTCCATACACGGTCTGCTTGTAGTGAAAAAGTGTTTGAAGCGATAGAGAGAACTGACTTTATGAGAAGCAGAAAGAACAATGGATCTAATGTATGAACTCTAAGAAAGATTTGATGAAAGAGAAAGACCAAGAAGTTTCAGAGTTGATTTCTCAAGAGCAGAGCCATCCATGAGAATCTCAGGAAGGAAAGGGACACACCTACGATTGAAAGACACGAGCTGAGTCTTAACTGGATTAAATGAAACAAGCGATTCTGTACCTCAATCCACAACTGAACCCAGGTCAACTTCGAGATCAGCTGCATATTTCGACTGATCCGAGCGAGAAGCAACGCTAGTATAGAGAGTGGTATCATCAGCATACATGTTAATTTTCTAAACAATATTCTCTGGAAGATCATTTATATAGAGAAGAAACAGGGTTGGGCCTAGAATAGAGCCCTGAGGAACACCAACATTGATAGGAAAAGAGAATGAAGAAACACCGTCCAAAACTTCGATCAGAATGAAAAGACCTAATAATTTCAAGAACCTCACCACATTGCCCCCCCCCCCTGTCAATTATCTTTCCTTATCCTACTAAAGCTGAGTTAATAAACAGTTGTTTTCCTAAGGCATTTTTTCTATATTCTTTAATCACATAAAATGCATGCTAATATATTCCTCAGTTTTTGGATCGTGTTTGAATAATAAAAAGAAAACTATTTTAATTGCTCTAATTAGCCGTAATTTGCAATTAAACTCATTAAGTGATGGGTATCCCTTACTAACTGATGAAAGATTGGAATAGTCCATTATAAACAAAAGGGAATGTTATCACAGGCAGTAATATAATTTAAGCTGGAGTGGAAGAAAAAGAGAGGCTAAGTTGGGATTTTGCCCTAGTTTTAAAACACGATACTACGGCCACAACAGCACATTTAAAAACAAAGAACACCGAATTAAAACAGCATTAACAAACCATTATTGGGAGCTCAAAGAAAGCGGGCGCTCACCAATAATCGAATGGAAAATAATATGACAGGCCAGTACACGTAGAAATTTAAGCGACCTGTGTAGATTATGTCTGAATGAGAAATTTAAAATCCTAAACTTTAAAGGCCCCCAAAACCTATTAAACTGTAGAAATGAAATAGCAAATTGCTTACACAGAAAAAAATTTACCTTAGGTTAACAATACATAATAAATAAATAAATGAACAAATAAAAAACTAAACTATAACCTAAAATAGAAATACAAGCAAGCATTATTATTTTGACACAAAGAAACAGGGATAGGCCACTCTATAGAAAACAGAACAATAGAATAGGAAGTAAAATCAACCGAACCTTTGTTTGTGAGAAGCCCAACGATTGGCTAAGAGAACAAAGAATCTGATTGGTTAACTAGCTAGACTAAACACCACGTGTGTGTGTGTGTGTGTGTATATATATATATATATATATATATATATATATATATATATATATAAACACCCAGCAAAACAAATTCCATGCATTTTAGCCTGATGATTCCCTATGGGGATGAAACGTGGGAGCCTGTGTAGCTTAATTGCCTTAAATATATTTTCATAATTCACTACCTAGCTCTACACACGTATTGAGCACTGTTGAAGTATATAATGAAAATTGATACATAAAAGATTATATCTCCTTATAACATTTTATGTGGATACATGAAATACTGATGTGTATATATATATATATATATATATATATATATATATTAAGTTAATATTTGTTTGTGTGTCATTGAAATCGATATATTAACAGAACATTCGAAAAAGTTTCATTTTTCAAGGAATTTAAAGACACGATAAAAATTTTCCTTTGATATCATCTGGGGCCACTAGGGGCAATTATCAGTTAGGCCCATATAATAACTGATTGCCCACCAAGGCTAAAGAGCGCTTCATCTGCCCCAATTTTCAAATCGAATAATCGTATAGATAGTAAATCTTTTGAAAAGAGAATTTAGGACGCTGAAAACGTACACAGATCAAGTTTAAGTTTAATTTCACTCTGAAAGTTTAGTATTGATTAAGTAAAATAAACAAACAATGACACGAAATGTAACAACTTTCAATTTCACTAACAGCGAGAAGGAAGACAATAAATGTCGAATCAAACTAAACATTAACTTCTGTAAAAGTTAAATTTATCCGTTTTTATTTTACAATTTCGTATTTCTAATATTTTATTTCGATTAGTGAATGTTGGCTAATTATCATTGGATTTAAAATTTTTTTTAATATAACCCGTTTTAACTTGCTATAACTTATCTAATTTTAATGTTATTTATACAGAAACGTGATTTTAGTAATAAATAAGTTCTACTCTGAATAATTAACGTGACTAAAATAGAAATTAACTTGAATCAAAAATAACAAGCCGCGCGTGCGTGGTCCCCCTCTGTATTTGACCTGATGTGGCGAGTGTAAAATGTAATAAATTTGGGCAATTTGGGGCGTTTTTGACCCCCCCTTTGGCCCCCTGGGGTTGCAAACCAGAATTTTTCTGAGGTCAAGGATGCTCATTTTATATCCAGAACAATTGCCTCTACATTTTGGCCAAGTTTCAGAAAAATTCAATGGATGGATCAAACGTTATGGGAGAAAAGGGTCATTTTTTGCCATTTTGGGGGCTTTTGACCACCTGGGGGCGCGAACCAGATTTTTTCCAAGGTCAGCGATACTTATTTTCTATTAGGAACAATTGCCTCCATATTTTGGCCAAGTTTCAGAACAATTGAATGGATGGATGAAAAGTTATAGGGCAAAAAATGTCATTTTTTGCCATTTTGGGGGCTTTTGACACCCTGGGGGGCTAACCAGATTTTTTTTCAAAAATCAGAGAATGTCACTTTCTAACCTGACAAAAGTTACAACTTCATGCAAAATTTCAGAGAAATTCAATGGATGGTTGCAGAGAAAAATCCGAACGGACGGATAGACGGACGGAAATGCCTCAAAACATGGGTTCCCCCGATTTTATAAATCGGGGGACCAAATAGCAGTTTATCAGGTAATTTTTTTTTTTTTCCCCAATTTTTTATCATAGTTCACCCCAAACAAGGCAGGCAGGCCACCACTGTAGGTGTAATGGGCTACTGAGAAAGAAAAAAAAGGAGGGGGGGGGGGGGCCTTAAATTAGGAGCTGCGCAGCGAGATGTCTGTTAACGTTAGTTTTAAATTTCTCTATGTCAGTAGCGTCAGGAAAGCAGGAAGCAGGAAGGGAGTTCCAGAGTCCAGCAGCACGAGGAAAGAAGCTCTTGGAGTAGAAAGCTCTACGGCATCTGGGGACATCCACAGTGTATGGATGGGATTTGGCAGATTGTCGGGTTGGTCTAGTGAATTTACGTCGTGGGGGCACCAGAGCAGCAAGCTCATCAGAGCACAATCCATTGAAGTACTTGAAGTTCAAGTAAGTAACACCCAAAAAAGTTACTTCTCTTGAATCGATAAATGAAAACAAATGTCGTTGTCATGTCTGTTTTCAGTCGGTTAGGGAAAATCTTATCAAATAAATATAAGATTACGCTTCTTACAACTTGACTTGGTCCCTTAACCCCCTCCTGGGGCGTAGGGGCGCTGCACCAATGAACTCCACACCAGCTGTCTCCACTTCTGACGGTCATAGGCAATGGACTGGGTTGTAGCGAAGTTGTAGCCCGTCCACTCTTTGATGTTGTCCGTCCATCTTTTGTGTTGTCTACCTCTCCTTCTCTTGCCTTGCACTGCTCCCTGAAGGATGGTTTTGGAGAGACCACTACCCTTTGTCACGTGACCATACCATCCAAGCTTTCTTTTTCTTACAGTTGTCAGTAAATCTTCGTAGTTGTTCAGATTTGCGTTGATGAGCGCGCGAACTTCTTCGTTTGTGACACAGTCTGAGTACGAGATGCCAAGCACTCTTCTGTAGCATCTCATTTCTACCGTTTGGATCTTTCTTTGGAGCTCGGCTGTCAAGGTCCATGACTCGCATGCATACAAAAAGATGGATAATACTAGTGTATGCAGCAGGAAGAACTTACAACTAGGAAGAAACAAATTTGTTGTTAACAATCATAATTTAAGTTACGAATGTCCATACTTGCCATAATTATTTGTTGTTAACAATCATAATTTAAGTTACGAATGTCCATACTTGCCATAATTATTTGTTGTTAACAATCATAATTTAAGTTACGAATGTCCATACTTGCCATAATTATTTGTTGTTAACAATCATAATTTAAGTTACGAATGTCCATACTTGCCATAATTATTTGTTGTTAACAATCATAATTTAAGTTACGAATGTCCATACTTGCCATAATTATTTGTTGTTAACAATCATAATTTAAGTTACGAATGTCCATACTTGCCATAATTATTTGTTGTTAACAATCATAATTTAAGTTACGAATGTCCATACTTGCCATAATTATTTGTTGTTAACAATCATAATTTAAGTTACGAATGTCCATACTTGCCATAATTATTTGTTGTTAACAATCATAATTTAAGTTACGAATGTCCATACTTGCCATAATTATTTGTTGTTAACAATCATAATTTAAGTTACGAATGTCCATACTTGCCATAATTATTTGTTGTTAACAATCATAATTTAAGTTACGAATGTCCATACTTGCCATAATTATTGTTGTTAACAATCATAATTTAAGTTACGAATGTCCATACTTGCCATAATTATTTGTTGTTAACAATCATAATTTAAGTTATGATTTAGCTGATTGTCGGGTTGGACGAGTGTATTTACGTCTAGGGGGCACCAGAGCAGCAAGTTCATTGGAGCACATTCCATTGAAGTACTTGTAAAACAAGTACAAGGATGCAACATTGCGGTGATGGGGCAGGGGCTAGCGCTTGGTGGATAGTGACGGACCTATTAGATTAAATACTTTTTTGGACCTTGTTTAAGAGCGAGAGACTGGTGGATGGTGCACCAATCCAGATGTGACAACAATACACCATGCATGGACGGATGGATTTTGTAAACATCAAGTGAAAAAAAATATCTAATCTAAAAAGTTTTTAATTTATTTCTCTTTAAAGACAATTTAAAGCTAATGATGTTTGGGGGTGAATGAAAGTAAAAAAAAAAAACAATGCATGACAAATTCTTACGTTGTGATTTTCTTATTGCAGTAACTTCTCCATTTTTCCATCTTGTCAAGTCCAATAAAAGTGGACGACCCAAGTCTGTTTGTTTTGAGGAAGTCAACACACGTCATAGCCGTAGAGATTTTATCAACCACGATGTTGTCAAGGGCGCCGCATGCAGTAGAAATGGCAACGTCGTATTTGTCGTCAATGGCTCCGAGGTCTCCCTAGATAAACGAAGAGCAAATACAGCAATTTTAAATTGTTTTTATATAGAGATACATTAAGTTAAACAAATAATTTTTTTTTAAATAAAAATTAGCCTATGAAATTACAAAAAAAATTTTTTTGTTTAAATTTTTTAAAAACTTATTTTTAAATCCTTCATTTTTAATTCTAATTGAATAGCAAGCAATTAATTTCCTTCTTTAACTTTGGTACACCATACAAAAAACAACGAAAAATAAAAACTTGTGGGATCTGTGGAAATTCCACAGTTGTATCCTTTATCTGTTGTATATTGCTGCCATGACAGAACAGATACTACACCAACCCGAATCAATTCTAGCCCGAAAGCCAAGAAAGTGTAATTTATTTCAAGTCTCACGTTGGACAGAGCAGCGACATCAGATGAAAAAAAATAAAATAAAAATACTTTCATGTATTACATCGTCGGCGATCAGATCTTATAAAAAGAAAAAGAAAAAAAAGAGCTGAAAGGTGATAACGTACGTCTGAACATGAAATTACCGTAGTATATTATTATATAGATAAAAATGTAATCATTCTTTTAAACCCGACTGCTGTACTTGAATTCATTTCAAAATGACTGCAACGTTGTTCCACACTTTCATTACCAACCTGGCGTTGCTCGGGATCTATCAAGTTGAAACCTGTTTTATAAATATTTCCATGTTCTATAAACACAACTTTTTCTTATGTTCAGTATCTAAAGTTAAAAGTTAACGCGGTTTTGATTTAATAATGAAAATCACAAGGATAATAATCTATTTCCCGTGTAACCATTTCAGAAATTGGAAAAACAGAACATTTATCAAATTCATGGCTCTCCAACAGTACTGATCAAAATACCACTTCCTCCCCATAACCAAATGTTAACACAATTCAGTTATTATTCCACTTTGTGCAGCACTATACTTTACCATCATGTGAAATACTTAAAGCATCAACATGAAATGAAACAGCCTCATATAAGAACGCAAACAGAAATAAAAACAAATCCATTCAGTAATAACACAACAATAATCAAACCGCAATACATTGATCAGTAACTTTAACCCTTAACATTTTGATCAAAAACGCAAAGTAAAAAAAAAAGCCCAGAAAAACAATGAATAATAATAAAAAAAAGTCTACCCAAGTAAAATAGCCAAGCTAACCCTAATCACTAAACGAAGACAAAAGTTATATATGCAGAGACCTAACAGTTTATTTAACAACAGTTAGGAGTTACACACTAGATTATTTTTCAATGTAATCTGCGCCAGCGAAGATAACCATCTCAAGGGGGGCCTCGAAATGAGTCACACGCTTTGGCGACCATGCTCGTTTATAGCGACAAACGCCTCCACGACGGCAGCCTTCAGAGAGTCGACAATTTTGTGGGCGTGCTTGTTGGTTTTGGCTACAATCACCCCCAGAAGAAATAGTCAAGAGGGTTGCAGTTGGGTGATAAGGGTGACCACAAATCCGACAGCCAGTGGCGAGGAACATCGTTGAGCAGTTACGCCCGGATCGTCCTGGCCTTGTGTGCAGGAGCAGAGTCCTGTTGGAAAACGTAGAGGCGTCTGGCAGCGATATCGCCCATGTAGGGCTTCACCACACTCCTCAGCACTTCTTGATACTTCGTTTACATTTTGTCAAATGCTGCAACGATCTAATATATATACATATATATATATAGATATATATATATATTAAAGTTTTATTTATACAAACATTTTTGGCTACATATGTGCATGAATATTTCAGCTGCGACTTTATTCCAAGTCCAGCTTCCTCAAGCCAAAGTAAATATACTGTGGCCTGAGGAAGTTGAACTTTGAATAAAATTGCAGTTGAAACATGCATGCACACATGTAGCCAAAAATGTTTGTATTAATAACAATTGATACTAAAATACAGCCCTACTTGTTATTGAGCACTATCTTATAAACACTGTAGCGTCATTGGATTAACATCTATGAACCAACAATCATACAAACACACACATTTCATGACATTTTTCTTCAAACTATCATCCTGAGGAAGTCTTATAATAAAGACGAAACGTTGATGAATACATAAACAAGTATCTTTTGGTTTTTCCTTTTTCATTCCCCACACACATATATATATATATATATATAACAATACTTCTCTTTCAAAGTAATAACCCCAACCACATCCACTGTCTCTTACCATCAATCTCTGAAGAATTCTTTTTAGGTTTAAGGTTGGCATTGAGATAAAGTTGAAAATTGATTACATTTTTAGTAATCTGCTTGGGTCCTCCATTACTGGATAAGGCGGACATAAACGTATGTTACGCATGAGTATAACAACTGAAATATTCTAACAACTATCAACGACTCATTCTTATTTGTATAAAAGTGAGATTCTTCCTTTTTTTTTTAACGACGAGATAAGTTTTGGAATTTTTTAGATGAGGATTGATGATTTATATTATTCAGATGACCGTTTTCATCTTGGATATTATTTTCAAAACGTTTTGGCCAAAGTAACCTCCAGTCTTCTTCAGGTGCGTCTCGTTGAATTCTGGAATCTCTACGGGATTTCGAAATTAATCATTTATTTAATGATCAGCTTTAAGTGACAGTTTTATAGAGGTTGAATCCTCAGTACAGGCGATACTAAGAATATAATTAAAAATTAACAAGCCGCACGTGCGTGGTCCCCCTCTGTATGTGACTCAATGTGGCGAGTGTAAAATGCAATAAATTTGGGCAATTTGGGGCATTTTTGACCCCCCTTTATCCCCCTGGGGGTGCGAACCAGAATGTTTCTGAGGTCAATGATGCTCATTTTATATCCAGAACAATTGCCTCTACATTTTGGCCAAGTTTCAGGAAAACTGAATGGATGGATCAAACGTTATGGGAGAAAAGGGTCATTTTTTGCCATTTTGGGGGCTTTTGACCCCCTGGGGGGCTAACCAGATTTTTTTTTCAAAAATCGGAGAATGTCACTTTCTAACCTGACCAAAGTTACAACTTCATGCAAAATTTCAGAGAAATTCAATGGATGCTTGTGGAGAAAAATCCGGATGGACGAACGGACATGCTTCAAAACATAAGTTCCCCCGATTTTATAAATCAGGAGACCAATTACAACTTCTACCTAGTCATTGCTGATGGAACGAGAACAATCTATTCCTAACTTCAGTTCAAAATTCTGTATAGATTCCCAAGTTTGGCATAAAGATTCTCAGAGTTCAGGACCTACCTGAAGAAGGTCAGAGGTTACATCAGTCGAAACGATGCGATAATAACATTCAAGATGAGAACAGTAGTTGGAAATAATACATAGGAGAAAAATATTGCCCCATAAATATTCATAATTTGCACCTTTTTTTATTTTAGCTAAAATAACAATACTTTTGTTTTAAATATTGCGAAAAAAATGTGAATTTTGGTTAGAGCTTTATTTTGGAATAACATGAGGGGGTTCTTGGAGAATATAAAAATAAAAATCAATAAAAAGAGATGAATTGTCTTTTGCACAAAATATTGAAAAATAGAAATTGTTTTACAACTATTGCATCATTAATATATTAACCAAATAAACAATTTCTTCTGAAAAAGAAATTAAATGATGCCACTTACCAATCTGCCATAAATTCCTGGAATATTTCCTTTTTTCTTTTGCGTCATCAAAGAATCGAGAAGTTTTCCTTTGCTTTGCGCTGCCTGTTGCGACATTTTTAATTCTTCTACTTTCAGACGAGCAGTTTTCATCTAAAGAATTGAAAAAATTCAATAAGATTTTGAAAAAAAAAAAAAAAAAAAAAAAATTTAATTTTTTTTATAAACAAAATTACAATGATTATTAAATTTCCCAACAAATAATCAAAGGGACATTACTCTCCAAACTGATTCGAGTTATGGCGATCTGCCCAGAGACGTATTAACAAAAAATAAATTTTAAAAAATTAAATTCACTAGCAAATATATGAGGAGCTAATAAAATTAAGTAAATTAGTATAAATCATCAGAATGGTACAACTTTGTTGACTAGCTTGATTCTGTTGTCGGCATTCTTGCAGGAAGGACCACGTAATGGTTGTCAACATCCCTAAGTGAAAGTGGTATTATGGAATCGACTGGATTCGCACTTGGCACACCCAGGTCGTCAGCCCGCATTTTTATCCACCGTCACCTAATAGGGAGGATAGTATCATGATGAATGAATATATACTAATATACTACATTACCCGCTCCTGGAGGTGGTAATGCCTGGGAGGATGGTCTCATGACACCAGAACATATACTACACTATTCCACCTCCCAATTGAGCATTGAAAGACAGTACGTTGGTCTGAAATAGTATAGTAAACCGAATTAAGCATTAAAAGATATATTACAATTAATAGAAGTAATAATATAGTTTCAGCTTCAGACAGATACCACATCTCCTTTCGTAATAGATGCAATCATTCAAATTCCTACTTGTAACAAGATAAAAAAAAACAATTTATTTACTTGCATTTACAAGTCTAACAGATGTTTGTGATTTTTTTTTTGTTGTAATTCTTATTCCAATTCATATAAGACTTGACCACGAGTCATCTCTAACCAATACCTACGGCCAACATTTGATAATTGTTTCGAGAGAGGTTGAAGATATTTCCCATCTCATCATCTACAGTCATCCGACTTACAAAACAAATTCCTCAAATACAAAATTAACAATAGCAAAAATGGATAGTCTTAAGATGCATCCATTCCGTCTGGGTTGAGTGATGAGAACGCTATTTTAAACTTCAGCATGACAGACCAACGAAAACGACTTTTAAAAATATCTTCAAAACTAGAGACAATCCAATTAATATTTTAGGAGCGATTTGTCACAATCGGCACAACTTCTATGCGTTGGATTGACAAGTGTTTCGAGGATATTTTAAAAAAATTGTTTTTAATGCTTTGCTTTGGTCTATCGCACTAATCTGGAAAGATCATTTGGGTCTGTTTGAAATGGCATTCTTCAGATATGTTCGTCCACTTGTCTTGGTTAAGTTCGAAATAAAATTTTCATCACTTGAACATCTTTAGATCTAAAGCTTGACTAGTTTTTAAAATATTAAAACTTATTGAACACGAATGCAAGTATTGATTTACTCCTCTCCAGGAGTTAGGTACAAGGCCAGTTTTTATCTTACTCCCACAAGTAAGATGTGACCCAAGGTCGGGTCGGGAAAGTGGAATTTAAAAAATTGCCTGGGCAGCCACGTCGGCATTCCCCTGGTAGGGGCGCCTCAGACAGTAAGCAATAAACTTACTCCTCCCCAAAGAGGGGAGGCGAAGCCTGGGAGGGTGGACCTCCTAGAACTGCACAGGAGAGACCCATAGATCGGCGTAAATCAAGCCCTGAAGGCCAAGACAATACCAGTCTATGGGGTGCAGTATCCATCGGAACAGATACTACACTTTGATCTTGACCAAAAGGCCAAGAATGCAAGTAGCCAATGGAAAAAAAGCTGAAATTGAGATGAATTTCACAACTTGAGGGCCTTATGTGTGTGTGTGTGTGTGTGTGTGGAGAAAAGGCAGCACAATAAACAACCCTTTTTTTTTTTTTTAAACAATAAGTTTCAACTAAGATAATCAAAATTAAGAGAAAGACACCAAGTGCGTACATAAGGGGAAGAACAGCAAGCCATTCTTTGATGAAACAAAAGTCATCTAACTCCCTTACCCCTTCATGAATTGCTTGACGTCTAAGCCTTCCGGCAAAATTAACATTTTCAGAGAGAACTATCAGAAGAGGAAAAATCAGCTTTTTCTTATATAAAACAAGCGGATTTTTATCAAAAAGTTGAGGACTTACATCTACGAGAAGCTCGAGCGATTAAAAAATGAATGAAATTTAACGTAGAATGATCCATTTCCGAGGAATTCTAGGTTTTTAGGGCAGTTAACCCAAAAAATGTTTTGCTACTGCATATAAATTGTGTAGATTTTTTTGTCATGTTGAAAAATTAGGAAAAAGAAAGAAAATACTTCACCTACCATAAACCCTAGGTCCAAGTAGTAAGCCTCCCTAGAAACTGTACCACTAATCCAAGTTGCAAGTCCACCCCCAAACAAAAAACCTTGTAAAATCACAAGTAATCGTCTAAAAAAAAAGAAAAAGTTGATTCCCCCCCCCCAAAAAAAATAAATGCAGAGTTTATCTCCCATAGCGAAAACATAATAAAAAATTGCCCTAAAATGCTAGAATGGCCTGAAAACGAGGGATCATTTTACTTTAAATTCATATGCAAGACTGATTCCTCACTCTAAATTCTAAAATAATTGTTTTCTTCTACAAGTTTTTTAGGGTGTGCACACAATCGCTTAAAAAAGGAGAATATAATGGGGGGGGGGGGGGTAGCGAAGGGTGTTAATTCACAAAATTTTCTTCTTCATACTGAAATGTTATGGCAGGTTTTAACTTCATTTTTGCTTTTAAATTCGTTAAAACTAAGTTTTTTGTTGAAAACGAATGTCAAAGTTCTTTTTTGTGTGTGTAATAAAAGTTTAAAACACGAATATGTTTAGTCCAAGAAATTCTTCTTTTTTTTCTACTTTCATTCACCTGAAACACAGCAATTGCCATCGAGACGCAAGAGACCACTGTGAATTAGGGGACATCCTAAAGGGGGAGTTGTGCAGCAAGATGTTTGTTCGCATTACATTTAAACTTCTGCACGTTGGCACAGTCAGGAAGCAGGAAGGAATTCTAAAGACAAGCAGCTCGAGGAAAAAAACTATTAGAGCAGAAAACCCTCCATGCACGTGAGCCGATGGTCGCTTTGTAGAGATATAGGATACTGGTAGGTGTGAGAGGTTTTCTAGCTTGATAGAAGACATTGCCAAGGCTGCTGCTGCTATGTATTTGTTCCAATTCATGTTACCTGTGAATGTTAGGCCGAGGAGTTTGAATGATGGACTCTCAGGTAAAGTGCTATCAGCCATGGCAATCGGTGGTTCAAACGGTTTCTTGCAATCGTTAAAAGAAGGAAGCTTTGTCTGAGTAGCATTAAATGTTACCATCTTTTTATGGCCTTATTCCTCAACAGACTTGAGGTCATTCTCTCCGAGTTCGAGATTCTTAGCTAAAAGAAACCTTTATTATTCCTGATCTTCATAAACGATCCCCCCCCCCCAATGCAATCGCATCCGAGATAGGTATATTTGTTAGTGACACAAAGCTCTGTTCTTGACACGTGGGCAAAATAAACACACACACACATATATATATTTAAGGCAATGGCTGAATCCTTAGAAAATGGCCGCCAATCTGTAGTAGAATGGAGCCAAAAAATTGATAGTTACACTTAATGCTGCCAACACAAAGCTCTTTTCCTTTAACAATTATAAGAAACCTTTCCAAACACCGATTGCCACGGCTGGTAGCACCCTTCCAAAGAATCAAACATTCAAACTCCTCAGCCTAACATGATTTGGAACAAATTCATAGAAGACATTGCCAAGGCTGCTGCAAGGAAGGCGGGCTCCCTCAACTGAGCTAGAAAACTTCTCACACCTGCCAGTATCCTATATCTCTATAAAGCAACCGTGCACCATAAACAATAAAAATACATGGCCATTAGCTAAAGAACCTAAGTGCATATGTGATGGGAGGGAGGGGGGTAATTTTTTGATGAATCAAAAGTCTTCTACCATATGAATTGTTTGAAGTTTGGCAAAATTAACATTTCCAGAGATAGGGGAATGGAAGTAAGACAAGAGGAATAGAGAAAAAAAAAAGGAAGAGAGAAAGATAAAGAATAAAATCGATTCAAGACAGACTTCGTATATATATATATATATATAAGAAAGGAAGGAAGGATGAGAGTAATCTGACGTAATGGGAAATGAAAAAGGAAAAACCAAGAGATATTTTTTATATATTCATCAACGTTTCGTCTTTATTGTAAGACTTCCTCAGGATGATAATTTTAAGAAAAATTTCATGCAAGTACATCGAAATATTGGGTTGACATGATGGGTTGATGAGGAAAAGTAGTAGCCGTGGCTACTAAGATCGCTGGACATGGGTCCGGGCTGAGAGAAGTCAGGCTACAATCATAAAATTCTGCTAAAGAGTGGAGGTCTCATATCCCCGATAGAAGCAATGGAAGAGAAAGAAATTCGATTTACCTCTTCATTTGATTTTTCTTCAACGATTGTAACGGCTTCTAATTCTTTCTTTGCCTTTTCAAGATTGACTTTTGTTATCGGAATCTTCTTTTCCAAATCCACTATTTGACTGAAAAAGATGAATATAACACAATCGTAAAATAGTATTAACACATTAATATAAAGTCAAGTACGTAACATCAGTCATGGATCAAGCGTTGAGGGGGGGGAAAAAACAAAAAAAGATTACAACTTAAGTTAAATTCCAGCGTTCATCTAATTTGAATAAAAGTGCATTGTATAAGCCTGTTTTAGCGGCAGCATCATTCCAAAGTTCAACCCTTGCTCACCGGAAGAGTCGACATCAGGATCCGTTGTCCTCTGGTCATCTCTGCCTCTGCATGTGGCAAGCAAAGACGTGTCAGTGGAGCGAGAGTGACAACGTTGCTTCTGCGCCATTTCATTGTGAGTTCTGAGCCAAATCTTCCATAACTTTGCCTGCAATCGGTGAGCCTTGCTGCGTCGTAGGTAAAAACCTGCAATTTCGCAAGTTGAAAACTAGCTGCGACGAACAAGGAGGTCTGGCATGAAGGTTTTCCCGTGAAAATTAATTTGTATGGTATTACTGGACAAATATTTAATATAATCAGATTCTTCTTAACCAAAAGATCCAGGTCGCTCTCAATGGCCATACATCTAAAAAACATGACATTAATGTCGGTTAGGGTTAGAGTTAGGTCGTACATCTAAACATGACATTAATGCGGGTGTGGCCCCACAAGTCGATACTTGGACCTTTATTATTCTTGATCTTCACAAACGACCTTCATGATGCAATTGCGTCCGAGATGGGTATATTTGCTGATGACACCACGCTCTATTCTTGACATGTGGGCAAAACAAACACACACATATTCAAGGCAATGGCTGAATCCAGTTTGTAGTAGAATAGGGACAAATGGTAACATTTAATGCTACTAAGACAAAGCTCCTTTTCAAAAATGGATGGTAACATTTAATACTACTAAGACAAAGCTCCTTTCCGTTAACGATAAGAAATTTTTTCAAACCACCGATTGCCATGGCTGATAGCACATTACCGGAGAGACCATTATTCAAACTCCTCGACCTAACATTCACAGGTAACATAAATTGTAACAAATACATAGAAGATACTGCCAAGTCTGCCACAAAAAAAGGTGGGCTCCCTTTACCAAGCTAGAAAACTTCTCACACCTGACAGTATCCTATATTTTTACAAAGTCACCATTTGCCAATGTATGGAGTATTGTTGTCACATCTCGGCAGGTGCACCAACTACGACTAGTCTCTCCCTTAGACAAGGTCCAAAAAAGATCCTCTTATCTAATAGGGTCCGACACTGTCTACGAAGCTCTAGCTCCTGTCCCATCACCGCAGTGTTGCATCCCTGTGCTTGTTTTACAAGTATTTCAATGGAACGTGCTCCGATGAACTTGCTGCACTTCTGCTCACCTCTCGAGCGCTGGCTTATCTAATCCCACTTTCCCGACCTTGTGTCACATCTTACCTTGTGGGAGGTAGATAAATAAATTCAGCGACAACCCAGTGGTAATCAGGCAGTCAACCTAAAACTTCAACAGGAATCCTTGCCAATTGTTTTCATAGCAACACGTTAAATCAGCCGCCACTGCTGAACTGTTAACACGTGTGCCGTTCGCACACAAAAGGCTTCTCCTGCTGATGTCAACTTCAACTCTTTCATTTTGATTAACAAACAAAAAACTGACCACTTTTCTTCAGAGACTCCACTTTTTATTTGCTAATAATCTGTAAATAATTTCAATTGATATACATCTAACTTGCCTTATTTATTGAAATTGGGGTTTCTCTACAGTATAACAGATTGCAAAACACAATCATGAAATCAGTCATCCAATCACTGATGGCATTCACGTAATACAAGCAGGCAAAATTATTGTTCGTTCACCAGTCTGCGTGACGTACTGGCAATTCGTGTTATTAACCTCTTGTTTATGCTTCCGGTGGTCCTGTTATTTTTGTCTGTTGCATTTATTGTTCCTTTGTTTCTGAAGATCTAAAATGGTACTGGATTCATTCCTGGTTTTGTGTAACTGAACGAACCCCTGAAGCAATCTAATCGAAAGGCTCTAATTCAAAAAGTTAATTAACTACTTCTTTCTATTACTTATTTTTGATTGCAGTTTGAAAATTTTTTTGACTTGTCAAATTGTTTGGTGTAGGAATTTTATATTTGAATGAAATAGTATTAAAATAAATATCTATACAGACACACCTTCTATGTCACAACAATTTATATATAAAAAAAAAATAGAAAAAAAAATCCAATTTCAAATCCTCCGTACCTAAAGATTAAATAAAAATAGAAAGGTAAATTAAAAAAAGATAAAATAATGCTCACGTTTGTCTTTCTTTTAATGTGTAAGTTGTTTTATTTATGTTTCTTTTCATCTCATTGAGTTTTGATTGTTCATTCTGTTGGTTACTCATATAAATATCAAGTTCAGACTGGGCCACGTTGTACTGTAAGATGAAAAAAAGAGAACACTACATATATATATATTTGTAGACATCAACAATATCAACACACATTCTCAACAAATGGTATCATGCATGCATATGCATAAAAAATTAAATGCAATAGATATGTATTTATATATATTTGTGTTTTATTTCTAACTAGAACATATATGCTCCCTTCCGTCACATAATTTTGCTAACCCGGGAGGATAAGGTAATGACAGGGGATGATATGACAAAAGAGGAGATAGTGCACTACCCCCCTACCCCGTTAGAGGTGATGGTAATCCTGGGAGGAATGTATCATAACAAATTAAATATACTACACTATCCCACAAAAAATAGAGGAGGTAATACTTGGGAGGATCCCTCGATAAAACAAGAAGGTAATGCCTGTGAGTATGGTATCATGGCATCAGAACAGATACTACACTACCCCCTGCTCCAAAGGAGTATGTAACACTTGGGAAGATTATCCCCACATTTTTAAAAAAAGGATGTAATCCCTAGGAGGACGGTTTTATGACAACAAAACCAATACTACACTATACATCCCCGTTAAAATATAAATAATACAATAGATTTCTGATTAAACCAGTTTTTTTCTCATTCATGCCTAGTCATGAAAACTTTTTATGGTTCATTGGCCTTTTGGCAAAGATAAAAGTGTATGATCTGTTTTCAGCGATATCAGACGTTTAAATAATGCTGTAATTTTCAAACTGAAAGTTTTCAGGCTCTTCTTCATGAAAATTTCTTGAAACGTTATTCTTTTATTAAATCACTTTAATTAATCATTGTAATATTACTATCGACAAAACTATTGTGTGTGTATAAGTAAATGACGTACAAATTGCAAATGTATATTAGAAAATATTAATTTATGAGAGCGTTTATAAAATAAATATGCAAATTAAGAATACCTAAAGCTGTTTGTAGATTACTATATATACGGTATTTCAAAATGTTATTTTGTATCATAACTAAATCAACCACCGATTGCCATGGCAAATAACACCCTACCTGAGAGTTCAACATTCAAACTCCTCGGCCTAACCGTCACAGGTAACATGAATTGGAACAAATACATTGAAGACATTGCCAAGGCTGCAGCAAAGAAGGTGGGCTCCCTCTATCGTACTAGTAAACTCCTCACATCTGACATTATCCTGTATCTCTACAAAGCCACCATCCACCCATGCATGGAGTATTGTTATCACATCTGGGCTGGAGCATCATCTACTAGTCTCTCCCTTCTTGACAAGGTCCAAAAAAGAGTTGTCAACCTAATAGGTCACTCACTGTCAACCAAGCTCTAGTCCCTGTCTCATCGCCGCAATGTAGCATCCTTGTGCTTGTTTTACAAATACTTCAATGGATTATGCTCCGATGAACTGGCTACTCTGGTGCCCTCTCGACGTAAATTCACTAGACCAACTCGACAATCAGCTAAATCCCATCCATTCACTGTGGAGGTTCCCAGATGCCGGAGAGCCTTCTACTCGTAATAGCTTCTTTCCTCGTGCTGATGGCCTCTGGAACTTCCTCCCTGCCCCCTGTTTCCCTGACAGTACCGACATGCAGAGGTTTAAAACTAATGTAAACAGACATGTCGCTGCGCAGATCCCAATTTAGAATGACACCCTTAACCTACACCCTAATTCTCAGTAGCCCCTTATGTCTACAGTGGTGTCCTGCCTTGTTTGGGGTGAAATATCTCAAAAAAATATTTAAAAAAAAAAAAAAAACATTAAAGAAAGAAATAGATTTCTGGACGACGCTGGTTATGTACAACACATATCAATATATAATTTCCTTTTCTTTTCCTCCGTCAGCTCCATGGAGGGAGAGTGGAGCTCCACTCTCCCTTTCCACGAACAAGTTGTAGCAAAATGTATGGTCCTTAATGTCGATGCTCCCCACGTCCATTTCAGCCGGTCTTTGAAAATGTCTCCTTTGCACATAGGTGTCGGAATTGGAAGAAAGGGGATAGACAGCCGTCAGTGGAATGTTAATCATGCGTGTGCCCTGCGAGTACGCAATAGTCTCGTGTACATGCCTCTCCATTCCATTGGCTCTACTCTGCTACGGCATGCTGCCCACACACACACACATCTCCCTCCCTCCGCACACTGAAGAAGAGCGCAGGTACCGAAAATTCTGTTTAAGAAAACATTCTGTGTTCTTATGTGTAAACTTACCTAAATGAATAAATGCGAAAAAAATTTCCAGCTATCCTAACTATATTAACACTAAAACGGTTTATGCTTATTTTTTTTTAATTTATTTATTCATTTTTTAACATATTTCGACCCAAACAAGGCAGGCCGCCACTGTAGACGTAAGGGGTTACTGAGAATTAGCGTGTAGGTTTTGGGGGTCATCCTAAGTTGGGAGCTGTGTAGCGAGATGTCTGTTTACATTAGTTTTAAACCTCTGCATATCGGGTATGTTGGGGAAACAGGGAGGGAGTTCCAGAGGCCGGCAGAAAACTAAACGAAACTTCCGTGAGCAAAGTTTCTTTCCCAAAACTACCAATCTGTGAAACAATACCACTGAGCTGCTTCCCAACTGACTACAACAGAGTCGTTTTCAAGTCCAATGCTAACAAATTCTTGTTGATCCGTCCTCTTAAATAATAAAATTCTGCCCAGTTTCAATCATCGTCATCTTTCATCAAGGTGATGTAGCACTGTCCACCTGACACTCAACCCTTTATCCTCGAGTGGCCTTTGGGCCTTGATTAGCGGTGATCCATTAGTATATATATATATATATATATATATATATATATATATATATAACTATAAAATTACTGGATGTAAATATTTTCTAAAACTTTCAATATATGAGGATTTGCTAAGTTCAAATGACTTTATATCCAATAGCTTAAATTTTGAATGGTCATGAAATAAGTCATTCTTTCTTTTTCAACTATTACAAAGATTAAAACGGACGACTTGTTTAAAAAATGCAAGTGCATTCTGGTAGATTTAATTTTGTAATTAAATTTTTTTTTTTTTTTTTTTTTTAAGGGATTTTAAACTTTTACTTCACGTTAATGCATTTTTGCTTTCAGTAATCGATTAATGGTAAATAAAAAAAATGTGTAAGTCGAAGTCGCATAGAGGCGAGAAACACACATACAAACACACGAGAAGTGGTAACATACTTTTTATTAACATACATATATATATAACAATATTAATTTTAAGTAAATAATATAAAAAAAATTTTTAATTAATTTTTTTAAATTATTTTTTTTAAGTAAATACATTAATTTAAAAATTAAAAAAAAATTTTTTTAAAGTAAATAATATAAAAATTTTTTTTTTAATTATTTTTTTCCAGACAGGTCTTTCGCCATTAAACGGATCATCAGCGTGGCTAACTTTAGCGAGATTTGAAACCACAACCAGTTACTGCAGCCTGGTGTCTTTACCATCAGAGCACGAAACTTTGCTAGAATTACAGGGACATTTTATCGCTCATAAATGTATAAATTATTTTTGTTCGTTTTTGGTGACAGCGACATATATATATATATATATTTATTTAAGGCCTATTTTAATAGTTGACTGTAATTTCACTGAACATTCAATCGTCATAATTGTATTAATAAAATCTGTAACACCGTGATAAATTTTAATACAAATTAAAACTGAATAGTTTGAATTTGTATTAAAATGTACGACAACGTTATAGACTTTTCCTTTTTCATCTTTATTTATTTCATCCTCTTTAAGCTGTTGCTAATACGACGGTATTTCTTTTTCACGTTGTTATATGGATAAAATAAAGGTGCTACTCCAGTTGAGGATGCTAATGTGAGGAAGATAACTAGATTTTATTTAACAAAATCTGACGAAACTAAACTTTTTATTGTATTTATTTATTTAAACTTTTTATTGTATTTATTTATTTAAACTTTTTATTGTATTTATTTATTTAAACTTTTTATTGTATTTATTTATTTAAACTTTTTATTGTATTTATTAAAAATATTCATTTAAATGTGGAATTTTTTTTATTAACATTAAAAAAAAATGTTGGTTATATTTTTTATTATATGTATTAAAAATATTCATTTAAATGTGGACTTGTTTTAACAATATTATAAAAAAAATTTAGTTATATTTTTATTGTATTTATTAAAAATATTCATTTAAATGTGGAATTTTTTTTTGACAATATCAAAAGAAAATTTAGTTATATTTTATTGTATTTATTAAAAATATTCATTAAAATGTGCAATTTTTTTTAACAATATTAAAAAAGAAAATTTAGTTATATTTTATTGTATGTATTAAAAATATTCATTTAAATGTGGACTTTTTTTGACAATATTAAAAAAGAGAATTTAGTTATATTTTATTGTATGTATTAAAAATATACATTTAAATGTGGAATTTTTTTTTAACAATATTAAAAATATTCATTTAAATGTCGAATTTTTTTAATATTAAAAAAATGTTGGTTATATTTTTAGTGTATGTATTAAAAATACTCATTTAAATGTAGAATTTTTTTTATAACAATATTAAAAAAAAATTTTGGTTATATTTTTATTGTATTAAAAATATTTAAATGTTGCAATTTGTTTAACAATATTATAAAAAAAAATTACTTATATTTTTATTGTATTTATTAAAAATATTAATTTAAATGTGGAATTTTTTTTAATATTAAAAGAAAATTTAGTTATATTTTTATTGTATTTATTAAAAATATTAAAATGGAATTTTTTTTAACAATAATAAAAAAAAAATTTAGTTATACTTCTATTGTATTTATTAAAAATATTCATTCAAATGTGGACCTTTTTTGACAATATTAAAAAAGAGAATTTAGTTATATTTTATTGTATGTATTAAAAATATTCATTTAAATATGGAATTTTTTTTTTTACAATATTATAAAAAAAAATTAACTATATTTTTTATTGTATTTATTAAGAATATTCATTTAAATGTTGAATTTTTTTTTACAATATTAAAAAAAAAGTTGGTTATATTTTTATAGTATGTATTAAAACTATTCATTTAAATGTGGCAGTTTTTTTGACAATATTAAAAAAGAAAATTTAGTTATATTTTTATTGTATTTATTAAAAATATTCATTTAAATGTGGAATTTCTTTTTGAACAATATTAAAAAAAAAGTTATAAATTGTATTGTATTTATTAAAAATATTAAGTTAAATGGATTTTTTTTTTAAATATTTAAAAAAAAAAATATTTTTATTGCATTTATTAAAAATATTTATTTAAATGTGGAATTCTTTTTTGAAACATTAAAAAAGAAAATTTAGTTATACTTTTATTGTATGTATTAAAAATATTCATTTAAATGTAGAAATTTTTTTTTTAACAATATTAAAAAAAATGCTGGTTATATTTTTATTGTATGTATTAAAAATATTCATTTTAATGTGGAATATTCTTTTACAATATTAAAAAAAATAGTTATAAATTGTACTGTATTTATTAAAAATATTCATTTAAATGTGGATTTTTTTTTAACAATATTAAAAAAGAAAATTTAGTTATACTTTTATTGTATGTATTAAAAATATTAATTTAAATGCGGAATTTTATGTTAACAATAATATTAAAATAAAATTCTGCATTTAAATTAATAAAATTATTTAAAAAAAAAAAAATTAGTTATATTTTTTATTGTATTTATTAAAAATATTCATTTAAATTTGGAATTTTTTTTAACAATATTAAAAAAAAAATTAGTTATATTTTTATAGTATTAAAAATATTCATTTAAATGTGGAATTTTTTTTTTAACAATATTAAAAAAAATTTTGGTTATATTTTTATAGTATTAAAAATATTTAAATGTTGAAATTTTTTAAAATTCTTTGTTGAATTTTATTATTACAAGGCTGAAAAGGAATCCGTGGTAGTTAACGTCTAATTAAAACAGTATTTACTTGACTTCTTTAAATCCATAAAGCTAAAACTAAATTCTATTACTAGATTCCTTGTGACCTTTGAGGTTATTTGGTAGGAGAAGGTAAATGAAAATATAGGAGCAAGTGATAAGGGTGGATCTGAAAGTGCGATAAATAAAAATCTGGCAAGGTTAGTTCGGAAGTCAATTTCTAAAAGCTGTTCAACAAATCATGTAAAACGATGTTAAAATGATGATGATGACGATGTCAACATGATAACATGATGTCAAGATGATGATGATGTCAAAATGATGATGATGATGATGTCAAAATGCTGATGGAAAAAAAAAAAAAAAAAAAACTTAAAAATATAGAAAATTACCTGAGATTTTGTATCATTAACCGTTTTTTGCATCCCCAATAGTTTTTCTTCTTGTTTGTCTTTCTCTTCTTGAAGATCCTAAAAAAGGCGAGAAAAAAAATCCATGCACTGAAGGCGTACATTTAATCCTTTTTTATACATGTTCATCATATACGTTTTAGAAATAACATAATGACGTCAAAGTCTTGATGAAGAAAACTTTGCCCGTGTGTGAGAAGGCAAGTAAATAAGGGCTTATTGAAATAAACTGGGGTTTTTTTTTTTTTAATTTTTTATTGTTGTTCTTTTGATTATTGGTGATAACAAATTTTCATGGAGAGATAAAAAAACATTTCAATAAAAGCACAGAATTACTAACTTGTTTTTTCAGTGACTAAAAATGATCAATTTAACTGAAAACAAAATTACCTTACTCTACGTAGCCAATAAAAGTTTTCTTTTCTTCATTTAAAAAAAAAAAAAAAAAAATGTGTTCTCTTATCGTAAAAAATTCCATTTAGTTTTGCCCAAAAGAAATGAAATAAAATAAAGTTATCTCCCTCACACTTTCACTTGTTGACCAGAAAACATGCACAGAAATTTTTTTTTCTTACAAGAGCGAAAGTTGTTCAGATTTTTAAATTAAATTTATCAACAGTTATACTATGAGTAGGTATCCGATATAACTTTTTTATTTGCATTATATC
>OY744518.1:14186613-14231613 GCA_963556195.1 Sepiola atlantica
CGGTAGTTAGAACTCTCAATCACATAAGGAAGTAAACAATGACATTTTGACCTATGGGAATCCATTGTTAATTCAAAGTTAAATAGTATCATGCTCCGGAATTTTTGAGATGAGAAAGTAGGGAAAGGAAGCGAAAAGGACATCAAGACTTTATTTCTCAAGCTACAGGTCATTATTGAAAAATGCATCCATTTTGAAAATCTTCCAAAGCGGATGAATTATATTTTTTGATAGAAATGAAATCATGAAGTAATATTCCACACGCCAAAAAATAAAACAGATTTAAATCATCGTTACATTATGCCAAATTAAAAACATTTTCAAAAGTTCAGCCATTCCTGAGCATTTTTTAAAAAGGTTCTTGAACGCACATGAAAACCTCACCGATTAAGGAGAGGGGGGGAATCTTATTGTAAATGAGTTCTAAACAATAAAAAACATGATATTGATTCAAAAACTTTCAGTGAATTTTGTTCATTTAAGACTAATGGAAGTTTTACTCCTAACAATTTAAACTAAAACTTTTCACAATTTTTTTTTTAACTGTTTTCGATTGCACTAAAGTATTTTGTAATCTGGTCGCTTGTACTTATTAATCGTTTCAAGTGTGTCTTATTATTTTGAACCCTTCATGGAACGGGTAATTCAATTAGTCTATATCTATATATATTTCTGGTGAGGTTAGAGTTAGGGTTGGAGTTAAGTCTTGTTCATAGTAAAATACGCAAAGTTATATAGATTTTGACCATTGTAAAGGCCACCTGAAATAAGCTGAACTCCACAAAATTAAAGTTTTTCTATACTCATAACTTCAGTGATGTAAGCTGTAATTACAGACTTTTTAACATAAAATGTTTTTGTTGCCTGGAAGTATTTTGGAATCTGGTCTCTCATATTTTTTTTTAATAGTTCTAAGTGTGTCTTCTTATTATGTACGCAAAGCGAGTAATTCAGTTAGTCTATCTAACCCGTCTTGGCACAAATATTACAGCTAGTAGATAAATATAAAAGAACACAAACAAAAAATATGTATTCTATAAAATTGTTAAAAATAAATTTTAATGGCAGTAAAAAATTAGTTTTTTTTTTTTTAAATGGTAGTAACATAAACAACAAAAAAAAATGACAAAATGGTATTTTATAATGGTGACAAAAAATTTTTTAGAAAAAAAAAAAATGAATAAAAAAAACATTTCTTACATGTATTTTTTCCTGATCAATAGTTTTCTGTAACTTGTTGCCCTTGTTTTTTGTGTATTTAATATCTTCTCTACATTTGACATCTTGACTTTCAAGCTCTCTGAATTTCTCTTTCAGGACATCACTTTGTTTCAAATGCGCCTCATATTCCCTAAAGAGTAAAAACAAAACAGCATGAGTATCTTTTAATAGAATTAAAAATAAATAAAAAATAAATAAATTTTAAAAAATAAATAAATTTAAAAAAATTAATTAAAAAAAATTATAAAAAAAAAAATTAAAAAAAAAAAATTAAAAAAATTAATTTAAAAAAATTTAAAAAATTAATTTAAAAAAAATTTAAAAAATTTTTTTTTTAATTAATTAAAAAAATTTTTTTTTTTAATTTATAAAAAAAAAAAAAAAAAGAGAAAAAGAAAAAAAAAAGAGAAAAAAATAAGTTGTTATCCATCTCCCTAGTCAATTAGCAAAAATTATTAAAGTTTAGCCCGTTTACTATACTACTATAAAGAACAGACGCAAAACTGAAACAGTCACATATGATAGATACCTGGGTGCAATTTTATAATGTAAAAAAAATAAAAATAAAAAGTGGAAGAGACGCTTGAAAATGAACGACAATTTGTCATACATACATATATATATATTTAAATATAATTATCCACAGATATATGTTTCGTCATTATACGACTCATCAGCGTGGCTGAACCTAGCGAGATTCGAAAACCAGGACCCCAGAGTCTGAAGCTCTACCACTGAGCCAATTCTCACTATTACTAAATGTATTGCCCTTTTTTGTAGATGTCATTTAGTATTTATTTTTCCCGTGATACGTTTGAATGGAAAGCACTCTACCTAAATGCTAATAATTTTCCTCTCACCAATGTGATGCCCCCAGATGGATAGCGACATTTTTTTTTTTAAATATACATACATTAATATATACACACATATACTAGCTATAAATAGTCGGCATTGCCCAGGAGTTTTTATCTTCATTTTTGTTTTGTTTCTTCAGAATTGACCGTAATATTAAGATTTAACTATTAAAATCTCATTTCCATAAAAACTATTAATGCAATAATTAAATGAAAAGGTTTTTAAACTCTAATTTTATCACCCACAGCTCATTCGGTAAACACCTAAGTTTAACAAAAGATTTAATGATAGATTTCACACACACGGTCATAAGCAAAGCAAAACAGACTACAAATAATTTACAAGACTGAAATAGGATTTTCAACCCACTTGCTTTGTACAGTTTCAAGAATTTATTTCAGAAGATATTGAGAACAACAATCGATAATATTATCTAAGCGTATTGAGTTTTGGGGAAAACATGCATTAATTCTGTTACAAATCTACATCGGTGCCTCAACGAAAAACAACAATAATAACAAGCCGCGCGTGCGTGGTCCCCCTCTGTATGTGACGAGTGTAAAATGCAATAAATTTGGGAAATTTGGGGCATTTTTAACCCCCCTTTGACCCCCTGGGGGCGCGAACCAGAATGTTTCTGAGGTCAAGGATGCTCATTTTATATCCAGAACAATTGCCTCTACATTTTGGCCAAGTTTCAGAAAAATTGAATGGATGGATGGATCAAACGTTATGGGAGAAAAGGGTAATTTTTTGCCATTTTGGGGGCTTTTGACCCCCTGGGGGCGCGAACCAGATTTTTTCCAAGGTCAGCGATACTTATTTTCTATTAGGAACAATTGCCTCCACATTTTGACCAAGTTTCAGAGAAATTGAATGGATGGATGAAAAGTTATGGGGCCTTTTGACCCCCTGGGGGGCTAACCAGATTTTTTTTCAAAAATCGGAGAATGTCACTTTCTAACCTGACCAAAGTTACAACTTCATGCAAAATTTCAGAGAAATTCAATGGATGGTTGCGGAGAAAAATCTGGACGGACGGGCCTCAAAACATAAGTCCCCCGATTTTATAAACGGGTGACCAAAAAAAAAAAAAAAAAAAAAAAAAAAAAAAAAAAAGGTTTGAATCTTACTTGAACACTTTGTTATAGTCTTTTGTTTTTGCCGTTTTCTCATCAACGATTTCTTTCAATTTCTTGCTTTCCTCGTTCACTTTATCCTGAAGTTGTTTCAATTCAGCAGATGCCTCAGCTTCATTCTTTACACAAACAGCCCTATATTAAGAAAGAAATGACAACGCCATTACACCACATTCAAAGACCGAATTGATATTTTTCAGACAAGACTTAATTATTACCTACTACTTGACTTTTGAGCTAGGATCAAATTGTAGTATCTGTTCTGTACTCGGCCAGAGGAGGAAAAATTCTTCTAGGCTGAGGGAATCTTTATTTTTGTCCCAATCCAGAGTGTCTGGTTTTAGTGGAGCTGGGTTTCCCCAATGTTAAAAGACCGACCTTGTGTCTAAATTTACTCTTGTGGAGAGGCAAACAAATGGGGACTTTAATCGTCAAAGACGAACTACTTTCAAACCAGAAAAATATAAATTTAAAAAGTTAAACCTCTTATGGTATTATTGTAGATTAACACCCTCAGCTAAATCACCCCCAAAAAGTGAGATTCTCTCTTTTTTTTTTTTAAGGTGAAACACCCTAAAAACTTGGCAGAAATTAAAAAAAAATAAAATAAATTAGTTTAGAATTTTGACTGAGAGATCAGTTTCGCATGTAAATGTAACGTAAAATGACACCCCCCCCCACACTTCTGTGCCATTCTAGCATTGATGGGCAGTTAACCTTTTTTTTTTTTTTTGCTATGAGAGAAATTCTGAGAATTTTTTTGGGGGGGTACATATGGTTTTACGACCTTGCCACCCAGAGTTAGTGCTCATTTTTTTTTTTTTTTGTCAACTGCCATAAAAAGTTGTAATGGCCCAGAAATAGGGGATCATTTTACGTTAAATTTATATACTAAACTGATCACCCACTCTAAATAATTGTTTTTTTCTTCTTCTTTCCGCAAAGGTTTTTACAGGGGGTACACACGTAATTACCTAAAAATAAGTAGAATTTTTGTTGTTTATTTTTTTATGAGAGTTGGGGGGGGGGGGGGGGGCTGAAGGCGTTAATCTACAAATTTACCCATTTTTTTTTTATTTTATTGATAAACTAAAAGGAAACCTGGCATCATTAGCCACCACATATAACAGTGTTATGTTGGACATTCCGTGGCAGGAATAAACTTTCAAAGTGAAAGTATAGAAATAGATTGCCATGTGTAGCTATTTATCCAGGATGACCTTTGTATGGGATGACCTTAGCTTAACCATGTAACATGAGAAATTTTAAATTAGATTGAGTTGCTGCCAGCATTTTAGTTTAGCAAGATGCCATATAATGTGCAAAGAAATAAAGGGGATTAAACCCAAAGTTCTAACCATGAAGATGGCCGAGAAGCAACTCCATTAGTTGAGTAAATGCGATCTAGTTTAACTTAAAATCGTTATCTCCTTCAAGAACATCTTAAGAGATACCAGCTCTGTGAAAGGTATGAATCCAGTCTTTCAGACAATATAACAATAGTAAGAAGCCTATTTTATAATAAATTTTTGAAAGCATTTCAGATATTTGAATTCTATTTTAAAACGGTTATAAGCCGAAACAATGCAATTTATTTTTTAAATAAATTTATTTATTTTATTTATTTAAAAAACTTGAATATTTTCGCTGCCGGTTTCAGAATTTTTCAGATGAGGATTGATAGTTCGTATTTGGATTACTGTTCTCATCTTGGATGTTATTCTACCAACGTTTCGGCCGATGTAACCTCAGACCTTCTTCAGGTGCATCTTGTCGAACTCGGGGAATCTGTACGGAACCCTTTATTTAATCTTATTCTGTCAGCCATGACCGGGTAGAAGTTTTAAGTAATTTGTAATTGTATTCTTAATATCGCGCACACCTGAACCTTCGACCTCCAGAAGACTGTCGCTGATTATTACTTAGCACTTTATCCGTTGTGCCACGAGTCCTTGCGGACAATTCTAGTATGAATTTTTGCAGCCTTAAACCTACTCTTGTTTTAGACGTCTAGTCTTAGTACTTATCGCTAAAGATTACTATTTCTTCTTCTCGTGTCCAATACACAAAGCTATTCAGCTTATATAGCGTCCAGCCAATGCTTGGTACATTGCTGTCCCTTTGCTGTGCAGGGTCCGCCTAACAGAAGGCATCAAAAGAGGGTGCTCCATGGTCTGGGGTTCTGTGCCACAGTTGCATGTGGTTGGGCCACTAAGATAGCCTCATCTGCTATGGGGCTTCCTGGAACGTCCGACACTTGAGCGGAGTCGGTTCAGGCACTTCCATTTTGCCCAGTTTTTATATCCTGGTGGGAGGGTTTCAGCAGAGGGGATGAGCATAGTCGAGCTGTGTGAGTGGTTGGACAGCTTTTCCTTCCACATTTTAAGGCGGGCTTCAGATGTTGTCTCCAGTGGAGCAGCGCTGATCAGGAAACTTCTTTGTGATTTTAGTCGACTGGGGCCAGGTACATGGTCATGTAGGGGGTGCCTCTCATCTGTGGCTTACCTGCGCTGCTCTATACTGCTGGCTACCATTCTTCTGATGACTGGAGGGGCGATACCTGCCAGGAATATACAGGTCGTTGGTTTTAGTGGGTTTCAAGCACCCAGTGATACATCTACAGCTGTTGTTAAGAGCGGGGCCAGTTTTTTTTAGCATGAGTGAATCTTTCCCACACTGAGCTGGCACATTATGCAGTAGAGAAGCTGAGGGCAAGGGCTGTGGCACGTGGTGTCTTGGGACATGCACGCCATCTGGTGAGTTTGCACAAGATGTGGCTGCAGGTGCTTAGTTTTGCCTTTTGATTACTACTTATAATTATATATTATTTTTTTAATTCTATAATAGATCTAATAAAGAATAATCCAAATAATACATCTTCTTCAGATATAATAAAAAAATTACTAATATGTCCTGAAAAAAAAAAAAAATTGAATGTCTATGATTTCTGAAGAAGACCTATTACGTAAAAATATTCAAGTTTTAAAATGAATAAATTAAAAAAATAAAAATAATTAAATGTCCATGATGTCTGAAGAAGACCTATTACATAAAAATATTCAAGTTTTAAAATAAATAAATTGAAAAAAATTTTTTTTTAAATTGAATGTCTATGATTTTTGAAGACCTATTGCATAAAAATATTCAAGTTTTAAAATGAATAAATTAAAAAAATAAAAATAAAAATTATTAAATGTCCATGATGTCTGAAGAAGACCTATTACATAAAAATATTCAAGTTTTAAAATAAATAAATTGAAAAAAAATTTTTTTTAATTGAATGTCTATGATTTCTGAAAACCTATTACATAAAAATATTCAAGTTTTAAAATAAATAAATTTAAAGAAAAAAAAAAAAAATTATTGAATGTCATTGACTTCTGAAGCAGACCGATTATGTAAACAATATTCAAGTTTTAAAATAAATAAATTAAAAAAAATCAAAAAAAATCGCATTGCTTTGGCTTCTAACCGTTTTTTAAATATATTTCTTCTAAATTGTGCTCCTGAAAAACCCAAACATAAAAATAGTAAACATGGTGTACTATTGTAGTCTGATGCAATATAATGGCCGGCACTCATATAGAGCCCCCCCCCCCCACCACCACCACCACCACCAAAACAACAACCTATTTACCCGTTTGGGAAATGAACAAAAATTCTAAGTATCAGAGTTGCAAAGTATCAGACTTTAAGAATACTAAGAGTCGTATTTTTCTAATCCCGGAAGAATCAACAGACACTCTGAATATTGGAAGAACCTAAAATAAGGAGTCAGAATTTTTGGAATCTTAGGATTCTGACCGTATACCTTCAGACGCCGCAATCCTGGTTTTAACAAGTGAGGATTATATTACCTGCCACAAATTATCATTATCATTGTTTAGGATTAACGAAAGAAAGAAATACTTACAAGTATGCTTGAAATAATCTGTTACGCACGTATGTGATATTGTTTTCAATGTTCAAAAACTCCTCAGCTTCATTCTTTGCACCTTCTAAATCATCCTTTTCTTTCTCGACCGCTTTCACACGGTTCAGCTGAAAGGGAAAAAAAAATCAGAGGAAGTGAAAAACTTGCTTCATAAAACATAAAACAAAAAACAACTTTCAGGTAAAACATAAACAATAATTGTACTTATTTATCTATTCGCCTACCCTGTTAATAGAGTTAGGCCGTATGACAATTTTAGTTTCTTTTTATACCTCAGTTTCCGGTTCAGTTTTTATGTAGTATTTTTTCCTTTTATCATATCACTAAGTCCTGGTGAAAAATGACCAAATTTAGGTTAAAATGCCTATTTATAGGCGATAATCGGTGCTCGAATTACGGTCAAAACAGTGATTTTTGCCGAATGTGCACAAATAAGGAAATTCGACCTCCAGGCCCCTCAAAATTGAGCTTTTGAGGTTTTTTAAATTTACTATTTAGATTAAATTTAAATGCGGATTCCAACCAGCACTTAACCACTTGGGCGATAATGTTTAGTCAAGATATAACATTCTTTTCGATTATTGCCTATTATGGGCACACTTGCCTTCATACCTGAACAGCAGAAAACAACAAAAACAATTGACGAGAGGTTCAGATGAAGTAAATTAATAATACACTTTTGAACAATTTTTTTTGCGAAATAATTGTTTTAGTGATTTTTTTTGTTTTTGTTTTTTAATTATGGTAGAAGTTACTTTAAAATGACAAAAAAAAAAAATAGGTAAAATATTTTTAAATAAAGAGAAAATATTAATTTTTTTTTTTAAATCGAATAAAGCAATGTTAAAAATAAAAATTATTATTAGTGCCGTTATAATGTAAATCTGTGTCCCGGCATTGTCAAGGAAAATTGAGAAAAAAAAAACAAAAAAACCCCAGCCTAATTTAATGGACTTCTTTCTAACAAAACAATGGATGGACTATTACTTACTTTTTCCCCTCGTAATCCATTTAGAGCCTCAACACGTTTGCCCATAATGTCAATTGGTTCCTTAAATCGACTGCTACCAATGATGTCCTCCAGAAATTCCAGCATCCCTTCATCATGTTCTGTTTGGGCCTTGGGCTTCATCATTGCAATTTGCTCAACTTCACCCTGAATTAAAAATTTAATTATTCTAAAACAAATACCATTCTGTAAACATAAGTTATTTTTATTTCATGCGTCCCGACGTTATTTGCTCATGGATTTGTTAACATCAGACGATAGAAAAGTAGTTATCAAGAATTACCAACATTCCAAACAAATTTATCGAGCCGATACTTACCTACTCTGTCCCAGAAGACATTCACGATGTTCATTCTTTATTTTACAACATGACACTTATAAGACTTTAGCGCATGCCGATGTTCACTAGCATAAAACAAAAGAGTTGAAATGATGTTTCTTCACTTTCCTTCACAAGAAGAAAGTTCAAAAGATAAAAGCTTAATTAAGCACCCAATAAGATACATATCTAAAACAACGAATCATTTAAAAGCTGAATCATTTGGTGTATCAAGACATTATTTATACGTCATTCAAAGCTTCATCGGTGGGGAGGTGTGCGTGAGGTCATCAAGCATATTGAGTTTTGCAATATTAAATCTGTAGCAGTGGCATTAGAGATCTATTTTGTTTCATCTTGCATCATGTCAAGTTGTAATCTGGTCAGTGTATTAATACACAGGCGATTAGCACATCACTGACATGCACATTGGAAGCCTAAGTTCCGTCCAGCTATTTCCCGGGCAAATACAAAGCAATTTGAGTCGAGATTTCAATGTAGACAGCCTGGCATTCTCTTTCCTCGTCATCATCACGGTGATGAGAAGCGGGAATAAACTCAAGACCAACTGGAATTATATTACCTCTATGCATGCCGACCAAGTAACTCAACTCACATGTCTACGTTCCTGTATTCTTGTTCCAGTTAAATAAAAGACATATTTATATATTATTGTAGAAGACAGTATTTTCCTTCGGTGAACCATTTTTTATTCACGTCAGATACTTGCAGACATAACCGACTCAGCAAAATGGCTATCTCCTGTCTCGACAGTCATAAGAGACACCACACCTCTACAAAAGATCCTTTCATCCAGACAAGAGCTAATATAGATCAAATACCAGCTTGTAACCTGGTGGCAAGCTACAAAGTTGTGGGATAGCGACAGAATTTTCCAAATATCTGATCAGTCTTCTTTTTTCTTTCTTTTTTTATTCTATTTCTTTTTGTTTAGAGTTACAATCACTTCGGACAACTTGTCAATTAATTATGATTTTAATTGTTAATATGCATTCATTCTGACCTAGAACAAAAAATAAATAAAAATGAATGGACCTATGTAGATTTTTTCAAGTTTAAATGATATTTTACACCGTTATATATTTTTTAAATTTATCTATTTCACATTTTAAATTGTATTTATTGAAATTATTTTTTTAAAAAGTGAATTGGAAATTGGGTGCTTATATAGATGAAAGCACATGAAAAACGCATTCCAAATAAAAACTCTTGTTTATACTTACATATCGGGCAAAAATAAGTATCCTCCAAAAAAAATTATAAAGTAACGTAAAAATCAAATTTATCGTATTTTGCATCGGACAAATCGTTCACATTGGATGTGGAGATGCTGTGCTGAAACGATAGATTTATCTCCCGTGCTCTTCAAAATTACCTATGCTACTGTTGTGGACTGATCAATATTCACCCATAGTTTTACTTTTTTTTTTAACATAGTTCACCCCAAACAAGGCAGGCCACCACTGTAGATGTAAGGGGCTACTGAGAAAAAAGAAAAGGGAGAAGGTTTGGGTCAACCTAAATTGGGATCTGCGCAGCAAGATGTCTGTTTACATTAGTTTTAAATTTCTGCATGTCAGTACTGTCGGGGAAACAGGGGGCAAGGAGGGAGTTCCAGAGTCCAGCAGCACGAGGAAAGAAGCTATTTGAGTAGAAAGCTCTCCGACATCTGGGGACCTCCACAGTGAATGGATGGAATTTAGTTGATTGTCGAGTTGGTCTAGTGAATTTACGTCGAGGGGGCACCAGAGTAGTCAATTCATCGGAGCATAATCCATTGAATTATTTGTAAAACAAGTACAAGGATGCTATATTGCAGCGATGGGACAGGGACTGGAGCTTGGTTGACAGTGAGGGACCTATTAGGTTGGTGACTCTTTTTTTGGACCTTGTCAATGAGGGAGAGATTCGTCAGGCCACTATGAAATCGACACCTTTTCCCTGACCAGGGAGAACTGCTTAGCACGTCTGCCTAGAGCCGGTAATGGCGACCAACTTATTGTAATTAAGTATTCTCAATAAAATTCCTATTCCTTTCAATTCCTGTCTTGGGTTTCTTATTTACTTATTCTTATTATTACGATATAACAGTTACGTTAGCGCCCATGGATTCAGAAAAATACAATAAAATCGATTTTTACGTTTATTAAAAATTTACTCAATAATTTCCCCTAATTTCTTTGGAGGATACTTGTTTTTGCCTGATATGTAAGTACAGACAAGAGTTTTTATTTGGAAATGTGTTTTTCATATGTGCTTTCATCTATATAAGCACCGGAAATTGTTTACATGCACCAAATAAAAATTGTAAATTAAGTGTTCATAAAACGTCTCACCTGAGTGTGAGAGACAAAGATGTAAAACAACAACAGCCACATTTTAAGATCGAATCAGATCAAAAAACTTAGGAGAATTTAATGTGTATTTATATTATATATTTGGTGAGATTTTTTTTTTTTCTCATAAAGTAGACGTGAAATTATTGGTTGAGACGAGAGATACTCAAGGAAGCATAATAAATAAATACCTGAAGAATTAAGAATCTGTTATGATCAAGATCAATGCCGCTGGATCTGAGAAGGACTGCCACTTCCTTATAGGTATAACGTTTTCCATCAACAGTATAATAGGAGCTATTGTCTCGAAATGCTGTGCGGCCGACCACAAATTTTGAATTTGGGACCACCTCATAATCTTCATCTCCAGGCTTGAAAATAAGAAAAAAATAAAAATAAATAAATTATATATATATATGTATGTATGTATGTATATTTCGGCAGCAAGTCATTTATTATACATGTGTCGTTGAAGACCAGAGTTTTCTTTCTTTGCTATCTTTCTGGTTAATTTCTCGACGCGGCGAGCGATTCGTCGGTTTTCCAGTGTCAATTGATAGATGATGGCGCCAACGTTGTATCTCGGGCCATTTCTCGAGCGCTTTCGGTCTCGCGACCGTCTTCAAGAGTTTGTGTTATTATTAGTAAAGAGCCGTATTTATGGTTTTATTTTTGGTTATATCTATTAATTTGCATATATATATATATATATATATATATATATATATATATATAGTCGAGTCGAGAAATTAACGGTTTTCCGGTTTCAATTGGTGGATTATGGCACCTAACGTTGTATCTTGGGCCATTTCTCGAGCGTTTTCGGTCTCGTGACCGTCTCTAGGAGGCTGTGTCTTATTATTAGTAAAGAGCCGTATTTATGGTTTTATTTTTGGTTATATCTATTAATTTACATATGTGTATATATTTTTTATATATCTATTATTATTATCATTCTGTGGTCTTCAGCGACACACACACATATATATATATATATACACACACACACACACACACACACAAAAAAAAAAACAGGCGATTTATTTTAATTAATTACCCTTTCTCATAACAGTGGAATATAGATTAATATATGCTTAACATGATTTACAGAGTTGGAAGGTATAAGGTCCGACTAACTCATTCTTATTATTATTCAGACAGTCTTTGGAGATTAAAAAAATCCAACTCTGACTCCTAGTATTTTAATGAGTCCGACTCCACAATCCTGCTCTGAGCACAAAAGATAAAATTTGATTTGGTCTGTCCGTTTTATCTTTTTTTTTAAAGGATATTTGTATGTGGAAAGATATTTGTATGTGGAAAGATATTTTTATGCTGAAAGATATTTTTATGTGGAAAGATATTTTTATGTGGAAAGATATTAAACAATTCATTGTATAAAATTTATTGAACACGTTTCTTTTTTACATAGTGATGGGGGGAAATTACAGGTTATTGCCTTCCCCAAGGATATTAGTGCATAACTTAGCATATCGGATCCAATAGGATTTGAGCGTGACATAGGAGATTTCATAGTCTGTGCATGCATCCATTACACCAATCACATATCCCCAAAAAGGGGAGAGCGCATTTTAACAAAAAAAAAAGCCAAGTTAAACAGAAATGTGCAATTAATAATAATCAAATTCATAATTCATGAAAATGTGCAACTGATATGGCATAAGCAATTATTAGCAATATTTCCACATATAAAGTTTATATATATATATATATATATATATATATATATATATTATATATTTCTACATATAAAGTTATATATATATATATTTCTACATATAAAGTTATATATATATAAACTAATGAATTATTAGGAATTAGATATATTTTCGGCAACACGGTAAGTAAAGTTGGTATAGTGTCGCCGAGTTGTCGGCAGTTATTGTGTTTCCATTATTCTCCGGCTCGCGGCTGTAACAGAATAACACAGGTAGGAATGAGAACACGGAAAGAACAAGGGAAACCAGATTGATGTTCGCACACTCCGATCACTTCCTTCGTAAGAGAAAGATCGACACGTCAGCATTTATTATATAAGGATGCAAAATATACAAGGGAGATAACTCCAGATTGTCTGATGTAAGGGAGGTAATTATGATACTATTTTCAAGCACAGAAGGACTTAGCCATCCGGCTCTCTTCTACTTTTTCTGGTCAACATTCTGCAAACTTGGGAACGTTCTAGTAAAGATTTTGTACAGGTTCTAGAGTTCGACAAAAGTTCCAAATTTTGAGTGGGCAAAAATAAACACTACTACTGTCCTCTCCACCAGTCAAACAGGCTAATGGTTACAGTATTGGGACTGGCAACACACAAAAATGACCGGGGGGGGGGGGGGGTATAAAGGAATAGATATAAAAGAACAAATAACAAAAACGAAAATACAAACAAGAGTCATACGCAAAAAGTAAAAAGATACAAAAAAATAAAAAATAAAATAAGTGAATAATAAAGCTAAGAATAGAAGCAGTAAAGTGGGAGAATTTATTAAAAAAATGATATAAGGAAATTAAATTTTATAAAAAAATATTTAAAATAAAACGCAACCGAAAATGTATAACAGAAATACAGCAAAGGAATAAAAAATATTAGGATTGTGTGTGTGTGTAAGGGGGGTGGGGGGCAAGAGATACCGGTGGTGGGGAGATCCAGTCTTGTGGTGAATGAAGAAAGTTTTATGGTGAGGAAGGGGTTTGAGTACACATTCCTGAATGGTTACCAGCCTGAAGATGGGATGCTTGAAAGTGGACCAAGCTGAGAGAAAGGAGGTGTCAAGCACCCACATACACATGTAGGGAATGAGTGTTGAGTCTGTATTTGTGGATATATTTATACTTATCACCTTATGCTTTTTTATTTTTATTTAATTTTTTTATTTATTCTCTATTAAATCTGAAATTCTTTCAAAATAACCAAGTGAGAAAAAAAACAAAACACGCATTCCTTGTTGGTATTATAGCAATGCAACACACACATACAATACAAATATATATATATATATATATATATATATATATATATATATAGGGTGATTCATAAGTCACTTAGCTATTTATTTTTGAAATTCTAAAGTTAAAAAATACGGTAATACAAAACAAAGTTTATTCAACAAATTCATTTATGGGAGTTTAAAATTACAGCAAATTTTCAAAATTTCCCCCTTCGTGCTGCATGCATAGCTCCATTCTTTTTTGCAAGGAATTTACGACTCTTTGTAGCATATTTGATTGATTATGGTGTTGTGCGAAGGAGGCTTTTTGTTCACATCACGTTTCCATTGCCTTTCAACAAATGTGGGAGGTTCATCAAATTTGGCCATATGAATAACAATAAAAATTCGCTCTTCAATTGTAAATGACATTTTAAATAGCTAAGTGAAGTGAATTATGAATCACCCTGTGTATATATATATATATATATATATATATATATATATATATATATATATATATAACTTCTTTGTAATATAGCTGGAAAAATCCCAATATTTTTTATCTTTTTATATCTCTTTAAAACTTCTCCAGTTTTAAATCTCAACTGTTACTTTTCACTCTCCCCCTTTTTTTCAAACCTTATTAAACCTTCCTTACACTAAATTTAAACAAACATACATGACACTAAGCAAATAACGCGTCCAAACGAGAGTGACACGTGACTTCACAACTGTTCCGAAACAGATGACAACAGAAGCTGAAGAGAGCCAGATGGCTAAGTCCTTCTGTGCTTGAAACCGACGGTATGAATGTCGTACTAATTTTTCTGTACCAAAATAAATTTATATATATATATATATATATAAGGAGTGAGGTAAAATAAAATACCTTTAAAGCATGTTAAAGATGCAATATTAATTTTAAAATAAAAAATAAAAATAAAAACCGATTTTTTTTTTTATAAACTTTCATTTTTTAGTTTATAGTAATACAAATATTTCGTCAAAAATTGGCCTTTTCAATGTGTTTGTAGATCCTGATCTTATTGGATTGCCGGCCTCCGCTGGTGCAAACCGGCGTATGAAATCACGCATGCACGCGAGTTAGGTATAGATTTAAAGTTCATATTTTTTTTTTGAAGCATCCAAATGAAATTTAATATTTATATATACATATATATATATAAATATAGGGATTAAATGATCCAACATAATGGGAAATGAAAAACAAAAACTATATTCATCAACGTTTCTTCTTTATTGTGAGACTTCCTCAGGATGAAGAAAACTCAGAAAAAATAATGATATAATTATCAAATTTGGCCAGACTGAGTGAAAAGAAATAAAAAAAAAATTGGAAACAGGAAAAATAGGCTGTGTATTCTTTTCACTCAGTCTGGCCTGAGGCTCGCCGCCCTCGGGCAGATCAAATTTGATAATTGTATGATTATTTTTTTCTGCATTTTTCTTCATCCTGAAGAAGTCTCACAATAAAGACGAAACGTTGATGAATACATAAATAATAGTTTTTGGCTTTCCTTTGTTCATATATATATATGAATAAATGCAAAACATTTTTTATTTATCACACGTATATTACCATCAAAATGGATTAGTGTTATTGAAATCAATAACAAAACATAAAATTTGGAAATACTCGATTATAATAGAGACGAACGATCTAGAGTCATTTGGTTGCTTAATTTGCAAAACTATTTTTTTAAACAGTTAATAATAAATTAATGTTTACTGTTATTCATTTCTATATCCTATCGTCTTATTTTCGCTATATATGTGCAATAGTTTTGTCGATATTAACAATAATTAATTAAAATGATTTAATATAAAAAAAGGATAACTGCCCCACTCGACGACCGTCAACCCCCAACGTTGTGTGTCCGTGGCATTCTTGTCTCCATCGTCTAACCGAGTCGTCTATCCACTGACAAATCGTCGAGAGCACAGCACTGGTCCACAAGTTAAATAAAAGAAACACAACTCTCGAGAAAGAACACAAACACATATACGTTGTGTATAATTTAGTTGGAACTATGAGTGTGTGTGACACCGTCGCGGATTGTCGAGACCCCATTGTCGTTGCTCAAGTCGTCAGCTCATCTCATCGTTTTCCGGTCCGATCCGTTCTCTGTGGAGGTTCGATCCCTAACTGCTCGGCTTCTCTCCGAAACCCAAACTCGTTAACTTTTTGCCATAAACCTTACTGTCGTCAAACTGTTGTAAAACTAACTTGTCAAACTGTCGTAAAACGTTGTCACTCCTAAATGTCGTGTCCGGTATTCTTTTCTGAGTCACCTGTCCTGAACAATGGAAACTGACCATTCCCACATTTCTTTTGTCTCTGTCGATGAGTCACTTCCTATCCTCGCGGCCTTCATTGTATTACACTAACATGGCTCGCTAGAATTCTTACTGACAGGCATAAGCTCCGAGGGAAACAGGGTGGCTGGCTGTCTCTCTCATTAACGATGCTGTATTATTTTAAAATTCAATGATTGCTTTTGAAGCAATAGTTTTGTCATTAGTATATCGTCTGATCTCATGATGCTGAAAACAAATATTACACTTTGATCTTAGCCAAAATGCCAAGGAACTACAAAAATGTTTGTATGACTAGGCATTTTTAAATGAATGAACAAGAAAATTGTGATTTAATCTATTATTGTATTATCTTTTAATAGGGGTGGGTAGCGTAGTATCAGTTCTGCTGTTAGAAGATCATCCTCCCAGGAATTACCTCCTCCATTTTAAAGGGGATGGAGGTAATCCTCCCAGGTATTACATCCTTTGAGCGAGAGCTAATGAAGTATCTGTTCTGCTGTCATTAGACCACCTTCCCAGGGATTACCTTCTTTTGTGTATCTTTTCAGTTGCCATGATACCATAGTCACTGGCATTACCTCCTCTATTTTGGAGGGGTATTGTAATATCTATTCTGTTGTCATGGTACTATCCTACCAGGCATTACCTTCTCCTTTGAGGAGTAGTGTAGTATATGTTCATGATAACATCATTACCTCCTCCTTTGGAGGTCACTGTATATAGTTTGTTCATCACATCACCACAGCCTAGCAAAAATATACAACCGGAAAGAGCATATATATATATATACATACACACACACACACATACTAGAAGGTCTACCTGACATTGCCCAGCAATGAATGAATAGGACCCGTATGTTTCTGCCCCATCCCTGAACCTTATATTACTATTTTTATATTGTTCTGGAATTGTCAAGCTTTCCTTTTTTTATTTACATCAGCGTCTATAGTGCTACTACTAATACTTCCTCTATTCCCTTCTTCCCACCACTTCTTGTCTCATTCATCCTTCCTCAAACCATCTAAAAGATTCAATGTGAAAACAAGATTATGAGTTTTAGTATGGCTGTGGAGTCAATGTCAGAGCAAAATCAAAGCCGGACCTTTTAAACTTCAAAAGTCAAAGTCTAGCATTTTGGGCAACCGACTTCACAGCCGTGGATGCACGCATGTTTGCAGCTCACTTAAAAAGAAAAAAAAAAATTTTTAATTAAAATTTTTTTTATTTTATTTGTATTAAAAAATTTTTTTTTAATTTTTTAATTAAAAAAAATTTTTTTTTTAATTTAAAAAAAAAAAAAAATTAAATACAAAAAAATAAGCAAATAAAATTTAAAATGAAAAAAAAAAAAAAAATAAACTCACCCCAGTGTCGATAATTTTCTGAAAGTGAACACTGACTGTGCAGCTCTGAACATTCTTATATTGTTCGCTAGTGTGTATCAGAACACTGATCTTTTTCGATCGGATCTTGTTGGCTCGGTAACCAAAAACGAACAACATTGAATCAATAACGTTTGATTTTCCACTGCCATTTGGGCCAACAATGGATGTAAAACTCTGAAATAAAGAATTAGGAATAGTAAAACACAAAAATCACAATTTTCCGTTCTCTCATCATCGTATGATTTCTAAAATTTTTGCCGGTCGCAAAATACATGAGGCACAAATTAAATATTTGGTAGAAATATGTTAGAGGTAACGTAAGACATAAAAGAAAGTTGTTTTCTTTAAAATGGCAAAAATTTGATGTCAGCAGCATCCTTAGAATGACACCAAAAGGGTCGGGTGATGCTGTGGAACCGGGTTCCAGCAGCAAAGATACGATTTCTGTAAAATATTCAATTTTTATTGGTTGAAATACTTAATACTGATTGGTCAATTCTATCAAAATAATCTCGATTTTACTGAAACCCAACTTCAACCAATCAGAAAGAGTGCTCTGGCAGCCAACCACCAACTAGGATTGGCTACATAAGCGAAAACCCAAACACAGCTAGCAGTGAAAGACTCAACTTGCCACACGAACCTATCTCAGTCACTACAGTGTTATCAACTTCTACACAGGCGCCTTGCAAGCAAACTAACTGTAGCCTTAATCACAGGCATCTTAGAAAACAAGACATAATCATCGCTTAGCGAGTAATAGCTTACGCAGTCTCACAATTCTACACACATACAGACGACAATACAACACTTTCTTCGTCTGGACAAATTGAACTCTTATAAACTCTTTACTTTCGGCAAGTCATGAATAAAATGAATATATGAACAAGAGAAAAGTGATGTTAAATGAATCGAAGAAAGAAGATATTCATAGACTTTGTTATTTTGATAGTCTCATCCTCTACGATGCAGACAGTTATTAATAATTTCAACTTCCATTCTCAGCTTCGCAAAAGAAAATCGTTCGAAGGCCATCGACTAGTGTTGATATCAATCAAGACTTGAATCATCTATTTTATGTGTACGAGACAGGAGGCTTGTGTAGTTAGTGGCCTTGGGAAGGCAAACGAGGATATAATCAACTCTCGGGGGGAGGGGTCACTCAGTTGAGCGGGGTTGATGTCGAAAGGTCCAAAACCCTAAAGGAAGCTGGGATATTTGCATTAGTAATGATGCACCACAGTGAATTATTACAACAACAACAACACCTTTTGTTGAAAATGGAGAAATTTCATATTTTTCAAACAAATATATCAAACGTTAATAAAAAATATATCAAACGTTAATACTAAAATAAATCAAACGTTAATAAAAATAAATCAAACATTGATAAAAAATAAATCAAACATTGATAAAAATAAATCAAACGTTAATAAAAATAAATCAAACGTTAATAAAAACTAAATCAAAAAGATAAAAATAACTTTTTATATTACAATAAAATATATTTCTCATTATATATATATATATATATATATATATATACTGAATTACTTCCCTTAATGTCCCATATTTATTTAGGCATCCACAGACAGTGGTTTCATTTTCAAGACTCATCAGTGTGGCTAGACATCATGATTGTTTGGTTTGTTTGTTTCACAGCATATCAACCCTTTTCGGGTTATTTAATGCTGAATCCGGTCATTTTGGGTAAAAAAAAAAAAAACATTTATGCATTAAAGTTCTTCATATCTTAAAATATTTATTCATTTTGTTTTGTTCAGTTGTTTTTTTAGAGAAAAATTGTTTTATTTTTTAGCTTTGGAGAACATGATTGAATTTTGCAAAGGAAAAAATAATGACACCAATGTTTGGTGCATTTTAACTCAGGAAGCGGGTATCTTCAGACAGCCTGATCTGGTAGCACCAGGTAAACATAGTGAGATTCGAAACTTGGACTCCGGTGGTATATATATGGATGCCTACCTGCTGAGCGAGTGAGACTTATTCCACTGCATTTTAACAGTTAACGAGTGCGTCTGGTCCGTGAAGAAACCTACGGTATAGCATGTCCAATCATTCAATAAAGGCTATCAGTGATGAACGCCATCTCCTTTATGGCCGTGAACCAACGGTCCTACGACTGAAGTCAAGGAGAAGTTTCCTTAGCCATGTCGAACCCCTAACATCTCAGGAAGAGACCAGACTACAGCTGTGGACCAGACGGCTAGAAGATGGCCTTCCTCATAACGACATAGGAATCCCTGCCGGTTCAGAGGCACCCTGGTTACAGTGGAAAACACTCAATCAAAAGTTGCTATGAATAAATGGGGCTACAAAACTGACCCAAGCATCTGTGAATGTGGAGAGGAGGACCATACGATGCAACATTGCCTGGTCTGCCCCCTACTGCCCAACCGGTGCAGCTTGAAAGATCTGGCAGAGTACAACACTATCGCAAAAGACTGCATAAAAATATGAGAAACTGTCATATGACCATATGACACTTCAAAGACACGCAAAGAAGAATTTGATAAATGTTTAATATTGAAATAACCACGCACAGAAAGAGTGGTAACGTGGACTGTGTACCATTGACATAGCAAACATGTCTCAAGAGGATCTTAAATGTTAATCGGCAATCTCTCGTACCAGATATTGCTGATCTACAGCAAGCATGTGTGCCTGGAAAAGATGTGTGTATCATATGTAGTCAGATGCGTTGGGATGAGCACCGAGGCTGGATGGAAGATGACAGGCTCCCTAAACAACTGTTATAGGTGAACTGAAACACGGTAAATGTCCAAGATACAAGCAAAAGAGACTTTCAATAGGTTTGCCAAACTGGCCTGTTAATGCTGCGAAAAATGGATAAAAACAGTGAAATTTCTGTAAAATTTAACTTACGATATTTCGGCTATTTTTCAGGTTATACATATGAAATTAGTATGTAAATAAAATTTTATCTTTCCTCTTTCTAATGGAATTTTTTTTTCTTGTACGATGATTTTTTTTTTTTTTTTCAGATTGATTTGAATTATGTAACTATTTTAACGACAAATGCATTTAGTTCCACTTTTTTTCAACAAATTTTTAGTCCTGTTTTTTTTTTTTTTAACATCTGTGCCGTTCACACTGTTAATTAATCCACTTTGAGAAAAGAAATCATTCCATCTTATGAAAAAAAAAAGGTTATTCATCAATTTGGTGGGAAAAGTATAAATTTTAAAGTTAATTTTCATAAAAAAATTTGAAAGTGGAAACCGTCAGTGAATAAAATTTTACAGAAATTTAATTTGACAAAGTATGCTTTTTATATTACTGGATAAAAAAGGGTTTCCTCAAATAATAATCAATAGGATTCATATCGATCTTATTTAACATCGCAAATGGCTTGACAATAAAAGAAACGAGGGTTTACCTTTTTTTTTTTCATTTTCGAGTTAGTTCATTTTTGCGTTAACTTGAAAAATAACGTGTGTAAAGATAATTTTCCACGCATGTAATAATAATAATAAAATAATAATTATAATAATAAAAATAATAATAATCTACTATTGCTCTGCTTGATCTATAGGTCGAATCATTGAGCTGATGTAATACTTGCAGTATTGGAGTGTTGAATGTCGATATTTTATACTAGCTTCCCATTACACTGGAAATGATTCTTCTTGTGTACACTTATACCCCACTCAAGTCCATACTTTGACACACACACACACACACACATATATATATATGTGTGTGTTTTTCGTTCAAGTTTTAAAGTATTGCATGGAAAGTTAATAAAATTGAAATAAAAGGCAAATTAGCAATACAAGATTAATTTATTATTTTTTTTTTTTTTCTTACATTAATCCTATCGATTACGGAATAAAATTCCTTCTTCAGGGGTGACCAGTATTGAGTCATTTTTTTTTTTTTTCATCAAAAAACAAGAATGAAAGGAGATTGTAGTTTGCTTGAAGCATTGCTGGTAAATATAAGTGCATGTTTGTAATCCGAGGCTGTAGCAATGCGATGTAGTTGCCGGAAGGTGGAGAGGGTGAACAGAAACAAACGAGGAGAGAAAACGAGAGTGGAATCTCAAAACGATTTATTAATATTTCACGTAAAAACTGATTAAATACCAGAATAGTAAATACTGTCAGGTAAATAAAAAGTTCGGCAAAAGTTAATCTTAAATTTTCGAAAGAAAAACTTTCATTATCAAAGGTCAATATTGACCCTTTCGGTCTTTAATTGTTGTCTTTTGATATAATATATATAAATAAATGATAAAATGAGGCAATAGCCACCCGTTTTGTGATCTACATTAACAGTAGCAAAAGCAGGGTATTCAGTTTTTCTTTTCTCTTTCTCTCCTCCTCCTCACTTTATTTTTATTTTTTCTTTCTCTCATCTTTTTTTTTTCTCTCTGTGTCCTTTCATTTTTCTTCCTGAATAAATATTTACAATTTCGTGCTAACTTTTTGTCTGACTTTAATTTGAAAAATATTTCATTAAATGAAGTTCCTGTTCTATACTTGATGACCCGTAATTCTTCGGGTCACGGGTCGTCTATGATCTATTTTACTGGATGACGTGATAAATGATCTTCCCGGTATCTTCACCCAAGTTATGGTAGAATATGACATATCCCTTGCCGAAAACAGAAGTGTATAACCAAATTAAAGCTACATTAGATAGGTGAAACTGCCATTATATTATTCAATAAATATATTTGATCTTCACACATTCGAACTTTAGCATTAAAAAAAAAAAATTAGAAAATTTAATTTAAAGCTTTACGGGTAAAAAAATTGACTGATAATTTTTTTATACAACAAATTTCAAGCTTTTTATTGTCAATCCCTTTTTATTTTTTTTTTACATGCCAAAATTGGATCACTCCACAAAATTTTACGATATTAAAAAGAAAACTTTCTTTTTTTTTTTAATTCCTCATCCAAAGTATTAAAGTTTTAATGGGTCGCTTTTTACAAAAGGTTTGGTAAAGCGTACATTTTACCCATTTTTCTATCCAATTGGGCTTTAAGCCGTGCTTACATGTTAGAAATAAGAGTTTTTTTTATGGATGTACTAATGGAAATTTTTTTTTTAACTTAATCTGTATGATACCATGAATCATAAGTTTTAATGTACAGGGTGTTTCAAAAGTCTTGGGAACATAACGATTTTTAATAACTCAAAAACTATTAGGAGTTGAAAAATGAAATTGGTACCGTTGGAAAGGTTAAAGTTTCAAGTTTTGTGGGGAATCTTCAAAGTTGCTCAATATGAGCACCATTAGTCACACGGCAGACATCTAGTCGATAGTCCATTTCCTGCCAAACGCGTTCCAGCATCTTGACGTGAATGGTTCCTACAACTGCCGTTACTCGAGCCTTTAGTTCGTCAATATCTCTTGGAAGGGGCGGCACATAGACTTGTTGCTTGACAAAGCCCCAAAGGAAAAAGTCACACATGGTAAGATCTGGAGACCTAGGAGGCCAGGGCATGAGAACGTCATCACCTCGCCCAGATCTCCCAATCCATCTACCAGGCAGCCTTGTGTTAAGAAACTGCCTTACTCTAAGACTCCAGTGTGGTGGTGCACCATCTTGTTGAAAAATGAAGTCATCAGATTCTGCTTGTTCCAACTGAGCCATTAACCAGTCTTCCAGCATGTTGAGATAGGATTCACCAGTGATAGTTGCCTCTTCAAAGAAGAACGGTCCATAGACACCTTTCTTGGAAATTGCACAAAACACGTTCACTTTTGGTGAATCTCGCTCGTGCTCAAGAAGTTCATGAGGATTCTCAGTACCCCATATGCGAGTGTTATGCTTGTTAACTTTGCCATTCAGATGGAAGGTCGCCTCATCGCTAAAAACAAGCCGGTCATCAAAGCCGTTATCTTCCAACTTCTCTTGCATTGCAATGCAAAAGTCACGGCGAAGTGGCTTATCAGTGTCCTTCAACTTTTGGACCAACTTGAGCTTGTAAGGTACCATTTGCAGTCGTTTCCTTAAGACACGCCAGACAGTTGCTGGAGCAAGCTGAAGTTCCCTGCTGGCTCTTCTCACTGATTTACGGGGGCTCCGCTGAAAGGCTGTCCGAACTTGCTCAACTGCATCTTCTGAAGTTGAAGGGCGACCTGTTCACTTACTTGGGCACAAACACCCATCTTTCACAAATTTAGCATGCCATCTGACAATGGATTTCCTTTCAGGGGCTTCTTTTTTAAATGTCCTGCGAAATGCACGCTGAACACATGTCCACGATTCAGTCTTTGCAAATTGGAGGACGCAAAATGCCTTGTCTTGTTTAGAGAACGCCATTACTGCACCTGGAAAGATAACACGAAAATCATTAGTATGACCAAAAACTTGATTAAGCAAGCTTTAAAATGGCACCAGTTTCATTTTTCTACCTGGAATAGTTCATGAGATATACGCATTTGTAATGTTCCCAAGACTTTTGAAACACCCTGTATTAGCTGCTAAAAATAAAACTTCTATCAACACTCCAAATTGCTCTTTTGTATCGTTTCCGCACAATTTTTATTGATTTTCACAAATGTTTGAAACTGGGTATATCAAATAATTATTAATTCCGTCTCTATTATCTTTCTTTTAATAAACTATGGCATTATATTTATAAAGATTTTTCACTTATTTGAAGCTTTTATCTTCAGTTAGACACTGCTTAAGTTGGCCTTGTAGTCAGTATCACACAAAACACAATTTCCAACTATGAATAACTATATTATTAACACAAATGTAATTTGATTCATTTCAGTTTCTGAGAATTTTTTTTTTTTTAATATAGTTCACCTCAAACAAGGCAGGACGCCACTGTAGACGTAAGGGGCTACTGAGAAAAAAGAGGGGAGAAGGTAGGGGGCAGTCAACCTAGATTGGGATCTGCGCAGCGAGATGTCTGTTTACATTAGTTTTAAACTTCTGCATGTCTGTAGTGTCGGGGAAACAGGGGGCAGGGAGGGAGTTCCAGAGGCCAGCAATACGAGGAAAGAAGCTATTTGAGTAGAAAGCTCTCCGACATCTGGGGACCTCCACAGTGAATGAATGAGATTTAGTTGATTGTCGAGTTAGTCTAGTGAATTTACGTCGAAGGGGCACCAGAGTGGCCAGTTCATCAGAGCATAATCCATTGAAGTATTTGTAAAACAAGCACAAGGATGCTATATTGCGGCGATGGGACAGGGACTGGAGCTTGGTTGACAATGAGGGACCTATTAGGTTGGCGATTCTTTTTTGGACCTTGTCAAGGAGGGAGAGACTAGTAGATGATGCACCAGCCCAGATGTGACAACAATACTCCATGCATGGGCGGATGGTGGCTTTGTAGAGATACAGGATAATGTCAGGTGAGAGGAGTTTGCTAGCACGGTAGAGGGAGCCAACCTTCTTTGAGGCAGTCTTGGCAATGTCTTCGATGTATTTGTTCCAATTCATGTTACCTGTGAAGGTTAGGCCGAGGAGTTTGAATGATGAACTCTCAGGTAGGGTGTTATTAGCCATGACAATCGGTGGTTGGAGAGGTTCTTCGTAGTTATTGAAGGAAACGAGCTTTGTCTTAGCGGCATTAAAAGTTACCAACCATTTGTGACCCCAATCCACTACAGCCTGGAGGTCATTTTCTTAAGATTCAGCCAATGCCTCGGATATGATCGCGTCGGTTTTGCCAACATGGTGAGAGTAAAGTGTGGTGTCGTCAGCAAATAAACCAATCTCAGACACTATGTCATCAGGGAGATCGTTTATATAGATCAGGAACAAGAGGTCCAAGGATAGATCCCTGGGGTACACCAGCATTTATGTCATGTTGCTTAGATGAACGGCCATCGAGGACAACCTGGATTTTTCTTTTGTCTAGGAAGGATCTGATTATATTAAGTAATTGCCCAGTAATACTGTATGAGCGTATTTTCAGAAGCCCTTTATGCTATACCTTGTCAAAGGCCTTGGATATATCAAGCGCTACTGCCCTAGCTTCCCCTGCCTTGTCAAGTGTATGATACATGCGTTCAGAGATGACCGTTAGGATGTCTGCAGTAGATCGTGCTTGTCTAAATCCATACTGGTGGTCAGATAGAAGTTTAGCATTATCTAAGTGCCTTACTATCGCTAGGTTGATTAAAGATTCGAAGATTTTAGCAAAGATCGGCAGCAGACTGATTGGGCGATAGTTGTGAGAATCGGTTCTATTCCCAGAATTCTTGTAGACTGGTACCATAGAGGCAATTTTCCAGCTGTCGGGGAAGCAAGATTCAGCTAGGCATTTATTGTAGAGTTTGGAGAGGACAGGGGCCAGTTCAGCAGAGCATTTCTTTATTACTATTACTGGTATAAGATCAGGTCCACAAGCTTTGGAGGTGTCAAGGTTTTTTATGATGTCTCTGACCTGGGATGGGGTGACGACCAGGTTATCAAGTGCGGCTTCGGTCCGCAATGGGAATTTGGGGAGGGAGTGGTTATCTGAGTCTAAAGTAGAGTTAGAAGCGAAGCGCTGAGCAAGTAGTTCAGCCTTATCAGTGGCCGTGCATACAACATCATTGTGGTTAGATAGTGGAGGAATCGTTGATTGACCATTATTCACTACACTATTGTAGATTTTCCAGAAATCACGAGTACCTAGTTTCTGTGACTGGATGCGTTTTTCTGTTAACTTATTATACCTTCTCTTCGCTTCACCTATCACGGCCTTGCATTTATTTCTTGACTCTATAAATTTATGTCTATTAGTAGCTGACTTATGGCGGCCAAATTTACGGAATGCTTGTTGCCTCTTAGAAATGGCAGCTGCACATTCCGAGGTGAACCATTGGGGAGAGTGGGGCTTGCTAAAGAATTTTCGCATGGGGACATAGGCTTCGATGTCTGCTTTGTCCCATTCAGTTAATTCGTGTGCACACTGGTCGGCAGGGAGTGAGAAGGTTTCCCTCTATGGGGCGTCACTGATGTGATCTCTGATTGACTCAAAATCAGCCTGCTTGTAGTATCTTGTTTTGAGCAATGGTTCATCAGCTTTTGGACGACTTTTTAGGGTGATATGTATCATTAGCACAATGTGATCAGCATTCCCGAGTGGGCTATGAGCTTTCGTCACACAAGCCTCGGGCATTGAGGTCAAGAAAAGGTCTAGAAGTGAGGCTTGTTGGTCTACTCGATCAGGGATGCGAGTCGGAAAATCGACAGTCTGAGAGAGGGAGTGAGCTAAGGAGAAATTATACGTAGAGTTGCCGGCCGCGTCAGTAAGGCTGGAGAATCCCAACCAGTCGCGGTGGTGGGCATTAAAATCCCCAAATACATGTATCTGGGCATTCGAGTCAATTAAGAGTGCTCTATCTATGCTTTCAGAGACAGAGTTTAGCAGAGTACAGTGCTGGGTCAACGGGGAGCGGTATAGGAAATATAAGTAACTGACATTGTGATGTAAAGTCAATCTAAAGCACATGTAGTCGTAGACATCTGATTCTAACCTATGTTCTCTAGTCAGGGGGAGGGTGTTCCGAACATAAACTCCTAGCTCGTGCATGTGTTTGTCAGAGTCTTTACGGTAGAGTGGGAGTTAGTCAGTCATGTCAAAGTGGTGAGAGGAGATTGAGGATTGAAAGTTAGTTTTACTAAGAGCTAGGATATCCGGGGAGTTTGTCAGGAGAAAGGTTTCTACGTCGTTGATGTTGGTTCTAAGTCCCCGGATATTTGAGAATGCAAGCCTCAAGGGCGGAGGCGAAAGTGTTTTTTGGGTGTCTGGTTTAGGTTTGCTTTTATTTCTTTGTAATGACATGTCTGATTTGATTATAGAGTAGGCAGCTAGGAATATTAATACAATGGTGACATTTTCCCCTCACTCACCTAAACAGTTCAAGCTCTTAATTAAATGTTTTGTCATTTTGCTATCTTTTTCAGCTTTCAGATAAACAATTACATGTTTTTACATAATTATTACACTATTCTTAACATTACATTAGTTTTGTATCATACAAAAACCCACAAATAGTTTTACAAAATATTGTTTTATCTCACTTAAATATAAACAAAGACAAAGAAAGTTATTCATTTCAAATTACATTAAACGATATTTTTTTTACACATTTTCTACGTAATTTGCACGAATTAGGACCTTAGCGAACGCCAGGTAAACCTTACTAAATTGGCATTGAAAATCCGGTTCTTAGCCTCTTATCTAACATATAAAATTAAGAAATCTGAAGGTAATTATGTGATTTAACTTTCAACAAAGATTTTAAACTAATAATATTCTTCAGTTACTCAATTTTCACGGACAATGCAAAAATTAAATACTCTCTGACAACACTGAGTCGGGACAGCCAGTATAATAATTATTTAATTATTATCCACATGCTTATACGTTTCATCCTAACAGAATCTTCAATGTGGAGATCTCTGTTTAAACAGTCACATGATTCGAATCCCAGAACACAAGTCTTCTGAGTGCTATTATCAATGAGGCCAATTCAAACCTTTATGCAACAAGTAGATGTCAAATTAAGCGGACAACCATAGTCACATGGATTGACACTTTTTTACAGAAAATCATCGCTACAAAAATGTAATTAAATGATTATTTTCATTTAAATACAATACAATTTCTTATTTAAGTAGTAATTTCGATAGCTCAGTCAGTCGAGCAGCAGATGCCAATCACTTGGATCCTGGTTTTGAATTTTGCTGTATCTAGCCACACTGATGAGTCTTAAAAACACAATATATATAAAATAGAAAACAAAAAGTGACCGATTGCGTCACATATTGATCTTGGGTCAGATTATATCAGGAAAAAAAATTGAAATTTTAAAAAAATAAGACAAAATCTAAAATTAGTCTCTTTCTACTCATGATATATCTATCCCTCTTAGTTATGGTTTAAATAGTATTAATACTTGTGGTTTACTTTCTTTTTTTTCCTTAAAAAACAAACTATTTCAACTTTGAATTTTATCGTTATATAACCTTTGACCGTTAATTAGAGAGAGAGAGAGAGAAACGGAAATGAGAGTGATAGAAAGCATATAAAATAGGAGCAGGTTACTTTGGGAGTCAATAGCCTGTAAAAAAGACGTTAAACTGATGATGAGGGAGGAGGTCAAACAGCATACAGTGAGAGAGGGTGAGAGTGATAGCCAGAAACTTAGTAATAGATTGGTCACTTAGTGAATTAATTGCAAATTATGGCTAATTGGAACGATAAAAATGCAAGTTTTTTTCCTTAAAAAATAACTCAATCCGATAGCTGAGGAATATTTTAACATGTATTTTGTGTGATTAAAATATATAGGAAAATAGCCTTAGGAAAACAATCATGAATTAACTTGGTTTTAATTTTTTGTATTAAAAGCATATTAATGAATCTGATGTTTAGCCAGTGTGTTTCTTCTAATTTCAGTTTCAAAAAACTAATTTTAAAATTTTCGGGGATGGGTTTTGAAATCGACATATCCAGTTAATCATACTTTTTTTTATTTGACACAAACTTTTTAATATTTCTCTATATTAATAATATTTGAAGATAATACGAACATTGGCTTTCATTAGCAATGCAGAGAAAAAAAAAAAAAACGCATTAAAAAAAATACAAAAATTAAAATGTAAACATTACACTGAGCAAAATTTTATTAAACATTTTAAAAGCCATGATCCATCAATTTTTGGGGGTTTTTTTTAAAGCCGAGTAAGCATTAAAATAAAATGTACTTTTTTTGTATTTAACGGTTTCAAAATGTATGAAACAAGAAAATATGGCATATTGAATAAAAGGTGATAAAACACACACACACGCATACACACACTCACCTTGTGAAAAGGTCCAATGAACTGTGTGTTAGCATAGGACTTAAAAAAGTAATTTTCAATGTGAGTTATCATTAATCTTGGTCCGTTCACAGAATATGTAGCCACAGATTCAGGAGCTGGAGGTACTTCAACGGGGCCAAAATCTAAAAGAATAATTGTATCATTTAATATTAAAGTTATATTCCTGGGAAAAACAAAAAAACATTTATGTGCAATCGTTATATTCAAAAAGATATACTCTACACTAACTGGTGTAAACATGCACCCTGGGTGCATGTTTAGTAGGGTGCATGGTTGCAGTGCATACGGATAGCAGCCTTGGTGAAAGTGAGTAATATTTAACAAAGAGAGGAGAAACCACACAGAAGATTGGAAATATGTCTGGTTTGGAAGTTTGGCCACCCGGAATTCTATTTGTCTACGTAAGAGAATACCGTTTTTCAGATAAGAGGTTCCCTGTTGTAGTTACAGACCACTTCAGTTTTTTGCCGGAAATAATGGCTGAGACCCCTGGGGATTGGGCCTTTGATGTTCATGGATAAAGCTGACCATTATCTCAAGGGGTCAGTCTCTGGGTGATCGATTGGGGATGACTGAAAAAAAAAAAGGACCAAAATCTAAGATTTCCGGTCAAAAGTAAATATATTCAAGCCTATGAGGCAGGGGAGGGCAGTTAGAGTCGACCCTCTGGATGTGACAGACCCCAGAGAACCAAAATTATCTGACAGTTAGTTGGGACCTTTAGATTCTTAGGTAAAGGATTGTGTTCATTGGTTTATGTTTTGATTTGGTCGGGCAAAAGGCTTTCAGCTGCAAGTCTGTTGTTCAGAAAACGAGTATCATCTGTAACCTCCAAAAAAAAAAAAAAAAAAATACACCTCTGTTAATTGTTTTTAAACTGGAGTTGTGGTTTTATTTCGAGGGAGAATTTTTTTTGTTGTAATATTGACTGAATCGAACAACTTTGGACTGGCACAATGAGCGAAACGATCACGTTCTGTGCAGTGGATACACACATGCATGTTCATACTGTCAAAGCTTGCCACGTTCGTCTATATCATCAATACAACAACACAATCTCTTTTCGTCTTAGAGACCAAAGAGTTCCACTTTCTATCAGACTCAACTTAAATAGTCAAACCCCAAATCAAGGGAGATCACTTGCATTAAGCTGGAGTAAGGAAACATTAGGCTACTTCAGGGGTTTAAGTAGCAATACACATGAAAAAATTTAAATTGCTTAAAATATCTCAATAATGGAATATATAGAAAGAGCTTGATGATCAAAGAAAAAATCTTTAATTTTCTTTTTAAATCTGACTAAAAATAAAGTTATGACTAATTGTGTGTCTTGCATGATTGGATATTTTTCCCTCTTTAAGACCATATGTGCTTTGTCACATTTTTTACAACTAGGTTTTCAGTAAAAATGTTATATCTTTCTTAAAACACAAGATTAAGCAATGAAATTTACCATATAAGTGTATTTTTGTACAAGTAATCAAAATATGCTACTGAAAATCTCTAGTAATTAATGGTTTCCAAGTAATCTGCAGTAAATACACATAAATATGCTGCAATACCTTAAAAAATACCATGTATCCATTAAAAAAAAGAATTAGAAAACTGAAAGTTGAATTGTAATACATTTTATGTACAAGAAATTGAAATCTAATACTAGGACCGTTTAAAAATGAATATATTAAAAGATTTCTTTGGTATTATTGTAGATTAATACCTGCTAAATCACCCCATTGCCTCCCCAAAATATGAGATTCAAGCTTTTTTAGGCAATTACATGTGAACACCCTGAAAAACTTGGCAGAAAGAAAGAAAACAATTATTTTAAAATTTAGAGTGAGGATTAGTTTCACATATAAATTTAATGTAAAATGATCCACCATTTCAAGTCCATTTTAAGGAAGTTAACCATTTTTTTTCTATGGGAGATAAATCCTGTGCGTTTTTCTTTTCTTTGGGGGGGGGGGGGATCTCCTTTTTTTCCGACGATTATGTGTACTTTTAAGAGAGTCTTTGTGGGAGGGGGGGGGGGGCTTGTCACCCGGATTTCGGGTTAGTGGTAGGGCTAGTGGCAATTACGTTAAAACTTAGAAAAAAAAACCCAAAACAATTACTTTAGAATTTAGAGTGAGGATTAGTTTCAAATGAATTTAATGTAAAATAATTCACCATTTCCAGGCCATTTTAGCGTTTTAGGTCAGTTAGTCAATTTTTTTTCTATGGGGAATAAATCCTGTGCGTTTTTTTCTTTATGAGTCTGCTTTTCTTTTCATTTTCTTTTTTTTTTAGACAATTAAATGTGGTTTTAATGGGATTTTTGTAGAACGAAGGCTTGCCACACAGACTCAGGGTGAATGATAAGGTTATGGAAATGGTTGTGTTTTGGATTGAGGTTGCCATTCGGACTTAGGGTTAAGGGATTTTTTTTTGACAAGCTATCCGGGTGGCTCGTTACTCAGACTTAAGGTTAATGATACGGCACGGTCAAGAGAGGGCATTTTTAGGAGGTGGGCTTGTCACTCAAACCTAGAGTTAGTGATAGAGTAATTATTTATTTTATATCAAGTTTTCAGCTTGAAAAGATATTTTAAAAATTGCATTAAAAGGCAAGAATGGCCGAGAAACGGGAGATCATTTCATGTTAAATTTTTTATGCAAAACTGATCATAAAAATTCTAAATTATTTTTCTCTGCCAAGACTTTTAGGGTGTTCACATGTAATCGCCTAAAAAGAAGTAGAATCCTATTTTTTTAATTTTTAATTTTTTTTTAAATTGGCGACTAGAAAGTCATTATTACTAGAATTAAAGTTCGAAAGGCGGGTCTATTTGAAAACCAGTATTTCTAGAAGTATCTTTTTTATAAAAGAACCACAAACAGCATTAACCTTTTTAAGCACAAAAGTATTGTCTTTTTTTTTTTTTTACAAAAAAAATGTCTGTAAATGAATTTTAAAAAGTTGCTGCTGCTTGATTGCTATAGCAGCAATTGTTGACTTTCGCTGAAAAGGGAACAATATTTTTTCGGATAGGGTAATTCAGAATTACTACTACCGAAAAATAAAGCAACATACAATCATAATTTTAATACATAAAAAAAGTTAAAAGATTGATTTATTTACTAGTTGGGGTACGAAAAATATATATATAAATATTTTTTTAAAATGTTCGATACACGTCATGTTGAAGTTTTTATTTTTTAAGATTACAAAAAAAAAAAAAATGGATCAATTAATTTTGTACCCCGACAATAATTGAAATTTATATTTTTCCTGATTGTTTTCAAAATTTCATGACGAAATTCTTCATAGATGAATGGTACGACATTTTTAAAAGAAGGGGTTAAAAAAAGTGACGTAAATAACCGAAAATGGTGTTAACATTTTTATGACTTTATTTGCAAAAAACTTTTCAAATATATTATGTAGATTATTATTTATTAATGCATGTGAAAAGATTCATTTTCGAATGAAATGATGATATTTTGAGGACTTAAAGTGCTTTTGTTTTTAAAATATGACTATTTTAATAGAACTACCCTAAAATCTGATTATCCAAACAGTTTTCTGGTCGATGTGTATTGCCTTGAAATCTGTGATTATCTGAACTGTTTTATGGTCGTTGGGTATTGCTAGTTTTAGTCTGTAGTTATGTATTGATTTACTCCTCTCCAGGAGTTAGGCACAAGGCCAGTTTTTATCTTACTCCCACAAGTAAGATATGACCCAAGGTCGGGTCGGGAAAGTGGGGTTTAAAAATTACCTAGGCAGCCTAGTTAGCATTCCCCGGTAGGGGCACCTCAGGCAGTAAGCAATAAACTTACTCCTCCTCAAAGAGGGGAGGCGAAGCCTGGGAGGGTGGACCTCCTAGAACTGCACAGGACAGACCTATAGAACGGCGTAAGTCAAGCCCCGAAGGCCAAGACAATACCAGTCTATGGGGTGCAGTATCCATCGGAACATATACTACACTTTGATCCTAGCCAAAAGGCCAAGAACAAGTCTGCAGTTATGTAGCATGGCAGTTTTGGTGCTTCTGCTGTTTCACCATGACATGTATAAAAAAAATAGCTGAAGAAATGTATAAACTTTGTTATGTACTTGCATGGTAGTTTAATAGAAGACTGTACACCAAAAAGTATGCAAATTCATCCAGTTTTTATTAAATTAAAAATAAAAAACGATTTTTATCGGGCTTGGCCATCTTGTATTTTTCAATTGTCCGATTTTATCCTGGGTCGCCAAGGGACAAGGGAGATAACTCATATTTTGGATTTTTTGGTTTCTGCTAAATTAGTAATAATTTTTTTTTTTTTTACTTATCTCCCTTGTTACAAAATGTCTAACAATACATAAAATCGTTTTTTCTTCTTTTTCTTATAACTTAATAAATACTGGCTGAATTTGTATAATTTTTTCTGTACAATCTTATTTTCAGCTAACACATAAGTACATAACAAAGCTTATACATTTCTTAAAATATTTTAATGTCATTGTGAAACAGCAGAAGAACCGCAGTTTCTGTAGAAAGTCATTCTTAATCAAGCAGATTTTTCTAGCTCCATATTTAAGGAGTGGTGTTATCTTTTATAGCTTTCTTTCACCTCGACTAGTTGCCCGAGCAAGAGTTAAATGTCGTCTATATTACTATTTCACCTATAACTATGGTGCAGAAGGGTTAGGGTTCATACCATAAGCGATGCGACATTGCCAGCCTCCAGTTCATACCCGTGATCATTATAGCATCTAAATATCTCAGACTGAAGATCTTTTTGTTTTTGTAACATATTTCACCCCTAACAAGACAGGCCGCCACTGTAGACGTAAGGGGTTACTGAGAATTAGGATGTAGGTTTAGGGTGTCATCCTAAGTTGGGAGCTGTGTAGCAAGATGTCTGTTTACATTAGTTTTAAATCTTTGCATGTCGGTACTGTCGGGGAAACAGTGAGCAGGAAGGGAGTTCCAGAGACTGGCAATATGAGGAAAGAAGCTATTGGAGTAGAAGGCTCTCTGGCATCTGGAGACCTCCACAGTGAATGGATGGGATTTTGCTGATTGACGAGTTGATCTTGTGTATTTACGTCTAGGGGTCACCAGAGCAGCCAGTTCATCGGAGCACAATCCATTAAAGTATTTATAAAACAAGCACAAGAAGGATAAATAAAAAAATTTTTAAATGATTTTTTTTTTATACTCAAAAGAAAAGATGAAACCATTCATTATTTTTGATACTTTGTATTGGCAAGTCAAAATAAACTTTCTGATAAGTTTTGAAAATCAGATTTCATCAATGCTGTTCTATGATAAATAGGATGTACAGAAATTTAATTATTATGCTATCGTTTGGTCATTTTAAATGAATTGAAAAGTATTCTTATAAAACTATCAATAATTGTTGTGGGGTACAAATCACCCCTATTGAAGAACTAATGGAAGCAACCATCTATAATAAATACCATGGTTGCAAAGACTCAAACAGAGGACATTCCTATTCATGTTTTACCGCATGGTAGGAATCCGGTCATCTCCTACCACATTTAGTGGCGTTACTGTATTGCTATGAATAAATACATTGTATATTTTAACCTGTCACAATTTGTGGTTGTTATCTTTGTGACCCCTAGCACGGGTCTACAACAATAATCAATTTTGTTTAGGTAACGTTGTTTTAATCTTTTCTATTTATAAAATTATTGGATGCAAATAACTTCCAATTAAATGAGGATTTGCTAAGAATTTTAAAGCCAGTTTAAATGATCTCTATTTGACAGTTTAAATGCTTCCAAACTCCTTTAGATTTCAAAGGGTCTCAGCACAAATCATTCATTCTTTTTTAAATTTAAAAAATTTAAATGGCTGACTTGTTGACAAATAAACCGAACTGCATTTAATTTTGGAATTAAATTTTTTATATTTTATGCTATTGCATTTCTGATTTCAATAAACAATCAATAATAAATTTAAAAAAAATATTAATTCAATTCATTTAGTCGCGAGAAAATCAAAACCCGTCAAGCTGTCTCATAACTACATCAATATAGAGATATTTTTAACACTTAAAAAAATGGTTACTTTTAAATGTATGGAAGATACTGTCAAGAAGAACCACAAATTTTTTTTAATTAATAAACTTTAGATTAATATCAAAGCAGTTTTACAATTTAGCATCACAAACAGGGTTGTGAAGTCAGAGATTTTGGAAGGAGTTGGACGCATAAAATCGCTAGGAGGCAATGTCGGATTTTTTTTTTTTTAATCTCTGAAGAATTAACAGTGTCTGAATATTGCAAGACTTCCAAAATGAATAGTTGAAATCATAAACACTGTAGAAAAATGTATTACAACTGATAATTTCAGTTCAGTTTATGTGTGAGATACAAATAATTAAATTGAATAAATTGTAAAAGAAAAAAATGAAGAAAAGAAAAGAAAAAAAAAGAAAGAAAAAGAAAAAGAAAAGAGAAAGAGAAAAAAGAAAAGAGAAAGAAAAGAAAAGAGAAAAAAGGAAGAGAGAAAAAAGGAAGAGAGAAAAAAGGAAGAGAGAAAAAAGGAAGAGAGAAAAAAGGAAAAGAGAAAAAAGGAAAAGAGAAAAAAGGAAAAGAGAAAAAAGGAAAAGAGAAAAAAGGAAAAGAGAAAAAAGGAAAAGAGAAAAAAGGAAAAGAGAAAAAAGGAAAAGAGAAAAAAGGAAAAGAGAAAAAAGGAAAAGAGAAAAAAGGAAAAGAGAAAAGAAAAAAGAAAAGAGAAAAGAGAAAAAAGAAAAGAAAAGAGAAAAAAGAAAAGAAAAGAGAAAAAAGAAAAGAAAAGAGAAAAAAGAAAAGAAGAGAAAAAAGAAAAGAAAAGAGAAAAAAGAAAAGAAAAGAAAAAAGAGAAAAAAGAAAAGAAAAGAGAAAAAAGAAAAGAAAAAAGAGAAAAAAAAGAAAAAAGAAAAGAAAAAAGAGAAAAAAGAAAAGAAAAAAGAGAAAAAAGAAAAGAAAAAAGAGAAAAAAGAAAAGAAAAAAAGAAAAGAAAAAAGAGAAAAAAGGAAAAAGGAAAAGAGAAAAAAAGGAAAAGAGAAAAAAAGGAAAAGAGAAAAAAAGGAAAAGAGAAAGAAAAGAAAAGAGAAAGAAAAGAGAAAGAAAAGAGAAAAAAAAGAAAAAAAGAGAAAAGAAAAAAAGAGAAGAGAAAAAAAGAGAAAAGAAAAGAGAAAAAAGAAAAGAGAAAAAAAAGAAAAAAACTTGGTTTAGAATCTGAAAATATGAAGAGGATAAAGCAAATGACCCCCCCCCCCCAAAGAAAAATTGGCTTACCTTCAGGTCTAAAAACATGAGTGACTGGTGTCATTAAGGGATGATCAACATCATTGCCAACTGCTCTTTCATTATCAACTTCCATAGGCATTTCATCATTCTCGTCAGAGGCAGCAGGGGCTGCGGCAGGTGTTACCGCTGCTGCTTTCCTTCCTCTTTTCGTAGTTACAGGAGGCATATTCTTCTTTTACTGCAACACAAAAATACATTTGTGAGTTCATGTACAAAAATTAAAATTTATAAAAAATACATTTGTGAGTTCATGTACAAAAATTAAAAATTTAAAAAAATACATTTGTGAGTTCATGTACAAAAATTTAAAAAAAGAAGACTTATAGAAAAAGACATGTTAGAAGGATTTATTGTGTGAATTTAAAACCTGGCTAGTTTCAGAAAAAAAGGACACAAAACTAAAGTGTTAGTTTAAAATAGGACCGCGAGACGCAAAACGTATCGAACACGATGAGGTGAAGCTAGAGAAAGGGTACTTGTGAAACAGTTAAAATAAATCAGCAGGTGTTAGTAAAGTGAAAAGTCATCGAGAAAAAGGGAACAAACAGTGCAATGCCCTAAGAATTGGTTTACATGTGGGAATCAAGATAAAACCATCACGACAATTACAAGGAAAGGAATAGCCAACAAAATTACCCGTGAGTCTATCTTTAATTAAAGAGATATGTGTAAGTTGAGCCCCCATTTCTTGCACTAACGGTAAAATCAAAATGCCGTAATTCAACTTTTACCAAAAAATTCACCATCTTTTTTATATACTGCTTATGTATATCTGCTATCGGTTGCAAGATTAACTAATTTGCATATTCCTTTAAAAAGAGACATTTTATTAATTAACTTATTTGCTTTTGTTTTTTAATTAAATGATGGTTTTGATTTTAATATAACAAATAGTTTTATTTTGTAGACAAATATCAGGTTGGAAAGAAAGTAATGTCGTTTTTGTCCAACACATTTATTTCATCTAAAACATTCACATTAGGACATTTTTAATCTTTGTAATAATTTCCCTCATTTTCTATGACTTTTGTTCAACGATCGACTAGCTTCTTGATGCCTTCTTCAAAAAATTTCTGATTTTTGAGAGAAAAGCAAATTAGGTCATTTTTGAGTTGGTCGTCATTTTCATAAATTTTATTGTTTAAGTGTTGCTGCAACGACCGGAAAAGATGGTAGTCGGATGGAGCAATGTCAGATGAATAAGGCGGATGAGGCAAAACTTCCCAAATTGAAACTCATGACCTTTTCCTGAATGAGTTTTGCGTTATGCTGAAGCACTACACCCTTCCTATTGAGTAATACTGGTCATTTTTTGATAGAGCAATTCCTAGATCATCCAGCTGCGAACAATATTTTATTGCTGTGATTGTTTGATTAGGCTCTAGTAACTCATAATGAATCAATCCTCTCATGTCCCACCATAAAGAGAGCATAACTTTCTTTGGGTGTAGTCCTTGTTTTGGAACAGGCAGTGGACTTTGGTTTTGGTCTAACCATTGTCTTTTGCATTGGATATTCTTGTAAAGAACCTATTTTTCATCTCCAGTCACAATTCTTTGCAAAAATGGTTCTCGATGATTCCTGGAAGGCAAAGACGTGCAAACAGTCAATTTTTGATTTCGTTGAGCGGTCGAATCGTGGGGAACCCAGAATCCAAGTTTTTAAACTTTTCCTAACCCGTGAAGGCATAAAATAATTGTGGTATGAGTTGTATTGAATTGTTGAGCTAATTCTCTGCTGGTTAACTTTGGATTGGCCTCCACAGCGTCTTTATCAATTGATTTTGGCCTTCCCGAACGTCGCTGATCTGACAGGTTAAAGTCTCCAGAAGAAAATTTTGCAAACCACCGTTGACATTTTCGACCATTCAGAACATTTATCTCATAGACAGTTCAAATATTCCTTGTAACTTCTGTAGCTAAATTTCCTTATTTGAATTCATAGAGCATGCAATGTCTCGGATGATCCTCACTAATATGCATTTTTTGACGGCGGAGACCGTTAAACTTAATATTTTCCAACTAATTACTATATCTGAAAGGCAAAGCAAGATATTAAGACACCAATTGACCAAAAACTCTAGAACTGTGTACAACTTAGGAGGCTGCAAAGTGATGAAGTAAAAAATACAACATTACTTTCTTTCCAACCTGATATTTAGCATTTGTGTTCAATTTTTTTTTTCTTTAGAGTAACATGACAAATTGATTTTTTTATTTTTAATTAATTGTTATTTTATCAACTTGGGTGAATAGAGTCGTGTAAAAGAAGCCCAAAACCGTTTCGGAATCGCAGAGTGTAAGAAATTTAGAGTTATCGCCCTTAGATCGGTTACGTTCTATCCAGGAGCGCCGAATAAAAAAACAATCATGGAGAACTGAAAAAACCTCGAAGAGTCGGAGTTGAAAAAAAAGCTTAAAGAGTGGATGTTGATAACAGGCTGGCATTCCACTATCATATCGATGAATCAGTGAAAAAAGCCACTCGTACACTGGGATTAATTAAAGACTTCTACCACCAGAGATAGGATAATTATGAAGAAACTGTTCACCACAATAGTCGAGTCAATATTGGAATATGGAAATGCTCCCAGGATTCATCAATTTTCCGATGACATCGATAATGTTGAAAAGCTTCAGCGTAGAGCTAATCATTTGACACTATAGGATTTGAACTGCGAAAAGAGATTGGAAGCAATGGTGATGCCCTCAATGTGTCTAACGGAAAATGATTATCCACTTTCCGACAAAATAGCGTTTTAAGGACATGAAACCAAAGTGCTTCTGTAGTTTTACAATGACATTAAAATATTTAAAGAAATCTATAAACGTTGTTATCTACTTACGTGTTAGCTGAAAATAAGATTGTACAGAAAAAATTACGCAAATTCATCCAGTATTTATTAAATTATGAGAAAAAGAACAAAAAACGATCTTACGTATCGGTAGACATTTCAGCTTACAGATTAGGCAAGGGAGATAACTTTCGGAAAAAGTCAAAATATAAGAAAAATGGGGTCACATAGATAAAACGTTTTTTATTTTTTATTTAATAAATACTGGATGAATTTGTGTAATGTTTTTGGTGTACAGTCTTCTTTTGAGCTACCACCTAAGTACATAACAAAGTTTATACATTTCTTTAGCTATTTTTTTTTTTAAAAGATGCCTAACATGTCATTGTGAAACAGCAGAAGCACCAAAAAAAATGATCTCCATTGAATATCATGATAATGGTGGCGATATTCTACGTACGGTTAACAATTGAATTTATGGTGCTTATCCAGATTACCGGAGACATTAAAAAAAAAATTTTTAAATGAGGAATATCTGTTTGATGTACGTACCTGTCACGGGCTGAATATATCCTATACCAAATATCATGTAAATTAATCAAGTAGTTTTTATAAATAAAAATTAAATTTTACCGACACACGAATGACGGGAAAATATAGTCGCCATTAAAACATATTCAAGGGGGAATAACCCTAACTATTGCATACGGGGTTGATTTGGGCATCGTTTCTGGTGGTGTGGGGGCAAAGGCATGACCAGAGTGCGCACATTCATTTGTTCATCGGTAAAATTTAATTTTTATTTATAAAATAAAAACTACGTTTCGAAATTTAGTACTTTTTAATTAATTTACGTGAATTTTGGTATAGAGTATATTCAGTCCGTGCATCAAACAGATATTCCTGTTTGTGTTTTTTTTTTCGAATGTCTCCCCTAATCTGGATAAGTGTTGCATTACCCGTTCTTTCAGGGTACCCAGTAAGATTCAACAAGAATGACAAAGAACAGAACGTATATGGAAAAACTTTGGTTTTCTTTATTTCCCATCACCGGATGGTTTACGCCAGCTATGCACACACATATATAAAAATCTTTTGACATACTTTTGTCTCATGAAAGTCTTTTTCTTGCTGAGGTCACAGACTTGAAACTCATTCATATATACATCCGATTGGAAAGCAATTTGCTCTGCATTGTCTATCCGAGCGTGAACCGAAGCAATTGTTCCACAAGCGCTTCCAATTGTCTGTTTGACGAAATACAAGTCTGGGGATTCCTTCACAGTACAAACTTGCTTATCAGTCGCATGTTTAGTCAGCGGACATGAAAGCCTAACAGCAAGACAGGCTTGGGTACCATAGCCAATAAAGCTTCATCAGTGCCATAAACATCATTAAACTCCCATTGTTCCGGTACTTCGATACTCCGATCACCAATAGATCCAGCTCTTCGCGTTTCTGAAATCGCCACATTTCAAGTCTCGCTTGCACTGAGGAAACTTCTCCTTTTTAACAGTTATCAAGTCAATTTTTTTTTTCCTCGACGTATTTAGCTTCCACACCAGGGCGGCGATAGGTACGTATTCAGAATTCAGGGGTGGCGATAGCTACGTATATAGCATGTACACATGGGCAGCAATAAGTACGTACATAGCATGCGCTCTGCGGCGGCGATCAGTACATATATTGCACGCGCACCGGGGCGGCGAAAGGTATGTATTTCGCATTCGCACCGTAGTGGTGATAGGTACGTATTTAGCATTCGCACTGGGGCGGCTATAGGTACGTATTTAGCATTCGCACCAGGGCGGCTATAGGTACGTATTTAGCATTCGCACTGGGCCGGCGATAGGTACGTATTTAGCATTCACACCAAAGCGGCAATATGTACATATTAATTATTCGCACTAGGGCAGCGATAGGTACTTATGTAGCATGCACACTGGGGCGCAATTGGTATGTCTTTAGTATTCGCACTAGGGCAGCGATAGGTACTTATGTAGCATGCACACCGGGGCGCAATAGGTATGTATTTAGCATTCACACCGGGGCAACGATAGGTACTATTTAGCATTCGCAACGGGGCGGCGATAGGTACTTAAATAGTATCTGCACCGGGGCGGCGATCGGTACGTATATAGTATGCGCACCAGGGTGATGATAGATACGTATATAGTATGAACACCGGGGTGGAGATAAGTACCTATATAGAAGGCGCAGATAGAGGTGTTACTTTTTATAGAAATATGTCATACTATTACCCTGGGCAATAGGAGAAATGGTGGGGAAGAAACAGCTTTTGCAAAAGGCAAAATTAGAAAGTAGCGGCGAAATGGGGCGACCAGGAAAGAGAAAGGTAGCAGATAAAGAGACGGCTATAGAGAGAGGGGGCGGACATAGAAGTTTGAATATAAAGATGTTACACACACGATCTTTCTTCAAATATATGTTTTTATGACCCCGAGCAACGCCGGGTAGCCCCGCTAGTCTTACATAAGCACCGAATTTATTTTATGAAAACAAAACTACTGAACGATTTTTTTAATTTTCGGTAAACAGTATTTATTTTCCCTCACAATTAAGTACATCATCAAGGTTTCTTGCTATTTTTTATGACATAGGTGTAACCATGGAGAAGAACCCATGTTTGTTTTGTTTTTGTTTTGTTTTTGTTTGAGGGGGGGGGGGTCATCTGTTTTTAATACTAAATTTCGAAACGTAAAACCCTATTTCAGGCTTCTATTGTCTTAAAATATTTGAAGTTTTTTTTAGCAATAGTCAACGTAAACAAAGATGGCTACTTTGTTTAGAATTGATATTTATGCGAATTTTAATGGCTTATAACTTATATTAAATATTGGTACAGAGAAACGTGCATGTAAAAAACGCAGTTCCAATTAAATTAACCGGAAAACTCTTTGAAATACTTATCAAGCAAAAATAGGTTTGTACACCAAAATTAGCAAAGAATATCGAGTAGAATTGTAATAAAAAATAAAAAATGCGTTATATCGTTTAATCGAGTTCGGCCATTGATTCGAAATTCAGGGGGAGGTAACCCAGTCTGTCTTATTAACAAGTAATAAATCAATGGCATTCATCAAAATACGATTAAACTGATTTTTTTAGGGCTGCTGCAAAGAAGGTGGGCTTCCTCTACCATGGCCACCGAGAGTTACTGTCAACTCTCGGTGGCCATGCCTCTACCGTGCTAGTAAACTTCCCACACCTGACATTATCCTGTATATCTACAAAGCCATCATGGAGTATTGTTGCCACATCTGGGCTGGGGCATCATTCACTAGTCTCTCCCTCTTAGACAAGGTCAAAAAAAAAGAGTCGCCAACTTAATAGGACCCTCACTGTCAACCAAGCTCCAGCCCCTGTCCCATCGCCGCTAGGTTGCATCCTTGTGCCTGTGTTACAAGTACTTCAATGGATTGTGCTCTGATGAGCTTGCTGCTCTGGTGCCCCCTAGACCAAACTGACAAATCCCATCCATTCACTGTGGAGGTTCCCAGATGCCGAAGAGCTTTCTACTCCAAAACTTCTTTCCTCGTGCTGCTGGACTCTGGAACTCCCCCTCTGCTCCCTGTTTTTCTGAATGTACCGACATGCAGAAATTTAAAACTAATGTAAACAGACATCTTACTGCACAGCTCCCAATTTAGGTTGACCCCCCCCCCAAAAAAAAAAAACGTTTACCCTTTTTCTCAGTAGCCCCTTACATCTACAGTGGCGGCCTGCCTTGTTTGGGCTGAACTGTTAAAAAAAAAAAAATTCTACTCGATCATTTTTCCTACTTTTTGGTGAGGATACTTATTTAAATCTGCTACGTAAGTATATAATACTGTTGTTTTTTGTTGTTGTATTGATAATTTAATACGGCCGCTTCTCTGTACAAGCACCGTTATAAGACGTAAATACCGATTTGGAGTAAAGTAGGCAATTTTGTTTAGTCAGAACGTAAACAAACATGGCTCAGAATCGATATTTACGCGAATTTTAATCACTTATAACTTATATTAAATTTTTTTTTTTTAAAGCAAATAGGTCACAAATTAGTAGATGAAACAATAAATTGTTGACTAATTTCCTAACTGTATTTACTTTAAAATAATTTACGTTGGTAAATAGTATGTAATTGACTGAAAGAACATAACAATCTGACTTTTTATTTTTCGATTAGAATTCTGGGCATTTAATACAATACTCAAATGCAAATTCTTAAAAAACAAAAAACGTTTGATCGAGTAAGACTAGGTGGCTCTTCCAATTAGAACATCAAACTTTTTTTTTTAAGTTAAATGAAAGGAAAAAAAAACGTTATTCCAAATTCTCGTTGCGGTGTTAAATTAAGAAATAATCATTTAGACAGAAAGAAAAATGAAGTTATTTAAACGAGTTTTCAATTATTGGATATTATCATAGTTTTCGTTTTGTTTGTAAAACTTCAGCTTTTCTAATAAAAAAAAAGAAATAATCAGAGCAATTTTAACGTCATTTTAAAACAAGGAAAAGAATTCAGAGATTATTATTTGAAAGCATAACCGTTAAAATAATTCGCATTATAAAGAACAATATAGATAAAATTTAATTTTGAAAACGAGAATATTTTTTTTAATTAGTAAGTTAACTTTTCTTAATTCAACTGAAGTCAAAATCACATTCTTTCATTGTTGATAAAAGCACGATTGCACAATTTACAAGTATATATAAATTACAACCGATATGTTATGTACGTGCGAGTTATTAGTAGGTGAGCTAAAGACCTGTGGAGAGAAAAAAAACTTAAAGTAAAAGAAGAAATAATTTAAAGTTGAAATGGTTACCTGTTTTCTTGGTAGTTGAAAAAAACGATAAAGAATTTTATAATCCCGCCATTCGAACAATGTTGGTCGACTTCTGATTGGTCATTGTAAAACCATGAATTACGCATGCGCACAGCCGTAGAGACACTTCCGGTTTCTAATTCACACGAACCCGCCATCAGGGTTGCCAGATTGGCCTTTTTAAGGCCAAATTTCACGAATTTGGCCTTTTTTAAAGCAGTTTGGCCGTCGAAAATTCTGTTTGGCCTTTTTTCAAATTTGGCCTTAATTTTGGCCTTTTTCTGATTATTTTATATAGATATTTACTTGATGGTAATTATAAAAGAACACGTTAAAATTAAGTAACTTAAAAGCAGTTTGTATTTTAAAACTTTGGCCTTTTCTTTTCACATCATGGATCTACATGAAAAAATAGCTTCAGTGCCCAGAATTGACATAAATATCTGCTAACATTCGTCATTTAAGGAGAAAAAAGCAAATATTTATCTTGTTCTAAGGAAGGGTCACACCGAAAGGATCCTAGTCCCAGAGTGGCTTTTTCTTTTGATAAACTATGCTTAAAAAAATGTGAATATTCTAGAGTTCACTTATCAGACCTTTTTGACACCTATTTGTTAAGTGGTTATATGGCACATCTTAGAGACTTTATGATCCAGTGACAACTTGGCCTTGTCCAATCAGGTCACCCGGTAACTAAGTATATTCTCTCTGAAAT
>OY744518.1:14234113-14244113 GCA_963556195.1 Sepiola atlantica
TATATATACTCATATATATACATATATATACACATATATATGTATATATATACATATATATGTGTATATATATCTCCACATATATATACCCATATATATGTATATATATACATATATATACACATATATATATGTATATATATCTCCACATATATATATACCCATATATATGTATATATATACATATATATACACATATATATGTATATATATCTCCACATATATATACCCATATATATGTATATATACACATAATACACATATTTATATACACATATATATGTATATATACACATATTTATATACACATATATATGTATATATACACATATATATATACACATATGTATATATACACACATATATACACATATATGTATATATACATATATACACATATGTATATATACACACATATATACACATATATGTATATATACATATATACACATATATATGTATATATATATACACATATGTATACACATATATATGTATATATACGTGTATTTTTATGTAATTATTTTTATTGGTGATTGTAGCGTTCGTTGTTATTTTGCTTACTATTATTTCGATTGCCTCACTTGCCTAAGTGATTAAGATGCAGAAAATTGCATTATTAGTCGCCCTTATCTTCATAGGACGTATTTTTTCCGTTAATATATATTTTTATTTATTTTATACATACATAAAAATAATCCATGGACACGTGTTTCTGGCTCACAGCCGTCATCAGCATAGCGGCATTTCAATTCAATATTCAATATTATCTTTTGATGTTTTTCATATCTTCCAAAAATAAACTGAATAAATTAAATTTGATTCATGTAAAACCTCAACTTGCCTATTCGTTCTCTTATATTTTAACAGTAATCAATGGAAAGTATTTTGAACACATTGTTTAGCTATATTGAAGATGTTAACTCTAACATGTTTGCACTTTTTCTCTATTAGTTTCGTCTTGTTTTCTTAGCGGTAAGCATTCAAAGTCTTTCAAAGTCTTTCCCTATGACATTGACACCGGAGGCTCTTTGATATACTTTTTGTTTTAGGAATTAAAAAAAATATTTAGATAAATAATTTCGTGCTAAGAAACATAAATAATAATCTAAAATTTACATACTATTTTAAAACCATACTGGAGGACATTAAAAAAAGAATAATATTTTAAAGTGTTATATTCAAATAATTTAAGTTAATAATCTTGTAAAAAACGCACAATTTATCTCCTTTGGAAAAAAAGTCTGGTTATATGCCCTTAAAACGCTATCTGATTAGACAATGGCTCGGAAATGGGTGATCATTTTACATTAAATTTATATGCGAAACTGACCCCCACCCTAATTTCTAAATGAATGGTTTTCCCAAAGTTTTTCAATGTATTCACACGTAATCGCCTAAAAACAGTAGAATCAATTTTTATGAGGGGGCTTTATCTACAAATTTACCAACTTTACCTTAAATTATTTGATACTAAAATATTCTAATTATTCTTTAAGGTCCTCTGGTACGATTTTTAAAGATATATAAACTGTAGAATGTATTGAGTTTATTATTGTAAATATTATCCCCCCCCCCCAGCATATTTCTTGGTTTCAATTACATCTTTGCTTCATCACAGCTAAGAAAACAATACGAAACTAAGAGACAAAAACATGCAAACATTTGGAAGTTAACAACTTCAATATGGTCAATTTTTCTTTATAATATATATCATTTTAAATTTGGCCTTTTTTTGGCCTTTTTTCTCCTAAAAGTGTAGCTTCAGTTTTCAATTTGGCCTTTTTTGGCCTTTTTTCCCGAAAAATTTGGCCTCAAACATTTATTAAAGTCTGGCAACCCTGCCCGCCATGTTGTTAAAATAGAAAGAAAGAAAGACAAACACACTTTGTTTATTTATTTTAAAACGAGCATTACCTGACTTTGCCTTACAAAAAAACGAATTCAAAATATAGCCATGTTTATTTTATTATTTTAATAGGATTTTAAAATATTCGCTTTAGTTTTCCCCTATTTTATTTTTGATTTCAATAAATATTCGATTAAGAGTACTAAAAATAGTTAAATATAGAAGTATTTATCACAGTAAAGTAACCCATAGGCGAGAAAAACAGACATACGAGATCTTGTCTGATAGACTTACCAGTTGCCCAGACGTCTTTTTACTTTCATTTCATTTCGTTTTTTTTTTGTTTTTTTACTAAACTACTATTTTTTTTATTTACGTACTTAAAAAAAACCCTAACCTAACCCTAATCTAAGTTTTAGGTTTAGTTCCGCAAAAGTCTGTAGGGTTCGGTTCAAATTCTGTAGAAGCACCAGTTTTGTTTTTTTATTATTATTTTTTTAGTACTGGATAGTATTATTGGATATTCCGAAACTTTTAAAACTGAATTGCTAAGAAAAACTCTTATTTGACAGTTTTCAAATTGAATCGCGTAAAATAAAATATCAAATAGTAACGAAGTAATTAATTTTACCCTTTTTCTTTTAAAACTATTAACAAAAGATTAAAATGGCTGAGTTTGGGTTTTTTTTACAAATAAACCGAAATGCATTGTAATGGATTTAATTTCATGAATAAATTGTTTGGTAAAATTGTCGTTTCGCAACCAAAATGGCCGACAATAAATCGTCGGCAGTTTTCAAACCTCACAAATGAGTAAGTAAACCCAAATAAATTATTTTGGACTAAAAATTTGCCGTAAATTATTTTAAAGGAAATATAGTTGGGAAATTAGTCACAAACAATTTATTTGGGTTTACTTACTCGTTTGTGAGGTCGAGAAAAAAAAACAGAAACCTGCAGACGGGATTTGTCGGCCATTTTGGTTGGGAGACGACAATTTTACCTATTTTTTTAAATAGGATTTTAAAATATTTTTATTTTACGCGATTCCATTTTTAATTTCAAAATACAAAACAATTTATGTCACGTATAGAGATATTATTAAGTAAGTTCATTATATATTTCATTATTTTGTACTTAGTAAGAAATAAATATACAAGAAATAAATAAACATTTAAAAAGTTCGGCGATGTGTGTTTACTTAGCCGTGCTACAAAAGCATAGTATTCTAATTGACAAGAAATATTTAATATATAGCCTATTCGTTTTAAAAATAAAAATAATCATTGACTAAAAATGAAATTGATGAAACGTCCACGTGATTAGTTTAAAAAAATCTTTCTTATATATTTTTATAAATGATTTGAACCCGGCTGTCTTGAGTCGGCTTGGTTCAGATTCTAAGAAACTAATGTTCATGTTAAGCAAATATAAATGGTTCTGGACTTTTTAAATTCGTATTTTAAAAGTCTCGCCCCAAAACAGTTTGTTTATTTATATGACGTCGACTTGCGTAACAACTCAATAACAGTGAATAATAATGTCAACATTGCCGGGGTTTTTTGTCTTTTTTTTTTTTATTTGAACTGATTTTTTACGAAATCACAAAATGAGATAAAGTAGAATTTCTCATCTTTTTTATTATTATTATCTGATCTACATAGAAATGTAGTATTTATATTAAAATAAAATTAATAATATATTCAGCTAGCTGTGTTTTTCCGGCGTTGCCCGGATGGAGGACTTAGATAAAAAAAAAAATAATAATTAAAAAAAATAGGTGATTCTGCTGTTTCGCAATGACATTAAAATATTTAAAGAAATGTATAAACTTTGTTATCTACTTACGTGTTAGCTGAAAAGAAGATTGTACAGAAAAAAATACGCAAATTCATCCATTATAAGAAGAAAAAAAACGATCTTACGTCGTACTTGTAGACATTTCACCTTATAAGTAGACAAGGGAGATAACTCGATTTTTTTTCCAGAAAATGTCAAAATATAAGAATAATGGCGACATATAGATAACATCGTTTTTTAAATTTTTAATTAAATAAATACTGGATGAATTTGCGTAATGTTTGGTGTGTAGTCTTCTTTTCAGCTACAACGTAAGTACATAACAAAGTTTATACATTTCTTTAGCTATTTTTTTTTTAAGAGAGGCCTAACATGTCACTGTGAAACAGCAGAAGCACCAAAAATATATTTTTAAAATACATCTTATTTCAGGACATACGACTGCCTAATCCTGTCAACATCTCCGAAAAGAAAATGCATTCTGATGGATTCAACTTCGTAATGAAATTATTTTTTTTATTATTAAATAGGATAATTTTAAAGTCGTTTTATTTTGTGCCTTTCCGTTTTTTATTTTAATAAATATGCGATGAATAGTAAATGAATAAATTAAGCATTCATAATTTACGCTTTTATAAAAACATTTTTTTTTATTAATCTGTTTGCTTGCTACATACATCGATGGTAAAATCGTCCCTACCTTGCAAATAATAACAGAATACTCATATCTGACGAATCCCACTCTGTTTCGAAGAAAAACGACAAGAAGACGGTACAGAAATGAAAATTATATTTTTAAAAATCGGTGCTTCTGCATTATAGTGACAAACAAAATTCCCTTCCTTATTTCTAGAAGAGTGAATCGAAAGGGGAGATAATCCGAATTATTTTAAGTGTCTTCTTTTCGGTGCTTGTGCTGATGAACGGCCGTACGAAAAAATTATTTTTTTTATAAAAACAATATTATATACTTATTCAGCGTTATATTCTTACTCCCTGTACAAAAAAAGTAGAAAAAATTATACACTAGAACTTTAATTACAAGTATTTTTCCATTCTTCGTATCATAACAGCGATTTGTTCAGTAAGCGTCCATCTTTTTTCTTTAAAATAATTCAAGGGCAGATAATTCGCAAGGGAGATAATCATGCAATTAAAAAAAAACAACTACATATATAAAAATTAAATTTAATTTTTATATATGTCGTTGTTTTGTTTTTTAAATTGCATGATTATCTCCCTTGCGAATTATCTGCCTTTGAATTATTTTTAAGAAAAAAGATGGATGCTTACTGCTGTTATGATACGAAGAATGGAAAAATACTTGTAATTAAAGTTCTAGTGGATAATTTTTTTCCTACTTTTTTGTACAGGGAGTAAGAATATAACGCTGAATAAGTATTTAATATTGTTTTTATAAAAAAATAATTTTTTCGTACGGCCGCTCATCAGCACAAGCACCTTCTTTTCTTAATTTTCCGACAATGAACGTCAATGCGTTAAATCTTTGCAGACATTTCATTAAATTAAATATATTTTACATGATATCAAAGTTACTCAAATAAATCTATTTTATTTCCTTTTTAATACCGTTTCTTAATGTCTTTCATTACAAAAATACTGTTTTTAAATGTTTCTTCTGACAAATTCACATGCTTCTCTATCTGTGTTATGGTTGCCCGTGACGAAAAAAATCGAATATGATCGTTTCGTTATGAGTCCCCCTAAAAAAATAATTCGAATTATCTCCCCTTCCGATTCACTCCTCTAGAAATAAGGAAAGGAATTTTGTTCGTCGCCATTTTGTTGTCATAATGCAGAAGCACCAGAAAATCTCATCCAACTCATGAAGACACAAAAAAGTAGTAGTTACAAATGTAAAAATTGAAACAGCATAGTGTCGATAAAGAAAGGTAATTCCTACTTTAGTCACTTAAATTATGTAGAGTGAAATAGATTTTGGTACTACTCGCAAATAAGTTATTTTTACTTAAATCATTAGTAAAAATTAAATTTAAAATAGTAAGTTATAAAGAATTTCATCGTACATGTAAAACGCCAAAATGAAAACGCGACCGGAAAAATATAGTCGTCATTTTTATGAACAAATCTAAGGACGATAACTCAAATTCATATTCGTGAGAATACTTTTCGCCGCTGAAATATAACATAATTATTTAGAAAACCATTCTTAACATGGGGAGGGGCTTTTATTTTGTAGATTTTAATCAATGGTTATCTCCCCTTCTTAAAAAGAGAGTTCCTTTTTTACATATCGGGGTTGAACTCAAGAAGCACCTAAAGCCGTTCCAGAATAATGCCGAAATCCATTTCACTCTAAATAAATTATGTGACTGAAATAGGATTAAATCCAATTTTTAAAAAGTATTTATTAGAAAAAAAACTATTTATTAAAAGAGTTGTTTGTGCTTGTGGACTGTACGTCCGAATAAAAAAAAAATGTTATCTTTAATTTGAGGAGAGTCAAATAAGGGGGAGAGAACTCTAGTTTCAAGTTTCAACCTCGCTTTATCTGAAAATGGATTTTACTATTGTAATTGTTCTAAAATAAAGTTTTAAAAAATGTATACGTAAAAGGATAATTTAGGAATAAAACAATCACAACGCATTCGGCACCAATGAAAAATAAAATGATTTTGAAAAATAAAATGATTTTGAAAAATAAAATGATTTTTAAAAATAAAATGATTTATAAAAATGAAATGATTTTGAAAAATAAAATGATTTATTAAAAATAAAATGATTTTGAAAAATAAAATGATTTTTAAAAATAAAATTATTTTGAAAAATAAAATGATTTTGAAAAATAAAATGATTTATTAAAATAAATTATCACAGAAGAAGAAAAAAATAGAAAAAATACGTAAATGGACGGGAAAAAACATGAAACACGAGGAATTAAGTTTTTGAAATAAATGACAGTTTTACACTGGGTAAAATTCCGCAATATATATAAATTGAATTATCTCTCTGATGGGCAGTCTGGATTTTGCAAATAAACTATTATTCCTAATGGACATTTTCCTTGCACAATAACCACATGGGCAACGCCACAGAACCCATCACAAGTCGCATGTCATGGCCACAGATGCAGGTTTCCGTACCTGAAATTAATCTGTGCGCTTGCAAGAAGTCTATTAGTTTGGCATTATCTCTGGTTAAATATAAAATACCTTCCAAGTTCAGAGTGTTAAAATTCATTTTCAGATAAATCGTGGTTGAAACTAGAATTCTCTCCCCCTTTTTTAAAATCTCAACTTAAAGATAAAATTTTTTTTTTTCAAACCTACAGTCCACAAGCACCGAATTTTTAAATAATAACAAAAATAATTCAACTGTGTTATTTATTTTATATTTGTCTACAAATATTTTGTTTTGTCGGAAATCAATCAAAAGTTGAAAAGTTAATTTTTTCTTCCATCCAAGCTTTTTTTTTTAAACTGAAATAAAGATTTTTTTTTTCTGTATTTTTGGGATGAGAAATTTCTTACTTAGGTAATCTTTAAGAATACGCACCCATGAATGGCAGATATTTGTAATATTAAGGTTGTATAAAAACTCGAAATTGGTAAACTCGAAATGAGTTTTAGGATGAGGATAGGAGAATACCACCATTGGTTAGGAGATGACAGGAGAACCACTTGTAATAAGAAAGAGGTGTTGAGTAGATATCGATTCTGTAAGCCTCGTTTGGTAAGAATAAAAATGGGTTACCGTTAGCTTGATTATAAGGACTAACTCTTCCTTTACAAGGTGAATCAGTTTTATTCATACAAAAATATGAAAGCATGTTGAGTTGGCAGGCATGCATACATCTGTGGTGTCTTGGTTCCCGGTTTGGGATCGGGTATTTTAGACGATGGTCATGTCTTTAGGGATTGTCAAGTACCACACTAAACAATTAATATTTGTGTCGCTAAATTAGGACTAGACCGATTCGATAAACACATATATGTTTGGCATGGATCACCAGTTAGCAAGTGCTAACTTTTAAGAATAGAATATTGTTAATAAGAAAAGGAGAAACTATAAAGTAAAAATAAAATATTTATATATCAACAATTTTACAAAGATGATTAGCTTGATTATAAGGACTAACTCCTCCTTTACATTTTAAATCAGTTTTATTCATACAAAAATATGAAAGCATGTTGAGTTGGTAGGTGTGCATACATCTGTGGTGTCTTACAAAGATGTAAAATATTAACAACAATTGAATGTTGGAAAAGTTTTTGTATATGAAAACTACACGAGCGTTAAATCTGTTTTCAAAGTTCAGTATGTGTGTGTGTATGTGTGTTTACATACTTGGGTTAAGCTGTTATTGGGGGAAAGACAGCAACCGTGCTTAAAGAGTGGATTTTGGGCTTCGCACTGGGGTGATTCTTGTTATTGCTGTCTTCATTGAGAGCCGAGGCGTGTCATTCGGTGTCGCCAGTGAACTCTCATTTCTTTTGACCAATTCACTGTTTTTATAAAGTTTCATTTCGCACCTACTAGTTAGCTCCAGATTAAAAACACGTATGAACTCTTTTCACTGAGTTCAAACTCTGCTCCAACATCTGTATGTACTTATTTTATTAGCAACTGACCTCGGTGATTCCCTCTTCAAGAAGAAAGAAAGATATGAAAGAAAGAAACATTGTATTCTCTCTCCTTTTGTATCTCCTCTCTCCCCTTTTGTATCCCGTCTCCCCTTTTGTATCCTCTCTCCCCTTTTGTATCCCGTCTCCCCTTTTGTATCATCCCTCCCCTTTTGTATCCCGTCTCCCCTTTTATATCATCGTCCCCTTTTGTATCCCGTCTCCCCTTTTGTATCCTCTCTCCCCTTTTGTATCCCGTCTCCCCTTTTGTATCATCGTCCCCTTTTCTATTCTCTCTCCCCTTTTGCCGTTTATCTCTTAACTAATTTCTCCTAAGAAAATATTTACACCTTTGAAATGATAATTCAATCAAGGAATATATGTCATCAAAAGGAATTCCTTCAATTCAGAAATTCAATTCATTGCTCTTTCTGCTTCTCGTAAAGTCAATTCTCATTTACCGCTCCAAACACTTTCTCACATCTGAGGATATTCTCAATCTCAACAAATCTACTATCCTGTTTTTGCGATAATCATCTTTCAATCCTTTTAGCCCAGCCTTTGACCTCATCTTTTGTGAAAATCATCAGCACTTTGTGACAAAAGAAACAATAACTATGATGAGCTGTCATCAAAATCATTTACTTGCCAGCGGCAACCAACAAAATCAGCGGCAAATACTTTGCCATGCTAGGCGAGATCCAAGCAGCAGCATCATCATCAGCAGCAGCATCATCATCATCGGTAGCATCAGCTCCTACTGCTGCAGAGAAACAAGCCACAAGTCTCAACTAGCCAACAGCTTAAATTACTATTAATGCTAATATGTACACACACACAAATATTTCTATCAGCAAACAGTGTCTTACATAAACTCTCATACTAACATAATGCAACGTGCATGCAAAACAGCACAGAAAATCTTACTTAAATGAACTACGTATGCACCTGCTAACATAACACAGTCAAACACATCTCTTTCTCTCAATAAAAATGTTGTTATCTTTACAACCGCTGTTTATCATCTTTCATTTATTATTTGATAATCGCTTTCTTATTGGTAAATTATTCCGTTGCTTGGTCGCAAAAAGTCGTGGTACACTGGATGACTGGCCATTGCCATCTGTGCCACTTCTCACTACAATGGTACTAGAACAATGTGCCACTTCAACAATGTGCCACTACAATGGTACTAGAACAATATGCCACTTCTCACTACAATGGTACTAGAACAATGTGCCACTACAATGGTACTAGAACAATGTGCCACTTCTTACTACAATGGTACTAGAACAATGTGCCACTTCAACAATGTGCCACTACAATGGTACTAGAACAATATGCCACTTCTCACTACAATGGTACTAGAACAATGTGCCACTACAATGGTACTAGAACAATGTGCCACTTCTCACTACAATGGTACTAGAACAATGTGCCACTTCTCACTACAATGGTACTAGAACAATGTGCCACTTCAACAATATGCCACTACAATGGTACTAGAACAATATGCCACTTCTCACTACAATGGTACTAGAACAATGTGCCATTACAATGGTACTAGAACAATATGCCACTTCTCACTACAATGGTACTAGAATAATGTGCCACTTCAACAATGTGCCACTACAATGGTACTAGAACAATGTGCCACTCCTCACTACAATGGTACTAGAAAAATGTGCTACTTCAACAATGTGCCACTATAATGGTACTAGAACAATAGTGATAGACTGGTTAAGGT
>OY744518.1:14249113-14384113 GCA_963556195.1 Sepiola atlantica
AGTCCCATTTCGATTTCGATTTATTATTTTTGTTCCTTCCAGCTTACATCCTACCCGGGACTTTGCATTCCCCACAGCCTTTTAAAAACATACTATATATATATATATATATATATATATATATATATATATATATATATATATATATATATATATATATATATATATATCATGGACGGCGGCACCGGGGGGGGGGGCAGGGAGGGCTGAAGCCCCCTCACTTTTTGACTTGGGCCCTCCCACTTTACGGTTATCAATAATTAAGTTGATATGCATGTGTTTAACCGAGCCCCCCCTCACTTTTTAGGAGAAGCCCCCCCCCCACTTTCATAACTGTCCCGTCGGCCCTGTATATATATATATATATATATACATATATATATATGCCTTAATGCTGTCTAACTTCAAAGACAAAATTAACCTTTAGCTTCCCTGCAGACGACAACATGGTCATCTTCAAATTAAATGTCAACAAACACCTGTTATAAGCCGTCCTCATAGGTAATCAAATGTTGTCCATTGAATCCATCATTTCCAATCCTCTCATAACATTCTTCATCATTCAACTGACAATCCATCCATTTCATTTACCCATTATCTTCGAGTGGCCTTTTACTTTGATAAGTGGCCTTTGCTATAAAAAAAAATAAATCCGACCATTTAAAATTGTTTGTATTTTTATGTATGCGAAATCTGTTATATCCTGATACGAAAATATTTCTCCAAACACTTAAATATTTTGTAGAGCTGTTTTTTCTTCTTTTTTTATCCAGGGACTTGTTTATTTTTGGCTTATCAGCATTTGCTGCGACTGACACACAGTTTTTCCTCTTTTGAATGTTAGCCACTACAAACTGCAAATTCCTCAAGAAGAGTGGTCATAGGGTCGAAAGGATTGGCTCTTTGCTGTGTTTCTGTTTCTTTTTGCTGATAATTGTTGTCGAAGGGGTAAGAGGCGAAAGAAAGTAAAAACGATAAAATAGAAATTGCTTGCTGTTCTTTTCATTTTTTTTAAAGAATATATGTGTATATATACATTGGATTTACATACAACTGGAATTAGATTGCATGGAATATATGTGTATATATATACACACTGGATTTACATACATGGTGCAATATGACGGTTTCAGATAGTGAATCACTGCAGTGAGAAATGGACAATCCATAGTTGGCTCCAAGGTATCCTGTCTTGCTGCTGTTTATTTGAATGGAGATTAAACCAAACAAGCTGATGATCCCATGACTACTGAGAACTAATGAAGAATTTATATTCAATCATCCGAAACAAATGAAAGTTATTCAAATTTTTAAATAATCTGAATAACATAAGAATGATGACAGGATACAAATCGACACATGAAAAGGTCATTAATTTTGCTTTTTAACAAAATTGAATTCATTTTATGCGTATTTTATTTGATTATTGTTTTTTTTTTGTTGTTTTTTTTGTACGCCCGAATGCTTCCGGTTACGATTTACAGAACAGACTGGAAATGGCCGAGCCATCACCAGACAGTCAATTAGTACCAACATAAAATGAAACAACTTTTTCATTTTTTTTCCCGACTAAAGGTTAGGGTCAATTACCCCCCTCCCCCCTCCTCCATGTTAAGAATAGGTTTAATAATTTCTTCAATTCAGTAAGGGAATCAACTTTATTTCTTTTTAAAAACCTTTTTATGAGGAAGTTTTTTCAACCATATTTGTTTTTGAGGGTCTAATATCTGTTTTAACCCTAACCTAACCCTAAGGGTGCATTTCTATTTGCATTTGTTGCAATTTGGGGGGTTTGTCATGAGGCTGTTTTTTTTTTGGCAAAATGCGATTTGTTTTTTTTGGGAGACTGAACAGCTGCTGGCACTGCAGTTAAATTTATTTGGGTTTTGCAATCATATGCTTCAGTATCGTCTGCCTTTTTACATTTTTTTCATGGCTTTCAAATCGTAAACTACTTCGGCCATTTCCCGTTTGTTTCATAAATCGCAATCAGAAACATTCCAATGTATATGGGTCCTCTCCTATAGAAGCACTGTATTTTCTTTTATCTTTTTTAGTACTATTGTTTCCTTTTCTTTAAAATACATGTATACTTTTTCTTTTCTTTGTCATCATCACCATCACCATCATCATCGGCTTAATGGCATGTGTTGGACGGTTTTTACAAATTGACTCTTCCAAACTAATGTCAGTTTTACATGTTCGCATGTGTTGGACGGCTTTTAGAAATTGACTCTTCCAAACTAACCTATCTCTGGTCAGGTCTTTATTTATCCCTTTCTCTCAAATCCATCCTTATCACTTCCTCCCAGTTTTTCCTTGACCTTCCCATGCCAACTGACCTTGCTAGCTTAACTATTCCACATCTACTAACCCAAGCCCTAACCCTAACCCTAACCCTAACCCAAGCCCTCTCGTCCATTCTTTCATCATTATATTCGGTTTAACGCCCGTTTTTCTTTTTAACATAGTTCACCCCAAACAAAGCAAGCTGCCATTGTAGACGTAAGGGGCTACTGAGAATTAGGGTGAAAGTTTTGAGGGTCATCCTAAATTACATGCTGATATGTGTTGGACGGTTTTTAGAAATTGATTTCATAAACTAACCTATCTATGGCTAGGTTTTCATTTTAAAAAAAATTTTTTAATTTCGACATTTTTCAAATTAATATTCTGAACAATTAAAGTTTTATCAATCACAAATAAAAAATAAGAAACAAATATATTACACTGATCCATTCGGTGAAAAAGTAAACTATAAGATTAATAATTCAATAAATAATTAAATCCCCTATTTGTCACTTTTTTCATTTATCCCTCTTTCTTCAAATCCATCCTTGTCACTTCTTCCTATGTTTTCATTGGCCTTCCCCTGCCAACTGACCCTGTTACTTCAACTGTAACATCTACTAATCCAAGAACTCTCATCCATTCTTTCAATGTGACCATACCACCAAAGTCTCCTGTTCTGCACACATCTCCCTACACTGTCCAGATTTAATCTTCCCCTGAGGTCAAATTTATTGTTTCCTTTCACTTTTTCTGAAGACATTCGTTGATCCGACCGAAACCGGTCAAATCTCTAGTTTCTTGATGATTTTCTTTTTCTGTATTTAAATTTGTTTTTTTACGTTTGTCTTTTTTCACACATCTTGTCTTTCACAGCATTTAATTTTTATGATATATCGTGCATTTTATCTTCATATCTATCTATCTGTATATATTAACATAAATATTTTATAATAAATATTTTATTTATTTATCCGCATACATATATGTTTCGGCTTAGTAAGACTCATCAGTGTGGCTAGGTAAGGCATAAACCACCGGTTGCTGGGTTCGAAGACCGAACTAAAGTCACCTTTTGACTTTCATCCAATGTCTCTTTGTCTGCTCGGCCACGGATATAACCTTATAAAATGGAAGGAAATATACTTATTTAAGATTCTATACGGTGTTCATACTTCCTGGTAAGGGGAGCTAACTATGCAATGTTGCTTTAAATTAGAACGATTATATTTTTAGAATAAATATTTTATTTATTTATCCACATACATATATGTTTCATCATAAGACTCATCAGTGTTACTAGATAAGCCTATACCACCGATCGCTAAGTTCAAACGCCAGACTAAAGTCACCTTTGACTTCCATATATATATAGTCTAAAGAAGCTCTGAGTCATTAAAAAAATGTAAAATGCAGTTTAAATCCCCAGACAAACTAACTAAATCCAAGATATTGCAGACTTAACATTCGTTGGAAAATTAATAAATGAAAAAATATAAGTAAAAAAAAGAAAAAAAAAAAAAAGGGGGGTTTTAATTATCTAAGAGTGAAACAAAAACAGGAGACCTTAAGCGTCTAATATTAACACGGGGATCATATATATATATATATATATATATATATATATATATATATATATTTATTTTTTGGGGTGCAGAAAAATTAGTACAACATTAGTACCATCGGTTTCAAGCTCAGAAGGACTTAACCATCCGGCTCTATTAAACTTTGTAGTCTCACATTTTTCTCCCTAACACAAATTTTAAACAAATAAAGTATCCAAACGAGAGTGATATGTGAATTCACATTTCTGAAACAGGTGACAACATAAGCTGAAGAGAGTCGGATGGTTAATTCTGTACAAAAAAAAACTAAATAAATATTACGCTCTTAATTTCAATTCTCAATTAATCGAGCACTCTGTTGGGATTTTTCTGACTATATTACAAAAGTTTTTATATATATATATATATATATATATATATATATATATATATATATATATATATATATATATATATATATATATATATATATATAAATATATATATATAAAGAGGATGGGTAAAAGGAATTCCCTGAACAGAACAGTTTTGCACACCTTTTATTTCCCCTTACAAAGATTAAAATCAAGATATAATCATACTAAAACCTTATGTCTAGAATCTTTATTCTAATTTTGATCAAAATCCTGTACATGATTTTTATTCTAGAAAATTAGTAAAATAGAAGAAAAAAGAGTGATAAATATGCAACGATTGTCCAAATTTATTTCAAATTTCAATTGTTCAATGCAAGGTGTATTCAGTAACTTGCATTGAACAATTGAAATTTGAAATAAATTAAGGGGTCCTTTGAAGAAATTGAAATTCAGGGAATCTTGCTTAATGACTCTGGATCTGTGAACCCCACAGCCGTGCAGATCGTTGTGGCAATAAAAAAAATGCAGATCCAAGTTCCTCTAGGCCGGGATGGCGACGATGATGACGTCGCTGATTTGGTCATCTCATCCAGCTACAAACACACTCCCACGTTGAAACTGTTTATAGTAGCAAGCGATCACTGGGCTCCGTGGGGGCGAAGGATCATTCAAAGCTGAACAAAAGGAAAAGAACAATGTTCAACAACTCGGTCTGGGTTTTTTTTGTATAGAAGAGTAATTATTAATGAAATAAAAGAATTGATTTTACATTGGTCAATGGTAGGATTTATGTCTACCGTGCTCGTAAATGTCTTTTTCAAAGGTTGTTTTTCCCTAAGTTATTTCGCTAGTTCTCTGTGTGTGCAAATTCTCCACACAAGTGGTTGTCTAAGTCACAACTTAACGGGCGAAGGTGTTAGCTAGAATTTCGTCCGGTTTGGTTCTTCGGTGCACGCCCGGGCGTTAGTCCAACTCTGGCTTGTGCGTGAAAAAAAACCACATTCTTTTATTGAAGATGTCTATGGTCATACACCCCCTTCTCCACCATCTTACTTCCTGCCTGTCTTCCTTTCTCAAGGAGGGTGGTGACGGGTGCCTCACTCTTTTTTTCTTAAAATAAATGGGATTTTCTCCTACCCCACCATTATCGGCAAAAACAAACGTGACAACCGTGGCCTTTCTCATTCTGTCACACAGCTGGAGGTGCTCTGTGCCCAGCTTGTAATTAACGATGACAGGCTCAAATAAATCTCTGTTAAGTTGATTCGTTTTTCTCAGGTCATGACGTCTTCAAATCAACTGCCACAGAATCGTGGTTCTAAAACGCGCCATTCAACCAAACAATAATATTGCTTTATTGATATTTCAGAATTAAATTTGTGATATGGCATTCTCTAATCTCCACCTCCCATCTGGAAACTGTCTACTCGCCTCTGGTGGTAATTGATTTTGAATATCTTACACTATTCCGCGAGGCTAGCTGGCGTCTTGTTCTGTCGTCCGAATAAGTTCATTTCTACGTCAAATATATACTAGTTTTATATCTCCACTTTGTCTCGTCGCAGGGCTCTCAGTTGGCGTAGCATCACAAGGAAGATGCATACTAGCGCATCACCAGGATACCCAATCCCCATGGGGCACCAGATACTTTGTTACAGATCAAATTCAATGCAAATCTGAAATATTTGTATTTTTAAATGGGAGGTTGTGTCCATATTATGCGCCCTAAAAAAACTTTTTAAATACTCCAAGAAACTGAGACTTGGGGAATGTTTATTAATTGATGTCTAATTCCTTTTGTTAAACTTTTCCCCAAAATCGAAATTATCTGAATTTTCACGAAGGGCTTCTAACACCATTTTACCCCTTTGCATAAAAATAAATTAAACTAAATATAGCCCACGTTATGACCCCTTATGCATAGCAGCTGTGGTCCAAAATTCATAATGATCGGTTAATTAGTTTAGGAGTGAAGCCTGTACACACAAATATATAAACGTAAGCACATGCTTAACTTATATATATATATTCACATCTGCTCGTCACAGCTTCCAAAAAAACATCGTAACGTCATTGCTCAAGGGGATTGAATGTCATAACGCATGTGTGACTTTTCCTTGAACACCAAACCTGAGTTCATGCTTGTTTATTTTTATTAGTCCGAGAGCGAACTTGTTTTTTAGATTTTCGTGTCAAGATAACTTGACCCGGTCCACCTAGATACTAAATCCATACTAGCTGATGTAATCGTTCTTCACATACGTCTATCCATTATGTAACAAACGCACGTGCTCAAAACATCCGGTTGTGCGGTTTTTCCCCTATGTTTTTGCCGTTATTTCAATAGATTTAAAATCTTCACTTTTTCGGAAAGTTGTTTGTTGACCCAAAGGAAACCGGTAAAGCTCTTGTTTTTATGAATTAATCCTGTGTTTAATTTGTTTTGCCTTTTATCTTTTTTCACACGTCTTGTCTCCACAGCATAATATATTGTATATTTGATCCCGATATTGTTACAAATGTAGGGTGATCGAACCCGAGTCAGAGAAGTGTAATGTATTTTTAAACATTTTATTAAAGCGAGCAGATTCCATTTTGTCCTAATTTTGAGAGAAGACATGGGGGTCGATCTATACGACCGAAGGAAGTATGTTAACCCCCCCCCCACTCATACTCTCACTGATAAGGAATTCAGCATCTAACCAGCAATACCCACCTTGCTTCACACCTGGCTGAACGCAGATGACCCCCACATAAAAGGGCCATATGTCATGGCCTGAGAAGACAAAAATAGCATTTGATATCCTGAATCATCGTTGTCAACCGGGAAGGATCTGACGCGCACACACACACCGCTCAGGGCGCAGCAACAGCGGAGAGACAAAGACAGTCAGCGACAAACCGCCGAGAGGGAAGCATCTCTTGAGTCACCTGCTACTATAGATATCTGTCGATGTAGAAACCTGGAGCTGGGAACAGGCCCTCCTAAGAGATTTCTCAAAACCACACTGAGGAAACAACAGCCTTCAAGGTTATTTCTTTTCCCGAACTCCGCCGCTGAGAGATAACTACAACCTCTCTATGAGAAAAATGGATAGCGCCGAGACAAAACACAACGGCTGCAATTTCCGGCGCTTAATGCCAATGACATTTCCGCCAAATGACTATCGAACTTTTTCAACCCTGTCAGAGAGATACATTTCCACGAGTGAGTACCCCTCCCCATTTCCTTCATTCCGTGAGTTGCTTGAGACTTATTTTGTTGATGGACATTCCTCGTCATAGTTATATTAAGCAGTCTCCCGCTCTCTTAAAATAACGCTTTGCCTTTTTTTGTTGTTTGTTTTATATATATATATATATATATATATATATATATATATATATATATTTGTGTTAGGACAACTAACGAAAACGAGTTACGCCCCTTGAACCATTTCGGAAGTTAAGAGTTATCGCCCTTGGAAATGGAGTCCTGGCCAGGGAGAAGATAAACAAAGATGACGATCTCAGACTGTTAATACGTCAATCGCGTTCAGCGGCAAAATAACTCATTAATTCATTCTGTGTTCAGTTTTAATAAATCTGTTAAACGTTTATCTTGATAGTTCATCCATTTTATTTACAAGTTATTATTTATTATAACCTTAATTATCAGGTTATAAAAATTTGTTATATATATATTTGTCCTTTTGTTATCCTATAAATAAACATTGTTTACATTCTAACTTGGTGTTTGCGTCGTCTCTTACTTGCTCGTTTTTTTGCTATGTGACGTCTTGAATTGCAGAAATCCCCTCCCCTGTATCCTGCTGGTAACATCGGAACCCAGGGCCCACAAGCCGATTCCGGATCTTTACTTTCTTTTTATTATCATTGTCATGTGCAAACTGCCGTAGTTCCTAACGAAGGCCGATATATATATATATATATATATATATATATATATATATATATATATATATATATATATATATCAGAATAAAATATACAATATATCATGCGTTTGCGCATTGAACACTATCAACAACATGATGCTTGCCCCCCACCCTTCGGGTAAGTGCACATTAATTTCAATTACTGTCTGAGGTGAGTTCTCACGGCCGCGTGGGTTTTGGCGTTAGGCTCGTAATTCTAGGTTGAATCTATGAACTGCGTTCGAGCCCATGTAACCGCTAGCAACTGTCACTCCTGAACTGATGAGAGTAGAAACCCCAAAACAACATCGTCTGTAGGTATAAAACATTTTAATATTTAAAAAATATTCATAGTATATATATATATATATATATATATATATATATATATATATATATATATATATATATATTCTCTCTAATATTTAAAAGTTTATTTTACCAGTTTCTTGTTGGATTATGTATGTATATATATATATATATATATATATATATACATGGATGGCGGCACCGGGGGGGGGGCAGGGGGGCTCAATCCCCTCCACTTTTTTACTTCCCCCCCCCACTTTACGGTCATCAATAATGAAGTTATATATGCATGTGTTTAACCGCCCCCCCACACTTTTTAGGAGAGCCCCCCCTTTTATAACTGTCCCACCGGTCCAGATATATATATATATATATATATATATATATATATATATATATATATATATATGTATATATATATTTATATAATTCAACTAGATAGGAGATAATAAATAATATTAGAGAGAATAAACTGTCAGATTAAGGACACATATAAACTGAAGTCATGGGTGAACACATTTGACACCATAAAATGTTTTTCTAAAATTGAAAACAAAACTGAGCGTTAGTTTATCTAATTTGACAGCATGGAGGTATTACCCATCAACATCAAATGATCTTTTTCAGAGCATTATAGTTTTCGTCAAACTTCTTTCCAATATTTCTGAGGATGAAGTTAATATAATTAGGAGCTTTTGGTTGGTTCTTTTGATGTTTTAATGGGTTCTCTGGACTCAGCCGAGGTATCTCATTTATTACGTCTTTATATTTTGTATAATCTTACCATCGATATGGAAAACATAGGCCATCTACAAAAATGATGATTTGTTGATAAAGATTCTTATGTTATTAGATGTGAAAAAAAAAACTAGGAAGATAGAATTCATACAAATGAAAAAGTTAATCTTAAGGTCTATTATAACAAAGCCTTTAAAAATAGTAGTTATAAAAAGATTTATAGTAAACCTGAAATATCTATTAACAGATTTAGAAAAAGAAGTAGGAAAGTCATTTGGTTTACACCCCCATTTAACCAAATGGTAAAAACTAAATTTGGACATAAATTTCTAAACCTAATTACCTTACACATTCCACAAAATAATATTATTCATAAGATATTTAACAAAAATATAGTTAAACTAAGTTATAGTTGTAGCGGAAACTTTGAAAAAATTATCAAAAAGCGTAACAAAATACTAAAAAGCAACACTAGAAATAAAAATCAACCAAGAACAGGCCCTAACATAAATAGAACAAGTAGCATGATAAAAGATACTTGTAATTGTAAAAATGCAAATTAATGCCCCTTACAACAGAAGTGCCTGTCATCCTCTGAAGTATATCTTGCAACAATTTCAACCGAAGAAAACCAATAATAGATTCTATGGATGTAATTGATGAAATACTTTTAAAGAAATATTCCATAACTATAAACATATTTTTAAATCATAAAAGTAAAATATCACTCACTCAATATTATTGGTCCCTAATAAACAATAATAAAATGCTAATAGTTAAATAGAAAGTAATTAGGAAAGCTAGAACATGCAAATATCTAAACGCACCTTGTGTTTTTTGCCTTAATGAGAAATTGAAAATCATTAGATTTAGTGACAGACAGAAATTTCTTAACAAGAAATCAGTAATCTCTGTTAATTGTAGACACAATAAAGTATACACACTTGATAACTTTCAAATAACTCTGAAGAATTCACATTTTATCTGGTTGAAATAACAGTGTTGATATATTTTATGTCCATTTGTATGTATATATGGGGTTGTATGTGTGTGTATATGTGTATATATATATATATGTGTGTATGTAGTTGTATGTACGTGTGTATGTTTATACAAACATGTGTGTAGGTATGTATTTACATAGGTGTATGCATGTTTGTATTATTTCTTTGTACAGTATAAGCTCTGATTGGTTAGTGTATAAATATATTCATTATAGGGACTGATATATTTTTCTATGCATTAGTTTAGACATGTACATGCTTGTATGTGTATATATTTATACAGTTAATTGAGATAAGTTATTCTTTATACAATATATTTTATTTATATATTTCTAGTCATATTTTCTTGATTTAAAAGAATTAGCTGTCAAGTAGCGACATTTTAATTCTTATTTTCTTTTTTAATATATATGTGTGTGTGTGACTATTCATAGTTTTATTTGTGTTTGCATGTATATGTATACATGCAGTAGTGGTGTGTATATATTATTATATATTATGGTGTGTATATATTATTAAGTTTGTGTAGGCAACTGTCTGTAATTTTATGTTTGTTGATGTGTGTGTATCGGTTTGTGTTCGAACTGTTTGTTGTGCGTATGTAATCATCTGTGATTCTGTCTGCATTTGTGTGTGTGCGCATATACAATATATTTTATTTATATATTTCTAGTCATGTTTCACTTGATTTAAAAGAATTAGCTGCCAAGTATTTATTTACTCCTCTCCAGAAGTTAGGCACAAGGCCAGTTTTTATCTTACTCCCACAAGTAAGATGTGACCCAAGGTCGGATCAGGAAAGTGGGGTTTTAAAAATTGCCTGGGCAGCCCCGTCAGCATTCCCTGGTAGGGGCGCCTCAGGCAGTAGGCAATAAACTTACTCCTCCCCAAAGAGGGGAGGCAAAGCCTGGGAAGGTGAACTTCCTAGAACTGCACAGGACAGACCCATAGACCGGCGTAAATCAAGCCACGAAGGCCAAGACAATACCAGTCTATGAGGTGCAGTATCCATCGGAACAGATACTACACTTTGATCTTAGCCAAAAAGCAAAATAAATTGAGCTGCCAAGTAGCAAAATTTTAATTCTTATTTCCTTCTTAATATATATATGTGTGTGTGTGTGACTATCCATAGTTTTAGTTGCATTTGCATGTATATGTGTACATGCAGTAGATACTGGTGTGTATATACTATTAAGTTTATGTTGGCAACTGTCTGTAATTTTATGTTTGTAGGTGTGTGTGTGTGTGTGTCGGTTTGTGTTCGAACTGCTTGTTGTGTGTATGTAACCATCTGTGATTCTGTCTGCATTTGTGTGTGTACGTATGTATATACTGATGGTGCGGCGTTTTAGCTGTGTTGATGTTTATATGTGCATTGGTCGTTCATATGTTTTTCCTGTTTGGCCGGGGTTGGGGAATAAGGTTATGGTTTCAGGATTTTAAATTTTTTTACAAAATCAGAACACGTCAAGAGACGCAAGATCGACTGATTTCCCATTTGGTGACCTGACTGAAAATAAAAGAATAAAAAATAAATTTTAAAATGTTAAATTTTAAAATTTTAAAATGTTAAATTTAAAAATCTTAATAGAAGGAAAAAAAATCAGATAATGGATTTTGCTCATTTTGCTATTTAACCCCCATTGAGAAAAGTTGTCCTGAAGATGTCTACTTAATTCATAGCTGTGACCGAAATATGTCTGCAAATGTGTAGCCAAATAATGTTTGTATAAATAAAAAGTTTTATACCTAATGTATATATATAAAATTATTATTATTATTATTACTACCACTATTACAGAAATAAAAAATAAGAACAGAAATGGTAATATAGGATTGACGGCTTTGAGAAGTGTACACAGGGGTCCTCATTCATTCCCAAGAAACGCTGGGTTTATCTTAAATGCTTTTTGTTTCAAATATGACACGTTCCAAAAAAATGCCTATTTAATATAATATTCAATGAAAATGTGTTAAACTACAACTTTTTTCACATCTCCAACAAGCCTGTTGGCAAGTGTGAGTAGGTATTAGTATGATGTTGCATCAGCACACCTGCTAAATAGGTAATCAGTATCTTCGATATCATGGGCGAGTGTTATCTGCCTAATTCAAGAGCCTAAACTTTTAAATCTGGTCATTTATAATTGTAAATAAAAATTATTTGATGATTTTCTAGTGTATTGTGATTATTTAGATGCATATATTGTAGTGTTTTGTTATACATGTAAAATGTTATGCCATTTGTTGCACATTTGCAACATCATTTATTTTTTTTCAATAATTTATTATTTTTCTAAAAATCATTTATACTACTTTATATTACCCCATTGAAACGTTTTTCATTTTTTAAAAACCAATATAAAAAAACAAAAAGCATTTAAGGGTAAAAGATTATAAATTGAAACAAAAATGTGTTTTGTTCTTCGTAAGACGCTTGGAAATCCTTCTAGACGAGTTTTTTTTTTTTTAAACTGTGGGTCTTGACACTTCAGTGACAAAAAAAGAAGGGAATATTAACCTGCAAGTGTGTGCTCAGAACAAAATATAAACAACTGTAGATGTCGTATGGCGCTCATAAATCATTGCTACTTATCAAATATTATATTACATATTACTATGAATGCATCTACAAATCAAAGATGCTATCACAGTTGAAATAACAATAAGGTTTTGTCCTAAATCGTCTCTCTCTCCCCTCTCTCTCTTGAATTCTCATCTATCAAACACGTTTCGTTACACTTTGATAACTATTTGTCATCAACAACTTTAGTAATAACTACACACACACACATGTATTGAATCACTAATCATTAATCACTGGTCACTAAACAAATAAACATAGTAGTGAGGTTTGTCTTTCATTTATTTAAGAACAGAAGTCTTACTTGAACAAAGCTGAAAAAAAAGAAGATACAATAAAATTCAATAAAAATGTCTTTCATAAGACTAATTCACCCTAAGTCTCTTTTCTTTCAGTTTTCCTCTTCTTCCATTATATTTCTTCTTTAATGGGTTTGTCTCTTCAGACTGTATATATCACTACACACATGTATTGAATCACTAATCATGAAAAACTTTCTGTCCGCTAAACAAATAAACATAGTAGTAAGGTTTGTCTTTCATTTATTTACACGTGGATAGAATGGGTCGCACAATCATATCGTTGTTTTTTCTAATGGTAGTCGTCAAAAAAGTTTGAACAACGCTGTTCTAGACAAGGAATTTTACTTTTTGTCACAATCCAGAGTGCTCTATTTTGAGTTTGCCCTCATTTTAAAATCCAACCTTGTGTCTAAATTTGCCCTTGTGGGGAGGCAAATAAATAGGCTCATTTGTTTTTGTGATTGAATCTTCCCTGGCAGATAGCTTTGCAGTAAAACTTTAAACAAATGATTATAATGTTAACAAGTCAACAAGTCAAGAAATCCTAAACAACAAAAACAAGTAACTTATACCAAACGCAGTAGAATTTAATTATCTACCGACCTGTATACTTTTAACATGCTGAAATTGTTTGTAAGTTTTTTTTATTACAGAATTTGTTTCCAAGGAATTAAAAAAATAATAGAAGCAACAAAGATACAAAACGGAGCAAATAATAAAATGGGCCCAGGAAAATATTCAAGCTGCATTTGCTTCTCAAAGCGTGTTCTTTGACAATAAATAAAAGCTCAATAAAATAACACAAAATCAATTTGAGCAATAAAAATATTAAAAATGGGTCTCTACGTAAAAGACAATTCTTTTGATAATTACTATCGTTTCAAGCAATAAAAGGTTATAACAAATGGTTATTCCTGTAAATATTATCGTCTAAAACAATCAAGTAAAATAGGGAGAAAAACGAGAACTAGTGTCGCTTTTCTACTAAAATAAGAAAAACAGAAGTCTTACTTGAACAAAGCTGAAAAAAAAGAAGATACAATAAAATTCAATAAAAAATGTCTTTCATAAGACTAATTCACCCTAAGTCTCTTTTCTTTCAGCTTTCTTCTTCTTTCGTTATATTTCTTCTTTAATGGGTTTTTCTCTTCAGACTATTCTTTTTTTAAAAACTTTCTCAGGGTTAAAAGTTCATGAGATTATCTTACTTAATCAAAAATATTACATAAAGTTAACATGATGGAATATTTTTGCATACAATTCATTTTTTATTAATATTAATAAAAATTAAATAATTTTTTTAAAGATATTACATACAGTTAACATGATGGAATTTTTTTACTTACAATTTTTTTTATTGATATTAATAAAAATTAAATAAAATTTTTTAAGATATAACATAAAGTTAATATAATGGAATTTTTTTATTTACAATTTTTATCCATAACTCGAAAGCACAACGAAAATGACGATATATGGACGGAATCTAGCGTGGAAAATCAAAAATAAACAAAATGGACACGTAGACATAATCTCGCAGGAACTTAATGTAGATTTAGCGCTATGCACACAGAGTGTCATTAGATTTTTACCGAGATTATTGCATTTTAGAACATCCATACTTACAAAAGCCAAACCTACAAATGCTCTGTTTTATGACCGGACTCAACTTCTGAATTACTAAAGATTTATAGAGGCAGAGGATCCCGGGAATATTTTAAAATATTGAAATTTTTTTTTTAAATGTACAATTACCACAGTTCTGTATGTATCACGTATGGAAGATAGCTTAAGAAATAGTTTCATATGATGACTAGATAGGAAATGAATGCGGAAAGCAGGTCAACTGAAATCTGAAATTGGATGGCCAACGAAATCACCAGATTTTACAGAAATAAACAGTTAGCCACTAGATTCAAATTTTACTAGCTAGATTCAAATTTTACTAGCTAGATTCAAATTTTACTAGCTAGATTCAAATTTTATTAGCTAGATTCAAATTTTACTAGCTAGATTCAAATTTTACTAGTTAGATTCAAATTTTACAAGCTAGATTCAAATTTTACTAGTTAGATTCAAATTTTACTAGCTAGATTCAAATTTTACTAGTTAGATTCAAATTTTACTAGCTAGATTCAAATTTTACTAGCTAGATTCAAATTTTACTAGCTAGATTCAAATTTTACTAGTTAGATTAAAATTTTACTAGTTAGATTCAAATTTTACTAGCTAGATTCAAATTTTACAAGTTAGATTCAAATTTTACTAGCTAGATTCAAATTTTACTAGCTAGATTCAAATTTTACTAGCTAGATTCAAATTTTACTAGTTAGATTCAAATTTTACAAGTTAGATTCAAATTTTACTAGCTAGATTCAAATTTTATTAGCTAGATTCAAATTTTACTAGCTAGATTCAAATTTTACTAGCTAGATTCAAATTTTATTAGCTAGATTCAAATTTTACTAGCTAGATTCAAATTTTACTAGCTAGATTCAAATTTTACTAGCTAGATTCAAATTTTACTAGTTAGATTCAAATTTTACTAGCTAGATTCAAATTTTATTAGCTAGATTCAAATTTTACTAGCTAGATTCAAATTTTACTAGCTAGATTCAAATTTTACTAGCTAGATTCAAATTTTACTAGTTAGATTCAAATTTTACAAGTTAGATTCAAATTTTACTAGCTAGATTCAAATTTTATTAGCTAGATTCAAATTTTACTAGTTAGATTCAAATTTTACTAGTTAGATTCAAATTTTACTAGCTAGATTCAAATTTTACTAGTTAGATTCAAATTTTACTAGCTAGATTCAAATTTTACTAGCTAGATTCAAATTTTATTAGCTAGATTCAAATTTTACTAGCTAGATTCAAATTTTACTAGCTAGATTCAAATTTTACTAGCTAGATTCAAATTTTACTAGCTAGATTCCAAACAAAATCTCCAGATCTAAAGAGAAAAGAGCTAAATTGGAAACACTGGTTTGAAGAGAGGTACCAAAATCGCCAAAGCTGGGGGCTATCCATATCAACCAATCAGGACTCGGCATTCCTTCCTCTTCTTCTTAAACTGCTATAGCACACCGTCGCCCCAACAGCATCTATGCTTGTACCTTTTCTTCCTGAGATTCTCATGGATGACTCTGCTCTTGAGAAGAAATCGACTCTGAAACTTCTTGGTTTTTCTCTCTCATCAAATCTTTCTTGGAGTTCATACATTAGATCCATTGCTCTCTCTGCTTCTCATAAAGTCGGTTCTCTCTATCGCTCCAAACACATTCTCACACCTGAGGCTATTCTATATCTCTACAAATTTACAATCAGACCATGTATGGAGTACTGTTGTCATATTTGGGCTGATGAACCTCACCCATTTGAGGGTTCTTGATAAGTTGCAGAAACGTATCTGTAATTTGATTGGCCGTACCCTTTCTTCTTCTCTGCACCCTCTCTCTCACAGACGTGATGTTGCTAGTCTCAGTCTTTTCTATAAATACTATTATGGCATGTGTTCTTCAGAATTATCTGATCTATTCCCTGCTTCTTTTGTTACAGCTTGTTTGACTCGTTGGTCTAGTGGTCTCCATCAATTTTCTATTTTGATACCTCATTGTAATACAGCTTCCTATTTCAGTAGCTTCTTTCCAAGAACCGCAGGCTTGTGGAACTCTCTTCCCTGCTGACTGTTTTCCTCCTACCTATAGCCTGGGTCTTTTCAAGACTAAAGCCAATAGGCATCTCCTGTCTTTGCGATTATCTTATTTGTTCTTGTTAGCTTCTTACATCGAGTGGCTTCATGCCTTGTCTGGAGCGATTTCCATAAAAATAAAATGTAAAAAGAATCAGACATAATGATGATGATGATGACGTTGGAGAAGAGTGCAACTGTTATATAATTAATATGCGTGACGAGAAAGAAACAGACAAACACAGGATGGACTTTTAACTGATTGTAATATTCAATCATTTATTTTGAAAAAAAAATTGGAAGAAAAGTATCGTCTGTTCGATGACAAAGAAAATTTTTTTTAAAGTTTGTTTTGATTCACGACTTAATGGACTAGTAGAAGCAGTACTGCGTCGATAATTCTCAGTCATTTGATTTTGATAATAAAATTGTTGTGAGAGAAATCAGATATTTCTGAATTGTTTGAGGGTTTGTCGATGAAGATAACTGATTTGTGGATTATCCATTGTTTATAGTTGATTCTCGATTTGCCGAGTGCTGATGTGCCGGGGAACGAACACAGTGTGTAGTTATCAATTCATTGGTCTATGAAAATAACACATTGTGGATTATCCATTGTTTATAGTTGATTCTCAATTGCCGATGAAGAAATATTTCTTGCTATGATATAGATGATCATGGATTGTCTTGATTATCGAGAACCTTTTGCCCAACGGCCAGGGTTAATTTTAGTTGTTCGCTAATATTTGAGTAGTCGTGTTTTAACTGACAAGGGTCTGCCTGAAGAGCTGTGTTTCTGTCTTCCTTCTGCTCTCGGTGTGCTTGGGGTTTCGTTTATATAGAAAACTGTGACAGGTGCCTGGCTCCCACGGCGACTGTTTCTGATTGGTTGAAGGGATCTTATCAACCAATCAAAACTTAAGTATTTAACCAATTAAAATTGAGTATTTTAGAGAAAACGTTTTTTTCTGCTTCTGCTGTTTTTGTTGTTAGTATCTATCAGCAAGACGTTATCTATTAGTTAGAAGAAAACTTAATAAATCGGAATGAGATCTTGTCACTGATTGTGTAACACAGTTAACAGGACATATAGTGGCATAAAATGTTGACCCCCTCCCCCAACATACACACTCCGACATTGCTAAATGACCAAGAAAATTAATTTTCCAAACAGGCCTTACTTTGGTTAAATCTATGCTGAAAAGATAGTAAAAAAAATTACTTACCCTACCACTAACCCTAAGTCCAACTGGAAAGCCCACCCACAAACAAAGGCCCTAAGTTTAGTGAGGTAAAGCCATTATTTCGGGCGCCATGTTGTTTTTCATGTGTCCCAATACAGAATGCCCCCTTTTGGGTAGTTGAATGTTCCCCAGATTAAAAACTCACCTCGTGGGGAGGCATGTAAATAGGGTCTTACCCTTTCCACCTTTGCTTTTTACTTTTAATCCTTACTATCCATTTTAGTACTTTATATAATTTTACTTGATCTAGCTGAATTAGCTAGTTAGAAATCAAATTCTAACAAAAAAAAACTTACAAAGTTTCTGCACATTAAAAGTATCCAGGTTCATCATCATCATCATCTGGTTTTGGTATTTTAAGATGCTGTGAGTGTCCCAGACTTTGCGGTGGGCAACACCAGGCAACGTCTCACGCCTGCTCTCCATTCACTCCGATCCATAGGGTTGATACCAGTCATGCTGCAAGCAGTCATGTCACTTCGTACGCACACAAGCCAGATTTTCCTTGGTATTTCACGCACCATCGCGCCCGGGGTATCCATGCCTGTTATTGAGTTGATGCAGGTTGATAGGGAATCAAATTCTACTTCGTTTGCTATAAATCATTTGTTGTTTTTACTTTTTTTTAAAAACTATTTATCGACTGTTAACTATACTGCAACTTTACCAATATTATGTAAAACAAAACAACAAACTAGCTAATTCAGCTAGATCAAGTAAAATTATATAAAGTACTAAAATGAATAGTAAGGATTAAAAGTAAAAAGCAAAGGTGGAAAGGGTGAGACCCTATTTACATGCCTCCCCACGAGGGCAGAGTTAGACACAAGGTGAGTTTTTAATCTGGGGACAATTCAGCTACCCAAAAGGGGGCATTCTGGATTGGGACAAAAATAAAAATTTCTCCTTCACTGATCGTGACGGAAGACAGAACAGATGAAGTGTAGTATCAAGACAGATACTACACCTTCATCTTAGCCAAAGGAGTGAATTTATTTATTTCATAAAATAATTTCGCAAAATTGAGGATGAAGCCGTAGAAGTGAGGGAGATGGGGGTGATGTGCAGTCGTCTCTGTCTATCCTCGTCTTAATTCGACATAATCGCGACCCATTGGTACGAAACAATAGCCCTTATCAGAATGAAGTATGGTTCTGTTCAGTGAGGTCATACTCTGGTTTGTTGTCAGTCGCTCCCACCGGGGAATGCCAACAGGTCCTTATTTACTTGCCTCCCTACGAGGGCAGAGTAAGACACAAGCTCGGGTTTTAATGTGGGGAAAATCAAGCTCCATCTAAAAGGGTTACCCTGGATTAGGACAAAAATACAAATTGCCTCAGTCTAGAAATATTCCTGTTTCACTGACAGAGAAGTATTTATTTACTCCTCTCCAGGAGTTAGGCACAAGGCCAGTTTTATCTTACTCCCACAAGTAAGATGTGACCCAAGGTCGGGTCGGGAAAGTGGGGTTTGAAAAGCCAGCGTCCGAGAGGTGAGCACTCTGATCATTAAAAATTGCCTGGGCAGCCCCGTCGGCATTCCCCGGTAGGGGCGCCTCAGGCAGTAAGCAATAAACTTACTCCTCCCCAAAGAGGGGAGGTGAAGCCTGAGAGTGCCCCTTTTTAGGGAGGAGCTGGACTCCCCATTATAAACTGACGTCATGTCTAACCTAGATGTAGTGAAAGGCAGGTAAATAAATAGTCCTTACATAAGTCATCATTCGTCCATAACCGGGATAATCCTTGGTACACTCTGATACTAGGGTCTGGCTCACTAGGAGTCCGACCCCTTTTGTCCAGCGGAGGTATTTCAGTCTTCGGAGGCCATTCTCCCAGACATTATCTCCTCCTTCGAGATTAGGGGATTGGTGTAGTGGCAATCGTTTGAGGCGATCCTACCGGGGAATGCCATTTTTGTGCCCTTCCAGGATGCTCCCTCGCTCAAGGAATATATTTCCTCCTTATGTTACCCCCCCCCCCCCTCATTATCCAAACCACCATTATATCACATTGACGCTATGGGTTAACAATTATGAATGAACTTTTATTTACAAATACTGTGATGATAGGTAGTTGAATAAACTACGATCTCTTTACGAAGGCCACGAATAGACCCTAAAAAGAAAGAAAACAAATAATAAAATTGACCAAATAAAATTGGGGAAAGTGGATGGGAGTGCCTTAAGTTTTAAGTAAATGAATAAGAATATAGTGTTTTTTTTTCTTTCTCGCTCGTAAGTTATCACGTGGCGATAAAGCGTGTCCTTCCTTCTGTTTGCCAGCATTTGTCGTTAGGTGGCGCTCGCTCTCACCCATTCTTTTTTACTTCCGGTTTGTTGCGACGCACACGTGGGGCAAATAATTTAATCTAAATTAAACCCCAAACGGATTTTTATCTCGTCGCAGACTAACCCATTATCCAAAATGACTGCTAAACTCAACGGAGAATCCAAAAAGAAATCAAAGAAGAAAGTTAGTAACATTTTATACTTTTTATCTGCCATTTTACCAGCGATCTTTTTTCTCTCTCTATATTATTCACTATATTTTCCCCACCCTCTTTTTTTTAAAAAAATCTTTTTTAATACTATTTTAAATTTTGCCATTGATAATTTAAGCAAACATCTAATCTATTTTTAACAATATTCCTAATCTCTAAGTCTTATTTATAAAAAAAAGAAGCAAACTTATTAATACTTATCCATTTCTTTTAATTGTTCCAATTTATATCGTTAGTCTAACTAATATTATTTCCAATATGGCTACTCGGACGCAAACTGTTTTTACTCTGAAAATATATCTAATTTCTCTTGAGATTTTAACTTAATTGTAAACCGTTTATTTGATTCGGTCAATTATTTTCATGTAGATCAAATCTGCGTGTCTACATTTATTATTTTATTAATCCTTAATTAAAATTTGAATATATCAAACTTTTCAATAATGCATTTTCTTTTTTTTTTAAATATGACTCATTCATTCATCGCGTGTGTGGAAAAATGTTTATTTCATAATTCTCTTCGTGTATTTATGTACACACATTTTTGTTTTGTTTTTAAAGACCTTTTCTCGTGTCGATTGAAAATTAAAAATTAAAGTCCTCTCATATTTTAACCGTAATGAATTAATACGGTTAAAAATAATCCGAGGGCTTTTTAGTTATTATTATGATTTATTTTAATTTTTTTACTCCAGTTTTTGGGAACGTCGCCGTTTGGTGCAAATAGACATTAAAATAATAACTGCGCAGTTTAAAACACTTTTTCTGTATTCATAAAAATGTGTAATCACCTCGTGTGTCTGTGTTTCTCGCATTTGCGACTTGCTCGTTTTTTTAAATTATTTCCGTTTAATCGCTTATTTATTGAAACAATAAAATTATAACACTAAATGTACCAGGATATTTTTTTAATCCTATAAAAAAAAATAATTTAATTACGAAATTAAATCCACCAGAATGCATTTTATCTCTTCGACCCGCGTTTCCGTGACTTCGCTTTGTCAGGTTTCGGACAGGTTACGGAAACACCCGAGAGTTGACGAATTGAAGATTGCCAGACGATAAATACAAAAGTTGCAAATAATAAAATTTATACGAAAATAATCAAATATATATAAATAAATAAAGAACGAACAAACCATAGCTAAACAATTGTTATTGATTAGATGTTTATTTTTTTGGGGGGGGGGTGAAAAGAACCATAATTAATGACAATACCATAATTTAAAAGAAAAAAAAAGTTAAATGAAAGGTGTTCTGCTGTTTCACAATCACATGTTAGGCATCTGAAAGAAATGTATAAACTTTATGTACTTACGTAGTAGCTGGAAAGAAGACTGTACACCAAAAATTACACAAATTCATCCAGTATTTATTAAGTTAAAAATTAAAAAAAATATTTTTTTATATATATATGTCGCCATTTTTCTTATATTTTGCTTTTTTTTCCCCCCGAAAGTTATCTCCCCTGCCTAATCAGTAAGCTGAAATGTCTACTGATACGTAAGATAGTTTAAAAAAAAAAAATAATTTAATAAATACTGGATGAATTTGCTTAATTTTTTCTGTACAATCTTATTTTCAGCTAACGCGTAAGTACATAAAGTTTATACATTTCTTTAGCTATTTTTTTTTTTAAGAGATGCTGTGAAACTACAGAAGCACCGAAAAGATTCCCGAGCAACGCCGAGTGATTACACCCAGTTTCAAATAAAACTTTTGATTTCTTATTGAAATTGTTTCTGGACTCTGCGTATTTGAACAAAATCCAGATCTGGCGGGTTATCGAATTTCAAAATGCCTACATTATTTTATTTGCATAAATTTAAATGCAATTAAAAATATCTTCCGATAAAATTAAATCCATAAAAGATTTGTGTTTAGGATTACAAAATAAACAAAAGAATTTTGTAAATAGATTTAGAAACAAGAAGGTTAATTATAATTTTAATCCTGGAAATTACTTTACATTAAAGGTCACTGCTTATCAAAGGCCACTCGAGGATTCGAGTGAAATGGGATTTCCCCATTATTTCCGACTTTTTTTTTTTTAAATCGGGTGTTATTAAAAAATAAATAACAACTAAATTATAAGGTTTCATCGTACATGTGAAACGCCAGAATGAAAACTTGACGGGAAACTATAGTCACCATCTTTATGAACAAGTCGAGAAATAGGTTAGCTAAGGAAGAACGCTAACTCCAGACACTTTTTCCTAGTTAAAAAAAAAAACAAGGTTATGAAGTTATCTTTCTTCCTTAGTTAGCCTCTTTCTCGACTTGTTTATAGGATGGCGACTATATTTTTCCGATCTAATTTTCATTTCGGCGTTTAATTTTTTTTTGTTTTACTGAAACAATTATGTCAAACATTTAACTCTAAATAATTTACATGACTGAAATCGTAATTAATCCAACCGAATAACAAAAGCTTGAATTTTTATTTAATTTTTGGTGAAATGTAAGTTTTAAATAGAATTTATTTAAATTATGTAAAGTGCCCGAAATTCGATTTGTTTCTAGGTCAAGTGAATTATGTAATGTATATAAATATATATATTTTACACAAAAAGTTAACGTAAAAAACACGCGGAAATTATTTCAATCACATAAAATGATAAATTTACAAATTCGATGAAAAAAAACAGCTTTATTTTCATTGTTTCGATTTTTCTTTTTAATTATATATTTCTACATGGATTTTTAAATTTCATTTTACGCATTTTTGATTTCAATAAATATTCTATTCATAAAATGTTTAAAGTTACGCTGATGCGAGAAGTACTCGTGTCGTCACACACTTTTATTAATATAGAAATTAATATGCATAGTAACAACCCTTTTTAAAAATTTTTTTTAAGAATTTTCTTTTTATCATTCTACTTTAATAAGATTTATTTAAAAACACAAAAAAACTCACCCCAATTTTATTGTTTTGTTGACTAAAGATTGTTAAATATACTTACATTTCGCCATTTCTTGTTAGGCGACACGCGACAATCAGAAAAGGCCACCATGCTGGTTTCTGAATTTACTTTTTATATTTTTGAAATTAAAAACACAAGTTCGATTAAATTTCACTTTTATACACAACAAACTGACACTTAATAATAATAAAAGAAATCGTGCTTTAGTTTCGTTACGAAATGTTTGGCCTCTCTTAAAAAGAAATGTATACACTTTATGTACTTACGTGGTAGCTGAAAAGAAGACGACGTCAAAAATTACACAAGTTCATCCAGTCTTTATTGAATCAAAAATAAAAACGATTTTATCTATTGGTCACCATTTAAAACATTTTTTGAGTCATCTCCCTTGCCTAATCAGTAAGCTGAAATGTCTACCGATACGTAAGATCGTATTTTTTTCTGTACAATCTTATCTAGAAGTCGACTGATATTAAAAAAAAAAGAAAAGCTGATTCTAAACTCTATTTCTGAGGAGTTGAAATTTTGGGGATTTTCCTTTAGTTTTCAAACATGGCGAAGAGTAATCGACGCTCGTGTTTTAGCAATAAAATTTAATTTTCTTTTGTAAAAAAAACAACAAAAACATACTTGATCAAATTTGTTTTTGTCAGTCGACTTCTCGATAAGCACTGTGAATTAATTACATTGAGTGCGATATGTATTCTCATTTTTGTTCGCGGTATTTCGTCCGATGTAATCTCCGTCCTTTTCCAAGTGCATTTTTTTTCCGAACTTAGGAACCTGGACGGAATTTCGAACTGCCCTTTATTTAACCCACGGGATAGATTGGTCACATTCCGTTAGTCTACTTTGACGAGGTTCCCAATTTGGAAATCTTCGACATAAAGATTCCTAGGTTTGAAAAGATGCATATGAAGAGGGGCGAAGGTTCCATCGGCCGAAATAATACAAATTATCAATATTTTTTTTTTAAATCCCGAAACATAATTATATATAGTTTTTGAAGTCTTTCTTGCCAAAAAAAGTACCCGTGCGAAGAGATATTATGTCGAATAATATTTACATTGTATTGAAACCGACATGTTAGCATTAAATTAACACATGTCAACATTTTTCTCGATCTTTGATTACAATTAATTCAATTGTTTTCTTTGTATTTTCAATCGGACGCACGTGTTCATCTATTTATTTTCTACCATGTGATTTTTTTTTGGGGGGAGGGGGGTGATATTTATTTCAAAATCTTTTCTAATGTGACGTTTATTCTTGTTTACCCCTCACTATCCCAGCTGTTTTGAATTTTTGGGGTAAAAAGGACCTTATAATTCTCTCCCCTCTCTTGTGTGGCTTCCCTTGTCTCTCCCCTTCCCCATATCTAAACTTCTCCTTCTTCCTTTTCTTCGTCTCTTCCGCCATTGTGATTTGTCTCTTTCGCTGCTGCTGATTTCCCTTCCCAACTTCACTCTCCAATTCCGAGTTTTCCAAATACTTCTTCCACAAAAATATCCTGGTAGATATTTTCTTCCCGAATGGAAATCCCAACTGGTTCTTATGGTTACAGATCGTCGACCAGTGGCCCTTCTTGTCAACCTCTTCATCCAAAATTTAAGTGTCCAACGAGACACGTGGATCGTGTAGATTTTCCATTACAACGACGGCGATGTCAGGTAAAAAAAAAAAGGAGTCTCGCCGATCGTCGTCATATTTTTGTTCCTTTTTCTTCCCCTTGTTCTTATTCGGAAGGATTTAGCCATATTCTAATTTTGCTTTTTTCTTTTAAAAACGTCTTGATGGCGATTTTTCCTTTTACATAACGTTGTTTGTTTTCGTCGAAATTATTGACCTATTTCCTCTGTTTATTCCCCCTTTTTAATTTTTTTATTTCTCCGTATTCGTAATCAAAACAAAGCCCTGACATCGAATAGCCATTTTCTTTTCCCCCCTTTTCTTTTAAAACTAAAAGATTATGATTATTTTGTTTAGGAAAAACATTTAAAAACTAATTTTTCTATCGTTCCTGTTTATATCTCTTTTAAATTTTTTTTTTTTTCATACACATTGTAAGCTGGAGTTTATCCAATATTGAGGTCGCCATTCTTATGTCAGTTGTGAAACAAAACAATCGAGAAAATGATTGCGTAGTTTTTTGTTTTTGTTGTTTTTCTCCTACTCCTCCCCCTACTCTCTCTTTATTCTCCCCCCTCTTCCTCTCTATATTTTCTTTTCCTCTTTCTTTCCTGCTCTATTTTCTCTCCCCCTCCCCAAGCTCTATTCGCCCTCTCTGTTATCTTATCTCCTCCTCCTCCACCTCCATTAAATTTAATAATAATAAAAAAACTAGTTTTCTTTCCATCTTTTCTATTTCTTACCAAAACTTATCTTTGTTCATTTTTCTTTTCCAATTCTTTTAAGATATTTTTATACTTACATAGTCTTATAATCTAATTTTTAATCACATCAAATTTAGGATGATTTGCGAATCTTTTTTTTCCTTTCTTTTCTCGTATATATATTTTTTAAATCCCGTTTCATTACCTTCAACTGCCATAAGCGATCATTGCAATAACTTTTGTTTTTCATTTTTTTACATGTTTAAAAATAAAAGCTTTTCCCTGTAAACATTTTCATTTTACTTTTAAAATTTGTTAAATTCATTTTTTCTTTGTATTTTCTTGATGAATTATTTACTCCAACAAATATTTGTTAATTCCTATTTCAGTCACGTAAATTATTTAGACTGAAATAGGTTTCTGCTGACTAGGTTATAAATTTATTCTCAAACAACCTTTTTTTCTTAAACCATGTTAGTAAAACAAGAACATTAAAAGAAATTCCACGGTACACGTGAAACGCCCAAATGAAAACTAGACCAAAAAATATAGTTGCCATCTTTAGAAAAAGTTAAGGGGCTATCTAAGGAAGAACGAACGATAAGTTCATATATTTGTTTCAACAAGAAAATTATGAGCTTGAGTTAGCGTTTCTTGTTTGACAATTTTTTTTTGTCTAATTTTCATTTCGGCATTTCATGTGTAGGATGAAACTTAAAAATTATTGTTTTTAATGTTTTAATTTTTTAAAATTAGAACATGGTTCAAGTAAAAATAAGTGGTTTGGGAGTAATGCCGAACCCCATTATTTCACTCTAAATAATTTGAATGACTGAAATAGGAATTCAGCAAAAGTATAGATTACCCAAAATATTCTTCCTACATTAAACTCGTGTGTTTTTTAAAGAGTGTTCTTAATTTCTATTACGTCTGGCATTATAGAAACTTAAAGTTTTAAAAGTGAGGGCTTTATCAATAATAATAGTCGGAGTAATATGAACCCTTCTACCCTCTATCATGTGTCAGGATTGCTTCAATCAAAATTGGGTTAGATTATGTCGAGTAGTTTTGGAGCCTGTAAGTGGCAAATACAAAAGGACAAAAGATACAATTAAAATTTATCTTAAAAGGAAAGCTTTTAAAAAAATATTATCTTGAATAATTTAATTAAATTATAAATATAAATTGTTTTCTTTTCATTAACATTAGTTTTTGTGTCTTTCAGGAAATCAAATCCGATGCAAACTGTAATGGGAATGCATCTAGTTCATCTGATAATGAGAAACCTGTAGAAATTGATCCCCAGGTAGAGGCAGGTGCTTTCACAAATTTCCGCATTTCTGAACTCACCATCAAGAAATTGAAGCGTAAGTGACTTTTTTTCTTTTCTTTCTCCTCTTATACTGAAAATGTTTGAAATTCTGCTTTTGTTGGATGAATTTCTATTTGATTCCTGAACGCTGTGAGATTTTTGGGAGATGAGCAACCTTTTATAACCGGTATACAGAACCCAATTTCTGTGTAGAATTAAGAAAATTTCAAAATGTTCAAAGAATTTGTTGAATGATTTTCTGAAACGAGCAGAAAAAACTGACCTGATGTCTCAACTCTATTGTAAAATAGAAAGAGATAAAACTAATAGCTCTACACCTGGTGTGGATCAAGTACATAACTATCGCACATAGAAAAAAATAGACTGATCCATGTCTAATGAACTTAGTATTAAAGACAATAATTCGCAAACGCCAAAGTCGATGAATGAATAACTTTGGAAAACCCTAATACTGATCGCAATATCAGTTCTTTAATTTCGATTAATATTTCATTCACCAGGTTAAAAGTTGAATTTATAAAAAGATAAATATTGTTATATTAATTTAATAAAAACTCATTTGAGATTCATTTAAAAAATGTTTTATTTTCAAATGTCATTGATATGAAAGATTTCTTATTTTGTTTTTATTGTTTAACTAGCCGTATAAACCCGACATTGTCTGGATGGACGGCTTGGAAAAATCTCATTCAAAATATTTACTTTTTTTATAATGGAATTTCTAAAAATCCGATTCAGCTGTTCATTATTTTATTTCAATAAATATTCAATTAATAGTATATAATTAAAAAAAAAAAAAAAATCAATCTGTATTCATCAAATTTATGTATAAGTGAGAAATGTATACACACGTCTGATAGTTTTATTAAGCAAAAGATGATGGACTTTGTATTTTTACATAATTAAGTGCGATCACATCTACTAGGGTACACAATGCGGTTTCAACTTGCTACATCTTGCAAGTTCAATCTAAAAAGCCAGATATAACTTTGACCGTTTTTATTTTGATGCTGTCTCATTTTATCTTTGGGGAGAACGGCTCTCCAGCTAGAAAAACTTTAGTTTCTTTATTTAAAACGAATCCCATTTTAATACCATTGGGTTTGAAATATGTTTATTTTATTGATGGAGATGTTTAACTTTTGCAATTAACATTTCTCTCAGCCATAACGGATTTTTAGTGCTGGCATTATCCCGTTTTTGTGTTGACTCATCAGTATTTAATTAAAATGATGTCAGCAAAACATTCTTGTAACTTTTCATGTGATTTTGAAGTTTAAAACGTTATTTTTAAATTTTTTCCAGAGAGTAGTGTTGAATATTTGTTTCCTATCCAAGCACAGACTTTTGATTTTGTCTATGATGGCCACGATTGTATCGCACAAGCTCGTAAGTATTTCAACTTCTATTTTTTTGGTAAAACTGCATAAGACAGACCCCCTGGCTGTACGCATGTGCCAATAAACGGAAGCGCAAAAATTAAGTCTATCGCTAAAAATAACAAAAAACACACACCTAAATTTAGACTGGATACAAATTGTTGATTTTATTTACTAAAACAGTAAAAACATCTTTGTTCTTTTCTAAGCAAATATTCAGAAATATTCACTCCCATTGATGAGGAATTCTATTAGCGCTTCCGTTTGTTGGCGCATGCACAACGCAAGGTGGTCTGTGTTATGCAGTTTTACCATTTTTCTTAACTATCACATTTAATTGTCCATGTTAGGGTTTGAGAAAGTCTGTTAATGTCCAATATTGATTAAAATGACATTTTTTGCTTTTTATCCTTTTAGTGTCATTGTTTTAAAAAAATATTATGTGGACGTCTCCATGAACAAGGACTGTTTTTTGTTTTTTTTTCCTAAATGGTTGCCGAACAACTTTTAAGTAGATTCATACTTTTTTCCATTAGTCTCCGTATTCAGTAGATTTATGCTAATTTTCTTTTTTATTGTATCAAAATTTTATTTTCATTTAAAGATGTACTTATATTGAACTGTTTGTGTTGTACTCTGTTATTGATGATTTGACTATCAATAAGAAAATGAGTCTCAAGTTTATTGGTGCTTTAATTCATCCAACCCCAATTTTGGTGATATTTAATATTAGTGAAACCTTATTTTTAGAGCAACTTATTTCAGTGAGTAGTGTTATCACAATTGCATATCTTTATACAGAATTAGTAGTTTCAAATCGCTCAAGAATGTTTGATATTTCTAGCCAGATGGTTCGTCTCAATGTTGTTCTTAGTTTTGCCAATACAGTTGACAAGCCACATCCAAAGTTGGTTACGCAAGTTGGCCAAATAAGTTAAGAGGTTGCTTTATGCCTCTTTTCAGTGTTGGCTTGGAAATTAAATCTCTTAACTTATAAAAGGCAGCTTTAAAAAAAAAAAAAAGTTATTGTAGAATGTCAGATTTGCTTGCTTTAAAGTTAAACTAGATGTCTATATTCCTTTCATATAGGAATTTTTATTTAAAAAAATTAGTTATTGATGGTCCTATTAACCAATAATCATGCACCTTTTTCAAATTCTGTGTATGAGTCCAGTCTAATGATACTACTTATCGTGCCATATATGTATACAATGTATCGTGGCACATATGTATATTCTCAGTATCCAGTCTTTGTCTTTTTCATTCGTTTCTATTCTCTTATTGTGTGCGACCCACTCCTCCCTTATAGCAACCAATTACTGTCACCCTCACACTCGTATACTTTGTCTCTGTCTAACACCTCCGATGTTGGTTGATGTGACGTCAGCTGATGAAGCCCCCCATCCCCTCCGGAAGAAGACTGATGCGGTCAAAGTGTCTTCGTCGACTGGAAAGTGCTTCCTTTGCGTGTCTTTGAAGCATGTTGTCATGCGTCAGTTTTCTCAGTTTTACGCAGTCCTTTGCATTACATTTGTACTCAGCAATATCTTTCCAACTGCACTGGTTGGGCAGTAAAGGGGCTGATAAGAGTTGCATCCTATGGTCCCTCTCTTCACATTCGCAGATGTTTGGGTCAGTTTTGTAGCCCCATCTAGCCATAGTAACTTTTGATCTCCCCATTTCCGTTCTTAGGTTGTTGAGTGTTTCCCACTGGACACAGGGTGCTTCTAAGCCATGAGGGAAGGCCTTGAAATGGTGTATTCCCGTGTCAGTAGGAGGGGGGGCATTCATTCTCCTTTCCAGATCTTTTTGGAAAGCCAGGCCAGTTCGCTTTCTCGAAGTTGAATCTTATTCGGAATAGGGTGGGGTCATTTCAGCATTGTCTGTGATGCCAATTGGGCGATATTGTGTTTTCGGCTGTGGTTCAAGTACCAGCTTCTTGCTCAGCCCGGTAATGTTCTGACTGATAAACACGATATCTCCATCTGTATTATTTTTGGCGTGCCCCCATTGGGTGCTATGGCTGTTGAAATCTCCAATCACAATCTCTGGTTTCCCAGATGATGATGGCATTTCTGGCATCACAAGTGGTTTGGAAGGTGGTTTGTACACTGAGGTGATGTTGATTCGATGATTGTCCTATTTTTAGCTAGCATGATGCTTCCATGTTTCTCATGCGATCTTTCCATGATGGTCATTTTATCCAGATGTTTAGGGCCACGGTGGGTTTCTTTGCGGGCAGAGAATATCACACCGATGCTCTCTGCAGAGTTTTGCAACAAGTTCTTTAGTTGAGGATAGTCCTTCAATGAGATATGATGGTCAGTACTGGTTTTGGAGGGGCCGTTGATCTCTTCATACTTCGGACTGGTAAACTACTGACATGCGTTGATCTTATAGACATCGCTTGTCTTTTGGCTCGCTTCAAAATGTTTAATAGAATTAGCAGGTATTATCTGACAGGTGTTGCGATGTGAACGCTTCTACCTTGATCCCCGTTGTGATTATTGATCAGGAGATACCGTGCTGGGCCGCTCCGGGGTGGTTCATCAATTTAGGGAGGAGAGGTACATGTGGGGGAAAAACGGTAAATGAAATGGGCAGTTCAAGCTATTAATTACATTATTAGATGTCTCAACTTGTACGGCCATGTCGCCCGCCTCAAAAGTGGACCCCGACATTGACCTCAATGGTCTAAGCCACAGGGGATCAGTTGATAATTACCCGATCCTGGCAGGTGTCACAAGCGAAATGGCACAACAGGAAAAGTTGGAAGTCATTGACAAAATGTCTAACCTCAGCAAGACAAAAAATGAAAATAATATATTTCCTTGAAACTTGTATTACAAGTACTCAGTCTTTTGTGAGGTAGGGGGTTAATACCTCTTGTTCTGGATAGAGTTTGGAGGTTTCAACTTCGACTCGTTAGATGTTGATTAACATTGGGTGAGTTGACGTGAAAAGCTTCCGGTTTTAGAAAAAGCAATTCACTGGGGGGGGGGGGGTACAGTTCTCCCACACTTAACTTCAACTAACACTTTGTGTGCTCTGCTCTATCTCTCAAATGTACGCTCAGTCACACCATATATATCCAGGCAAGGTCACTCTGTATCATCTGGCTGAATTCTACTTGCCTCATCCGGGTATTCACATCAGCCAGCCTCAGGTAGCTGGACCCTCCTTATAAATCACTCGCCCTCTTTCTCTACATTACCGGCTGCAACTTGGGCATTACTCCATCAGAGTGTATCTTCTAGTGTCCACATCGTTCTCGTGACCTAGATTTCTCTTCTGCGCGACTCACCTGACTCTGACGTTTGTTAACTTATGACAGCTTCAACAGTTGAGCAGATCCTTACCTTTCCGTCATCTCCACAGTTGCAAACAGCTCAAAACAACATCTCCCCAGAGCTCAGAATACAAATAATCTATAGATTTGTGTAAACATAAACTTAATTCTTTTTCTCTTTCTGTAGTTATTTAATCACCCGGAATCCCTCGTAGGGTCTCGACACTGTTATAATTGTACCTTCTGCTGACCTCTCCCCCCCCCCCTCCTCCATATTTCCATCAAACATTTACAAATTCCTAACGTAGTGTCAATTATGTAAATCTTTATTTTATATTCCATGTTTTCATTACGGATTGTCGTTTTATTTATATGCATGTTTTACTTAGCAATATTGTTCTTGGGCACAACATCAGTATTCGAAAAAAAATTCACAAGACAATCATATCGGATGTTCCATCCTGAACCATAATGACCCCTAAACATAAATTGAATCGTCTTCAAATTTCACAAAACTAAAACTCGTCCACTAATTTCGAAAAAGGAATTCGAGAAAGTTAGGGATAGCGTAGACGTTTGCACATCTTCACAGATGGATCTAAACTGGATGAAATAACAGGATGTGCTGCAGGATATAAAGGGAAAATATTTTTACAAAACTTCTCCCAAGCAACACGGCCATAATCAGCATAGATGCTTACACAAGCAACATGACTCTCGGCCTCGTAAGTTCATTATTTTTCCCCGATTTGGTTGAAATTGGCATCATTAAAAGGCAGGAAATTCAATAGTCCATTAATAATAAAAATATTGTGTAAATTGGAAACAATGTCAAATGCTAAAGATATACGGATTCCAAGTAATTCGGAAACAATCAAGCAGATAAAGCATGAAAAAAACTTTAAAATCCCACATACAAACTTTTTACTATAAATTAAACCTACATTAGGAGAATGGAAAGAAAGCTTTAGGAAAAATCCAAAAGAGTAAGTGATATTATCTTGACCTTTTCTAGGTCATCCACAGAGAAGCAGAACAACATCTAATGTCATGCATGGCGGATTGTTTACACGTCTCACTGAATGCATCTATTTGACCCCAAAAAGAGAAACCTTTTTATTGTACAAACAACACAAAGGAACTGTTTCAAAAAAAAAACTAAAATAGATAACAAAATGTCCAGATTTGTTTATCAAAGTACACTTGCACCAACTCAACTGGTATTCATAAATTTGTAAAGTCAAACAAACATGAAACATAAATTTACTAAAAATAAGAAACTTGATTCAATATTAAATGATCAAAAAAAACATTTGATATGCCATAAAACAACCATTTGCCTAGCATTCCAGCCTGTCAGCCATTATCGTGCGACATTGACGAATTTGTACCATAATTTGTTCAATTTACAATTTCTTTTAAATATATATATATATTAATAATAAAATAAAATAGTCTTTCTGAATATGTAATTTGTATGTGAATTGAATTATTTTTTACAGCAGGTTAAAACGGTATTTACTTCGAACAGCTGAAAATTAGAAATATGAGTATTTTTTTGAGACTCAATTTAATACATTAGTTTTTTTTTTTTTTTTTTTTCAAAGTTAAAGCAGCCAATCTTCATCAATATTCTTGAAATTGTACACCCAATCAGAACACACCTTAAACTACAACCAGAAACTTGTATTTTTCTTCTTCGACCAGTTGAAAAGGAAATACGACTGAGTAAACTTAACATAGGTTCCTTAAAAAATTATAAGGTACACAAAAAAAGCTCCATTACTTATTTATAGAAGATAGTCTAAAAATTATTTTTATATATAATATAGAAAAATTTAATAATGCTAAATTTTACGAAACTTAATCACAAGTTTTAAGTAAACAAATGGCAGCACACGCGAGAAAGAAAAAAAAATTGTTATGCCTCCCTACCCCTCTTTCGTTCGCTTACCTTTTTGAAAGTCTTTTTTTCCAAAACTTGGTAAAAATGTTTTAAAGTCTATCATTTTCTTCCAAAAACAACTTTTCTCTGTGAATTTCGTTTGTGCCTTTTTATTTATTGTTATTCCACATTAATGCAACGTAAACTTAAGTAATTTAAATGTGAATATCGTTTATCTACGACGCACATGTTTCGTCTGTCAGAATGATTTTTTTTTTTTTTTTTTTAAACGGCTTGAAAAATCTTATAAATTAAAAGCATAAAACAGAAACGGAAGATTACTCAAGTCCGCCGACAAACACTTTAGAATGAGAATTCTGCAATGTTTCGTTTGATTATTAAAAAAAAGTTTTGTAAATAAGACAAAAAAACGCATCCTACATTAAAAATAAATATTTCATAAATATTTCTTAAAATAAATCTTCCCCAATATTAAAAAGCAAGCTTTTGACGAAAACACTAAGAACAGCGTTATTATTCGTTTGTTTTCAAAAACTGGTATGGTCAACCGGTGTAGACCGGATGTCGTCTCTTTTCATCTTTCCAATTTCCGAGGTCCTTATTCCCTGTATGGTCCATCAATTGGTATAGAAAGATGAAAAGAAAGAATATGTCTCATGGTAATAGAGTGAATGATTTCTTTCCAAATTCATTTCACCTAGTCGTCGAATTTGCAATTTACTTTCTCCCTTCCCCTAAATACTTGAAATCGTCCCGTTTGGCAAGTCATTTACTTTCAATACGGAAAGGAGAGAGAAGTACATTTACTTTTGTGACGGGAAGGAAGTATATCATATATATATATATTATGCGTCAATTTAAAAACACCTTGGTCTTTATTATAGAGCGGAGGATTATTATCTTTATTTTGCCATCTAATTTACATACGTGTTTATAGTGTTGTACTGACACGCACATAAATTAGATGACAATGCTGAAAAAGTCATCCTTTCTCTAAATGCTATCAGAAACATTAAGAAATATTAAGAGTGGTTGAATCAACATAGTGAGAGGGATGAGAAGTCCATAGAAAGCTCAGAGATTGGTGATTTGTTCAGTTAATTATAAATTACGGCCATGTTCTGTTTTAATGGATAACATCGTTTTATTACTTGCACCTCTATTACGTCATACACAATCTCTTCCTGATATCTTCAACCTGTTTTACTGTCATTTGCCTGGTTTCTTCCAACTTCTTTTAGCGACATCGATTGTGCACAGAGACAAACATACAAGATAACAATGTCAACAGTTTTAGTGTGTATGTATATATATATATATATCTATATATATTACACTTTTGTATGTGTCACATCTTTATTCGTTGCTTGATTTCTTAAACAAAAAAGCGGTGACGTCTGTACCTCTTATTCTCTAAATAATAGGGTGCAGCATTGAAATACATAGAATTTGAGTGCAGAATCAGAAAGAACATACGAATGCCAAATTCTATCAAAATTGCTAAAAAATAGAGAAACTGAAAAAATTAATGAATTTCTTGTAAATTGGTTCATGATTTCAAGTATTTTTTTTTTTTTTTTTTTTACATATAATGATGCCAATTTTGAACCCCATATTTATTTTTTTATTTAATTTATTTTAGCTTTAAATTCGGATAACTTTTGAAGCACTAGGGATATTTGCATAATTCAAACAGTTTTGAACTCCATTTGAGCTCTTTATAAATACTGTGATTAAATAACAATAATCTAAGAAAAAAAAATCTTTTTTAAAAATCAACTGGGAATGCTAATTTGTCTACAGAATTTGATCTTTTGGTTTCTATTATCTCAGCACACACTTATTAAATTATGATTTTAAATAGTTACTCTATGTAGTTTATGTAAGCCTTTATTTCATCAAGAATCTATTGATAATATATATTGATATATGTCGGTCAGATTTTCAAAGTTAAACCCAAATAGCAATCCATCTGATGTATCGCTGTTTGATTCATGCTAGCCTATTTTTACGTTAGCTTTCTCCACTATTATTGGCATGAATATAATTCGTTTTTATTGTTTTTTCTCTTGATAATACTTTGACTGGGTAGGAGTTATATTAATGTGGATAACTTTCCTGACTCACAGGGTGAGCTTCATAAAAATGTCTTTCAATTTGATCTACCTGATAACAAATGTGTTTCAAATAAATCTTTAATTTATTTGTCTTCACCTAAGATTTGTAACATTTCTTTCTAATTTCTCATTAATCTGTCATTTCTATTAGATACTACAAGGGTTTAAGTTATTTTGAATGCTATTTTTTAAGAATATAAGGGGCCTTCCGATATTTGTTTGACTCAAAGCTGTTTTGTGTATACTTTTTGTCAATCCAGATAACAGTAGCGATACGCACAGGATAACGCATTCATAAGTTTATTGTAACAAATTTAATTAGTTTGACTTTGATTAATTAATAAGATTTCTATTTACTTTTTAATTCAATTTATTTTTTACAACTTCCAGGCAACACTGTAGGTACAGCTAAGTATTTAAATAAAATTGACAACGCATGTCCTTTGTTTTCACTCGAGTATCTGTAATGTGAACAGTAATGCCACCAATTATATATTGGGGCTCATACATATAATTTCTTCATCATTTAATTATAAAATAATTTACATCCTAACGTAGATTATTCTTGAAGAATTGTGGAAACGTTTTTGACTTTTTTCATTAGTGCTTTCCTTGCAAATGAAAGTTTAAAATCATGGTACTTTGAACCACAATAAATGTTTCTGGAAAAAAAAAATTGCGATGTGTAATTCTTGGAGGTGCCATTGCGCGCAATCTTTTTTATCATGACAAAGTACGAAATAAATTTTGCAATCTAGTGGGGGATGACCTCTTCTCTGTACATGCATTTTCTCACAAGTCTTTACTCTATCATTATTTCCATAAAAGGTGCTCGACTGAGCCCCAATCTCTGGTTCCACCTTGAACGACATTCACAGCAAGAACTCATCCTATTATCACAACAGAAAAGAATTTTCTTTCCGTGTACTTAGCATCGGACGAAATTTCCATGAACAGTTTCTTTCCAAGAAACAGTACTGTTTCAAACCCAACACTGAAGCTAGGTCAAATGATCAGACGAAAAGGGTCGGGTTATAAAGGATCACCTTTCTCTCACCTCATTTCACTGTTAATTCAACCTCTCTAATATTTCCTTCATGTCTCTGTGAGCATTTAGAGACAGTAACTTTTCTTTTCCCTTCTCAGCGTCACCATCAAATTTGCATGTGTTTTTGTATACACCACAAATACATATGTAAATTAGATGGCTAAATAAGTCTCTTTACTTCTATAAAAGAATAATGATTTCTGACGTTTGCGAATGACTTTCGTTTGTGCTGCCTGTTAGGAGCAGATCATAATCAACTGACCCTCTACATGTCTTTAGCGGTTTACCATGCGGCCTCGGACTGGCCATCAATGTGTGACACTTTGAATCGTTTCGGATGAATAATAGCAGGTGACGTGGTCGTACCAGTTGACGTGTGACTCAATTTCTCAGGGAAGCCTTTGCAATGAGACTGGCAATTTTTTTCCATCCCAGTGCGCTGCAGTCAGGGTCGAGTTGTTTTGACGTTTCGCCGTCAACCACCTCTTGCAGTCATACAAGAATACATGTCGAATATGTGGGTTGTATGCTGCCTCTCACATACAATGGGATCCTTGTTTTGTAAAATTGTCGACAACTGCCTAATACTCTCTATATAATAATAATTTAGAAATAAAAAGGCTTATTTTTAGTTATGGAAGAAGAATGTCTTGAGAGATATATCGAGTTGAATTTTTGAATGAAATCAAAGTGAAATAGTCGTAGTTGTGAGCCAACACTAGATCGTTTTTCGTAATTTATTAAAAAAAAATTTATTTTATATTTGGTAATCTATTTCGGTACATGAAAGATAATGTATCCCTGGAAATAAATGCTGTTGCTATATTTTAGAATGGACATTAATCTTATTTTTGAAGAAACACTATGTAATTTTACAAAAGTTTCTGTTTGTAAGTGTAATTTTAATTTAAAAAAATTTTTTTTTTTATTAACAGGAACTGGTACAGGCAAAACAGTAAGTTCAATTTTCAAGCATTTAAAAGCAAATTTTTGATCTAATATTATTTTTTATGATTAATGTTTTTTTAATGTTCATCATTTCAGTATATAATTTAATCATAAAATTAATGACCAGATTCCAAATAAATCCATCGGTTATTTTGTTTCAATATTAATGCTAATTCTAAAACCTTCATAAAATAGTTTTCATCTAAAAAATTGTTCTATAAGAATGCTTTTGACTCTTGATATTTTTTTTACTCAAAATATTTTTTTTACTCGAAATATGATTAAAGATTTTGTGCACAAAAGATCCCAGCATTTCTTTTTTTACTAGAAAAAACGACTTGTTCTTGCTATTAAGTTGTAAGTATTAAAAAGACTGTCTAAGATTGAAGTTAAATGTATGTAATTTTGAATTACAGCTCTCTTTTGTATTGCCATTGGTTGAGAAACTCCAGAAGAAGAAAAAGACAAAGGAAGGCAGAATGCCCAGGGTGAGATATTTTGAAAAATTAAAAAAAAAATTTTTTTTTAATTATTTAATGAAACTTATAAATTTTGCCCTATGTTTGATATACTGCTATTATGCACACTGAGTTAGATTTGATTCAAAACTGTCAAAATACGTATAAACATGTAATTTTTATTATATTTGAACCCTTCGGTTGTAAATGTTATTTTGTGGGTTTTGCTCTGACCACTTGTGGCCATTCTTAGCAGTCACTCTAATCATTTGGTGTTGCGGGCGTGGTTGAAATTCAAATAGTTTGAAGCAAATTTTTTTTTTTTTTTTTTTTTTTTTTTTCTTTTTTTCCGGGTAGAATAAGACGAATTATATTTTGAAATGAATAATGATTTCTCACGAGACAGTTGCCCCTTTTAAGGTCTCACGTGGAATAATGATTTTCTGTATTTCGTTTAAGAGCTTGTCTTAATACATATTATCTGACTTGCTTCCAGTTGCTGACTGATCTATCATTTAGCAATCTCTTCTCCCTTCTCTAATGATGTCCTTCTTGAATTGTTTGCCTTTTCTTCTCGTCCTATGTTTATGACTGATCTACCAAGTATCCTTAAATGATTACAAGTACAACCAAATGGGAAATAACCATTATTTAAAACTAACATACCCAACACGCGATATGTAATACAAATGTTTCACTCTAATATATACAGGTTTAACATTTGAATATTTATTTATTTCTTTTTTAATTATGGTTGAATTTAAGATTTGTTTTTGGGAATAAATTATCACTGGTGACACACCAACTCTCCATTCTAAAAAAAATAGAAAGAAATGTGAAACCCAATTTATAATTTTAAGAAGCAGTTTTTATGACTTTCTAATGTCATCTAACCAACCAGTTTCTTTAGAAAGGCATTAAAATCAAAATCTTAGCTTTTTTTTTTAATCTGTTCACAATCCTTATTTCCAGAGCATGCCTATTTTTATTTTTGAAATCGGAACTACTTTTCACCTATTTCGAACTAGTTTTTTGTTATTAACAAGCTTCGCTTTTAAAGATTAGGTTTTATAAATAAAATGTAAATATATTTTAGAAAGTAATTAAAATTATTTTCTGTGGCAGTCAAAATATTTTGATTATTAGAAGTTAGTCTTGGATACAAAAATAAAAAATAAAAGGTTCTTATTTTTTATTTTTTAAAAAATTAATTTGTATTTTAGGTAATTGTTCTGGTTCCAACCCGTGAATTGGCCAAACAAGTCTTTGAAGACTTCTTAACTGTGTCTGGAGATCTTTCTGCTTTTTGTATTTATGGTGGAGTGCCATATGAACCTCAAGGTAAAGATTTTCACATTTTCTTGTTGACATTAAATAATAAAAAAAAAATGACCCTTTCGATAATTTAGAAGATGATTTACTATCTTCTCCTTTCTGATATGACCCTTGCGTATAATACAACCCAGTGTTAGAGAGAGGAGGGGGAGACAATAAACGTCAGAGACATGTCATAAAACTGAATTTCCATAGCGTGAATGTGGAGTACTGGAAGGTGGTTTCTAATCGATCGTTTCTGCAAAAATATGTTTATGATGGCTGTGATAGACTAGAGACAAAGCGACGACAGAACTCCATGTTAAGGCATGCTCTGTGGAAGCAGCAAGTGTCGAACATTTGATACATTTCAGTCTGACCAAACCACATGCGATTGTGGCTCAGAACCTCAGACCATGGAGCACCTCCTTCGATGCCCTCTGTTGGGCGGACCCTACACAGCAAAGGACGTAGCACTGTACAACATCAAGGGACAGCAATGTACCAAGCACTGACTGGACAATATATAAGCTGAATAGCTTTGTATATGGACACGAAGAAGCAGCCTGACCAAGTGTTCAGTCTCTGTGGCAGTGTGTCCGTCAAGGGTTGGTCTACTCAATCTCATAAAGTATCACACTTGGCCTTTTGGCTAAGATCAAAGTGTAGTATCTGTTCCGATGGATACTGCACCCCATAGACTGGTATCGTTTTGGCCTTCGGGGCTTGATTTACGCCGGTCTATGGGTCTGTCCTGTGCAGTTCTAGGAGGTCCATCCTCCCAGGCTTTGCCTCCCCTCTTTGGGGAGGAGTAAGTTTATTGCTTACTGCTTGAGGTGCCCCTACTGGGGAATGTCGACAGGGCTGCCCAGGTCACATCTTACTAGTGGGAGTAAGATAAAACTGGCCTTGTGCCTAACCTCCTGGAGAGTAGGTAAATAAATACTCAACCACATGAGATTTTGTGGCAACAACGAATTATGCAAAGTACAAATGGGGGGATAAAAACAGATATGCGCAAACGAAAGCCAGTTGTCTTGTATGCCATATCTGCAACCAAACATGAAAAAGTAACGCTTGCCTCCTGTGCTAATATCGTGTCCACAATCAGAAACTGCAATCGTGTAGGGATGGCCGTCTTCTGTAAAAAAGTAGCAATCATCACTTGTATTATAAAGACGTCTTTTTAGTCTCAGGACAACAGACATTCCTTGTAATGGTGTCGGTGTGGGGAATCTATGGTGAAGCAAGAGTTGTGCAATCTGCAACTGCATCACTTCTGAACCACCATTGCATGAGTCGAGTGTGAGGAAAAGTCCAGGACTATTTCGAACAGTTTGGAGATAAGCAGAAAAGAGTGGTTTTATTTTGAGTTTTCCTTCTAGACAAGCTGCACAACGAAGACTGGAGTCTAGTCTACCCTACTATTCAATCCGTACCTGAAAGGAGGATATATGGATTCATACTCAAAATATCTTGGCTTGTTTATCGTGATTTTTTATTTGTTCCTTTTTTTTTCATTTGATTTTTCTTCCCTCGACTGTCTGATTTTCATCACACGCATATTTCAATAACATTATTTGTTCACGGTGGTAAAGAAAATAAAGGAAACAAATGTTTAGCCATTGTTTTTTTTTTTAATTTTTCTTCAAAACTAACAGATCTTGTGAACCCTTTTTCTTAATTTATTTTTAAGAATAACTTTCAGTGACTGACAGTTATGCGGATTCCTAAAGAACAAATATTGCGGACATATGAAATATATTTCTACTTGTTTTATCCATATTAACTGTATTGTGTATTTGTAAAATCTTGCCGTTTCAAAATCTGGTTTTATAAGTTTAGTAAATAAATCTACAAAAGTTTACCCCCCAAAGTCTTGTGTTATACACAATCAAATACGGTAATCATTTTCTAACTTGAATTTCAGAACGTGCTCTATGGAAAGGTCTAGATATTCTTGTTGGGACGCCAGGTAGAATCCTTGACCATATTCAGAAAGGAAATGTTACTCTGAAGAAGACGAAACATGTTGTATTGGATGAAGTGGACCAAATGTTAGATATGGGATTTGCTGACTCAGTGGATGAAATCTTGAAAGTTGCTTATGAGAAAGATGATGATAGTAATAAACCCCAGACCCTCCTCTTTTCTGCTACTATGCCCCCCTGGGTGTACAAAACTGCGCAGAAATATATGAGCAAAGAAGTGAAGAAAGTAGATCTAATTGGCCAGCAACAGGTGAAGACCTCAACAACTGTACAGGTGTGTTTCAATTATTTCAACAAGCAAAATTCTTTCGAAACTAATTTTACCATTTCCATTTTTTTTTTTTTTTTTTTTTTTTTTATCGGTATTCTCATGAAAGAAATTGAAAAATAAATTTGTCCATCAAAATATTATGCACATTTTTAATTACATAATATTTATATATGTAATAAAAACGAGTTGATTTTTAATAAATTATTTCCTAAAATCGGAGGACGATCCATGTTCAATTGTTGTACTGACTTTTTTACACCTGGATTAGAAATCTGATTATGAGGATATTTTTGTAAACCACATTTCTCCAAAGTTAAGTCAACTGAGACAATTTTCAAGTCACCTGTAAAACAGGTCAATAGTTGAGCATGATTTCTTTCACTTAAATTGTAACGATACTGCTCATATTACCAAATTGTTATAAAACTAACTAATTTTGTTAAGATAATGTTTTTAATTCCTATAAAATTATTGGATGTAAACAGCTTTAAAAATTTTCGGCTTTTAATACACGTGGATTTTTCAAGAATTTTAAAGCCAGAAATTACTTTATATTCGACAAGTTAAATGTTTTTTTAAGTTATTTTTTTAATTTTACACTATTGAATTTTTGACTTCCGTGAATAATAGTTTAAAAAGACGTCATGTAGAGGTGAAAAAAATACAGACGTACGAAGTGGTCACAATTTTATTAATATAGATTTTAAAATCATTTTCACATTTTAAAAAAATTTTTACATTGTCATTTAGGTTTAAGTTATAATTTTTTTTCCAGTTATTTAAAGCTGGAATGCAATTAATATTTTTTTAATTCTTTTTTAAATTAAAAATTTTTTTTTTTTTTTTTTTTGTTTTTTATTAATATCAACTTACTTCAACTATTTAGCTGTGTTTATTTTAAAGTTTCAAGATGTTAACTTCTGTCAATGTTTTATTGCCAGTTCTGTGATTGACGTCTTTTATCTTTTCTTTACTGTAGCACCTTGCCATTAAGTGTAACTTCCAAGATCGTTATGGAACAATTGCTGACATCATCCAGGTGTATAGCGGAAATCATGGGAGGGCGATTGTTTTTTGCCAGACCAAGAAAGAAGCTGATGAGCTTGCTCTCAGTGCGTCTATGAAATTAGACGCCCACGTACTCCATGGTGACATTCCACAAGACAAAAGAGAACTTGTTCTGAAGGTGAGGCATTTTCCCCCCAAGGTCCTCGAGACTAACTGATTATTATATATTAGTAGAATAATCATGAAAATATTAAGATTGATCATAATGTTTAGGAACAAATTGATTATGTGAAAATACAAGAACCGCAAATTTCTTATGAATTTAATTTCTGGTGTTTTTAAATTGATTTTAGATAATTTTCCTAACAAAATGCAAAGTGTATTCCTGACATAATTTGGGGTGCCATCGAAATAATAAATCAATTAAAATTTACCATTTTTGAAATAAGTATCTAGCAAGTAAACAAAGGAGAAAAGGCGTTTAATATTAAAAGACAATATTGAAATACATGAGAGGAAAATGATGTGTGATTAAGGGTTGTTGCGATATCAGAATTTTAACTTTGGTATGATATTGGTATTAAAAAAACACCACTGTAAAATGGGACCCGTATGTTTTATGGGATTCATTTTTAAACCCGACTGACGGCCAGGGAGATGAGTAAGAACACTGAGAAAGTGTAAGTGAAAGGGACATAGTGCAGTAGAGGGTGGGTGGGGTGGGGGTCAATCTTGTTACTATGCAAACAGCAGAGGTGGATGAGGGGCCCTCAAAGAGTAAGGGTCAGAAGACAAGTAAAAAGGAAGAAAACTTGAATGGTATGTGTCTTTCGTATCCAACATAACATTTTGTATTTTTCAAACATCAAAATATCAGTACATTTTGACAACTCATGGGGCGATTGTTTTTAAAAATATTTTTTAATTTACTTATCTTTTTTCAATCCACGGAAAAGTCTGTTTTTAGTTCTATTCTAAACTTTGTTTTGTTAGTGCCATAATAGATTTTTATATATATATATATATATATATATATATATATATATATATATATTTCGTCATCTATGACTCCTCTATGTGACTAGTCATAACAAGTGTATCAAATATGTATTATATAGCAGAATAACCATCCCAGGATAGGTTTTCTACAAGTTAACAATAAATTGATTTATAAAACAGTTTTGCACCACTTTTGTCTCTTTACAAAGATTTAGATATATGTGTATGCTACTTAATCTTATTTCTAGAATTCTTGTCCCAATTTTGATCAAAATTTATTTTTATTCTGAGAAAATGTCTAAAATTTGAGGCTTATGCTTAAAGTTTTAAGAAATTGAATTCAAGGAATCTTGCCTTATTTATGATTAATAATTAGCAATCAAATTTCATGAGAATCTGAAATCCTTTTTATTATATGGTAGATTGGGCTCGTATTGATTCCCCCCCCCCCCACACACACACATACACTTTTTTTTTTTAATAATCCAAAGTTCGAAACAAATCTTTGTTCGTGGGGTTGATAGTCATTTATTTTTGTCCAAAATACCACATTCTCTGTCTTAATCCTTACTTGCGAAGTGATAGCGAGCTGGAACCATTTTTTTTCTTTCTATTGGAGATAAATTCTGTTATTTTTTTTTGGGGGGGGGGGTCTATTTTTTAGGTGATTATATGTAGTTGTACGACCGTGTCAGGCTTAGGGTTAGTGTTTAAAAATTATATTAGTTGACTGCCCTAATAAGTTAGAATTACTCTAAAAAGTAAAATCTCATTTTTTTAAGAAGGTGGATAATTTAGCTGAGAGTGTTTATTTTTAAATTACAAACATTAAGTTTTATTTTTCTGTCTTCTAAATGAATAAATACAAAAGTTTTTTTCATTTATCCGAACTATACTCATATCAAAACACATTACCTCTACCTAATTCAAATATACATTCAGATATTTTCACATACGGTATATAAACTCACAGGAAACTTTAATAAACCCTTAAGGTTATAAATTATTTGCATATTTATTTTTTAAACATTGTCTAATAAATCCATATCCAGTACGATTCATTTATAATTTGATTCTGCTATTTTATTATATATGCGAAAAACTTTTTATATTAATATTTTAATTATTACCAGTATTGATATTATTTTAAGCAATGTACTGAATTAAGTGTAAAATTCAAAATCATGACTTACGTTTTTTTTTGTTTTTTTTTTGGTTATGTTTTCGCACGCGTATATTTACTCATAGCAAAACACTGGGATAACTTTGGAATAATAACTTTTAAAAATAAACAAAGGTTTTCTTTTAATAATTAAATACATGCGTTTATTTTTTAAAATAATTTTTGTTGTTGTTTCTATTTACTTCCTCCCACGAGAGCAGAGTTAGGCACAATATCAATATTTAATATGGAGAAAATCCAGCTCCCCCAAAAGAGGCACTCTGGATTGGAACAAAAATATTGCTGCCTGGAGGGCAGGTAGTTTTTGCTAGTTAATAATAAAAGCGAAAAACACAAAGTAACTATTTTAAATTATTCAGGAATATATAATTGTTTTATTTGACCAATTGACGTTCCGCTTTTGACGATTGTCAAGAATAATCAACAGAAAGAAAAAGGGGCGCAAAAAACAAATAGTAAACAAATAACTGTTGCCAAAGACAATAAAACTTACTTTTCTACCAATCTGCCTAATTTTGTTGTTTTAAAGTATTTTAAAGCGTTTTTTATTTCAATTAAAAAGTTTGGTCAAATATATTACGTTAGACTGAAAAACAAAGATGGTTAACCGTCTACGAAGTCTGATTTTTTTTTTGTACTTGTCTCCTTTTTAATTAGGTAGAAAGTAAATTTGAAAGCGTTTGGGACAGTTATTTGTTGACTTTGTTTTTGTTTTTGTTTTTTTCGTCAAAAAAGACGAAAAACTCGTTAAACAAACTTAAGGGATGTTGACTTATGCCATCTTGAAAATGGAACTGTAATGTGATCGGATTGTGATGAATTAATAATAAATATAAAAACGTTTTAAAATCCTATAAAACATAAAATAAATAGGCAGGTAGGTAGAAAAGTAACTGAATTGCTTTAGGTAACAGTTATTTGTTTTTTGGTTTTTTTTCACTCTTTTTTCTTTCACTCCCTTTTTTTTTTCTTTCACTCCCTTTTTTTTTCTTTCACTCCCTTTTTTTTTCTTTCACTCCCTTTTTTTTTTCTTTCACTCCCTTTTTTTTTTCTTTCACTCCCTTTTTTTTTTCTTTCACTCCCTTTTTTTTTTCTTTCACTCCCTTTTTTTTTTCTTTCACTCCCTTTTTTTTTTCTTTCACTCCTTTTTTTTTCTTTCACTCCCTTTTTTTTTTCTTTCACTCCCTTTTTTTTCTTTCACTCCCTTTTTTTTTTCTTTCACTCCTTTTTTTTTCTTTCACTCCTTTTTTTTTCTTTCACTCCTTTTTTTTTCTTTCACTCCTTTTTTTTTCCTTTCACTCCTTTTTTTTTCCTTTCTATTGGTTTTTCTTGACAATCACCTCGATTATTCGTTTATTCCTTTCCTTATAGGAAATACATTTTTATGTTTGTACAAAATCAAATCTCAACATTTGAATATATCAAATAACACCATGGAAATCATTATTTTTTTTCTCTTCAAATTACCAAAATGTGAAAAAAAAAAAATTTGTTTGTTTTTTCTGTAGATAAGGCTACAATTAGATTAATAGTAGTTTTTTGCTAGTATATATATATATCTGTTTAATGTTAGTTTCCTGTGAAAGCTAGAACGTTTCTATAAATTTTTTCGGGCCATCCATTTACGTTATTTCCATGTTTCAGTGTTTTCCTAATCTTGGTTTTTTTTCTAAAGATAATTTTGCTTATATTTCAGAGTTTCCGTGAAAGTAAATATAAAGTTCTTTTAACAACTGATGTGGCTGCGAGAGGATTGGATATTCCTGAAGTTGATTTGGTTGTGCAATGTAGTCCACCTAAAGTAAGTCATTTTTTTTTTTCTTATTCTTTTTAATCTTTTTTTTTTTTTTCCGGATAAGACCCCACCCCCGGTTGAGAAATTCATTTAATTTCAGATTTTTTGCCATTGGCCACTCACAACACTGTATTATGTAATTTGTAGTTTGGCTGTTTACACATTTTGGGAGTAATTCCCTCTCCCCACATTACCATATATATATATATATATATATTCTAAAATTGCATCATCCAGATTACTACTCGAATAAGTATATTTCATTTTGATTAAAAGAGGTACAATATTTTTGTGGTGTCGCGCTTCACATCCATAATAGAGAAAATACAATGTTTTACTTCATGTATTTTATTTACCACCTCTCCAGAAGGTTAGAAAAAAGGTCAGGTGTGGGTAGCCAGCACACTAGGATTAGCATGCTCTTGCCTACAAAAATGCCATAGCAGCCCCATCGTCATTCGGGGGGGGGGGTGTCGTCTAATTCGATTAGCAATAAACTAGCCTCTTTTCAAAGAGAAGATAAGGCCTGGGAGGGTGGACCTCCTGAGATTGAACAGAACCATACCTCAGCCCAACAGCAACAAAGTCACTGTTAGACTGATGTCGAGGATATATTCCCGACTGGTAAGAACACACCTACTCGGACTGTGCCAGGTATGTTTAACTTGAAAAAAATAGGAATAGAAATTTGAGCAAGAGTGCTCAGGGATCCTCATTGATTGTTGCGATTCTTGCCGAGTGCGCCTCAGGGTTAGGATTAAAGACTGTAAATTTACTGAAGATCATTTCCTTAAATCTCACCATCTGAGTGCAAAAATGTCATAATAAAATGAAAAATAAAAAGGTGATTCTGGGTGCAAAAGGACATTCCTCATTCAATGCTGAGTTTTTCTGCTTTTTAATTTTTTATTTTTTGTGTCCAATTATAAATTTTTTATATTTCCCAAAAAAAATTTTTTTTTTTTTTTTGCTAGGATGTAGATTCATATATTCATCGTTCAGGCAGAACAGGACGTGCTGGACGAGCTGGGACCAGTGTGTTGTTTTACTCACCCCGTCAAGAACAGGACCTCATGTGGGTTGAACGAAAAGCGGTATGCAAGTTTATATTTTCTTTTAAATAAATCTCTTTCTATATTGGTCAGTCCAAAAAGTTGACCACTACAATATGGTGCTCTTTTTTAAGAATCAAAATGCTTGATTTTTAAATAAAACCCTGCAGTCAATTTTTGTCAATGATTTAGAAAAATTGTTAATCGAGTTATTTTTTAAAAAATGGTAGAAGAGAATAAGTATTACGTATTTTGTTAGCATATCATCTGGTCTTTAAAAAAAAAAAATTGATTTCTAAACTAACTTATCTCTGACCAGGTCCTTATTATCCCTCTTTCTCTCAAGTCCATCCTTATCACTTCCTTATGTTTTCCTTGACCTTCCCCTCTGAACCGACCCTGAACCAAGAACTCTCATCTATTCTCAACGTGGCCATGCCAACAAAGCATCCTTTCCTGCACACATCTCCCTTTGTATCATTCTCATATCCTTTCTCTCCATGCAACACATATCCTCAACCCTACTGGCCAGGTTTCATTTCCATACATATCACACTTTATACACATTCCTGATAGACTCTTTCTTCCCTTGGTCGACAGTGGTAACACTCTGCTGGTTAGTAATGGCATGACGTTCTCTAAACTCCTAACTCTTGCAATTACACTATCACCTGCTCCACCCAATCTTTGTATTTAGAAGTAAAAGTATGGTAAGATAGATCCACTTTGCAATTTAGTCTTTTGCTGATTCCTAAAGCAAAAACTGAAATGTCTTTAAACATTATTCATATTTGAGAATTACTTGGAGCAAGCTGATCTTGATAAATGACTGAGTTATTTGGCACTTAGATTTTAATATCTGATTCGCCAATGTCTGCAAGTAATTCCAAAATTAATCTATTTTTGTTTCAAATTTGGCCGATTTGTGACTTTCATACTTTTGTTTCCACTCGGCAGCAAATGACGCCGTTTCTTATATACGAATGGCCAGAAATTATAAAAAAAACTTTCTCCACAATCAATACCAATTTCAGATTGTCCAACTAATTTATTACTTTTATTTCGTAATAAACAAAGAATTAATAGAATACCGGATCTATTTTTTAAAATAATTTATTTATTTATTTTTTATTTTTTCTCAGTTTTTGGTTTAAATTCTTAATACAGGCATAATATTGTTTGTTTTGTGTTTTCTCAAATTTTTTTTTTTTTTTTTAAATTTAAGTTTATTTTAAGTTTTAAACCTCATAAAATTTCTGTATCCAATACAAAATATTGCCGACAAAAATTACGTTTTATACAGGCCGTTGCCGAGAAATTCCTGCAAGTGACTCTGGAAATTTTCCTTGCTAGTTCCATGCATGGCCCTAAATTTAGACTTGCACAGACTCCAGCAACCTTCCACACCATTTGTATGAATTGTAGGGTCAAAACAAAAAAAAAAAAATTATTAAAAAAAATAGATCTGGTATTCTGTTAATTATTTGTTTATCACGAAATAAAAATGATTCATTCTTTGGACAAGTCTGAAATTGGTATTAATTGTGGAGAAAGTTTTTTTAATAATTTCTGGCCATCCGTATATGAGAAACGGCGTCAGTTGCTGCTGAGTGAAAACGAAAGTATGAAAGTCACAAATCGCCCAAATTTTGTTGAAATTATACTCTACCAACTGGACAAAATCCCTTATTGAAAAACAGCTTGGAAGAATCTAAAAAATCATACGAGAGACATCTACAGCAGTTTTTCTTTCCCTGCCCTTTTTCTGAGAAATTTCCAGGAGAATTAAACTATGCATGAAATGGAAATGCCAGCACATGTACATGCTACGATGAGAATGTTGTTTTGCTTATCACTTCATCTGTACACAAATGTTTTAAGTGGTTTGAGAAACGGGATGATGTCAATAATTTAGAGGGAAAAGTCTTATATCACAATGAATTCTGAAATCTTTTGACTTTGTGAAAATTGATACCTTTCACCTTTTTTTTAATTTTTATTTTTAAATTTATTTTTATTTTTAAAAATCTAATTTACCAACAGAACAAAACTATTGAATAAAGTTTGTTGGAAGAAAAGTATTTAAATGAAGACTTTTTGTCAATAACCAAAGTGTCTTATTGAATTAATAACCAAAATCTAAGTCTTATATTTAGAAAAATATACTTAAAAGCCAAAACCTTTTCTTTTTTTTTATTTCTTTTTTTTTTTTAAATAAATTATTTATCTTGATCTTTTAACGTTAAAAACGTCTTTGTCGAAAGTATATAGGCATTTAATTTCTTTAAAAAAATTTTTTTATTATTATTCTTTTTTATTTTTGACCGAAACAAAGTTTAATGTTAAATACTTTGTTATGTATACATTAAAAAATACTATTTAATATATATTTTAGGGTGTAAACTTCAAGAGGATCGGTGCTCCAACTACAATTGATATTCTAAAAACATATGCCAAAGATGCCGCCAGGTAATTGTTGTACTTCTAAATTTATCCGGTCTTTTGTGTTTTTTTTTTTTTTTTGAATTTTTTTTTGTTAAATTTCTTTTTCTGTGAGTATTTGGTGTCTTACCTTCTTCCACTTCCATTTTAGATCTTTAGATAACGTTCCTGATGAAACCCTTGAATTCTTCCGGGAATCTGCTACGAGTTTGATTGAAGAACGAGGAGCGGAAAATGCCTTGGCTGCTGCATTGGCAGTCATCTCCAAAAGCACAAAAATTATTTCACGATCTTTGTTGAGTTCAAAAGAGGTGAGATAAATAAGTCTATTTATCAATGTTTGGAATTTATTTACAAAACTAGACTTCTTGTTAAAAATTTTTTTTTTTTTTGCATTGAAACACTTAATGAGTAATATTTTAGAATGTGTATGTATTCGTCTGCCGAATGTTTTTGTAATGCAACTTTTACTTAGATTCTTATATGATAGATAAAAGTAACGTAAAATTAATTAGAACTTGTAGACGATTCCAATTTTAAAAAAAATAACATTTTTATACAATCTCATCATGTGCAAAAGTTTATCAATCAGCTTTGTTAAAAACAAGGTCGCAGAGTTGGAAGTTTTGGAAGGAGTCTGACTGAGTTGTACAAATGCTAGGAGTCGGAGTCTGATTTCTTTTAATCCAACCTCGATTATTACTGAATATTGAAGACTTAAAAATTAAGAGTCAAGTCAGGCTCCTGGGATTCCAAAAATTCTGAGTCGAAACCCTGGTTAATAACCTTACTTTTGTATACTAGATATTCAAATCCATTAGATTGTCCTCATCGAAAATGTACAAAGTTTCCAAATTTGAATTGCATTCATCTTTCTTTTCTCTCTCCAGGGATATGTATCGTATCTGTTTAAAACGAATATGGAAATACATTCTCCTGGTTACATGCTTAAAGCCATAGAAAGACAGGTTCCTGAAGTATGCTCCAAAGTTGGCCAGATACGCATGACAAAAGATCGCAAAGTATGTAATTATTCATTTTCTTTTTTTCTTTTGTCTGTCAAATAGCAAGTAAAATTTCTAAACCTAATTTTTTCTTTTTTTTTCTGTCTACTGAAGATGTAACAAGCTGGGGTAGTACTGACAATATATCGAAGCCAAAAATGGGAATGTCTGAAGAGAATGACCAAAACATAATTTAAGGAAGTTTTTAGTATTTGTTTTGCAAAAAAAATGGAACTATGAAAAAGAAAGTTCAAGGAATGTTTGAAACGGAATTTCATTACAAATTCTGACTAGAATCGGGTGACATCTCCTCGTATTGACTGGACAGGCAATCGGACAATTAGAATCTGGGGAAAAGTGGTGCAAAATAAGCTGTTAGAAAATTGGCCAACAAATTGAGTAGTATAAGTAAAAAAAATAGTTAGGAAAGGAATTTTGTTAAAATCTGGTGACAATGTCTGATAGTTGGAGTTGATGACGTCGGAGACAGACAGACAGGAAGATAGAATGACAGTCATTTTGTGCAATAGTTAGATATCGAGACAGCAGTTGCCCACAAATTGTGCATAAAGTGTCAGTAAAATATTTGTTGCACTGTAAAAAAAAAAAAAAAAAAAAATGCAGGAAATAATTCTTTGTTTGAGAAGGGGGGGGGGGCATAATTGCACACGTTTTTTCTTTGGTGTATTTTTTGTGTCCTACAATGATTAACACCTAATGAGAGAATTACCAATTCATCAAAGCGAAATACCCGAGGAAGCAACATCACCAATCAACAGCAGACGAAAAGAACTCTGTTCAAGGAATGCCCCACTCGTCATGGACTCACGATTTCCTCGTGAATTTTAAAACAAACATGGATTATCTCCCTTTCACCATTTTATTTCCAGACTACAAACGAACCACTTATTAGTTTTGTCACACAACAAAGATGTATTAAAAATGTTTGTATCGCCCGAGATGTTGCATTCCTGAAAGGTGCAATCTTCTGAAAACTTGTACATTCCATAAACCAACTCGTTACGGAAACAAAACTTTATTTTAAAAGATTTCCGATCTTTAATGATCGATTTTCTTCCAAACAAAAAAAATCTCCATCGTATCCTATTTTTGTAATCTTTGCCACGACCTTTGCCAATTATGATTAAAGAAAACAAAAAGCTGGTGGGAAGACAATTTAAAAAAAAAATTAAAAAATTATACTTTTGGAAATTTATTTCTTTGGTTAGCTTCATTCCAAATTGCACCTTTTCAATTCAGCTTTTAAATTTCTTTGATTTTGTGATCCTTGGATTTACTTTGAATATATCAGTCTTTTTTTTTTTTTTTTTTTTTTTTTTTTTCTTTTTTTGACCATTCATAACAGAGCTTCTTGATTGCATTATGGTTAAGTTTAAATAATGATTTTTGTGTTGAATTGATTTAAAAAAAAATTTTTTTTTTTTTTTTTTAAATGTTAATTTAGGTAATATTTTAATACTGCGATTTATTAACTAACTTTAGAACTTGTTATATTTAAAAACCTTTTCGTATATATACAATTCTAATTGAGACTGGAAGAATATTCTATTATGTGTATGGGTTTCTTTCTTTATTTTCTTTCCGTCCTCTTTTTCTTTAGTATGCTGTCAATTATGGGATAGAAATTTTTCTAAATTTCAATTTTCTTTTTTCCTTCTCGTCCTTTTCATTGTTCATTAGATGTAGATTCTTTATTTTCATTTTTGCGAGGAAAATAGGATTACCAAAGATCTATCATTTAAATATTGTATTACAGATGTGTAAGGCAAGGTTTAATGCATATCTCCACTTTTTTTCTTTTTTTTTTTTTTTTCACATTCTACCTCTTGTCTTTTCAGGGTGGTGTGCTTGATATTCCCAGTACCATGACTCAACTCATAGACATGAAGTGGTTAGATACGAAATATGAATCCCTTATCAAAGCCACAGAATTGCCAGAACTAATGGAAGAAGGTCCCATGAGAAATGACCGACGTGGTTATGGTGGTGGTGGCGGTGGCAACATGAATCGTGGCGGCGGCTGGGGTCGTGACAGGAATTCAAGAGGAGGATTCAGCCGGGGTGGTGGCGGAGGAATGCGCAGGCCTGTTAATGGCTGGCGGAATGGTAATAGATTTGATTCAAATCATGGCCCCTCACCCAACAAACGTTTTAGATTTGACTAACACTTTTTCATGCCATTTATATTGGACTCAGGATTGGACTTGAACTTTTGTTCAAGGAAGAGGATCACTGGTTGACCACATTCTCCTGTTCTTGTTTTTTTTTTTTCTAAGGGTTTTAGTAACCCTGTGCACAACATCCAGGCATCCTCTTTGTTGTCTCAGAACCTGTAATATAAACACCATGAACACATCTAACCTTTTGTTTGTTGTTTCTCATTTACTTAACAACTTGAGGGCCTTCCACTTGGAGACTTTAAAAAAAGAAAAAGAAAAGAAAATGCTGCAAGACTTGAGCTGCTTTTTAAAAAAAAACAAAAACAATCCCAAAACAAAACTTTTGATCCGCTTTTAAAAATAGCACTTGATCTTGTAGACAACTTCTCATCCCGGCCTTTGAGCTAGGATCAAAGTGTAACATGTTTTGTCTGCAGTCAAACGAGAAGAAATTCTTCTCAGCTGGGACAATTTTTTTATTTTTGTCTCATCCAGAGTGCCCCTTTCGGGGAGCTGGATATCCCCCACACTAAAAACTAAACTGCCTGTCTAACTTTGCCTTTGTGGGGGAGGCAAGTAAGTAGGGACACCGCTTAACTATTTATATTTTTGGTGTTGCGTTTAAAAGAAAATAAAGCCAGCATTTAAAAAAAAAAAAAAAAAAAAAAAAAAAATTTTTTTTAAATCCTCCATTTTGAGTTCAATCAGTTTCTTCCCCCGAGACAAAGATTGGCTCTATGCCATTTTAGAGGCAAAAATTCACATTTAATTTTTCATAAGAATAACTTTGTACGTGACTTAAAAGTAATCGTTAAATTATAATTTTACTTTTATTCTATTTTTTTAATGCTATCGACAATTTTAGTTATATTTTAGAAAAATTCCAATCCAGATGTTTCTTATAAACTTTTAAAGTCTTTAGAGTTTAAAATGATTAAGATTCTGTTTTTCTAGATAACTTTAATAATCTGCATAAGTCTGTTTGAAGGGACCACTTGCTGATGCACTTGCAAAAGTCAAGTTTTGAAAAATAAATAACAGGAGAACCTGGAGGGAGGAAAATTTGATTGTTGGGTTTTGTTGCTATGCAAAAATAATGGTTTCTCGACAACTTCTATTCCATGTGATAAACAAGGTTGAGACACACTTGGCCATCAACTTTTCGCAGCACGTAACGTTAGGGGAGAGCATCTTACCTCGAAGTTTCAAACCCATTTTTACCCAAAATTGCTAACTGTATCTTTATCTCTCAAATTAGCTTAGGCCGATCAGATTGACCGTACAAAGAGACTTAATTGCATTTTTGTTTCTTTGCTGGCTTCATAATGGGTAAGGATCAGTTAATAAATGTACCACGTACTAGTGCCATTTAATTTCAATAATTGTTCAATTAAAAGTTTCTAAAATAACATCTACACTTAAGATGTGTGGTTATGAAGGGGATAGTAATTGAAGCAGACAATTATTTGAAGAAGAAAAAAAGGCTAGAAGTATATAAAATGTTCGCCTTTGCAGCATGATTCATAATCTGTTGCTGTAATCGAATGGTGATCATACTGAATAACAATCTTTCTGAGGTGCGTATGACTGTCGAATTATAGTGAGTTTAAATCCTATCAAATCGGTTAAATTACATACGAATACCATTTGCGAAAAGTATGAGTAAAAATAGCAGCTTGTGTTCAAATAATTGTATACAATGAATCGTTTACAATAGTTTTGCCAGTAAATAATTAAAATAAGAGTTTTCTATACCGTGAAACCATTACTAATGTTTGGTTCAATGTAAATTTTGTAAATCTTTCTGGTTTTCTGATGGAAATTCAGAGAAGAACAAAAAAAAAAACCCTTAAGTTTAGAGAGGCTACGTTTGTTCTCAAAGTGAAATTCCATCTTTTTGCTAAATCTTTCATGGTGTGCGTGTGTGTGTAAAATAAGATGCATCTTCATTTCACTGTGAAACATTTACGCTTTTCATTGCAGGTATTTATTTAAATCAACTTTTGCTTATGTGAAAGCTAAGTATTTGTGATGTTAAATAATACTAGATACCATACACAGCTTCTTTGTCACCCCCCCCCCCCCCAAAAAAAAAACGAAGAAGCAAAAGTTAAAGTATTTCACTTTTTTCCTCTCTCCCAAGCCTTTGCTCATTTAAGTAATGCCTATTTCTCAAACAGATTTAGAACAATTTCCTCAATGTCTGTGTGTGTGTTTTTTTTTTTTTTTTGCCAGCACTGCATTTTGACCCCCCCCCCCCCCCTATCCCCAAGGAAAATGAGCCAAAATTCTTTTCTTTTTTTTTTTGTATATGTATATAAAAAATTACTATTCAGGTAAACATTTGCCTGCATTTAATATGGAAATTCTCTTGGCAACCTTGAAGTGGTTCTTAATCTAAAGCTATGGATTTCATTTAAAAGAAAAATTAAAGCTTTAATTTTAATGGAGATTTTGAATATTACTTAACGTAAACATTTTTTTTTTTTTTATATTCAGCTTTAGATACAAACATACTAACTCAAAATCTCCATTATAGTAATCATATCTGATCACTTGTATTTGAAAAACAGTTGTTAAAAAGAAAAAAATCCAATAATTTGCATTCCATAAGTTTGACATTTGGAGAAGCTATTTTAAAAATTTTATCTAACCCCTAGCTAATTAAAAATAGGTACAATTTGCCAGATTGTAATAATTCAAATTATTACTGCTTTATTCAATTATTTGGCAAACCTATACGGCCACCTGCACACGTGCACTCACTTACATACTAATATATATATATGTATATATATATATATGTATATATGATAATTATGAAAATGATATTCCAACGTGATGAAAAGGAAAAACCAAAATTATTTATATATTCAATAACGTTTCATCTTTATTTCAAGACTTTCTCAAGATGTTTATGGCAAACACATATTTTCAAATATTGTACTACTGTTATTTCTTACCAATTAGTTATCTTTAGAAAGTTTTGAAATAAAGTTGAATATATAAATTTTGGTTTTTCATTATATATAAAATGAATTTTCAGAAGAACTATCGATTAAGCACAAAATTTTCGGGTGATAAAACAGAAAAAATTGGGAAAATTGCATGAAATGGTACCTCCTAAATTAACAAAATGGACTCCCACCCCCTACTTGATTTTTCGTCTGGTCTCAAACCCAAAAATCCCTTTTACAGATGCCTTTTCAGAATTTCGAGCAGGGAGATATATCTACGTTATACTTGAATATCAAATTGAAAACCTCTCGAATTTTAAGTTTAAAAAAAAAATTATTTTTAGTCGGAGGATTTAATGTTCAATCAATTTTAAAATGATTTTGTCAGAAAAAGGAATGGAATAATTTTTAGAGAATGGGAAAGTTCTTTGGTGATGTTAACTGGAAGGGGATCATTTTACGTTAAATTTACTTCCTAAAACTTAAAGATTAAAACAAAAATTTAATCTCAAAATTTGGTGCTTAATCGATAATTTTTTCCAAAACAATTGGGTGTGTCAGATATGTTGGCCAAATGTTTTATATAATGTACATATGAGAGCACTCTTTACAATTATCACTTTGCTCACATAAAAAAAGCCTGCACTGCCGGCTGTTCAATGTGTTGCTCCAAGTAGCAATAAATTCTGGTTACTTCAACTCTAGATTCAGTCCACTCTGATGCCATGAACTGTTTGACTCCTGTTCAAGGTCGCCAGATCTGAATGGCTGAAAATAGTGAAGGACTAGTAACTTTTTTTTTATTATTATTTATTTTATTTTAAGAAAATATTTTTGATTGATTCACTTTTTTTTTTTTTTTTTTTTTTTTTCCGGATAAGAATATCCATGGTCTTTCACTTGATAGTGTATAACATTTTTCACAGTCATTGAACTTTTTGTATTAAGCACAGTTTCTTAAAAAAAAAAAATTAATAAAATTTTTGATAAAAATAGACATTTTTAAATGACATCTCCAATAAAAAATTTGAAGAAAAAAATTTATGCTTCCCAATTTTTTTATTTCTTTGGTTTACTATCTTCTTTTAAAGTTTAAAATCTACAGATTTTATTTACACGATTAAGAGAAGATATCTCCTGGAAAATAATTCAGGAAAACATTGGAAATCCCACTCCTATTTTTTTTTTTTTTTTTTTTTTTTTTTTCTTTCTTCTAAATGGATGTTTAGAATTTTAAACTGAAAAAAAAAATTAATATCACTCGGGGATTTTTTGTCTTCATCATTTCCTAATTAACTAAAATAATATTTTATCAGTTTTCAAAATTGTACAATTTCTTTAATTAATGATCAGTATTGAATCTTTGCCACAATTTAAATGTGTAAAATGACTAAGGAATTCAAATATTTTTTATGCTTAAAAAAATGCTCAAAGTTTATATTCAGCTTAATTACAAAATCTTCATAATTTAAGACAATCAATTTTGTTTCCAATTTTTAATGTGTTCAATCCTAGATAGATTTTAATTGTATTCTTTTCCGGGGAATCAAATTCAAACTTCATAAAATGTAATTCAAATAAAATCTGATCAACCTTTGTCAACAACAGCCAACTGCTTTCTGTAACCAGTAAATTTTGCCCTTTTCTTCGATTGAAAATCGTAAGATATGAAATTGTGCAAAAAAAGTGACAATTTGGTTCCTTTTATCATTTAAAAAAAAAATCAACAAAATTATCGATTATAAAACTTAAAATATACGACATGGATATTTTTAACATTTGATTGTTAAAGTTATGCAAATTAGATGGGCAGATGGTCTAACAAGGAGCATGTCTCATTTTGTTACAGCGAGAAATAGTTTTTTTTTTTTATCTTATTGGACCCCAATCATTGTGGCAATTGAAAGGAACAAGTTTACCCTGACATCACTCAAATGCTACATTTCCCCCAAAGTAAATAGAACTTGTGCTTTTAAATTGAATTTGTCACTCAAATACTCATTTACAACTTTTCTTGGAATGAAGCGAGTTTTGTTGATAAATTTATTTCTGGTTTTCCAGAAGCAATCCAAGTTGTTTGATTAGGGTTTTTTTGTTTTTTTTTTTCTTCCCCAAATTGAAAAGATTTCTTCTGAGACCTTTTTCTGTTTTTCACTATTAAGAATTTTTACTTTTGGGTAAAATTTGTCACAGTAAAATTATTTTAATTTTTAAATAAATGTTTTCTTTCAATAGTAAATATAAATTTAGAAAATGTTATTAATGGGGAAAAACTTTTTGCTAACAAGTCAAAATAAAAAATAGTTTTCTTTATGTCTGAAAACATGGTACTTGAGTGATGTCGCAAAATGGTCAAGAGGGTGACAGTACAAAATTATCAGACGACCTCCACATGATTTTCATATCGGATTATACATTGTGGAAAACACTACCCACCTTCTTCATCAGGTAAGTAATCTCTACCGGTGCACTAGCTATGCCATGGGTCAGAGACCTACCTGGTTGTTGCAGGTGTTATTTTGGATTATTTCCTTCTCTCGAACTAGTTGTCCTACAAGAATCAAGTGTACATATGGTTCACTTCAGAAACTCAAATCATTGACCATTTTCTAACTAGTTGCCCAAACTAGTATAATTTGAAAATATGGCAACAGCTGTTGTATCCGGATGTGATTCCAGCATGGTTCTTGTTGGTGAAACACACTTTTTATATAATTTACTTAATCAATGTATTAAGTTCATATAATCACTAATTGCAATACCCTACCCTTATGACGGGTGGAAATAGATTTTTTTTTTCTTTCTTCTAATGTGAAGCTATTACGGGCTTTTAAAAAGCTACTCAAATTTTTAGAATCAATATAATTTTCTGTGTTCAGATCTCAACAACGATGGCGTGCAGTCGTGTTTTGTTATTTTTTGCATTTTACTTCTCTAAAGACAAAAAAAGTGGGTCTTTTTGTGTCTCTGGACAGCCAAAAGTTTTTTTTGTTTTTTTTAAATAATCGTGTGGAGACGTGTTTGGAATTTTGACTCCACTTTGAAAACAAGGTAGTAAATATCTACCAAAGTCTTCTCCACTCAATCTTTATAAACGTCAGTGATTTGGCTTCAGGCTAGTGACCTAAAGTCTGCCAAATTAAAATACTTATGAATACGATGGATCATTCTGACTGCCTCATAGGTCCTTCCATGTTCTGAGACATAAGTAAATAAATCTCATCAAATGTTAGAAAACCCAACCGAGGTAGATTTTGCTATCATTCCTACCAAATTTTAAATTCTTCAGTTTATTATTAGACTGAAATTATTTTTCAGGGCACTTGTTCCACCTTACAAATATATAACTTGCTTTTAATCACTGGGGACTCGTACAGTGTGTAATTTATGTATGGTCTGTTCTTTCTTCAATGGTGAGATTCAACATTTTCTCCCAGAATTGTAATTTAGCTTCTCATTATGCAAGACTTGGTTTATTCGTTGCCCTCAGAAGATCGTCCAGAAGCTTACTAACATTTGTTACATATTGTGTGTACATAGTAGTAGTAGTAGTAGTACACATTTGAGGATTTAGGTTGGCAGAGAGATTGTTGTCAAATTAGACAGGATTTAGGGGTCAGACAGTTAACCTATTAGGCTATCCTTTTCCATGGCAAGAATAACTTTGTCAGAGAACAAAAGAGTGTATGGTGAGTCTAGGATTGGAAGGCAATGAGAGTGGACTTACGTAAGATGCTGAAGAAAACAAGGGGGTCATGAAGCCCTGCTTCTGTAGGTAATACCAACAGGCTGAGTAAAATGATCTTCCTCCGATTTTTGAGAGTTAGGGTTCTTTCCTTTGTATTCTGCCGATTCTGATTCCTGAACAGGAAATCCTCAGTCAGTTGCAGTGCATGCGAATCACAGATTTGTTGCAGATGAGAAATATTTCACTTAGAAAAGATAAACCAGCCAGAAATGGGAAATATCTCTGATTTGAGTATTCGACTTCTCCTCTTGAAAAAAAGTTAGTGTTTCATGCTTAGAGATAAAGCCTCCTCACATATATTCCGGCAGTCACGGTCCGTTTGGTTTTCGGTGTGTTTCACATTCAGTTGAGGTTTGTGTTCCTCTCAGAGAGAGATGAATTGTGTGCCGTTGGACCTGTGTTTTGATTTGGTCGGGCGGAGATTACTCGTTTGCAAGTCTGTTCAGTGAAAGAAAACGAGTACTATTGTAACTTCCAAGAAATAAACCCATGTTACTTGTTTTTAAACTGGAGTTGTCGATTTGTTTGGAGGGAGAATTCTTCTGTTGCAGCGCTGACCGAGAGCGCATGTTTCACTCTGCGACCTGTGTCGGAATCGAGTTTGGACCAGCACAACAAGCGGACGATCACAGCTTGTGCAGTGAACGTACAAATGCAGATTCATATATGGTGAACATGGAATCAATGGAATATGTTAAGTAATTATCTGCTCTATAATAAAGACCAATGTGTATTTGTGTGTGTTAAGTATATGTTTATATATTTGTAAGTACAGGATTCATTCCTAAACTAATTAACCAATCATGAATTTTAAGAGTAGGTAATGTGGATTACATTTAGTTTTATGTAAATAGGGGTGGAAACTCTTCGTGAAAAATTCAGATACGCCAATTTTTGAAAAATTGGACATCAATTAACTCTTAAATTCTTTTTGTTTCAAATATCACACATTCCAACAAAATGCCTGTTTAATATAATATTCAACGAAAAGTGTCAAACTGCAACTTGTTTCACATCTGCAACGAGCCTGTTGGCAAGTGTGAGTAGGTATTAGTATGATGTTGCATCTGCACACCCGCTAACCTTTGATAATAAATTTTTTTTCAAACCATTAAAATAGTGCATTTAAGGGTTTATAAATATTACTCAAATTTCCGTTTCTTTGGAGTATTTTTTAGTGGCACACGGGCACAACCTTCCATTTGAAAAATTCAAATATTTCAGATTTGCATTGAATTTAATACATAGTCATTAGACACAAATTAAGGATTCCCTGAATTTAAACTTCGTAAGACTCCTTAAGCTTAAGTCGTAGATATTTTTTAGAATCAAAATCATGTGATGGATTTTGATCAAAATTAGAATGAGGATTCTAGACATAAGATTTAATATCATTGTATGTTGATTTCAATCTTCATAAGAGGACATAAAAGTGGTGCAAAACTCTTCTGTTTGTAGAATTTTATCTGTCCTGGGACGGGTATTCTTCTAGTATAAATGTACTTCTCTCCTGTCCCGTCAACTGAATAAGACGAAACTTTCAAATTTTTAATGGAAGGAAGAAAACAAATAGCAAGTCAGACACTCCCCAACCTCTGAAATGAATTTGGAAGGGAACCCTCACTGTATTTCGATAATGAGACGTTTTCTTTCATTTTCCTTTCTTTTTACTATACTGATTAATACGTTTTTTTGTCTTAAAAAAACAAACTTTTCAAGAACAGTGTTGCACCACTTTTATGTCCCCTTACAAAGAATTGAATTAAGAAATAATGATACTAAACCATATGTCTAGAATCCTTATTCCAATTTTGATCACAATCCATTCCATGATTTAGATTCTAGAAAATATCTAAGATTTAAAGCTTAAGGAGTCTTAAGAAACTTAATCTTGTTCAATGTTTTTAGAGAAGATGCATATTCATCCGTGCTTTGTTTTCATGGCAGCAAAGCAATCTTCAATTGTGGAAGCCATTAAAGATGTCTGGAGTTAAAACGAAAAAAAAACTTGATCCTTTATATGCCAATAGAGTTAGCAACAAATGAACAGGACAAGAAAGATGCTTGTAAATGCTATTATGACAGATTGTTGAATACTGAGTTTTCATGGAACTGAGAAATTGCAGAAGTATGTTTATTTACTCCTCCCGGAGTTAGGCACAAGGCCAGTTTTATCTTACTCCCACAGGTAAGATGTGACCCAAGATCGGGTCGAGCAAGTGGGGTTAAAAGCCAGCGCTCGAGAGGTGAGCACTCTGGCCATTTAAAAATTGCCTGGGCAGCCCCGTCGGCATTCCCCGGTAGGGGCGCCTCAGACAGTAAGCAATAAACTTACTCCTCCCCAAAGAGGGGAGGCGAAGCCTGGGAGGGTGGACCTCCTAGAACTGCACAGGACAGGCGTGCAGTATCCATCGGAACAGATACTACACTTTGATCTTAGCCAAAAGGCCGAGATAAGGTAGAAATTGCAGAAGTATTATTTACTCCTCTCCAGGAGTTAGGCACAAGGCCAGTTTTATCCTACTCCCACAAGTAAGATGTGACCCAAGGTCGGGTCGGAAAGTGGGGGTTGAAAAGCCAGCGCCCGAGAGGTGAGCACTCTGACCATCAAAAATTGCCTGGGCAGCCTCGTCGGCATTCCCCGGTAGGGGCGTCTCAGGCAGTAAGCAATAAACTTACTCCTCCCCAAAGAGGGGAGGCGAAGCCTGGGAGGGTGGACCTCCTAGAACTGCACAGGACAGACCCATAGACCGGCGTAAATCAAGCCGTGAAGGTCAAGACAATACCAGTCCATGGGGTGTAGTATCCATCGGAACAGATACTACACTTTGATCTTAGCCAAAAGGCCGAGATAAGGTAGAAATTGCAGAAGTATGGAAAAGTATGGGAAGCGGTAAGATGAAGAAGGGTAAGGAGAGGACACAGTCATTGTTGCAGAAATGTTGAAGGTTGCAGGTGAAATAGACATTGAGATAATCACAGACTTGACAAACCAGATCATAAAAGAAAAGGTTTTCCCAAAAGAGCGGGACTTAAAGCATAAGCTCTGGATAATGGTAATTAGCCCGAGACAAGTGCCAGAGAAGTTCTTTGGTGGATCTTGAGAAAGCTTTTGATAGAGTGCCAAGGGAAGTTGTCTGATGGGCTTTGTGTAAACTAGGAACAAACGTATTATTTGTGAAGATCATTCAAGCGATGTACAGAAATACATTTAGTAACAGATTTTATGTTAAAGTAGGAGTACATCAGCGTTCTGTACTGAATCCATTGCTTTTCATTTGTGTGTTTGTCTAAGGAATTTCGTACGGTTTGTCTGGAAGAGACGCTGTATCCTGATGATTTAGTACTTGTCTGTGAAACAATGAAAAATCTACTTTATTAAGTTCAAAACTTCGAAGAATGCTATGGTAAGTAAAGGTCTGAGAGTGAATGTTATCAAGATTAAAGTGATGATTAGTGGTTGTAGTGTTGGAAAGCCCCCAGAAAGAAGAAAGTTCCCCAGCTCAGTTTGTAGAAAGGGAGTTGAGTGCAAAAGACGCAGTGGAATTCTAGGTAGGTTGAGAGATGAAAACCAGTTTGTGTTGTTCGAAAAGTGTAACAATGGAGATGGATGAGAACTCAGATGTGGAAAAAGTATATTCGAATGGCCAAACTATTGAAGTTGTCGAGAGATTTTGCTACCTTGGTGATACCATTGGAGCACAGGAAGGAGCAGGTGCTAGTGTAATTGTAAGAGTTAGGAGTGGATGGCATAAGTTATGGGAACTTCTGCCATTACTAACCAGCACAGCATTATCACTGACGACCATGAGAAAAGTATAAGGCATGCGTGATGACGTATGGAAGTGGAACCTGGCCTGTGAGGGTTGAGGACATGCATTGCATGGAGAGAAATGATATGAGAATAATTATGGATGTGTAATGTGAGTCTTAAAGACAGGCTTAGATCTGATGACCTCAGAGGAAGATTAAATCTAGACAATATAGGGAAGTGTGTGCAGAGGAGTAGACTTCGATGGTATGGCGGCCACGTTGAAAGAATCAATGAGAGTTCTTTGGTTAGTAGACGTAGAACAATTGAGATAACAGGTTCAGTTGAGAGGGGAAGGCCAGAGAAAAAACAAGGATGGACTTGAGAGAAAAAGGGATAAATAAAGACCTGGCCAGAGATAGTTAAGAAGCCAATTTCTAAAAGCTGTCCAACACATGCCAGTATGTAAAACAGACGTTAAATCAAATATGATGATGATGATGATGATGATGATGATGATGATAAAAATGAACAAAAAGTAAATTAATTTCTTTTGTAGTCATTTTTGATCAGTTAAGTTTACTTTTACGTCGATGATATCAGACGCAACCACCTAGTTTTCTTTTATATCCTGTGATTTGACGAGATCAGTGTGGGGGGGGGGAGATAGAAACAGAATGAGATATAAAGATAGGCACATGAACTCGGAATAATGACACTGGTCAAGTTGTACCAACTGAGATATGACAAAACATATATAGAGGAACCATCGTCACCAAAGCAGTACTGTTCATGTTTGTCTGTGTGTGTAGGTCTGTCTGTCTGTCCTTTCTTTGCGCGCAAGCAATAAGAGTTGGTTGATAAATGCCTCAGACCAAGAAGTGTCAACTGTAGTAATGCTCCTCCTCCTCCTCCTCCTCCTCCACCTTCAGGGGGTGGATTTTATTTTACACGAAGGGGATCATATTGTAACTCAAAATCAATAAGATATTAACGAGAGCAAAAAGTGGACCTTGGGTTTAATTTCGGCAGTATCGTAACTCGCTTTCCTTATTTTGTCCTTAAGTCCTCACATTTCATGAGCGCTGTTTCTGGCAAAGGGGGGAAGAATTGCTGCTTTCTGGGTCGGAATCTATCCATCTAACACTTATCGTTGGCTAGTTTTTTACCTTGAAGTAGTATTTTTTTTCTAGCTCCTTACATCAAGTGGCCTCATGCCTTGTCTGGAGCGATTTCCATATAAAAAAAACAAAATAAAATAAAAAAACAACAAAAAAACCACTTGGTTAAATATAAAGAGAAATGATATAAGAATGATACGATGGATGTGTAATGTGAGTTTTAAAGGAAGGCTCAGATCTGATGACCTCAGAGGAAGATTAAATCTGGATAGTATAGGGAGATGTGTGCAGAAAAGGAGACTTGGTTGGTTTGGTCACATTGAAAGAATGGGTTAGTAGAGGTAAAATAGTTTGGAAGTCAATTTTGGAAAGTCGTCCACCATATGCCAGTATGAAAAACAGTCGTGGTACCACTTCGTTTACTTTTTTTTATGTCAGTGTGTGAACGGCACAGGTCGTGATCGTCCACTTGTTGTCTATGTCTGAATTTGATTCCGACACCAATCACAGTGTCCATCATGTGGTCTCTGTCATCGCTGAAACAGAGGATTCTCCTTTCAAACAAAAACACAGTTTAAAACAAGTAATAATGTTTCATTTTGAGAGACGTTACAATGATACTCATTTTCTTCTACTGCAAATCAAGACAAACGTATCTTCCAACCATTTGCTTCAAACCTATCTGCCTCTAGGGTTAGGGTTAGGGGTTAAGGTCTCTAAGAAACACAAAAATCCAACGCCCCCTCCCTTCTTCTGGATCTACTGGAATATATATAGATATATATATATATATATATACTGGTGTAGTATGTATTATGTAGTATGTATTATATAGTATGTAGTATGTACACTATGGTATAGTATGTAATATGTATATATAGATACTGGTGTAGTATGTATTATGTAGTATGTACACTATGGTGTATGTAATATGTATATATAGATACTGGTGTAGTATGTAGTATGTATTATGTAGTATGTACACTATGGTGTAGTATGTAATATGTATATATAGATACTGGTGTAGTATGTATTATGTATTATGTAGTATGTACACTATGGTGTAGTATGTAATATGTATATATAGATACTGGTGTATGTATTATGTAGTATGTAGTATGTACACTATGGTGTAGTATGTAATATGTATATATAGATACTGGTGTAGTATGTAGTATGTACACTATGGTGTAGTATGTATATATAGATACTGGTGTCATTTAGAGTACCCCACATAGACACCCACTTGAAAAGGCTAATCTGCTTTATTAATGAACATAAAACTTACTGACTGGCGGGGCAGTATCTGGGAGGATCATAACTTTTGGAAAATCTCAAGTGGTGTAGCGAACGAGACGCGATCCAGACGAATGCTAAAAAGCAAATGGCTTGAATTGCTACTCTCTTTCTTTCTTTGCTTCGTTGGGATACGCTTTCCTTTTCATGCTCCAAAACAAAAAAGGATTTCTCGCAGAAACGTGTTAGCTCAGTATAGTTCAACAAATCAAAAACTGCCACGTCTATGCTGAGTTAGCGGCTAGGCGTGGGCTCCATAGCCCCTATAAAAGAGCGAGGAAATAAGCAGAGCCCTCTCTGACAGACCGAAGCGACTGACTGTGAAAGACCACACCATAACTATGCTCTCACCCTCTCTGGCCTCTTGGCAGCAAAAAGGAAACAAACACTTCATAACTCAACAAGCTTTATACATACACACACACACAGTAGCCGAACAAGGTAACCTACTAACACATACAGTATCACATTACCACTAACATGCATCAACAAATATAGACATACACATCTTCAGCCCCTTGTGTCTGCTTTACAGTGAACATTTCTAACAAAGAACATGAGTTGAATAAAGTTTACAAAGAACATTTCTTTATTAAAATTAACCTTTATATTCCATGTAAAATCATGTCCTTCCTTCATTTTTAATTCACTAAATGTTACTCCTGTTTGTAGTTTTTTCCTTTCATTTCCTATGTTAAGTTAACCCTTCGACAGTGGCTCATAATCATAGCATTGCACCTTGTATCCAAAAAGACATTACTATTTCAAAGGTCAGTCCACTTTTTGGGTGGTCTTTCTTCGCTTAGCTAAATATTTCTTTCACTGTAGGTCAGTCGTCAGCGTGCATTGCAACTATGCACCGCACCAAACATGTCACCTTGTGTATGTCTACAAGCGTACGCATATATCCAGGGTTGATTTTGTAATAATTCTGAGACATAATTACACGGAAGGTGATCGTGTCGTAACCCAAATCAAAAAGATATAATCATTTGATAAATATAAAGATCTTTTATTTACAATATGGCCTCATATCCACCAATAATCAAAATATTTATAAGTCGGATGTAAGTGATTAATGAATTTACAAAATACGTCAATTTAATAATAAACTGTCTGTAGAATTCCCTCAGAGAGGTATGATAACTTCTTGGTATTGTACGTCGTTGGCATCTGACTGAAAAGAAAAAATAAATCTGATTAAGACATGTATATATATATATATATATATATATATATATAGACTATATATTGGGTATTTAGATCCGTATGGCTAGGTTTCCTTCCTCTTATCTACTTGCCTTTCTGGTACCTAAGGTACTTAAGCTTTTTTTTAATTTTTTTTTTTTTTTAATGCAACTTTAATTCCTATATAATTTTATTGCTAGCTACCATATCGCAGAATGGTTCTTAGGTGTAGTGTTTGGATAGTATTATTATTATTATTATTATTGTTATAGTTAATTTTATTTGATATGCAAATTACCATATTACACGGTAGTCTTAAGGGTATTATTATTATTATTATTATTTATTTATTTATGTATATATTAGTGAAATTTTAAGCTGAATTATTTCGACACTTGATTATTGGGGAAATGGTAGTTTGATCAGTACCATTGGAGAGCCATGAATATTATAACTGTCCTGTTTTTAAATCTCCGAAACAGTTACATGGTAAACAGCTGATGATCCCCGTGTTAATATTAGACACTTACGTTAATGTCTCCTATTTTTGTTTCACTGTTAGATACTTAAACCCCTGTTTTTATTTTATTTACTTACTATTATTATTTTTTTTATTTATGAATTTTCCAACGAATGTTCAGTCTGCAATATTCCGGATTTAGTTAGTTTCTCTGGGAATTTTCCTTCTTTTTTTTTTCTTTTTGTTTAAAATAACTCAAAGCTTCTTTAGACTATATATATATATATAGTCTTGGAAGTTTTTCAACCATTCAAACTATATGGAAAAAAAAATTTAAGTTGTTGGAAAACTACTTTGCTGGTAAGTCAATTAACTTTTAACAGTCCCTATATTAGTTTGCTTCCAAGAATTTACGCTAGTCTTAACATTATTTAAGAAATCATCAGTTGTTTACCATGAAAAACTGTTTCGGGAATTTAAAAGCAAAACAGTATTTTATCTTATGGCTTCCCATATATATATTGACAATTTAAATCATTTTTCAAACCAAGTTCCAAATAAAGCGCATACACCAAGGTATTATAGTTGTCTACAGCTGTTTCAAGGCAGTGTTTATTTTAAGTCATACAATGAACCATATTTTTTTTAAAAACACAACACCATCTTCAGAACGAAATTTTCATAGGTGCAATACAAGAAAACAATACAATCAATATCCATGTCCCTCAAAAATCATAGATTCCACCAGAAACAAAGCAAAAATCACAAGAAGAGATCCATTGTGAAATACCTTGATAAATACCATTAATTATCAAAATTAATTCCACATCAAAATGTATATTATCAAATACAAAAAGAGAGACTAAAAAAAAACACAACTGAACTGAATGTTACTTAGTACTTTAACTGTTACGCTACAAGTCTGCAATTAAATAAAGGGTTCCATTCAAAATTTTGTATAGATTCCCGAGTTCAACAAGATAAGGTCGGAGGTTACATCGGCCGAAACGGTGTGAGAATAACATCCAAGATGAGAGCAATAGTTCAAATAATCCAAATTATAAATCCTCATCTTAAAAATTCAGAAACATAATTTTAAAATGAATTGTTCCAAAATCGAATTTTATCATCATTGTCAGCTTAAAAGTGACATTCGTTTTATTTATTTAAAAAAATGACATTCATTTTATTTATTTCAATTATTTTTATGGTAAAAAAGAGACTATTTATTTTGAAAAGATTTAAATTGTCACAATAAATAAAAGGGTTGAAACATTCATTTTATTTTACGAAAGGATCGCCACTTATCAAGGCCAAAGGTGACACGGGGATAAAGGTTAATGAGATGGAATGATTGTTAGTTGAAAGATGAAGAATATTATGAGAGGATTGGGAAAATTGAGGAGATAGACTAAGCTGGAATTACTAGTCGGGCCGGTTCACGACAGGAATCTGTTGGCATTGGATTTGAAGACGACCATGTTGTAATTTGCAGGGATGCAGTACTGTGGTAACGTGTTCCACAGATGGGAAGCCCTTATGAAGAAGCTTTGTTTGTGGAAGTTCCCCTGACGCTAAGCAAGGAAGAACGGAAAGTTTTTATTTTGTTGTGGTAAAAAAAGCGAGTTCTTGCTGTGAATGTCTCACAAGGAAGAACCAGAGATTGGAGCTCAGTCGAGCATCTTTCATGGAAAAAACGATAGAGTAGCGGGCGATGAGTTACGTCTCTTCTGCGAGAAAATGGACCGTAAGGAAAAGAAGAGATCATTCCTCACTAGATTAGGGAGTCAATTTTGAACTCTGTCGAGGAAACAAACGATTGCTCTAAGCGGCGCCTCACCAGATGTGGCAGTAGTACTCCATCTAAGGACGTATCGGAGTCTTATATACATAGAGAATGGCATCAGGAGTCACAGATTTTCTGGAGCAGTAGAATGATGCAACCATTTTCCCAGCGACCTTAGCAACAGATTAGATGTAAGTTTTCCATTTTAGGACAGCGGATTGAAAATTCAAAATATTGTCATGTTTGCCATTTTTATTTTTTAAATAGGACTTTTAAAAGTGTTTTTCGTCTGGACACTCCCTTGTCAGCATTCCTTCGAGTGAACAAAGATTGTTGGGTGTTCAAATCCTGTCGTAAAGGTTTCCCGACTTCACTTAACCATTCCGGCTTGCCATTGATGACAGAACTACTTTACTACTAAAAAAGCAGCAAAACTGACTTTCAAGTTCACTCATTTCGAGTTTTTACACAACCTGAGGATGTCTTCTATTGTTTGTCTGGGATTTCTACCAGGGGCATTGCTTGGTGTTGCTAGTCCTCTGGAGGTGTCTGGCTGTCCTTCTAATCTTTGCTTTTGCTCGGTTCAAGGTCATCCAGTTCTTCCTTGGGTGATCCTTTCCATGCGAGAGATGTTTTCTGGGTTCTTGGATAGCTTCGTTGAAGTAGTCATTCCAATCATTCAATCTGTGAATGCGGTAGTTCTATGACGGTGCAGGGTCAAGACTTTCTTTGGTCATGAAACTGCTTCTGGGTTTCAATCTGCTTCTTAGTTGGCCATGGCCAGATAGAGGAGTGTCTTCTGTTGGTTTCTTGCTTGTGCTTTTGGGATTCTCACATGAGCATCCCTTCGGATATAGGGAGGTGCCATGTCATGTTGCGTTGTTGGATAGAGCTAAAGTCGCTCTGTAATAGAATCATTTTAATAAGCCTTTCGCATTTATTCACCCCAAATAAATCCATAAAATTCAAGTATTGCTACGTCACATCTTAAAATTAAGCAAGGTCTTACCAATATGTTTTTAATGTTAAATGCTACACAATAAAATATTAAGTAGTGGCAGGAAGACCTGACGTTGCTCGCGATTTAAGGAGTAACTCGATGTCCTTTTTCACTATGATCATAACTTTTACTATTATGATCATAACTTTTACTATGATGATCATAACTTTCACTATGATGATCATAACTTTTACTATGATGATCATAACTTTCACTATGATGATCATAACTTTTACTATGATTATCATAACTTTCACTATGATGATCATAACTTTTACTATGATGATCATAACTTGCACTATGATGATCATAACTTTCACTATGATGATCATAACTTTTACTATGATGATCATAACTTTCACTATGATGATCATAACTTTTACTATGATTATCATAACTTTTACTATGATGATCATAACTTTTACTATGATTATCATAACTTTCACTATGATGATCATAACTTTCACTATGATGATCATAACTTTCATTATGATGTTCATAACTTTCACTATGATGATCATAACTTTCACTATGATGATCATAACTTTCACGATGATGATCATAACTTTCACTATGATGATCAAAACTTTCACGATGATGATCATAAATTTCACTATGATGATCATAAATTTCACTATGATAATTATAACTTTCACGATGATGATCATAACTTTTACTATGATGATCATAACTTTCACTATGATGATCATAACTTTCATTATGATGTTCATAACTTTCACTCTGATGATCATAACTTTCACTATGATGATCATAACTTTCACGATGATGATCATAACTTTCACTATGATGATCATAACTTTCACTATGATGATCATAAATTTCACTATGATGATCATAAATTTCACTATGATAATTATAACTTTCACGATGATGATCATAACTTTCACTATGACTTCCATTCAAAAATTTTTTTATTTCTCCTTGTTTCGCCCCCTAATATATTCAGAAGAAACTAAAATTTTGGAAAATTCCCTGAATTAGTGTCCTAGATATGAATTTCATTAAAATCAGATATACATATTTGAAATTTTAAGGGACTTCTACTCTCATAGCTCCCTTAGAGGGGGGCACATAGGGATTCGGCACATTGAGGGACACAGAGATTCGTGACCACTTCCATTGTCTTCCCTGGAAAATTTTACATACGAATACACTTTTAATTTTTATGTAGATTCGCTAACCTTTCTTTCTATAGGGAACACACACATTGATATTTATATATAAAGATATAAATATTACCTCAAAATAAATTTCTTCAGCCAATACTTCAGTGTCTATGTAGCAATTTTCCATTTGTTCAAAATATTCTTGAGCTGATGCGATTTCCTTGGAATCTAAAGAAAAGGAAAGACAATTGAAATTGGTAATGTAATAATGCAATGACACAGACACGTGATAGCTTAGCTTAGGTTAGAAACACGGACAAAGTCGTCTCAACTCAAAACCATGTAATGAAAAACAAAAAATAATAAAAAAAAAACTTGAAAGGATTATTTTAAACAGAATAGGAATACATTGGAAATCATAACATTCCTTTGATAATCAGACGAATAATGGGGCAATTAGAATCTGGGGAAAAGTGGACCAAGCAATTATGAAATTCGGTGAAACCATAAAGTAAAAATATCGTTTTGGAAATTAGAGGCAAAAGATCTGACGTGAGCATTGGCAAAAGACTTTGTATCAAAAGTGAAAATGACAAAACAAAAGAAAACATTCATACGGTATATAGATGTAATATCTTTTGTTTTTTTTTTACATGGCTGGCTGCACTTTGCTATTTTCTTGCCAATAAAATGGATTGAGTGATCAAATTTACCAAGCCTTGTGTGAAGGAATTGATGAAAGGGAAGCAAATTTGCAACAAATGAAAGTACAAATTGGGTTATCTCCCTTACATCCTAAATGATTGTATCATTCAGCACTACTAAAATTTCGGCGCTCTTGTATAAGCAGTGACCGATGTGAGGGGGACAACTCTACCTTACCCAGCCGCCGCCATTCCGAACTCGCCCACACTTCGGCAAGGGAGACAACTTTGACACACATTTTACAAACCCTTTATAACAATTAATGCGGTAGAAATAGCTTTGGTTAGGTTACAGCTTTGGTTTGGAGGTTACATCGGCCGAAACTTTGTGAAAATAACATCCAAGATAAGAAGAGTAGTTCGAATAATCAAAATAATAAAAATTAAATTTCCAATATTAAAAACATATTGATTTGTAAAAATCGATTTTGATGAATAATTTCTCAGTATTATTGATTGATTGGAAAGTGTATTTGATGTTACTAATAATGATGTTGCTGATAATGATGATGATGATGATGATGTTGTTGATGATGATGATGGTGGTGGTGGTGATGATGATGATGTTGGTGGCGATGATGATGTTAATGATGATGATGGTGGTGATGATGGTGGTGATAATGATGTTGATGGTGGTGTTGATGGTGATGATGATATTGATGATGGTGGTGGTGGTGATGATGATATTGATGATGGTGGTAGTGGTGATGATGATGGTGGTGGTGGTGATGATGATGATGGGGATGAGGATGATGGTGATGGTGATTTTAGAGTTTTTCTTTTTTGCTCTCAAAAAGAGGAAAGTTCGCCTGCTCAATTTGTGCAAAGGGAGTCGAGTGCAATTCAATTTTTTGTGAGACTTGTAAGCATTGCGAATACAAAAAGTTCATTAGAATTACTGGTAGGTCGAGAGAAAGGATAAGCAAGAAGTGTAAGACAATGGAGATGGATGAGAACTCAGATATGGAGAAAGTATTGGATTGAGATTATCCCAATCCTATAAAGTTAACTGATCAAACGTGCAAGAAAACACAAGCAACGCCCCAAAATTGCAGTTCAAAACAAAATCAGAATTTTGTTTCCAAAAAATCAGCTCCCCGGACCAACTTAGTATTTTTTACCCCCCCCCCCCCAAAATGGTTGTCACGTGACCTGCTCGCTACTACGTCCATGCGTGATAAAATATAAAAGCATCAAGCTGCGACAATATCCCTCTCTCTTTCCACTGACCCTTAACAGAGGACACGTTTCAAGACTCTTCTCACCCTTCGGACGAGGGACGCCTCGGGTGACAATCATTCATCATCGAACTCGCACACACATGCTTACACACACCGCTGACAAAAGCACGCACACAAATGCCTATACAACATATCAATTCTCACTCACGGACGCACACACACTCGTACACTTACGCACCCCGATAAATCGCCACTAACGTGCGCACGCACACACACACATTTGTAGAAGTACGCACTCATAAATTACATGAATAAACATTTTAATACATTTGAAATGAACAATTCAAATGTAAGCATGAATCTTAGCATTTTCTCTAAGATACGACACGTTAAAAACCTAAGGTCCACGCTGCTACATAAATGGTGACCCCGGTCGCTACATAAATGGTGACCCGGTCGCTACATAAATGGTGACCCCGGTCGCTACATAAATGGTGACCCGGTCGCTACATATATGGTGACCCCGGTCGCTAGATAAATGGTGACCCGGTCGCTACATAAATGGTGACCCGGTCGCTACATAAATGGTGACCTCGGTCGCTACATAAATGGTGACCCTGGTCACTACATAAATGGTGACCTCGGTCGCTACATAAATGGTGACCCCAGTTGCTACATAAATGGTGACCCCAGTCGCTACATAAATGGTGACCCCGGTTGCTACATAAATGGTGACCCCGGTTGCTACATAAATGGTTACCTCGGTCGCTACATAAATGGTGACCCGGTCGCTACATAAATGGTGACCCTGTCGCTACATAAATGGTGACCCGGTCGCTACATAAATGGTGACCCCGGTCGCTACATAAATGGTGACCCGGTCGCTACATAAATGGTGACCTGGTCGCTATTTAAATAGTAACCCATGTGCCTTACAGAAGTATATTTGGATGGTGAAGCTATTGAGGTTGTTGAGAAATTTTGTTGGATTGGTGATACCATTAGAGCACAGGATGGAGCAGGTGCTAGTATGATTGTGAGAATTAAGAGTGGATGGAGTAAGTTCAGGGGATTTCTACCTTTAATAAATAGCAGAGTGTTTCTACTGTCGACTAAGGGGAGAGTCTATCAGGTACGCAGTGTGATGATATATGGAAGTGAAACCTGACACATGAAGGTTGATGACATGCGTTTCATGGAGAGAAATGCTATGAGAAGAGAATGATATGATGGATGTGTAATGTGAGTCTTAAAGACAGGCTTAGATCTGATGACCTCAGAGGACGATTAAATCTGGAGAGGATAGGGAGATGTGTGCAGAAGAGTAGACTTCAATGGTATGGCTATATTGAAAGAATGGATGAGAATTCTTGGGTTAGTAGATGTAGAACAGTTGAGGTAGCAGGATCAGTTGACAGGGAAGGTCAAGGAAAACATGGGAGGAAGTGATAAGAATGGACTTGAGAGAAAGAGGGATAAATAAAGACCTGTCCCAAGATAGGTTAGTTTATAAGTCAATTTTCTTAAAGCCATCCAACACATGCTAGAATACAAAACAGACGTTAAACCGATGATGATGATGATGATGATGATGATGATGAGGAGGAGGAGGAGGAGAAGAGCGAAATAATATTTGGATGTTCATGAAACTTACCACTGATATCATCTTGAATGTAACAACAGCCACCATTTGGAAAAGCTGCCAAAAAAAAAAAAAAGGGGAGATAAGTCTGCTTAAGTCTGTAACTTTTGCACAAAACATTTTTCATTATGTTTGGGAATTTTTGAGATGAGGATTGATGATTTGGATTATTCGGACTACTGTTCTCATCTTATCATGTTATTCGCACAACGTTTCGGTCAATGCAACCTCTGACTTTCTTCAGGTGTATCCTGTCAAACTCGGGAATTTTTATGTCGAACTCGAAAATCTGTATGGAAGTTCAAACTGAACAGTTTATTTAATCTACAGGGGTAGATTGTTCTCATTCCGTCAGCCATGACTGAGTATTGATTTACTCCTCTCCAGGAGTTAGGCACAAGGCCAGTTTTATCCTACTCCCACAAGTAAGATGTGACCCAAGGTCGGGTCGGGAAAGTGGGGTTTGAAAAGCCAGCACCCGAGAGGCCATTTAAAAATTGCCTGGGCAGCCCCGTCGGCATTCCCCGGTAGGGGCGCCTCAGACAGTAAGCAATAAACTTACTCCTCCCCAAAGAGGGGAGGCAAAGCCTGTGAGGGTGGACCTCCTAGAACTGCACAGGACAGACCCATAGACTGGCGTGAATCAAGCCCCGAAGGCCAAGACAATACCAGTTTATGGGGTGCAGTATCCATCGGAACAGATACTACACTTTGAGCTTAGCCAAAAGGCCTAGCATCGCTTTTACTGAGGATTGAACCTTCAACCTCTAGAAGTCTGTCACTTAGAAGTAATTATTACTTAGCATTTGATCCATAATACATGATTTTCTTTTGACCAGCTTTATTGTGTCATTGGTATTGTTTTTCGTGATTCTTTTTGGGAATCAAAGACTCACAGGAATGACCACGTGAAGGTTGCCAGCATCCATAGTGAAAATGGTGCTGTGGATCTAACAGGCTGCGAGCATTGCTTAGAATTTTATCAGTTGCGCCACGTGTCCATGCGATACTAAGAATATAATATAAAGTACTTAAGACTTCTAACCGGTCATGGCTGACAGAACAAGGACAATCTACCCCTGTTGATTAAATTAAGGGTTCAATTCTGTACAAATTCTAGAGTTTTTATTTAAGTATTTTCCCCTCCCTCACGACGGGAAGATTAGACACAAGGTCAAGGTTTAGAGGAAAAGCACTTTGGCCAAACAAAAATTGTCTGGACAGCCCCGTCGGCATTCCCCGTTAGGGGCACCTCAGGTGATTAGCAATAAACTAACCCCTACTCGAAGGGCAAGAAGGTAAAGCCTGGGAAGGTGGACCTACTAGAACTGCACAGGACCCTAACTCTAACTCTAACCCTACCTTAGATCGACAGAGAACAACGCCATCCTCAAAAATGGCCTGAACTCTGCTGGTCTAATTTTCGTATGAATTAACACCGGAGGGTAACAGTCGAGTTCGACAAGTTGCACTTGAAGAATATCCAAGGTTAAATGAACCTGCTACCTCAACTGTTCTACATCTACTAAACCAAGAACTCTCATCCATTCTTTCAATGTGACCCCGCCATCAAAGTTTTTTGTTCTGCACGCACTGAGGTCATCAGAACTAAGCCTGCATTTAAAACTCACATTACACATCCATCGTATCATTCTCATTGTTGCCAGTCTAATTATGGTATAAACTAACCCCGGAGGGTAACAGTCGAGTTCGACAAGATGCTGTTTGGTGAAGAGTCACATCATGAGGTTAGCCTCTTAATATGCATCGGCAAAACTCGGCGGATCTACAGGAATAAAACTTTAGGCTAAAGTATATAGAGGCTTTCCGTATAAAATGTAGAATTTTGTGATTGTGAGATTTTAACACATTTCTTTTAATACCCAAGGCTCTCCTATCACGTTTATCATAATATCATCAAATAAGTATTCATGCCGTTTGCGTTATTCAGGATTCAAATTTATGCGTAGATCGTAGATATTTGAGCGTTCGGTTGTTTTCTAGCTGATATTGATCATCATGAACCTGAATAACATCATCATCATGAACCTGAAAACCATCATCATCATGAACCTGAATAACATCATCATCATGAATCTGAATAACATCATCATCATGAATCTGAATAACATCATCATGAACCTGAATAACATCATCATCATGAACCTGAATAACATCATCATGAACCTGAATAACATCATCATCATGAATCTGAATAACATCATCATCATGAACCTGAATAACATCATCATCATGAACCTGAATAACATCATCATCATGAATCTGAATAACATCATCATCATGAACCTGAATAACATCATCATCATGAACCTGAATAACATCATCATGAACCTGAATAACATCATCATGAACCTGAATAGCATCATCATCATGAACCTGAATAACATCATCATCATGAATCTGAATAACATCATGAACCTGAATAACATCATCATCATAATAAACCTGAATAACATCATCATCATGAACCTGAATAACATCATCATCATAAACCTGAATGATGCACTTTTTATTGCGATTTTCATTTGAACTGATGTGCACAAGAGTGTTGGATAATGGTCCGATGGGAATGGACGTATCCGTTGGGAATCGTTGGTTTGACTTGCGTGGGTGCAGTCGAGTGCAGATTAGGGCCTGTTCTCACAGTCAGAGCTGACAGACGTGACAGGGTTACCGTATGACGAGACCCCAGATCAAGGGTCAGTCTGCACCTGTGAGAGGCTCTGTGACGTCGCGGGCCTTGTGTGGGAAAGAGAGGATCCGTGACGTCACTCGTTCTCGCGAGAAGCAAGTTTTTAGTCAGTCTGATTCGGAAGGCGAACCGAGAGGACGTGCAATTCACGATGTAAAACTAAGGGAAATATTTCCCTTAAGGGAAGACAAGCGCGAGAAATCCTCCCCCCCCCCTCTCTATGAATGGTTAAGAAACATTGTTAACTAACTACGATAAAGTAGGATTTGCTCTCTCCCTCTCTCTCGATGTGGTGAATGACTCACAGTTAAAATAACAACTCTTGTAATGAAATTAATTAAATCTAAAAGAAGAGTTTGTCTTCGGAGTGCGTCATGGCTTTTGTTGCAGACAACAGACGGCGTGGTTCGGCAGGAAGGAAAGAAGATGGCGACCCTCTACACGACGAGTATATGAAACGCATACTGCCGCGGTCCAAGCAGGAGAGGGGCTATGCAACAAGAGGAAGATTTGAGATGCCAAATAATCTGGCTAAAAAAATGTCTACCAGTTATACGTTTACAGACTATTTTCTTTCTGCTGATTTAAGGGTTGGGTAGAAAGAATACAAGACGGAATATGCTAGAAAATGATAATAAAAATAATAATAAAAATAATAATAATAATAATAATAATAATAATCATGTGGAATCGAAGAGATAAGTACATGTATATTTTTAAATTCTTCTTTTTTTTTGTTTCTATGTGCTTTTTACTTAACAAAAAAAAAAAAACAGTGATTTTAATATGTGCGTATCACTTTTAGAAGAAATTTGATGTCGAAACTTATAGATAAAAATGGGCCCTTAATTAACAAAATTAAGTTTTAATTAATGAAGAATTCGTAGAAGCGGAAATCGACTCTCACATCCCATAATGCAATACGAGCACTTGGTCACACGTGGAATCGAAGAGATAAGTACATGTATATTTTTAAATTCTTCTTTTTTTTTGTTTCTATGTGCTTTTTACTTAACAAAAAAAAAAAAAACAGTGATTTTAATATGTGCGTATCACTTTTAGAAGAAATTTGATGTCGAAACTTATAGATAAAAATGGGCCCTTAATTAACAAAATTAAGTTTTAATTAATGAAGAATTCGTAGAAGCGGAAATCGACTCTCACATCCCATAATGCAATACGAGCACTTGGTCACATGTGGAATCGAAGAGATAAGTACACGTATATTTTTTAATCCTTCTTTTTTTCTTGTTTCTATGTGTTTTTGTACACTTGTTTTTCCCACTTTTAAACAGTTGGATAGTTAAAGTCATTAAGCTGATGAGACGTGCAATGTTCCTGTCTCAGCCAAATCAAAAACGTGACACTCGCGAAACGTGGACAAGAAACCCAACCCATTGAGCAAAATGCGACTCAGCATGCTATGGTATTTCTTGTTACTTAAACTTGTTCATAGTCCCTGGCTGTTTATTAGTGAGTAGACGGTTATGTTCCTGTTTCGTCCCAAACCAAGACTTGACGAACGAGAGACAAGTGGACTCAAAACCCAACCAATGTTACGGATGTATACGCTCCCACCAACTCAGCGTGCTTTGGTATTTTTGTCTACGTAACTCTTTTCTGATCCCTTGGCTGTTTGTTGGTGAAATTGTGTACGAATAAAATTGATTAAAAATATAAAGGAGGAGCTAGCGGTAACCCCTACCAACGGTAACACAATGGTAATCCCTTTTTCTTCTTACTAAATAGAAACTCTACAAAAAATGGACACTTCTTCTTCTTACAGAAGCACAAATCTGAAATAAGATTACTTACATGTTTTCAAAGTGTCTCCAAAGAGTTCTTCTAATTTGGGAATTCCTTGATTTGAGGATGTGTCGTTGCTCTCAGGAAACAGTCTCTCTTCTGAGAGGAATGATTCGTTTGACTGTGGAAAGAAATAGTTGATAATAAGGCATATATTATAGTAGTGTGCTAAACACAAATCAGTGGATCTAGACAATCTACATAATACAAAATCTCGGGTGCTGATAGCGAACATGTACCAGTTTCTGAGAACTTTGCGTCTGCAGCGCTCGGGCGTAAACACTCGAGAGATGCAGAAGCGAATGCTGACGGACGATAACTTTAATGCGTTGCTGAGTCGTATTTTTTCAGTTTTATTTTCACGCTAAACAAATCAGTGGTTCTAGACAATTTAGATAATAAAAAATCTCGGACAATCGTAGTTGGTTACTTGCTGGCACATTGAATGTTTTGGTAGGGAAAGGGCGAGTGAGATGAGAAGTGATTAGAGGAAGACAGTAGTAGTAGTAGTAGTAGTAGTAGTAGTAGCAGAAGAGAAGGTGAGTAAGGGAAGAGCATAAATAAATGACGTAAATAAAGAAGAGGAAGAAAAGGAGTTGATCCAATGCATCCCTGGGTTTATTTTACAAGTATGTCAATGGAATATGCTCTGACGAGCTTGTGCCCCTTCAATGTAACACCCCCCCCCCCCCTCCGGACAATCAGGAAAATCCCACCCATTCACCATTGAAGTCCCCAAATGCCAGAAAGCTTTCTATTCTAATAGCTTCTTTCCTCAAACTGCTAGCCTTTGGAAATTCCCTCCCTGCTCCCTGTCTGTAGCAACATGCAGAAATTTAAACGCAGTGTTAACAAACATCTCGCTGCACAACTCCCCATTTTGGATGCCCCCTATAAATATGGCCTCTAGTCCGCAGCAGCCTCTTTACATCTCAGTGCATTTTTTAGGGTGAATAAAAAAGAAAAAAGAAAAGAAAAAAGAAAAGGAAAGGAAAAAGAAAAGAAAAAAGAAAAGGAAAGGAAAAAGAAAAGAAAAAAGAAATAAAGGAAAAAGAAAAGAAAAAAAAGAAAAAGAAAATAAAAGAAAAGGAAAAAGAAAAGAAAAAAAAGAATAAAAAGAAAAAAAAAGAAAAAAAAGAAAAAAAAAGAAAAAAAGAAAAAAAAGAAAAAAAAGAGAAAAAAAAGAAAAAAAGGGAGAAAAAAAAGAAGAAAAAAAAGAAAAAAAAAGGAAAAATAAAATAAAAAAAGAAAAGGAAAGTAAGATAAAAAAGAAGATTAGAAAAATGTACAACTAACCCTAACGTTGATCCAATGGGTCACCTAGTTTTACTACAAAAGTTTCAAGTGATAGAAAAGCTAAAAAAATAACGAGCTTATTGATGTTGTAGCAGCTTACATGAATGAACTATTTTCTGTCGATCTATGTAAGTTGTGATTCGGCTTGACGATCATTGTAATCATCACCTCTTCAACATGTGCGTGTCTGCACGTAAGGAGATTCACACGTGGATCGCTTGGGCCAGATCATGTGATCAGCAGAACACCATCAGTTTGTGACTTTTTCCCAACCAGACAAAATGTGATCCTGCGATTCTCTGCTGGACCGACAGCAGAGAATCGACGAACTCCAGGAAAAAAAAGATTATTTCGCCTTGTCTACATATACTCAACTCAATGTATAATCCTTTGTTTTGTTCTCATAAAACTACTATGGCTGTGTGCACCGTGTTCCATTGTATTAAGTCCTAAAGAAAGTTACACAAACCTATCCTATATCGGTGTCCAGTTCACATCTTTATTACGGCTAAAAAATTGACTTTTCAAAACTAAAATTAGCTAAAAAGTATTTGTCCTTTTGTTTTAGCACTCATTTTAGTGCTTTTGGTCTGTAGGTAAAAAAAAAAAAAATTTATCTTTAATTTGAGGAGAGTCAAATAAAGGGGAGAGAACTCTAGTTTCAAGTTTCAACCACAATGTATCTTAAAATGGATCTTACTATTGTAATTATTCTAAAATAAAGTTTTAAAAAAATGTATACGTAAAAGTAACTGTTTTCAAACAAATTGCCGAATTTTACCCACAGTGTAAAACTGTCATTTATTTCAAAAACTTTATTTCCAGTGTTTCATGTTTTTTCCCTTCCATTTACGTATTTTTAAAATTGTTTCCTTCCTTTTGTTTCCTTCTGTAATCATTTTATTTTTCAAAATCATTTTATTTTTCATTGGTGTTGAATGCGGTGTGATTGTTTTATTCCTAAACTATCCTTTTACGTATACATTTTAAAAAACTTTATTTTAGAACAATTACAATAGTAAAATCCATTTTAAGATAAATCGTGGTTGAAACTTGAAGTTAGAGTTCCCTCCCCCTTATTTGACTCTCCTCAAATTAAAGATAAAAAATTTGTTTTTTCGGACCTACAGTCCAGAAGCACCCTAATTTTTTATTAGTAACATCTTGAATCTTGTTATAAGCATTTATCGATTGACATAACTTTTTTTTAAAGACACTATAAAAAAATCAAAAAGTAAAAAAAATAAAGTCATTAAAAATTTGCATGCACTAATTTTCAAGTGACCCTTCGTTTGGCATATGTTGGACAGCTTTTACACATTGACTTCCAATCTAACCTATCTCTGGCCAGGCCTTTTATTTTCCTCACTTTCTCTACATATTCGTGTTTACGTTGAAAGGCACAACACTTTATTTAATCTATGGAGGTAGATTGTTCTCATTCCCTCAGCCATGACTGAATAGAAATATTAAGTTATTATTCTTAGTTATGATTGCATGGAATATAGATTGAACCTTCCACCTTAGAACTGATTGCTAACCAATGCTATTACCCATTAGGCCATATGTCTACGTTAACAACCTAAATGGTTCAGCTTGAATTTCCATACAGGTTCCCGAGTTCTAAAAGTTGCACCTGAAGGAGATCGAATGTTATATTGGTCGAAATCTTGTGAATATAACTTAGATGAGAATAGTAGTCTGAATATTATGCTTCAGAATTTTTGAGATGAGGATTGATAATTTGTATTATTTGGGTTATTCGGACTACTGTTCTCATCTTGGATGTTATTTTCACAACGTTTTGGCTGATGTAACCTCCAACCTTCTTCATCTTGTTAAACTGAGGAATCTGTACACGATGAGAACAAAAGTCCGAATAATCCGGACTAAGAACATATTTTTTCTTTGTTTAGTCGACACACGTAGGACTTAAAAAGTGGATGAAATAATTTTGTCAATGTTTGTTAGGTTTAATTTTAAAAGATGAGGGGAGGGGATTTTTGATTATGATTTTCCTGTTCTGAGGTGTTGTAAGTTCAATTAGAGAAATAATTAGGCCAGTTATATTACGAAATTAAGAGGAAATTAAACCAAATTAAGAGGAAATTAAACCAAATTAAGAGGAAATGAAATAAAATTAAGAGGAAATGAAATAAAATTGAGAGGAAATTAAACCAAATTAAGAGGAAATTAATCAAAGAGGAAATTAAACCAAGAGGAAATTTAATCAAATTAAGAGGAAATTAGACCAAGAGGAAATTAAACCAAATTAAGAGGAAATTAAACCAAGAGGAAATTAAACCAAAAGGAAATTAAACCAAATTAAGAGGAAATTAAACCAAATTAAGAGGAAATTAATCCAAATTAAGAGGAAATTAATCCAAATTAAGAAGAAATTAAACCAAATTAAGAAGAAATTAATCAAAATTAAGATGAAAATTAAACCAAATTAAGAGGAAATAAAACCAAGAGGAAATTAAACCAAGAGGAAATTAAACCAAGAGGAAATTAAACCAAATTAAGAGGAAATTAAACCAAGAGGAAATTAAACCAAGAGGAAATTAAACCAAATTAAGAGGAAATTAATCAAATTAAGAGGAAATTAATCCAAATTAAGAGGAAATTAAACCAAGAGGAAATTAAACCAAGAGGAAATTAATCCAAATTAAGAGGAAATTAAACCAAATTAAGAAGAAATTAAACCAAATTAAGAAGAAATTAAACCAAATTAAGAGGAAATTAATCCAAATTAAGAGGAAATTAAATCAAATTAAGAGGAAAACAAAATGATCCTCACTTTTCCATAATTGAAATGAATGGCTCTCTCCTTGAAGAATACCTCTGCTTTGATAAGCTCCTAGTACTGACATTCACGCCAGACCTTAAATGGAAGAATTACATCAAATCTGTTGCTAAGGTCACTGGAAACATGGTTGGATCATTCTATCGCTCCAGAAAGTATCTCACTCCTCACGCAATCCTCTACTTGTATAAGAGTCAAATATGTCCTCAGATGGAGTACTGTTGTCACATCTGGAGAGGTGCCTAGACAGAGTACAAAACCGACTTCCAAACCTGGTGGGTGATGTCCTCTTCTCTTTCCTACGGCCTTTTTCTCACAGAAGAGACATTGCTAGTCTTTCTCTACTCTATCGTTATTTTCATGGTAGATGCTCGGCTGAGCTTCAATCTATTTAAAACATTTACAAGAACTCGTCTAGCTACAACAACTGTAAATGTTTTTCTTTTCTCCCTCTGTGTACCTAAAACTAAACGGAACTTTCATGAGCAAAGTTTCTTTCCAAGAACTATCTGTCTCTGGAACACAATACCACGGGGCTGCTTTCCAGCTGACTATAGCATGGTCGTTTTCAAGTTTAATGTTAACAAATTCTTGTTGAGCCGTCCGCTTAAATAATCTAATTTCTGACCAGTTTCAACCATAGTTACCAATCCCCACGATGTTGTTGTTTCACTATCCTCCTGACAAACTCATTAACCCTTATCCTCGAGTGGCCTATGGGCCTTAATAAGCGGTGACTCGTTAGCACATAATAAAATTAAAAAAAGATAAATTAATTTCAGTTTCAAACAAATTTTTTTTAAGCTTACCGATGTTTCTTCGGGTTCTTTTTGAATTTTGCGTGATTTTCTTTTTTCTGTTTGGAAAAAGATAAAAATTTGTAAATAAAATTTCAAAGTTTGACTTACATTTTGAGAAAAAATGTCATTGCGACTACAAGATAAATGTTTTTTTTGCTTATAATATCTCGTCTATAAAACAATTCTCTTTTTTTCAAGTCATGAAATCTTAAATAACGTAAAAATGTGATTTTTGAAAATGTTAGGGTTAGGGTTAGTGTTATAACATCAAGGTTTAGCTTAATATAGAGGGACAAAAGGGGGTTGATATCTTCTATATTATATTTGTGATGTTTCTGTTCCTCTTCTGTCTGCGAATACTATTTAAAACAAAGCCCTACACCATGATCCAACGTCTGTTCTCAAGTAAAATGCTATGACAAATCCAATTGTGATATCAATTTTTTTATTAATGGGTTTTATAATGATATCATGGGGTCCGTATTTGCGCCATCCATAAGCACCCCCCTAAAATCTAACTCTTCTTCACCATGGTAGGAGTGGTTACAACGTGATAGCATCAGAGCTATGCCGTCAGAGGTACCCATGGTGAACAGGTCTGGCACCCAGCTGCATGCATTAGGGTTGTAACTCAGCTAACAGGACTGGAAAAAAATCCATGTGGAGTTCGCATCAGAATCTGGTCATCACGGCTTTTGTGTTTGGAAAGCAAAGACGTGCCAGGTGGAGAACTGCAAATCAATGGTGGCATTTTGTGAATGTGCAGCCACCTTTCCTTTGTGTGTTCTCTACCAAACCTTTCCTTTGTGTGTTCTCTACCAAACCTTTCCTTTGTGTGTTCTCTACCAAACCTTTCCTTTGTGTGTTCTCTACCAAACCTTTCCTTTGTGCGTTCTCTACCAAACCTTTCCTTTGTGTGTTCTCTACCAAACCTTTCCTTTGTGCGTTCTCTACCAAACCTTTCCTTTGTGTGTTCTCTACCAAACCTTTCCTTTGTGTGTTCTCTACCAAACCTTTCCTTTGTGCGTTCTCTACCAAACCTTTCCCTTGTGTGTTCTCTACCAAACCTTTCCTTTGTGCGTTCTCTACCAAACCTTTCCCTTGTGTGTTCTCTACCAAACCTTTCCTTTGTGCGTTCTCTACCAAATCTTTCCTTTGTGTGTTCTCTACCAAACCTTTCCTTTGTGTGTTCTCTACCAAACCTTTCCTTTGTGTGTTCTCTACCAAACCTTTCCTTTGTGTGTTCTCTACCAAACCTTTCCTTTGTGTGTTCTCTACCAAACCTTTCCTTTGTGCGTTCTCTACCAAACCTTTCTTTTGTGCGTTCTCTACCAAACCTGCCCCGACTTTGTATGCAACCGATGAGCTTTGCTGTTCTCAGTGTCGGGGTTCAGCCTGCAATCTTGCAGGTCTAACAAATAACCGCGACCAACGAGAAAGACTTCATGCAGACCATACAACCCTGAGGCACGATCTTCGTGAGTTCGATGCAGAAGTCCGACTCGCTTAACAACAATAGCAGCAACAATGTTTTTTTATTTTATTCTATTTATAACCAAGCCCTGTGACAAGATTAAAAACAGCTTTCCTGGTGTAAGATTTGACAAAGGAATCCGAGGATGGCAATTATTTTTCAAAACGTTTTCTTTTTACACTAAAAAACTTGATAGATCACGTACACCAAGATGTTACATGTTGCCTACAATATATTGCAGCAAAACCATGTAACAAATACTATATATATATATATATATATATATATATATATATATATATATATATATATATATATATAAACAAAAATACTGTTCTTCAAAGTTCAAACTCTGCCAGAAATCCCACATAATTGAACATTTCACAATCTTCCCGATTGAAGAAATATAATTTTTTCAATCGATCTTTTGAATCGTTTCTCATTCACAAAGACTTTGTTCACTCCAAACATTATTCCTTTTCAAACAAACGTCATAACATTTGCAATTTGCTTTATTCTCCAAAACCTTATTTTCCCCAAACCAGAAGATTATCGTGTTTATTCTTCCCTGTTCTTGTCGTGTCTGTTTTCTTAATATCCCTATAAATATATTATATATTTTATACAACCTTCTGTGTTATTGTTGTTTCTTCATCATGCCTTGTTTATTGATATCTTCTCTGAAACCTAAAATGGAGTACCACTTAATTTGTAAAAAATATTTCTAGTTGAATCTGAAAATTATTGTTTGTCTCTGGCAATAACGGATTTCCTTGTGTAACACGCTATATATATATATAAATAAATTCCTGAAACAGTTTTTCATGGTAAACAACTGATGATCCCTTAAATAATGTTAGAAGCAAACTAATATAATAACTGAAAAAGTTAAATTTACTTACATGACTTAAAGTTTTTTTTTTTTTTAAATATAGTTTTAATGGTTGAGAAACTTCCAACACATATATATATATATATATATATATATATATATATATATATATATATATATATATATAAAATCTCCGAAACAGTTACATGGTAAACAGCTGAAGATCCCCGTGTTAATATTAGATGCTTACGTTAAGGTCTCCTGCTTTTGTTTCACTGTTAGATACTTAATCCCCCTTTTTATTTTATTTACTTACTATTATATATTATTTATTTATGAATTTTCCAACAAATGTTAAGTCTACACTATTTTGGATTTAGTTAGTTTCTGTGGGAATTTAAACTGCATTTTCCTTTTTTTTTTGTCTTTTTGTTTAAAATAACTCAAAGCTTCTTTAGAATATATATATATGTACATATTATTTACAGAGTGCATACAACATTTGTTCACAAGATTACTTGTCTAGGAGAAAATAACCTAACAGTAGTTTCGTTTTTTTTTTCAGATTTATTCATCAAACTTGGGTCAGTTTATGACTTGTCCTTTCGATTTCACTCAATGAATTCATGTTTGAACAGCCTCGAGGCGGCCGCAGAACCGGCCACACGCTTTCATCACTATGTCTACATGTTGCAGTTAGATCTGTTGGCATCTTGTTTCATCACACCTCCAGAGGGTTGCAGCCAGATGTCAGGTGAAGTGTGGTCGACAAAGTTCGCTGACAGCCATACTTGGTTCTTCCAGCTGTTATGGCAGGATGCCGAGTCTTACTACCACACGTACAGCTTACCTGCGCCTCGTTGGCTGATCAAGCATTTCACTACCTTGTCAGAACGTGGATGTAGCCATCGGTGTTCAACCTGAAACCCTCGGGGAATAAAGTGCGGCGGCATGACAACGCTTTCACTGCTGACGACATCGAAGACCATGGTTGTCACTGGAAAATGAATGCCTCTGAACATGTGTTTGGAGATGTAGCAAGCAACCTGTTGTTCTGGGAGTTCATCTTCTGGCCTTGGCAGAAGTTTTTCTCGTCGGAGAAGAACCACAGCATATCCAGTGGATGTTTCAGCTTCTTTGCATGCTTCACGTGCTGTTCTTGGATTGACTTTTACAGAAATTATCCTTTCCTCATCTTTTCGCTGTGTCGATGATCTGAACTTCATGAAGACAAGACTGACAACGAAAGTAAAAAATAAAAATGCATAAAATTGTGAACAAATGTCGTCTGCACCATATATATATATATATATATATATATATATATATATATATATATATATATATATATATATATATATATATATATCTTCTCCAATCTATAATAAAGACCAATGTGCATTTATTTGTATATGAATAAATCCCATCACATTAGCGAGTAAAACATGTGCCATTTCAAGTGACAAATAGCCCGCTGCTTTAAATCAATTCATAAAGAAATCCCTCCCTATATAATAAAAACTCAACGGTGGGTATTTTTTCTTTAGGTCATCTAATAATAATAATTTATATATAAAAAATTAAATTACTGACATAATTCTATGATTTTATATGAATATTTTAGTAATATATCTGGATAAATAGCAAGTGCTATATATATATATATATATATATATATATATATATATATATATATATATATATATATATATATATAATATTTTTTTGTGGAGTCAAAATTCAACCATGGCAAACTTTTGTTATATTTTTACACCTGTTTCAACTCAAGCGACTATACAATCAAACAAGGTTTGAATTTTACAGTAAAAAAAGAATTTTTAGAGAAAAATAATTTACAAATATACAAGTGAAAAGACATACATACATATATATTGTTTCATTTTATTTCAGTCGAATTTCTCAGAAATCAAGGGGTCTCTTTCCTGGGGTTAACACTTGATCACTATATCAGATACATAGATATTTGAATATTCTATTAAATTTCTCCTTTATCTCTCAAACGTTGAGTTAGTAAATAAGTTAAGAACATGAATTTTCCTCTCCCCAATCGACCAGTTAACTATGTTATAGTATATCTTTCTTGTGATCTCTTGGTCTCACTGGATTCCAGGAGAAGAATTCATCTAGTCTGGTGGAGTATCCAGCTAAGTGCTGTTACTTGAGGTAACCTCACTAAGAGAAGGTGAACCATTCCTATTATAAGCTGGTGTATAGTCAAACCGAGGGGTATCTTATTTGGGCTTCGAATACTATGTTATTTTGAATATCTGGTCATGGTTTACTTGTAGGGTAAAGTATCTTCATGTCAGGTTTTCCTGACAAACCCGTTTACAGAGAGGCTGAAGACAGATGGTGTCTAGTAGGTAATTCAAACTCTCATATATATATATATATATATATATAGTTCAGAGATAAATGAATTTGTATCCGTTCCAAGAATGCAACATCAACAATTGCTTAGTGTCCGATCATTTAGGCGGATAGATAGATTTATGAATAAATAGTGTCCGATCATAAACAGTGTCCGATCATTTAGGTGGATAGATAGATTTATGAATAAATAGATGGACACAGTACTTTTGGCGTGTTTAGGTGACTCAAATAAAAATGGCAGAGTTACTTACCAGGTCCGTTGAATTTGTATATTTTAAATGCATCCTGCCCACTTTTTCGACTTTTTTCTACAATTTCTTCACAATCTGGCAAACTGTTAAGCGCACATCTGAAGGTAGCTTTAAATTTTTTAGTATTTGGGCAAGGACTTGTGTTCGGATGATATTTTCCTAAAAGAACAAAAAAAGAAAAGGTAAACATGAACACAGCAACAAATGAAAGAAAATGAGCAAGATTGGCTAATTTTGGTGACCGGTTGATATTTTTCAAGATAGATATTGTGTAATGAGGTCACCCGGAGTGATCGGAGACGTAAGAATTATAATATAGATTACAGTGAGATGTAGGTCAGGAGTAGATAAGGAGCAAGGCTAAAAAGGGGGGGGGGGTTATGGTGTGATGTTTATTTACCTTATTTCGGGAATAGATAGACTCTTCCAGACACTATGAATAGAGTTGTAACTAAGTGTCGCGGCAGTCATGGCGGCAACCATAGCTACAGTATCGGACGTAGACTTTCTGTAACATACTATTCTGCACTACTGCATGCGTACGTGAGAGAGAGAGAGAGAGAGAGAGAGAGAGAGAGAGAGAGAGAAAGAGAGAGAAAGAGAGAGAGAGAAAGAGAGAGAGAGAGAGAGAGAAAGAGAGAGAGAGATAGAGAAAAAGAGAGAAAGAGAGAGAAAGAGAAATAGAGAGAGAAAAAGAGAAAAAGAGAAAAAGAGAGAGAAAAAGAGAAAGAAAAGAGAGAGAGAAAAAGAGAGAGAGAAAGAGAGAGAAAAAGAGAGAGAGAAAGAGAGAGAGAGAAAGAGAGAAAGAGAGAGAGAGAGAGAGAGAAAGAGAGAGAGAGAGAAAGAAAGAGAGAGAGAGAGAGAGAAAGAAAGAGAGAGAGAAAGAGAGGGAGACATTAGTTTCAGATCTAATTCCAGCTGCAGAATCATATAGTATGAATATAAATTTGCATGATTTAAACTAAACAAAAATTATTCGACAAATGTATTATTATTAATCATAGAAATTCCTAATACGATAGTAAATGCTCGATATTGTAAATAGAACATTGAAGAGCCGAAAAAAACAAAACTATTATTATTTTGTTGCTTTCGACTCTTATACTTTCTCTCTCTACATATATATATTAGTGATGGGACGATTACAATATTTTCCCCGATTCCGATACAATTACTCATTCTGTTCTAAATTCCCGATTCCGATACAATTACTCATTCTGTTCTAAATTCCTGATTCCGATTCTTTTTAGATATCTAAATATTTGGCGATAGAGTTTTTTTGTTTTTTTTTTAATTTTCAGATTACTGTAAAAACCCATGTAATATGTTCATATATTTTCGCAAACGTTAAAATACACTTGTGTGTGTGGGGGTGTGTGTGTGGGGTGGGTGGGGGTGGGTGGTGGTGATCTATAGATTTTAGTTTTACTGGTTGTTTAAAATCAATCAATATTTATCATTTAATCATTAGTACCAGCAATGGAAAATGAAGTTTTAAACAAAACAAACAATAAAAACAATTAAAAGAATCGTTTTTCGTATCGGAAAATAGGCACAAATTTTTCTGATTCCGATACCCCCAAAAGTTCCGATTCCAATTCTCATTAATCGTCCCAACACTAATATATACTTTAACATCTCATGACGGCTCTTTCATGCTTTTGAAGCTGATAGTTGTTTTAGTGGCTTGGTTACAATTAATAATAATGGCTTCCGTTCTTAGATCTCTTTGATATGTGTTCTTTATATCTCTTTGAAAAAAAAAAAAAACGTCTTTGATTTTTAAAGAATTCTTCTTTGCTTCAAAATTATTAATTATAAAGCCACAAAAATAACTAGCGGTTTCAAACTAAAAGACGATAAAACATGAAACGGTCACTGTATATGGTGGAGTATATATAGTATATAGTTTATATATGTATACTATAAAAAATATTGAATATTATAAAAATATCAAAAACGCAGAATATATTATATATATATATATATATACATATTTAGAGTATACATATATATATATTTGGTAGGCAACTAAGTTCCCATCATTAAAAAAAAATTAGATCTAAAAATGAATGTTACGAATACCAAAGTAACGATCATTGGTTGTACAGGGTGGGCCAAAATAAGGGTCCTATTTTTAAAAATTCATAACTTTTTTATTTATTGATTTTTTTTTTATTTTTTTAGAATAAGTAAAGGACCCCTTCCGAAGCAAGCATGAGCCGTATTAGCCCTAAGGAACGTACCCTCATAATAGAGTGGTACTTTAAATCCAATGAGTCGATTTCGGAGACTCAACTCATCTATCGGCGTCATTACAACACCAGAAACTCTCCTTCGGCAAAAGCAATCCGAGGAATTATTGCTCGTTTTAGGGACCAACAAGGAATATCCGACATGGCGAGAAGTGGTAGGCCTCGTACTGTACGAACAGCTCAAAATTTCGAGGAATTGGAGAGAAGTTTGGAGGAAGATGCATCCACATCCACAAGGAGGAGATAAAAGAACTTGGCATTTCTCGAAGCTCACTTCGGAGAATGCTAAGAGAAAGAGGATATTTTCCATATAAAGTGCAGCTAGTTCAAGAACTTCAACCTCGAGATAATGAAAAAAGACTTGAGTACGCTATGCGATTCCAGGATTTGGCCAATGATGATCCCGATTTTCTCAAAAAACTAATAATGTCGGATGAAGCACATTTTCATCTTGATGGGTTCATCAATAAACAAAATTGCCGAATATGGGGTACGGAGAACCCAAGGATAATTCAGCAGCACACATTACATCCACTCAAGTGCACGGTGTGGTGTGGCGTTACTGCTGAAGAGATAATTGGCCCCTATTTCTTTGAAGACGATGCCGGAAATCAGGTAACAGTAACGGGTGACCGCTACCGAGAAATGCTGCAAAATTTCTTGCAACCGTGGGTTGCCGCCAAACCTGACAGGATGTGGTTCCAACAGGATGGAGCCACAGCACACACTGCGAGAGATACCCTTACACTTTTACAGGGTATATTTGGAAATCAGATTATCTCTCGCAGTTGCGAAATTCAATGGCCTCCACGATCACCCGACCTTACAGCTCCTGACTTCTTCTTATGGGGTTACCTCAAAGAAAAGGTTTATGCCAATAAGCCAAACAATATTGAGGAACTGAAAGCAAATATTGAAGCAGAAATAAGAGCCATAAGTCCTCAGATGTTGCAAACTGTTATGGAAAATGTTTTAAAAAGAGCCGAAGAGTGTGAAGCCGCACATCGGCGCCCATTTAGAAAACATTATTTTTGCTTAAAAAACTCAAAACAGTGTAAAAAACAATACTTTAGTTTTTGTAAGTTTTAAGAAGTGTTTTTCGGCTAAAATTTGTTTTGTTTATTTCAAAAAATCTCGGAAGGGTCAGTCTACACACACATAAAGTTTGGTGAGTTTAACTTTTATTTTGTGGAAGTTATTCAAATTTAAAGATAGGGCCCTTTGTTTTGGCCCACCCTGTAGTGTTGGAAAGCTCTTCAGCTCAGTTTGTGGAAAGGGAGTCGGGTACAATTCATTTTTTTGTGGTACCTGTAAGCATTGGGTTATGGTTAGGGTTAGGTTATGCAAGGAGTGCAGTGGAATTACGACTTCTGTCATTACTAACCAGCAGAGCATTATCAGTGTGGATCAAGGGAAGAGTCTATTAGGTATGTGTATGCAGTGTGATGATGTATGGAAAGGAAACCTAGCCAGTGAGGGTTGAGGACATGTGTTGCATGGAGAGAAATTATATTAGAATGTGTTATAAACCATGTAATTTAGGTTATAATAATTAATAACCCGTAAAACAAAATGGATGACTTTTCAACAGAAAGGTTTAACAGATTTATTAAAAGTGTAATTAGAATGAAATGAGTTATTTAGCCGTTGTAACGCGAGATGTAATATGAGCCAGTCTGATCCGTTTCAATGTTTACTTTTTCAATCCGCAAGCCACTCGATAAGAGGCGATAACTCTTAAATGGTCCAAGGGACATAATTCCGTTTTTGTTTAGTTATACTAACATTTCCCCGTTTTAGTCTTTAACTGTATCGAGCGCACCTGGGGTCAACTTGGAGGTGCTTTACTCTAGTGCGACTGCGCTTTGGCCAAGTCCTGGGAGGTCTTTGATAATTCTCATCTGAATTTGTCTGCACGAGAAGTGGTGGAGATGGCAGTTCAAATGTGTCCATTAACAAATCAAATGGAATGGTTGTTCTGTTGTCCACTAAGTTGCCTACAGAGTATCTGAGACGCAACTGGTTTTTGTGCTGTGTCCAGAATTGATTTCCGACTTGAAATTGTCCATTTATTTCGCGGATGATGCCTGGTACCCAGTTTGGCCGGCCAGGTCTGTAATTCCGAGCAAAAACTGGTGTGCCAACTGAAAATGCTTTTGTTTTGTTAGGGCTTGGTTGTTGCCTTTGTGGCTGGGGACGTATAGCATCCAGTGTGGTACAGAGTTTTCGTCCCATGAGTGCCTCTCTGCTGGTGATAGACCATTCTTCACATCTCCATTTGGTGTTATTCCATATGGGAAGGAGGAAAGCATGTAGTATCTCCTCTGTTGTTCCCTCCCCTCTTGCTTTTAGTAGTGCTCTTTTGAATGAGTCTACCATTCTTTCAGCTTGTCCGTTAGATTGAGGATAGTTCGGTAGCGACTGAACGTGTGTTATGCTGAATGTAACCCTGGGTTGATGATTGACGAGCACGTAACATTGTGCGCAATTTCTGCTTAGGACTGTTGTATTGCGAGGACCTGAACCTTGCTGCTGCTGCTGGACCACCAGGCGGGTGATGCTGTGTAGAAAAGTAGCGAGCCTGTTGTTGAGGCTGTGGTGGTCCATACTAATTGAGGTGGGGTCCTGGCTGGTACACCTCTGGTGGGTAATTGACTCGATGGTGAATTGGTGCTTGCTTCATGTAGGAGGTGGTTGGTCGAGGTCCTGCTGTGGTAGTTTTCTCTGTAGATGATGTTATTGGAGATGTTGGCAAATGGAAACATGCTTCAATATCCAGCCATACTTTGTAGTCTGGATTCTGATCAACTGCCTTTTCTTCCAAAATCACCTTGATTGCCATAACTTTGTCAAATGTGGTTGAGATGAATGGACCAGTGATTTTAATGCCATCAGGAATTTCTACAAAATCTTCTGATCCTGGACGTTGTACAAGAATCGTGATTTTCTCAGCATTACCGGTCACATCAAGCTTGAGCAACTCTACCCCTTGAGGGGCATCAGTCAGTTTAACGGTGATGCTAGGTTTGGGGTCAGAAGATGTAGTCGGCGCTGGTACAATCCATCCAGGTCCATCAGGTCTGCCATCACTTACTGGAGAGTTTGGTGTGTTTGGTGTTCCACTAATGTAGTCATCAGGTATGAAGGTTTTATCAGTCATACCCTTAGTAGACTCACATCGAACTGATGTTGTTGAAGTAGGTCCTGATGTTGTGGTGATTTTAGGAGTCACTGTGGTAATCATTGGTGTTGATGTTATTGTGGGAGTTCCTGTTGAAGTGGAGCCAAAGGTTGGTCCAAACGAAAGGTTGGTGGTTGGTCGATTGTTCCGCCGCCGCCGTTGCTGTTTCTTCTTGCTGAGGTCGTCTTTACTGCTCTGAGGTGACGATGTGGACACCACCTCACATATTTGGTTGAGTGGAATGTCGAGAAGACCTAGTAACTCGATAAAATCAAGTCCCAGCAAATTATGGCATAAGTTTGTTATGTATACGGTGCCTGACACCGTTTTTCCTTTCATTTTGACGGTAGCGGGTAATTGACCCGTGATGTGAACACAATCTCCAGAAGCACTCTGTGCTACCTGACTTGTTGGTGTCAATGAAGGCTGGCCTATGGCTTCCCATAGTTTTTGTGATATAATAGTTATATCTGATGCTGTATCGATCTGCAATTGAATAGGATGGCCATTCAATTGTACTGTAACATATTTTCGTTTGGATGTTTGGTTTGAGAGAAAAGTTGCTATCAGACTGTTTGTTTTTGAAAAACTGTTTGTTTTTGAACTGTGTTGATGTCGTTGCCTGTTGTGTGTATGTGAGGTTTGCCTATTATGGGTTGGTTTTCGTCCTGGAGGGGTGCAAAATCCCTCTTTATGTCTGAGTCGATTGCAGCTGCAATAGCGGTGTGTCTTGAAAGTGCAGTATCGCACAAAATGCCAGTTGCCACAATTCCAACAAGCTGTTGGGGGCTGAACTGATTTTGAAGTCGGTGAGGTGGGCCGACATTGTTTTTGAACTGTGTTTACCATGGATGCTGATGCTTGTTGTACCATAGTTGAATCATGTTTTAGATTCACTAGACGCTGGCATTCCACGGCAACTTGTTGCAATGTTATGCTTGGATTTTGTTCTATTTTTGACAAAATCCTTGTGCGAATGTCTGCTTCCCATTCTGATTTCAAACCACACACAAAAATCAAATATTTGAACTGAGCGTCTGTGATGGAAGAGATTTTAAAACGTTCACATTCACAAGGCCTGCATAGGTTGAAAAATCGGTCGAGGAAGATTTCGTTATGTTAAGACAATTAAAACGCATATTGAATAATAAAATATGCTCACCGAAAATCTGAGTGAGGGTTTCCACTGTGCTGTGAAAATTTAAGTCACGAGCATGATTTGGTAATATGTAATTCGTATACTGATCATGTTCCGACGTCCCAAGCTTCCGTAACAGAAGTCTTACCTTCCAGTTGTCAGCTTGATCTTTGAAATCCACTCGAAAAATGTCCTCGAAACACGCAAACCATGTTTCGAACGTCGAATTTGCCATTGGGTCATAACAAAATTCCGTTATTGTTTGTGAAATGGAATCTGTAGATGTCCTAAGATTTGTTTCTGAAATCGACGATGTAGGTGTGGAAAATCTCTCTGAAAATAATTCCATTAACCTTAATTGCTGTTCTAATAATTGTGTAATACTGCTTTCCATTTTCTTTTTTTTTTTTTTCTTTTGAAAAAAATTGTAAGTTTATCTAATCCTTCGTCGCCACTGTTATAAACCATGTAATTTAGGTTACAATAATTAATAACTCGTAAAACAAAATGGATGACTTTTCAACAGAAAGGTTTAACAGATTTATTAAAAGTGTAACGCAAGATGCAATATGAGCCAGTCTGATCCGTTTCAATGTTTACTTTTTCAATCCGCAAGCCACTCGATAAGAGGCGATAACTCTTAAATGGTCCAAGGGACATAATTCCGTTTTTCTTTAGTTATCCTAACAGAATGATACAATGGATATGTAATGTGAGTCTTAAAGACTTAGTTCTGCTGACCTTAGAGGAAGATTAAATCTGGACAGTATAGGGAGATGTGTGCAGAACAGGGCACTTTGATGGTATGGCCATGTTGAAAGAATGGATGAGAGTTCTTGGGTTAGTAGATGTAGAGTAGTTGAGGTAGCAGGTTCAGTTCACAGGTGAAGGCCAAGGAAAACATGGAAGAGAGTGATGAAACTCTGATGTTATCTTACTTGCTTGTTACCGTGCACACTTCATCTGGAGAAATGGAATGATGTAAATAATTGAAAGCAAGAGTGAAAGAGGAGAGAGAGAGGATCTATTATGACATAACAGAGAAAAAGAGAGAGAAGAGATATATTATGACATCGCAGTCTATTCTGACTTTGTGAAATCCTTTGACCTTGTAAAACATGACCAAACTAAACCAAACCAAACTAAACCAACTACTTTTAGCAGGTATGTGAGTATTGATTTACTCCTCTCCAGGAGTTAGGCACAAGGCCAGTTTTTATCTTACTCCCACAAGTAAGATGTGACCCAAAGTCGGCTCGGGAAAGTGGGGTTTAAAAATTGCCTGGGCAGTCCCGTCGGCATTTCTCGGTAGGGGCGCCTCAGGCAGTAAGCAATAAACTTACTCCTCCCCAAAGAGGGGAGGCGAAGCCTGGGAGGGTGGACCTCCTAGAACTGCACAGGACAGACCCATAGACCCGCGTAAATCAAGCCCCGAAGGCCAAGACAATACCAGTCTATGGGGTGTAGTATCCATCGGAACAGATACTACACTTTGATCTTAGCCAAATGAGTATTGCTAATTTGGATGGTTCGGTGAGTAGCCAACACAAAACAAAAAAAGAAAACAGTTAACGTCCATTTTACATGCTGGCATGTGTTGGACAGCTTTAAGAAATTAACTTCCAAGCTAAACTATCTCTAGCCAGCTCTTCATTTATCCCTGAAGCCCATTTTTATCAATTTCTTCCATGTTTTTGTTGGCATTCCCCTGTAAACTGATCTTGCTACCTTAACTGTTCTACATTTACTAACCCCAAAACTCTCATTCATTCTTTCAATGTGGCCATACCATCAAAGTCTCCTGTTCTACACACATCTCCCTATACTGTCTAGATTTAATCTTCCTCTGAAGTCATCAGATTTTAGCCTATCTTTAAGACTCACATTATACATACATTGTATCATTCTCATATCATTTCTTACCAGACAACTCATGTCCTCAACCCTCAATGACCAGGTTTCTCTTCCATACATCATCACACTGCATACACATGCCTGATAAACTTTTCCCTTGATCGACAGTGGTGATACTTTGCTGGTTAGTAATGGCAAAAGTTTCCTGAACTTACCGAGATGAATTTCTCAACTTTGGACAAACCCCTTTCCCCTGTGCGTGTGGGTGTGAGTGTGGAGAGGGCAGCCCCCCCCCCACCAAAAAAAAATTGATATCCTAATGATAAGTTATAAAAACATTTATAATGATTTAAAAAATGTTTAATTAATGAAATATCAATCCCAGTTGTCTGTATGTATGTATGTAAAGCTTCTCCTCCGAGGGTACCCAACAAACGGTCACACGGTTGACATCATTCGAACCGCCCAGCCCAGGGATGTATGATATCTCAGAATCGGGGAAAAAAATTTACTCTTCGGGGTCAACTGAGGACTTTTCTCCAATGGGCGGTGGCTTTTTCCTCCATTTTCCAACGTTATTTAATACTAATTTGAGAAATAATCAATGATATCACGTATAATTTGAGAAATAATGCAAGTCATGATAAACAGGAAATGACGCCAGAGGAAGGGAGTGCCAGGAAGAAATTTAACAAAAAAAAAACAAAAAAAAAACAAGCTAATTTACAAATAAGGTAATCATCAGGATTAATTAAGCCGACAGGTCAAGTTTTCAGATTATTTGCTGGGGGGGAGGGGGGGGGGGTTGATTTTCCTAAACAACTTCAATCAGTTTCAATTAAGAAAGTTAAAGTTAAGAGAAAGACAGTGCGTGTGCAGGTGGGGGGGGGGAGGAGGGAGGAAGTCATACTTTGATTAAACACAAGTTATCTAACTCCCCTACCCCATTATGAACATGTATGAGTGCGTCCCAAGCCTTTCTCCTTCGAAACAAAAACGACAACTCAAGTTTAAAAACAATTAACAAGGGTTTATTTTCCTTTTGAGGTTAAAATGATACCTGTTTTCTTAGTTTGAATAGCAGACATGCAAAACGAGATTTTTGCCTGACCAAACAAAAATATAAGTCCAATCAACACAGTCCTTTAGCTAAGAGCCTCAAGTGCTCACCTTGCCTGGAGAGGCACACTGGCCAAACTAGCTGCCAGCCCCCAGAAAAACAAACTACCACCTCGAATGTCCAATTCCAACTAACTACCTCCTGCCCAGAGGGTCGGCTCTAACTCTTCTCCTTCCCCTCTCCTGGAGTATTTTCATTCCTGACCAGAAATCTTAGATTCTGATCTTTCTCAGTGGTCACCATTCGACCACCCAAAGACTGGCTACTTGAGATATCCACTAGAGATAATATCTAGACAGTGTCCACTCAAAAGGGTTTATCTGGAGTTCATCTAGCAACATTACTTTTCTCAAGTCGCCCGGTCTCAGCATGATTTCCTGTTTTATGAGGTACTTATTTTATTTTAAACTAAAGACAAATTCTGTGTGGTCCAACTCACAATCAGAGATATTTTCAATTTCTTCTGTGCCTCCCCGCTCCTTTGGCCGAACATCTATCACCTGCAACGTCTGTCATTCACATGCAGCACCAAAAGCATGCACCCAAGTGCATGTCTACATCAATCACTAATCATTTAAAGTCTTAATCTTCACAGGGAAAATTAACATTTTTAGTTTTCAGAGAACACTCATGAGAGGGAAAAGAAAGGCAAGGCAAGATGGAAAGAGGAAGAAGAAGAGGAAGAGGGGAAAAAGGGCAAAGAGAAAGAAAGATAAAGCGAGAGAGAAAGAGAAATAAAATCCAGCCAAATAGCGATGAAAAAAAAATAAGGAGGTAAGGATCTAGCGATTTGGCAGAAATAAACTTTTTCTTATTTAAAAAACAAAACAAAAGCGGATTTAAAAAAAAAAAATGGGGTGTAAGTCGAAATCTGCATTTTCTAGATAAAAAGAAAGAAGTAGAATTCTTCAAAAAAAAAAATGGAGAACTCGCATCCCTGTTTTAGTAAATAAACATCTTTTGATGCTATGCGATGTGACAATGGTATCTTTGTGTTTGTTTTTGAAACTTCTTTCAAGTTGCATTGGTTATGAAAAAACAAAAACAGCAAAAAAACAAAATCAGCAAAAATATTTGTGTACCTCTGTGTTGGGCCCAAAGAATAAACAAATTTGCATCTGATTGTTTCCAATTCTGACGAGATCCATGTTTCCAGGGAACCCTGAACATCATTTGATCTTTGTCTATCCAGACCAATCCGGGAATTGATTGATTATCGATGTGACTTATTAACCAAGGTCGCATCCGTTGTTTAGGCGTCTTGTGCTGCACATGACGATGGCGTTGTGTGGTCATTCTATAGAAAAGGAGAAAACAAATATTACGATGCTTAGAACTTTTTTATTTTTATTCAAACAAAAATAAATTTTTTGATGCTATTTGGACTAAAGTTCTCTTTTTCGAATTAGAAAGTTAGTTGCATTTGTGAAATCAGGGGTTTGAAGTCATTTTATTTAAAACTAACGTCGGAATTTGGCATCTGTTTCTTTTTGTTTTTTTTCAGTCAATTCCCAACCTCTGAGTTAGGGAGTCATGGATTTTTCAGGAGTCAAAGTCGGGTGTTTTGAAAACGACTCTGGAGTCAGGATTCTTTTTTCCAGACGACTCCCCATCTCAGTGCGAAATGATGCCAGAATTCAGACAGGATTTTTTTTTCATAATCATTTACAGGTAGAGGTGAGAAGTTTGCAATCTGAAATTTTTGCAGAATTAGGTTTTTTAAAATGAGTCGGAATTTTCCAGCAAACTCCCCACCTCTATTTTTTTTTTTTTTAAATTGACTCTGGAGCCTCACCTCCAAAATCTATATGTATGACATTATACTTTGATACGATGAGCCATTCCATCGATTAAAGACAGAGATTTTCAGAATGCGGAGAAACATTAGAGAATCAGCTGCAACTGATGGTCCGGCGGGCATATGACGGGTTGGCCGATAAAACAGTAAAACCAGCAGATTAGTAACGCAAAATAAAATCAAAGATTCAATACAAAAGAGGAAGAACTCTGGTTTTCCACTCCCAAAGAAATTAAAGCAGACAGCATCAGTTGGCAAGCTAATGAATTCTGTTTTAGGGATTCTGAGGGCGTAATTATGATAAACAATCTGGGAAAAGGGGAACAACTATTAAAAGATAGTGCTATGCATCAGAATTAAAACAACCGAAGGAAGTAATGACGTCGAAATGCAGCCGGGAGGATAGGGGAAGATCTGATCTTGCTCCTGGACAACGTACTCATACATTGTGCTCAGGCTGAAGTCATGGAAACAGAAATAGCGTTGAATTGCTACTCCATCCCTCTTATTGACTTGACTTATATCAGCCTAGTTTCGCTAATCCTGAGTAAGGTCACATGATATGGCTGGTCAATCTCGATTCCACAGTCAAAGACTAACTACTTGTGGGCCTAATAGTGGTGCCAGGTCCTTCAGAAATATGCTCCATCTGACTCCTTCCGGTTTCCTAAACTCAATTCCCATCTGTGTGATCACCATTTTGGAAACAATAAGGTAATATATGCTGTGGAGGAGTTTGTGGAGGAGAAGGATATTGCCGTCTTCTGTGATGGAATTGCAACACTTGAGCATCGTTGGACTAGGAGGATCGATGTCAAGGGAGGGCATAAGGCTATATTGAAAAATATGGAAAAACTGTCTTGTTTCTCTGACTCCTTCTGGACGAGGCTTAGGACTTTTTGAATGACCCTCGACTGTTGGATTGTTGTCATACTGAATAAGGGACAAAGAAGTTGTTTTAATGGTCCCGGGCAACGCCGGGGGGCCCTGCTAGTACTGAATAAGGGACAAAGAAGAAAACTGAAACACAAATATATAGACCTGTGTTTCGGTAATAAAAAATCTTAAAAAAGGGGTTGATATGCTGTAAAAAAAAAAAAAAACCAGACCAAATCTAAACACAAACCGCAAACCGCAAACAAAACAAAAAAACGATTAGATAGAAAAACTGAAAGGATTTGAAATCTTAATGAAATGATAGAATAGGACTTAAATGACATATACAAATTATGTTTTGTAATCAGTCATGAATCGGGATAGCTGTAGTGTCATGTTGCACATGGAAAGGGACCCTTCATTTATCTCCGATGGGCTTTCCCTAGGCCACAACCCCCATGGATTCAAGCTCAGCTTGTGTGAACTTACTGGCAGCAAACAAACACCCACTTTGCCCAACACACTCTATCCAAAATCTAAAAATCACAAAGTAAAAAAATACATTCAAAGCAGATGCCCACCAATAAAACAACACAATCGCCTCCTCTCTTGAGGCTTGCATTCACAAATATCCGAGAGCTTAGAACCAACATCGATGACGTAGAATCCTTTCTCCTAGTAAACTTCCTGGATATCCTAGCACTAAGTGAAAAAAACTTACACTCCTCCATTTCCTAAAATCGATTTGACATGATTTGATACCTCCCTTCATATCGTAAAGACTGACAAGAATATGCATGGACTTGGAATTTATGTTAAGAACACCCTCCCCTTAACTAGAGAACATTAGCCAAGGTTTAAATAAATATCTGAACTGACTTCTTTTTGTGTTGTATGTTATAGTGAAGCTGGTCTGTGCCTCACAGTGTTAATTAAAGATGGTGGACATACACATGTGGTAGAGTTGCAGATAATAATAATAAAAAAGCACCAGAGTAATGCAACCGTTCAACAACAATAATTCAGTACCAGCAGTAGCGTGCAGGGGTCTGGTGATGCCTCAGGCCAACTCTTTGATTGTATGCCCCGATCACTCAAGTATAAGTCCTAGTACTGAGAAATATTTTGAGAAAGGGAGATAGTTTGAATATGATTGGATGCCTCAAAGACTCAAGTATAAGTCCTAGTACTGAGAAATATTATGAGAAAGGGCGATAGTTTGAATATGATTGGATGCCTCTACCCTCTGCATGTCACTAAGTACCAGACAATATATTTTACTGAAAGTTGATCACACAAGGAAGGCAGAGGGTTAAATATATTCATAACTGTTGTTTGTTGGTTCATGGGTGTCAGCACAGGAAGTAGGTAGATTCTATTACCCCTTGCTTGTACAACCCATAGACAAGACGATGACAGGTTAGACGTAAATTTTTGTTGTAGTTAACTGCCATAAAAAGCTACAATAGCGCAGAAATGGGGGATCATCTTACATTAAATTTATATATGAAACTGATACCCCTACCTTAAATTCTAAAATAATTGTTTTTATTGTCTGCCAAATTTTCCAGGATGTTCATACGTAATCGCCTAAAATAGTAGAATCTCTTTTTTGGGGAGGGGGAGGGATACTTCAGTAGAGGGTTATGGTCTTATTTTTTTTTAAGTTAAAGAAAATAACATAGCACCATAAGCAGTACAACCCCCCCCCCCAAAAAAAAAAATTAACGAAATTGCTAAAGTTAAGAAAGTTAAAAGTAGTGAATGGTCACCCATTTCAGAACTCTAATCCTAACCCTAACATTAACCCTAACCCTAACCTCTTGGAAGTTTTTAGTACAGACTTTCAAATGTTTGCTCTTTTAAAAAAAATTTATTTATTTTTTTTAGAAAATCTGATTATTTGGTGCTTAATCGATAGTATTCTATTTGATGTTTGCAAAATAAATAAATACAATAAAAATGGCTGACATATGTTTACTATGGTGCCACTCTCTTATTCTAAAGTAATTCTGAAGCCTTTAAACTGTCGAATAGAAAGTTATTGCTTAAATAAAAGTTCAAATTAAAAAGAAAATAGTCAAATACTATGATTACAAATAAAAGCTAACAAATAAAAAAAAAAGAAGCAAATTTCACTATCGTATAAAAGAACCTTTTCTGTTATGGAAAATAAAAAATGACATACAAATAATTTGAAAGATATGTTTGTTTGTTCTGAGTGATTTCAGTCAATTTGGTACGCATGTATGCTATGACCTAGCAGATGTCATATGGACTATTTAAAGTTGACCTAGGTCAACACTGAAGGTGATGAAAAGTACGAAACACAAGGTCAAAGAAGACGTTTCTCATGACCTTAAATTGAAAAGTCTCATATTTTGATAAGTTGTAAAGTGATCCTAAAAATGGGACCTGAATAGTAAATAACCTTTACACGAAATAGGTGACGTAAATTTGTATGCATCAGCATGATATGACAATACGAACGAATCCTGTATGTTAATCACAAGACCCGTCCGTTAATTGATATGTATGGAAAAGAAATAAGAACCAAAGAATATTTGTACTGGAAATTATCTTGCTCAGTTTGTGGAAAGAGAGTCGGGTGCAACTCAACTTTTTTGTAGTACTTGTAAGAATTGGGTACACAAGAGACGCAGTGGAATTACAAGTAGGTAACCAGTTTGTGTGCAAGAAGTGAAAGACAATGGAGGTGGATGAGAACTCTGATGTGGAGAAAGTATATTTGGATGGTAAAGTTTTTGTTTTGAGGTAGTTCAGAAGTTTTTGTTTTAAGGTTGTTCAGAAGTTTTTTGTTTTGAGGTTGTTCAGAAGTTTTTGTTTTGAGGTTGTTCAGAAGTTTTTATTTTGAGGTTGTTCAAAAGTTTTTGTTTTGAGGTAGTTCAGAAGTTTTTGTTTTAAGGTTGTTCAGAAGTTTTTTGTTTTCAGGTTGTTCAGAAGTTTTTTGTTTTCAGGTTGTTCAGAAGTTTTTTGTTTTGAGGTTGTTCAGAAGTTTTTGTTTTGAGGTTGTTCAGAAGTTTTTGTTTTGAGGTTGTTCAGAAGTTTTTTGTTTTGAGGTTGTTCAGAAATTTTTGTTTTGAGGTTGTTCAAAAGTTTTTGTTTTGAGGTTGTTCAAAAGTTTTTGTTTTGAGGTTGTTCAGAAGTTTTTTGTTTTGAGGTAGTTCAGAAGTTTTTGTTTTGAGGTAGTTCAGAAGTTTTTGTTTTGATGGTGTTCAGAAGTTTTTGTTTTGAGGTTGTTCAGAAGTTTTTGTTTTGAGGTTGTTCAGAAGTTTTTGTTTTGATGGTGTTCAGAAGTTTTTGTTTTGAGGTTGTTCAGAAGTTTTTGTTTTGAGGTTGTTCAGAAGTTTTTGTTTTGAGGTTGTTCAGAAGTTTTTGTTTTGAGGTTGTTCAGAAGTTTTTGTTTTGAAGTTGTTCAGAAGTTTTTGTTTTGAGGTTGTTCAGAAGTTTTTGTTTTGAGGTTGTTCAGAAATTTTTGTTTTGAGGTTGTTCAGAAGTTTTTGTTTTGAGGTTGTTCAGAAGTTTTTGTTTTGAGGTTGTTCAGAAGTTTTTGTTTTGAGGTTGTTCAGAAGTTTTTGTTTTGAGGTAGTTCAGAAATTTTTGTTTTGAGGTTGTTCAGAAGTTTTTGTTTTGAGGTAGTTCAGAAATTTTTTGTTTTGAGGTTGTTCAGAAGTTTTTGTTTTGAGGTTGTTCAGAAGTTTTTGTTTTGAGGTTGTTCAGAAGTTTTTGTTTTGAGGTTGTTCAGAAGTTTTTGGTTTGAAGTTGTTCAGAAGTTTTTGTTTTGAGGTTGTTCAGAAATTTTTGTTTTGAGGTTGTTCAGAAGTTTTTGTTTTGAGGTAGTTCAGAAATTTTTTGTTTTGAGGTTGTTCAGAAGTTTTTGTTTTGAGGTTGTTCAGAAGTTTTTGTTTTGAGGTTGTTCAGAAGTTTTTGTTTTGAGGTTGTTCAGAAGTTTTTGTTTTGAGGTTGTTCAGAAGTTTTTGTTTTGAGGTTGTTCAGAAGTTTTTGTTTTGAAGTTGTTCAGAAGTTTTTGTTTTGAGGTTGTTCAGAAGTTTTTGTTTTGAGGTTGTTCAGAAATTTTTGTTTTGAGGTTGTTCAGAAGTTTTTGTTTTGAGGTTGTTCAGAAGTTTTTGTTTTGAGGTTGTTCAGAAGTTTTTGTTTTGAGATTGTTCAGAAGTTTTTGTTTTGAAGTTGTTCAGAAGTTTTTGTTTTGAAGTTGTTCAGAAGTTTTTGTTTTGAGGTAGTTCAAAAGTTTTTTGTTTTGAGGTTGTTCAGAAGTTTTTGTTTTGAGGTTGTTCAGAAGTTTTTGTTTTGAGGTTGTTTAGAAGTTTTTGTTTTGAGGTTGTTCAGAAGTTTTTGTTTTGAGGTTGTTCAGAAATTTTTGTTTTGAGGTTGTTCAGAAGTTTTTGTTTTGAGGTTGTTCAGAAGTTTTTGTTTTGAGGTTGTTCAGAAATTTTTGTTTTGAGGTTGTTCAGAAGGTTTTGTTTTGAGGTTGTTCAGAAGTTTTTGTTTTGAGGTAGTTCAGAAATTTTTGTTTTGAGGTTGTTCAGAAGTTTTTGTTTTGAGGTTGTTCAGAAATTTTTGTTTTGAGGTTGTTCAGAAGTTTTTGTTTTGAGGTTGTTCAGAAATTTTTGTTTTGAGGTTGTTCAGAAGTTTTTGTTTTGAGGTTGTTCAGAAATTTTTGTTTTGAGGTTGTTCAGAAGTTTTTGTTTTGAGGTTGTTCAAAAGTTTTTGTTTTGAGGTTGTTCAGAAGTTTTTGTTTTGAGGTTGTTCAAAAGTTTTTGTTTTGAAGTTGTTTAGAAGTTTTTGTTTTGAGGTTGTTCAAAAGTTTTTGTTTTGAGGTTGTTCAGAAGTTTTTGTTTTGAGGTTGTTCAAAAGTTTTTGTTTTGAGGTTGTTCAGAAGTTTTTGTTTTGAAGTTGTTCAGAAGTTTTTGTTTTGAGGTTGTTCAGAAGTTTTTTGTTTTGAGGTTGTTCAGAAGTTTTTGTTTTGAGGTTGTTCAGAAGTTTTTGTTTTGAGGTAGTTCAAAAGTTTTTTGTTTTGAGGTTGTTCAGAAGTTTTTGTTTTGAGGTTGTTCAGAAATTTTTGTTTTGAGGTAGTTCAAAAGTTTTTTGTTTTGAGGTTGTTCAGAAGTTTTTGTTTTGAGGTAGTTCAGAAATTTTTTGTTTTGAGGTTGTTCAGAAGTTTTTGTTTTGAGGTTGTTCAAAAGTTTTTGTTTTGAGGTTGTTCAGAAGTTTTTGTTTTGAGGTTGTTCAAAAGTTTTTTTTTTGAAGTTGTTCAGAAGTTTTTGTTTTGAGGTTGATCAGAAGTTTTTGTTTTGAGGTTGTTCAGAAGTTTTTTTTGCCCTAGTGTTATCATTGGTGCACAGGGTGGAGTTGGTGCTAATGTGATTGCAAAAGTTAGGAGTGTATGGAGTAATTTCAGAAAACTTCTGTCATTACTAACTAGAAGAGTATTACCAGTGTGGACCAAGGAAAGACTCTATTAGGTATGTGTATGCAGTGTGCTGATGTATGGAAGTGACACCTGGCCAGTGAGGGTTGAGGACATGCTTTGCATGGAGAAAAATAATATGAGGATGATACGATGGATGTGTAATGTGAGTCTTGACGACAGACTTAGATCTGATGACCTCAGAGGAAGATTAAATCTGGACAGTATAGGGAGATGCGTGCAGAACAGAAGATTTTGATGGTATCACCACATTGAAAGAATGGGTGAGAGTTTTCGGGTCAGTCGATGAAGAACAGTAGTAGTACACTCATCGGTGAATATATTTTCTGAAGATGGAGGATTCTCCCGAAAATTTAAATTAAAAAAAAAAAAAAAGGAAGATACACCACCCTACCATCACGGTCCAAACTTAACACTGGTAAATATAATAAAATTATTTGAAAATTATTGATTTCTCAATATTGTCATTTTTGTTTACCATTTCACGTACCACCGGTATCACCTAACCAACGCATTGTCTCCGCCTTCTAACAATACTTATTAATATTAATTAGTTAATATATTAATCAATATTTGAACATTTAAAAAAATATTTAAAGGTCCCAAACGTAAATTGCCCTTTTTGCTGGGAAGGAAGCTTAGTTACTCTGTTGGCCTCATTCCCCGGTCAGGGTGCCTCAGACATTAAGCAATAAACTTACTCCACCCAAAAGAGTGGAGGAAAGGCCTGGGAGAGTGGACCTCCTAGGACAATCACATGATAACACTTATTGTGCAGGCTAGTTAACTTATTTAGTGACTGTGGGGAGTCCGGTATCCCATCACAACAACTTTCAAAAAGTTTTCTTTTAATTCTTTCTTTAGTCTCTCATTTAAAGTTTTTAGATTTTGATAGAAAAAAATTATAGGCATATCCCATAATTGAAACTTCTCCATCCAGTCTGTGCCGAAGGTCAAACATTTTCAATTTCAAAGTTTTTCCTTGTAACATAACTTCAGCTATTAGCTCGCCCTCAAATTTTATTTGTTCTGACACTTTTGGTTACTTTTTTAGTTCTCATCAAAGTTGGTTTTCCCATTTTTTCCATGTTTGAAGATTTACGATCGACAAATGTGAGCCGGAGTCAAGTAGCATTTTAATATTTTTTATTCAATATTCTAACTGATTTACTGAAGTACAGAATAGTATGTTACAGAAAGACTGCTCCCCGAGACATTATTTACTTCCTTGCAACTACAGGAAGACGTGACACAAGGTGGAAGGTGGGGTGAATCAAGCCAGCACCCCTGGCCTACTAAAAATTGCTTGTGCAGCCTCGTCAGTATTCTCCAGTTGGGGCGCCTCAGGCAATTAGCAATAAGCTAACTCCACCCTAAAGAGCAGAGGCAAGGCCTGGAAGAGTGGACCTCCTAGGACTACCAAGGACCAATACCTCAGCCCGACAGATAAAACGACACCAAAATGGCCCAGTTTCTGCCAGATTGATTGTCGAGAACGGATCCTCGATTGGTACGTATGTCTCACGAGTCTCTGAGCAATATAAGCTGCTCTTTGAGACTGTGTTGAAACTTTGTCGTAGCTCTATACATATATTTTCGAAATAGGGTAAATTACAATCACACCATAACAAGAACATATACTAGATTTTGATTCTGGCCGTAAAGTTACTCGTTTGGGCGAAAAAAAAAAAAGAAGAATTTTAAACGTTTATTTTTGTGTAAACAGTTTTGCATGTCTAATGTAAAATATTACTTTTTAAGCGGCAGCACTTTTCCCGGTCGCAAGCGCTGATATAATAACGTTTTTATTTAGAAACCCATTATAAATTAAAAAAAAAAAACACCCATTATAAATTAAAAAAAAAAAAACACCCATTATAAATTAAAAAAAAACAACAACAATATTTCACAAACACACGCACATACATGTATATCTGTATGAAATATTGTTTTTTTTAAATTTATAATGGGTGTTTTTTAAAAAAAAATTTATAATGGGTTTCTAAATAATAACGTTATTATATCAGCACTGTCCTTAAAGTGCAAAAGATTAAGTATAACATAAAAGATACTAAAAAAAATTGTATTCGGGGGGGGGGGGCAATAAAATGACAATTATATGCTTATTTTTAATAATGAAGACTATTCTTTATTTTTAAATGACACTTGAGCCATTTGGCGCTGGCGGCCGCTGGAAAAGTAGAAAAATAAAAATAAACCGAAAAAAAATGTATTCATGGGGGGGGGGGGAGACAATTATATGCTTATCTTTAATATTGAAGACTATTCTTTATTTTTAAATGACTGCGATTGAGTCACTTGAGCCATTTGGCGCTGGCGGCCGGGAAAAGTGCTACCCCTTTTTTAAGTAAAAAAAAATGAAAAATATATTAAAAAAACATGCCATAATGCATATGACAGCCGCTAAACAAGAAACGTCCATCTTGAAATTTAAAAAATTATACGTGACAAATTTTTTTTATTGAATTATATTATACTTATTTTTTGAAAAAAACAAACAAGCAAAAAACATTAAATATAATGGTCTGATGCGATAATAAATTGTTTTGAAATTACAAAATATGTTATCTTGGCTTTTTGGCTGGAATCAAGTTGTAGTATCTGTTCTGTCCTCGGTCGTTGAAGATGAAATCCTTCTAGACTGAGGCAATTTAAATTTTTAGTCCCAATCCAAGGTGCCCATTTTTGGGGGAGTCGGAGTTCCCCAATTTAAAAATCGACCTTGTGTCTAACTTTGTTCTCGTAGCAAGGCAAGTAAATAGTGGACAAAATATGGAAGTTATCTTGAACTTTTCAGCTTTAAGACGGCTGAGACTGAAACAATATTATCTTAACCAAATTAGTTAGTTTTATAACAATTTGGTTCAATTAATAATTTAATGACCAAACGATACCGTAATAATATTATAACCTAATTATTACGTTATCGTTTGGTCATTAAATTATTAATTTAACCAAACTGTGATAAAACTAGAACGAATTTGGGTACTTTTTATATTGGGACCCGCGCTAACTCTGACCATGACCCTAACTTTACTGCTAACCCTAACCCTCACTTTGACCCTGATACTAACGACGGGGTCAAAGTTAGCGCGGGTCCCAATGTAAAAAGTACCCAAATTAGTTCTAGTTTTATAACAATTTGTAATAGTTAGGTTATAATATTATTACGGTATTGTTTAGTAAAAAAAAAGCACCCCAATTTGGTTAAGATAATGTTGTTTCAATGGAAGCCATCTTAAAGCTGAAAAGTTCAAGATAATCAATATGGACTGAAATGAAACGAGAACTCGTTTTCGTAACTAAAAAATAATGTTAGCAAAATATTTCCCCCATTTTTATTCCGTTTCGGTTTCGTTGGAATTTTGGTGCTAAAAATAGTTTGGGGTTTTCCTCCCCGGAAAGATGGTTTCGACTCTTTACAACCGTTACAAATTACTCTTCCGCTCAGTTAAAAAAAATAAAATAAATAAATAAATAAAAATTATATATATATATTACGACATAGGCGGAGTACTTTTAAGTGAAAGTTTGGAGAGAGGAACAATCAAATAAATATTGACTTAGAAATGTCCGTGTCTACAAACAAGAATTAAAAATGCTATTAAAGCCTAAGGTTTTTCTTTTTTTTTCCTTTTTTTTTTTTTTTTTTTTAAAATTAGGACACTCAAAATTTTTTTTTTCGATTGCATTTTACAATTTAATGATCTTTAAAAGTTTGAATTACTGGCAGCCATGTTTTTTTTTTGGGGGGGGGGGATATTTGTAAGAAGAGCCAACACCAAAAAAAAAAATAAATAATAAAAAAAAAGGTGATAGGACACCACCAACGTCAAAATAAATTAATTTTTAAAAATTAAAAAAAAAAAAAAATTATATTTAATTTTTTAATAATTATCAATAGCTCTTTGTCTGTAATTTTTTTTTCCTGACAAAATTTTTTACATTTCATTTTTAAACATTTTTCCGGTACTTTATAAATACTGCATTCTGTTAAAGATTACAACATAAAAGAACACGCGCCCTTTTTATTACTAACCCTAAGTCCGGGTGGTAAAACGAAAAATACATTAAATAAATTATGTATTGTATTAGTAATACAAGACATAATTTAAAAAAAAATACATATTACTCATGTTTCGCGCAAAGAAAAACAACAATTATTTTAGAATGCAGATTGGGGGATCAGTTTTGCATATAATTTTAACATAAAATGATCCACCATTTCCGGGTCATTATAATTTTTTAAGTCAGTTAAATTTTCTTTTACGATGAGAGATAAATTCTATGCATTGTTTTTCGGGTGGGGTAGATGGATGAGTGCTACTTTTTAAAGCGATTACATGTGGTTTTACGATTTGGCCGGTCGGACTTAGGGTTAGTGGTAAAAAATTTAGTTTATTGCCCTAAAAAGTTAGAATGTCCCGGAAAGGGGAGATCATTTTACGTTAAATGTATATCTGCAACTAATCCCCTACTCTAAATTAAAAGAATAATTCTTTTTTCAGTGTGTTCACACGTAATCGCCTAAAAAAATGTAGAATTTCATTTTTTGGGGGGGGGGGGTACTTTAATTTTTTTCCCTTTACGTATTGGGGTATCTTTCAGAATGATCAGTACAGTCGCGGACGGGGGTCTAAAAAACTAACGAGAACGGGGTTATAAAAATAAATATGCAACAAGTGAGTTTAACCTACGTCGAGAAGAGATATTTGTCTACTTACCTATGATATTTGTTTGTATTTTTACGTACTATAAATGGGTTTTTATTAGATGTAAAAAAAAAATTCTTGTTCATTTTCAACTAGTACTTTTTTCTATACAAGATGGCGTCTTTTACTCACTCTCTTACGAGCAAGCGCCATTTTGTATTTGCAAGTTTGTGTTTAAAAACTATTGATTTCTACTAAATAGCAGTTGGAACGGTTTAAAAATACAAACAAATATCACAGGTCAGTTTTAAATTAACTTTTATCGACGACAGTTACTTTTATTTGTTGTATATTTGTTTTTTTGAGCGTTTTCAGCGTACTGATCATTCTGAAAGATACCCACGTATTGTATCCAAAATTTTGATAAACTCATTGTGAGATTTTCATCTATATTTTTCTCTTGTACCATTGTTTCCTATTTATCAACCTGCGCCATTTTTACCCGCGCCATTTTAACTAAATTCAGTGAAAATAGCGATTAGAGAAAGTTTAGCAGTCATTAGTTTTCAAATTCTCCATTAATTGAAAATTGATTTAATTAATTTCAAAGGGAAATAATTATTAGGTTTAAGGAATTTCAAACCGAAAAAAAAAAAAATACAAACAAACATTAATTATTTCATACGATATATACACGGTTACCGGACAAATAGCCAGGGTCAGGACGACGCCAGCGACAAAAAAAAAGAAGAAAAAAAAAGAAGAAAAAAATTGTTCCCAAATTGTGAACTCTCTGAGAGGCGTCATAATAATTGAACATTTCAAAACGTTTGATAAGGGAGATAGGCGTAAGTGAAATCTGGAAACTGAAATTTGCCAATAAAAAATAATCAATTAGACGCGTAAATTACTAAAAATAACTTTTTACAGATCCAGATAAAAGAAAGTAATACTGCTTACAAAATTGAATCCATTAGAATGCATTTTGATTTCTTTGGAAACAACTTTATCATTTTAATTTTTTGTTAAATATTGAAAAATTAAAAAAAAAAAAATGGATGAATTACTTCGTGACCCTTAGAAATCCGAAAGGAATTTAGAAGCATTTAAACTGTGGAAGAGAAAGAACTTTAAACTGGCATGTGAGTTAGCTAATAATTTTGATTCTTAGCAAATCCTCATGTATTAAAAGATTGAGTTTTGGACGCTTTTTACATCCAATAATTTTATAAATAAATATTAAATCAACAGTACATTAACAATCATTATTTATAGTTCCATAACAATTTGGTTCAGTTAGTAATTTAATGGCCAAACGATAGAGTAAAAAAGTAAATTAAACTTTCAAAATCCTATTTAAGAATATAATTTGGTTAAAAAAATATATTTTAAATATTTTAATTGTGGGGAGCCCCCTCCAGAACGGTCTTAAAATCTATTTTCATCGATTGACAACTATTAACAAAAGATTATTTGTGGCGTCTTTGCGTTAATTAAAAAAAACAACTATTTAATATAAAATATAAGCACATTAAGTTACCGTAAATATTGGTTGTGAGTCAAGTAATAAGCGCCATACATCTTAATATATTTGTCACAAATGAGTAATTAAACCAAAATAAATTGTTTTTGACCAATTTTTCAACTGTATTTGATTTACCACCCAGACTTAGGGTTAGTAGTAAAAAGGGTGCATGTTTTTATGATGTAATCTTTAAAATACAGTATTTACAAAGTACCAGAGAAAATGTTTAAAAATGAAATAAAAAAGATTTTGCCAAGAAAAGAATATTACAGACAAAGAGTTATTGATAATTGAAAAAAAATAAAATAAAATAAATATAAACATTTTTAATTTTTTAAATTTTGGTGGCCTTTTGTCCGAATACAACACAAATAAATAGGGCATTTTTAACGACAGCTAACAGAACGAAAAACGGGTAAAAAAACAAACAAATAGGCAACAAATAAATGTTACCAAAGGCAAGATAAGTTACTCTTCTACTAACCTGGATAAGTTTATTCGTCTTTTAACTTATTTTAAAGAGTTTTTTTGTTGGTTCAAAACAACCCTGGTGTCCACTTGATCAGTTAGAACGAAAAACAAAATGACTTCGTGAGCCCTGCACGGAGATCATTGATAATCGGTGAAAAATCGAAAACTAAACAAAATAGTGTTAGAAACACATCTAATAAATGTCACCAATCGTGGGAAAATGTAATGTTCTACCAGTATTTTTTTAATTTTTCGTTTTTGAGCGATTATCGAAACTGTACTTTCAGCCATTTTTTCCCGTTCTAACTGAACAGGTGGACACCAGGGTTTTTTTTTCTAAAAAAAACAAACAAACAAAGAAAACAACAAAAAAACGGGACATTTTTATTTTCCATAACGTCCGGAGACGTCCTCGGGGACTCAGGCAGATACTCTATCTGGCCTAACTTTTATGTGTGAATGATAGAACATGGTAGTTCGAATATCTTCTCCAGGCCACATACAGCACCTGGTGTTCCCAAATGGTCACCCATTTAGTACTGGCCGGGCTAAAAGTTGCTTAATGGGGCATTTTTAACTGAGCGATGATCGAAACTATAATTTCAGCCATTGTTTTTTTTGTTCTAACTGAACAGGTGGACACCAGGTTTGTTTTGAACAAAAAAACAAACGCTTTAAAATAAATTAAAACACAAATAAACTTATACAGGTTAGTAGAAGAGTAACTTATCTTGCCTTTGATAACATTTATTTGTTGCTTATTTGTTTTTTCGACCCCTTTTTCGTTCTGTTAGCTGTCGTAAAAAAATGACCAGTTAAAATCAATTCAGAAAAGAATATAGTAGGACACATGCCCCTACCCGGACAACGCCGGGAATTCTTGCCTAATATAATAAAGTGTTCGGGGAATTATTAATCATTTTGAAACAATATCGTAAAAAAAATAAAAAAATATTACTTGCATATTGAATAAAATATAAGAAGCGGGGAATGGTTTTATTAAAAGAAGAAGAGGAAGTATGATGATGCTGATGATGATGATGATGAAATTAAAAAAATAAAAATAAAATTATTGAATCTCCTTTTTGTTTGGCTGTACAACTAAACAATCGATGGAAAACATTTTTAATATTTATTAGTTTCATAAAATTGTTCACATTAAAAAAATGTTTGGCAACATAAGATAAGTTACGTAATGATTTCAACGTAAGCACTTATTTTTGTACACTCTACAGTGAGTTTGAGTTAGAAATAAAATAAAAAAAACAGGCCAACTTTTAAAAAAAGTGTTCGACTTTTTTCGTTGTTTTTAAGGCAGGCTGCATGAAAATAAATGTTTTAAAATATTTATTTGACTGTTATAATTATTTTTAAAGGGAAACAATTTAATTACAAAAAAATGAACTTTTAACGAGTTTTATGATCTAATCACGAAAATAAAGATAACATAACAAAAACCAAACAAACGAAAAAAAAAAAGGGAACACAACAACGATTCATGGAAACACCATCGAATTCTGAGAAGAAGGGGGCGGAGTTTGTTGTAGACACGCCCCCAGCCAGCAATTGCATTTCGACACGTGAAATATGAGTGAACATTTCTCTAAACCTCGAACGAAATCATTGTATTATTTTTTTATAGATTAAAAAGTTAACGACGTCATGAAAATTTACTGGTAATAATAGTGAAGGCGTTTTCTCCTTTTTAATTTTTTTTTATAAAAACACCATCGCCATTATAAAAAAAACGATGTTTTTCATTCAAGTTTTTTCCCCTTCTTTTTCGTCTTAATCTTTATTTTGGCATGATTTAGTTCAACTACAACGACTACTACAAGTAATAAGTTTTACTATTACCCTTAAACTAGAATCGTGTAGAATAAAGTGTTTTCATTTGGATAAAAAACTTTACAAATAAACGTTTTTGTACAAAAATGGATGAGAAACCTCGTTTTAATTTGTCGTTCGTCTAAGTTTTTTGTTGTTGTGTATTTCTAGTCTCTACGTGACGTAGATATTATTATGTATTTATTATTATTGATCGATTGTTTATTGAAAAACAATAAACGGGACTTCTGCTGTTTCACAATGACATGTTAGGCATCGCTTTAAAAAATACAGCTACAGAAATGTAGGTCATTTTTTTTACGACAGCTAACAGAACGAAAAAAAGGGGTCAAAAAACAAAAACAAATAGGCAGAAAATAAATGTTACGAAAGGCAAGATAAGTTACTCTTCTACTAAACTGGATAAGTTTATTCGTGTTTTAACTTATTTTAAAGCGTTTTTTTGTTCAAAACAAACCTGTTGTCCACCTGTTCAGTTAGAATGAAAAAAAATGGTTGTTCATGAGCCCAGCACGGGGATCCTTGGTAATTGGTGAAAAATCGAAAAATAAACAAAATAGTGTTAGAAACACATCTAATAAATATCACCAATCGTAGGAAAATAGAATGTTCTACCAGTATTTAGCTTAATTTTCGTTTTTTAAGCGATTATCGAAACTGTAATTTCAGCAATTGTTTTTCGTTCTAACTGAACAGATGGACACCAGGTTTGTTTTGAACAAATAAACTCTTTAAAATAAGTTAAAACACAAATAAACTTATGCAGGTTAATAGAAGAGTAACTTACCTTGCCTTTGGTAACATTTATTTGTAGCCTATTTGTTTTTTTCACACCTTTTTTCGTTCTGTTAGCTGTCGTTATAAATTTCCTTACATTTCTCCACGATTGGAGACATTTTTTGTTTATTTTTCGATTTTTCACCAATTATCAAGGATATCCGTGTTGGGCTCATGAACAGTCATTTTTTTTTTCGTTCAAACTGAACAGGTAGACACCAGGTTTGTTTTGAACAGAAAACAAAACTCTTTAAAATAATTTAAAACGCCAATAAACTTATCCAGATTAGTAGAAGAGTAACTTATTTTGCCTTTGGTAACACTTTGTTAACTATTTGTTTTTTTTTTCACCCCTTTTTCGTTCTGTTAGGTGTCGTTGTAAATGCCCAGAAAGTTCTTAGAAAGAAACTCTGTTCATGGAAATTCAGCCGGACGCTAGGCACACGGCGGAAGAAGGGGGGGGGGAAGTTCTTTTAAGTTGTGGTAGCAAGACGAGTTCTTGCTGTGAATGTCTGACAAGGAGGAACCAGAAATTGGGGCTCAGTCGAGCACCTTCTATATGAGTATCGATAGAGTAAGAATTTAGGTAAAAATCGCGCAAGTGGATAAATAGGGGGAAAATGGCACATAGGAAAAATGTCACATGGGGAAAATGGCACATGGAGAAATGAGTTTATCAAAATCTATGACACAATACATAAAAAGAAAATTATATCTATTCACATTTAAAAGTTAAAAATTTAAACCTTAGATCAAATTTTTTTTTTCTAAATTCGCTCCTGGGTCTATTTATCATGCTTGTCACTTATACAGCCACCGACCAACAATATATAATAGCACATATACAGCTAAAACTAGTGGGTTCACGGTCATGTCTTGCGGTGCATGATTGGAGTCACCTAAGAAAAAGAGTGAGAACCACTTGCTTTGTGCCATTTTTTCCTATTTATTTACTTGTGCCATTTTTACCTGTGCCCCATAGAGTAGAGAGAGACTAGCAACGTCTCTTCTGTGAGAAAGGGGATGTGGAGAAGAGAAGAGATCTTCACCCACTAGATGGCCAAGGCGATTTTGTACTGTGTCGCGACAAGAACAAGGGCCCTGAGCGGTATCTCATTATCTTATTAACGATAATAGCTCCATTCCTTCTTTCTAGGGACCTCCAAAGCGTACCACAAAACCGATGACGTCATCATGTGCATACTTTACATAAGATGCTTAAATGCGTTTTTAATTCTTTGTTTTAAATCTCCCTCCAAAAAAGTTATATATTATATATAGGAAGTTGTTTTAAAGTAAAATAGTTTATTTAAAGATTAAATTATCGAACTGGGAAAGAAACCCATTCTTTATTTTGAGATTTTAGTACGAAATTCGATTTTTACTACATCCGGGGGGGGGGGGGGGGGTTGTTTACACTTTTTATTTATAAATTCACGGATACTTTACTCAAAAGTGTTTACCAATAAAAAGAAATGGTAAATCTGATGTGTTTTTTAAGACTCTTTCGCTTTATATAATATTAACATTTCGATCGATCAGAATATATTTTGTTCAGATTTTATAAAATGAAATAAGGAGCGGGGAGGTGGGCACTTAGAAAAAATATTTTCCCTAATATATTTTACAAAAAAAAAAGAAGCATTTTATAGATAAATTAGTTGAATAATGAATAAGTATTGAAAATTTATGCTACCTGTGAATGTTAGGCCGAGGAGTTTGAACGTTGGACTCTCAGGTAAGGTGTTATTTGCCATGGCAATTAATGTCTGAAGAGGTTTCTTATAATTGTTGAAGGAATGGACCTTTGTCTTAGCAGCTTTAAATGTTACAATCCATTTATGACCCCATTAGACTACACACTGGAAGTCACTTTCTAAGGATTCAGCTATTGCCTCGGATATGTGCGCGTTCGTTTTACACACATGACGAGAGTAGAGAATAGTGTTGTCAGCAAATATACCCATCTCAGACACAATGTTATCAGGGAGGTCGTTTATGAAAATCAGGAAGAATAAAGGTCCAAGGATCGATCTCTGAGGTACACCTACATTTATGTCATGATGTTTGGATGAATGGCCATCAAGGGCAACCTGGATCTTTCCTTTTAAATAGGAAGGATCTAATTATATTAAATATTCGTTCATTAATACCATATGAATTCATTTTTATAAGAATACCTTTATGCCAAACCTTGTCAAAGGCTTTGGATATATCAAGCACTACCGCCCTAGCTTCACCTGCCTTGTCCAGTGTATGGTATATGCGTTCGGAGATGACCGTTAGGAAATCCGCAGTAGACCATGCTTGCCTATACCTATACTGATGGTCAGAAAGAAGTTTAGTATTAACAAGGTGACGAACTATCGCTAGATTGATTAAGGATTCAAAGATTTTAGTGAAGAGCAGGAGTAGACTGATGGGGCGATAATTCTGAGGGTCAGTTCTATCTCCAGAATTCTTGAAGACTGGTACCATAGAGGCAATTTTCCAGCTATCAGGAAAGCAAGATTCAGCAAGACATTTATTGTAGAGTTTGGAGAAGACAGGGGTCAGTTCAGCAGAGCATTTCTTTATTACTATTACTGGTATAAGATCAGGCCCACATGCTGTAAAGGTGTCAAGGTTTTTTTATTATGTCCAGGACATAAGATGGGGTGATTACCAGGTCATCAAGTGTGGCTTTCGTTTGTAGTGGGAAATTAGGGAGGGAGTGGCTTGCAGAGTCCAAAGTGGAGTTTAAGGCAAAACCCTGGGTAAGTAGTTCAGTCTTGTTAGTTGCTGTGCAAACGACATCATTGTGGTTTGATAGCAGGGCAATTGCCCATTGTTCACCACACTATTGTAGATTTTCCAGAAATCACGAGTACCTAGTTTCTGCGACTGAATGCGTTTCTTCGTCATTTCTGTATATCTTCTCTTTGCTTCAGCTATCACAGTCTTACAATTATTTTTTGACTCTACAAATTTCTGTCTATTCGTAGTAGACTTATGGCTGTCGTATTGTCGGAATGCTTGCTGCCTCTGAGCAATACCAGCTGCACATTCTGATGTGAACCATTGTGTAGAGTGAAGCTTGCTGTAGACTTTTCTCATGGGGATATGCGCATCAATGCCTGCTTTGACCAATTCGGTTACCTCATTTGCGCACTGATCAGCAGGGAGAGAAAAAGTTTCACTCCATGCGACGTCTCTGACGTGATCTCTGATGAAATCAAAATCAGCCTGCTTGTAGTATCTCGTCATTTTGAGCAATGGCTCTTCAGCTTTGGAACGAGATTTTAGGGTGATATCAATCATTACCACAAGGTGATTAGCATTCCCGAGCGGGCTATGGGCATTAGTGACAACAGTCTTGAGCAGTGAGGTCAAGAACAGGTCTAGAAGTGAGGCTTGATGGTCCACACGATCAGGGAGCTGGGTCGGGAACATGAGTCTGTGAGAGGGAGTGCGCTATGGAGAATCTATACGTGGAGTTACCAGCTGCATCTGTATAGGTGGAGAATTCAAGCCAGTCACGGCGATGTGCGTTAAAATCCCTAAATACATGTATTCGACACTCGTGTCAAGTGAGAGTGCTATATTTATGCTTTCAGAGACAGAGTTAAGCAGGGTACAGTCCTGGGTCGAAGCAAAAGCGGTATCAGAAATATAAGTAACTAACACTGTGCTGCAGGCTTGATCATCTGTTTCTAGCCTACGTTCTGTAGTCAAGGGAAGGGTGTTCCGAACATAAACTCCTAGCACGTGTATATGTTTGTCAGAGTCTTTACGGTAGAGTGGGAGGTAATCAGTCATGTCATAAACTTTCAAAAGAAAATACATTAAAAAAAAAAGTTAATGTTTTTGTTGTGTTTATTTCTTTTCGGATCCGTGTTATTGTCCTGCATTGCAGATATTTATTATTAAAAAAAAAGATTTTCATTCAAGAATAAATTTTAACTTTTTTTTTGCACCATTGTTAAAAAAACAATAATAAGAGGGTACAGAGAAGAAGATTATATATATATATATATATATATATATATATATATATATATATATATATATATATATATATAATGATAATAGAATTAACGATAAGTGAAGTATCGTAAAGTGATCTATCGTGATAAAGTAAAGCTCAATACGTTGAGTAGAGCAATCAATTTTAAAGAAGGAATAATGAAGATGAAAAATTGCATAAAATTACATAAAATTGATACAAATTTTATTACATCGAAAGTTCAGATGCAAGGAGTTACATTAATCCTTAAACCATGGTTTTTCAAAGATAAAACTCTTCTCGTCAGAGGATAAAATGGTTTAAAGATTAATCTAACTACTTGCATCTGAACTTTCGATGTAATAAAATTTGTATCAATTTTATGTCATTTTACGCAATTTTTTATCTTCATCTTTCCTTCTTTAATATATATATATATATATATATATATATATATATATATATATATATAATCTTCTTCTCTGTACCCTCTCTCTCACAGACGTGATGTTGCTAGTCTCAGTTTTTTCTATAAATACTATTATTGCATGTGTTCTTCAGAATTATGTGATCTATTTCCCGCTTCTTTTGTTCCAGCTCGTTTGACTCGTTGGTTGGTCTAGTGGTCTTCACCAATTCGCTGTTTTGATACTTCATTGTAATACAACTTCCTATTCCAGTAGCTTCTTTCCAAAAACTGCAGGCTTGTGGAACTCTCTTCCTGCTTACTGTTTTCCTCCTACCTATAGCCTTGTTTTTTTTTTCAAGACTATGACCAATAGGCATCTCCTGTCTTTGCGATAATCATCTTTCATTCTTGTTAGCCCCTTACATTAAGTGGCTTCATACCTTGTCTGGAGCGATTTCCATATATATATATATATATATATATATATATATATATATATATATATATATATATATATATATATATATAAAGTGGTGTACTAAAAGCGAACTTTTAGGAGAAGTAAAACCTATTGTGAAGAGTATACAGCTCAATGTCCAGGATAAAAGGCCCGAAAGGTTGTGAGAGGGGATTCAAAGTTAAATTCCAAGAAGCCACAACTTCAGGTGCGGCGAAAATAGAAAATCCAAAGGGTAAAATGTCCAATAGGAGGTACGCCTTTTAACGACCTACCTATCTACATCTCATTCTCTCCGCTGGACTTTTCGACACCGGACTTTTTAGTAATCGGACATTTGCTTGCATTCGGGCAGAATTTTGCCCTGTGTTTCTTCCCCTACAACTTTTATTTTATTTTTTCAAATTTTAAATCTTGGCCTTTGCCAACTTATCTATCCCAGCGACTTCCTCTGATGATAAGATTTTGATCTTTGAAAAGCCTGGCTTAAGGAAAATTTAACTTGAATAAATTGCCTCTTTGCGGATATACCTTGCTCTGAGCAATTGAATTGAATTATGATTTGGCTTTTGCTTCTCTAATTCCTTTCCATTCTTCTTCATATATATATATATATATATATATATATATATATATATAATTATTAAAAGGAAAAAAACTATTATAAATTATTTCGACCCTTTAATTAGGTCTCCTCAGACGTATAAACAACCACGTCAAAAAACCAAATCTCTCTCTATATATACACACACGAGGCCTGTCTAAAACGTATCCGACCGTAGGCTAGAAAAAATATTCCAAATAGGTGATGGGGTTGGAACCCTAATCCCCTTCAAAGTAGGCCCCTTGTGTTTGCACACACTTAGCCCACCGATCCATCCACAGCCGGAAACACCTCTGGAAGTTTTATACACTAAATTTATTCAATTTTTCAAAGAAACTGTTCAGTGATGCAATCTCATCTGTTACCAAATTACCACTATTATTATAATAAAAACAAAAATAGGGTTATTCGGAAGAGTAACCCACCTCTGATTTATACGTTAAGCTTTTGTAAGTATGGATGGCCGGAAAGACAATAATCTCGGTAAAAATCTAAAATCTAGGTCAATGAGTTTTTTTAAGTAACCACATAAAGTTAACATATGGGAATAAAAATTTAAAAAATTTATATAAAAAAAAGAAATAAAATTAACACCATGAAATGTTTTCATTACAGACATATTTCTTGAAGAAAATTTGTATGTGTCCAAAAATAGGAATTTATTTATTTATTAATAATAAAAAAATAAGTTTATAAAATTAATGTCATGGGATTTTTAAATAATTTGTTTTTGTCAAAAATTTATGTATTTTCAAATAATTAATTCTTTAAACTTCATAATACAAACGGATATAGTATAAGATATTGGCGAAAAAAAACAAAACATTTAGTATAAATAAATAAAAAAAATTTCTTCAAGAAAAAAATCCATGACGTTAATTTTATTTAATTTCTTAATATAAATAAAAAAATATTTTAGATTTTTACCGAGTCTGGTAATTTTAGCGAGATTATTGTCCTTCCGACCATCCATACTTCAGGGGTGGGTTACTCTTCCGAATAACTCAAAAATGTCATACGTATGATGTTTATTGTTTACTGTATCGTGGGAAATTCGAATGCGATTTTGAATCCTTTAAAATGCCAATTCTAAAGTAATTTCTGAGTGACTAGAATTACAATTTATAGGCAAAAATCAAGTATTATTGTTCTTTTGTGCTCCTAAATCAAAGATAAACAGTATTGGTACATAAATAAATTATTTAAAAGGAAATACAGTTGAGAAATTAGTCGAAAACAATTTATTTTGGTTTACCTATACATTTGTGGCCTATTTGTGTTAAAAATATATTTGAAATAAGATATATGTGTGTTAAGTTACCGTAAATATTGATTGTGAGTAAAGTAATAAGGGGTTAGATATTTTGTTTAGTCACAGGAAGTAAGGTACCTAACCGGCTGTCCATGGTTAACTTTACTCAGAATCGATATTTACGGTAATTTAAAATGCTTATATTTTCTATTAAATATTAATTTTCTAACGCAAATAACTCACAAATGAGTATGTAAAGTCAAATAAATTGGTTTAAAAAAATTTTTTTTTTACTAATTTCTAAACTGTATTTCCATTAAAAAGAATTTATTTCGACAATAGTAACGTTTACCGCAGTATTCATCGGAGGAGTCACTATTCTAGAAAATAACCCCAATTAACTTTGGTTAAATATCCGGTTTGTTTCTTATATTTAAAAAAACGAGACAGCAAAAGTACTACTGCAAGCTCAACAACAAAAGTACTACTGCCAGCTCAACAGCGAAAGTACTACTGCAAGCACTTTTACTTGGCAGTAGAAGTGCTGCTGATTCTCGTGTTTGCATTGCTATTTCAGTGTAACAGTTTGCGATTTCTGCACGATCTGTATAAAAAAAAAAAATACAATCATGTTTCTTTGTGATTCTCTCTCTATAAAACAAATAGTAGACGATCAATGAAATATGGGACTTAGTTCTGATGACACCCGAGGAAGATGAAATCTAGACAGTGTAGGCCGTAGGGATGTGAGCAAAAACGGGAGACTTCGATGAAAGAACTGATGAGACTGTTTGGGGCAATAGATGTAGAACAGTTGAGGTAGCAAGTTCACTTCATAGTGAGTGTAAGTGATAAGAATGAACTTGAGAGAAAGTGGGATAAATAAAGTCCTGGCCAGAAATAGGTTAGTTTGGAAGTCAATTTCTTAGAGCCGTCCAACACATGTCAGCATGTAAAACTGACGTTAAATCGAATATGATGATGATGATGATGAGTTAAACGAAAGAGAGAGAGAGAGAGAGAGAGAGAGAGAGAGAGAGAGAGAGAGAGAGAAATCTGATAGATAAAATGTTCGCTATCCATTTAACTCTAAAAATATTAGGTTTTATTTTTTTACGTAACACTCTTAGAAAACTTGGCAAAAAAAAACAACAAAAAAACAAACATAAAAACAATAATTATTTTAGAATTCAGATTGGGGGATCAGTTTGGCATATAAATTTAACATAAAATATGGCATTTAACTATATATATATTTTTTTTGGGGGGGGGGGGAGGGAAGGGTCTACTTTTTAGGAGATTACGTGTAGTTTTACGAGTTTATCACTTGGACTTCGAGTTAGTAGGTAAAAAAAAAATTAGTTACGTGCCATAAAAATTACAATGGTCCGGAAATGGAGGATCATTTTACGTTAAATTTATATATGAATCTGATCCACCACTCTAAATATAGAAAGCGCAGAATATATTTTAAGGAGATGTTTTTGGTGCTTATACAGATTAGTGTGCATATGAAAAACGCTGAAAATCGCAGTTCCAATTAAATTAACCGGAAAACACTTTGAAATACTTATGGGTATCTTTCAGAATGATCAGTACAGTCGCGGACGGGGTCCAAAAAACTAACGAGAACGGGGTTATAAAAATAAATATGCAACAAGTGAGTTTAACCTACGTCGAGAAGAGATATTTGTCTACTTACCTATGATATTTGTTTGTATTTTTACGTACTATAAATGGGGTTTTATTAGCTGTAAAAAAAATTTCTTGTTCATTTTTTACTCGTTTTTTTTTTAGACAAAAAAATGGCGCTTGCTCGTAAGACGCCATGTTTTTTTTTTGCAAGTTCGCGTGATAAAACTATTGATTTCTACTAAATAGCAGTTGGAACGGTTTAAAAATACAAACAAATATCACAGGTCAGTTTTAAATTAACTTTTATCGACGACAGTTACTTTTATTTGTTGTATATTTGTTTTTTTGAGCGTTTTCAGCGTACTGATCATTCTGAAAGATACCCAAAAAATCATTAAGATCATTAAGATATAGGAAGTTTCATCATACATGTGAAAAGCCGAAATAAAAACTAGGCCGAGAAAATATAGTCGCCATCTTTATTAACAAGTCGAAAAAAAAAAGAGGTTAGCTAAGGAAATACGATAACTCAAGTTCATAACCAATGTTCTTTAACTAGAAAATTATAGACCTAAGTTATCCTTCTTCCGTAGCTAGCATCTTTGTTTACTTGTTTATAAAGATGGCAGTTCTATATTTTCCGGTCGAGTTTCTATTTCGGCATTTCACGTGTACGATAAAACTTACAATAACTTAGTGTTTTAATGTGTGTGTGTGTTTTTGTTGTTTTTTTTACTAAAGCGTGGTTGAAGTAAAATACGTTTGCGAGTAATGTCGATACCAATTTTACTTCTTTCTTTTTTGTTGTTGTTTGTTTTACTAATGAGTCACCTGTCACAACTTATCAAGGTCAAAAGTCACTTGAGGATAAAAGTAAATTGGGTATCTTTTACAATAATCCGCAGAGTCGCCAACGGGGTCCAAAAAACGAACGAGAACGGGGTAAAAAAAAAAATATGCAACAAGTGACGGTGACCTACGTCGGGAATAGATATTTTCCTACTTACCTATGAAATTTGTTTGTATTTTTACGTACTATAAATGGCTTTTTATTAGATGTAAAAAAAAATTTCTTGTTTTTTTTTGGCACGTATTTTTACAAAAACAAAATGGCCGCCCTGCTTTACCTTGTTACGAACACCCCCCCCCCCCATCGCTTGTCCAATGTTCGTGTAACAAAAATATTGATTTCTAATAAATAGCAGTTGAAACGGCTTAAAAATACAAACAAATGTCACAGATAAGTTGGAAAATAACTTTTATCGGCTACAGTTACTTTTATTTGTTGTATATTTGTTTTTATAGCGTTTTCACTCTGCGGATTATTGTAAAAGATACCCAGTAAATTTAATACTAAATTGATTTTAACTTCAAAACTTTCATCGTGTCATTATTTGGAGAAAAAAAATTTTTTTTAACATAGTTCACCCAATGGTCAATAAATTAGCTAGAGGGGGGGGGCTTTTATGTTAAACTTACATATATTTAACACACCGTAAACTATGAAGTGTTCGGTTTTTTTTTGTTGGTTTTTTTGTTGTTTTTTTTTAACATAGTTCACCCCGAACAAGGCAATGTAGATGTAAGGGGCTACTGAGAATTAGGGAGTAGGTTTTGGGTGTCATCCTAAGTTGGGACCTCTGCAGCGAGATGTCTGTTTACATTAGTTTTAAACCTCTGCATGTCGGTACAGTCGGGGAAACAAGGGAACAGAGAGGGAGTTCCAGAGGCCGGCAAGCACGGGGAAAGAAGCTATTGAATTAGAAGGCTCTCCGGCATCTGGGGACCTCCACAGTGAATGGATGGGATTTTGCTGATTGACGAGTTGGTCGAGGGGGGGGGGGCACTAGAGCAGCTAGTTCATCGGAGCACAGTCCATTGTTATTATCATCACCTATACACTAATTTTTATTTGAATTTTTGAAGAAACTATTAAGAACGGCGATCTCAACATTTACCTTTGTTTCTTTCTTAATGGGATGATGATGATGATGATGATGATGACGATGACGATGACGATGACGATGACGATGATGAATAAAAAAAAAACTGCAAGCGAGGAAGAGTGTAGAAAAAGAAAAACCCAGAAACTAAAAGAAATAAACTTCAAATAAGGAAAAATCGGTGCTTGTACAGAGAAGCGTCCGTATCAAATTATCAATACCACAAAAAAACAGTATTATTATATACTTACGCAGCAGATTTAAATCAGTATCCTCACCAAAAAGTAGGAAAAATTATCGAGTAGAAATTTAATTAAAAATCAAAATCAGTTTCATCGTATTTTGATTACTGCCATTGATTTATTACGTGTTAATATGACAGACTGGGTTACCTCTCCCTGAATTACGTGTTTTTCGCTCGAATCAATGGCCGAACCTGATTAAACAATATAACGGGTTTTTATTTATTTTTTATTACAATTCTACTCGATAGTTTTTGCTCATTTTTGGTGTACAAAGCTATTTTTGCTTGATACATAAGTATGGGTATCTTTCAGAATGATCAGTACGCTGAAAACGCTCAAAAAAACAAATATACAACAAATAAAAGTAACTGTCGTCGATAAAAGTTAATTTAAAACTGACCTGTGATATTTGTTTGTATTTTTAAACCGTTCCAACTGCTATTTAGTAGAAATCAATAGTTTTATCACGCGAACTTGCAAAAAAAAAACATGGCGTCTTACGAGCAAGCGCCATTTTTTTGTCTAAAAAAAAACGAGTAAAAAATGAACAAGAAATTTTTTTTACAGCTAATAAAACCCCATTTATAGTACGTAAAAATACAAACAAATATCATAGGTAAGTAGACAAATATCTCTTCTCGACGTAGGTTAAACTCACTTGTTGCATATTTATTTTTATAACCCCGTTCTCGTTAGTTTTTTGGACCCCGTCCGCGACTGTACTGATCATTCTGAAAGATACCCCAAAACCCTACTGAATCCCATTTCACTCTAAATAAATAATTTACGTGACTGAAATAGGAATAACCGATATGCCGATATTGAAATAGCTGACCTAGACACCGCTTTTTCGAATAAATGACCGTTTGGCACAAGAGAAACAATCCACTGATGGTGGCCCACGGCCATGAATTCGGAATCGTGGTGTCCAGGTCAGATAATTCAATATTGCCATATATATATATATATATATATATATATATATATATATATATATATATATATATATATATATATATATATATATATATATATATATAATCATAAACTTTGGAATTTTAGAAACCCGACAACTTGACGCGAGATTTTGTCAAATAAATAAAATATTTATTAAATCATTTTTTTTCTTCTTTAATCCAAATTTTCGGTTTTATAAAACCCTATTCATGGTAATACAGACAATATTTTTCTTTATTTCCCCTTTTCTTTTTTTTCTTCTTCATGGTCGAAAATACCGGCGATTTAATCGATTCGCAGCCAAAATGGCGGACAATAGAACCGTCTGCTAATTTCAGAATTCACAAATGAGTAAGTAAACCCAAATAAATTGTTTTGAACTAATTTCAAATTTACCTTAAATTATTTTAGAGGAAATACAGTTGGGAAATTAGTTCAAAACAATTCATCTGGGTTTACTTGCTCATTTGTGAGGTCGGAAAAAAAAAAGCAGAAAAATTAGCAGACTGTTTATTGTCCGCCATTTTGGTTGCGAATCAACTAAATCGCTTAAATCAATACAATCATGGGATTCCCCCTAATATTTTAATCACGAAAGGTTGTGTTTGATCTTGGTATAAGACCTTGTTTTCTATTACATCCTCGGGCAGAGAGAGAGAGAGAGAAAGAGAGAGAGAGAGAGAGAGAGAGAGAGAGAGAGAGAGAGAGAGAGACGACAGATCTAGTAGCGATTTATTTTTATTCTTAATTTAAACATTTTCACCGGTTACACAACGATTGAAACAAGAATGTCAAAACGAGCACTCACGCACGCACGTACGTACGTACGTGTTCGCGTCACGCAAGCGGACGTGCTTATGGCGGTATGTGTGTGTGTATGGGCGCGCACGCGTGTGTGTGTGTGTGCCTATATGACAAACAAGCACATGCTTATCGCTATGTAAGTGTTTCTCTATATGAAGCAAACAAGATAAAATAGAAGTTTATCATTAACCACAATAACAAACAAACAAAAAATCTACTGAAGATAAAAAAACAAGGTGCTTGTACAGTTTACGGACAGGACTATTTTTTTTAGATAGGATTTTCAAGTTAACTTCAATTTTTACGGTATCTTTTGTTTATTAAATTGTTAGTTGAAAGTACAGAATAGTTAACAAAGACACCCCCCATGTTAAGAATGGCTTTCTAAATAATAACGTTATTATTTCATCCCGGTTCGTAAACTGCATTAGTAGCAAAAACAATTTTTAAAAAAGAGGATTGAATGATAAACTAATTGTCGGTTTATGTATTGATTAAAATTTCATTTTAAGATCGATGGCCGATCGTGTTATTAAATGCCCCCCCCCCCCCGACTCATCAGTATTAAAAAAAGACCGGTAAGTATTTTGTTTGTATGTTCGTGTGTGTGTGTGAAAAAAAGGGTGTCCTTTCTGTGTTGTTTACTTTTGTATGCGTAGATTTAAAAATAATATTAAGAAAATAATAACACAATTTTAACATCGAAAAAAATAGATATGGGGAGATCACATTGTTTACAGCATCGATTAAATAGATTTTATTCTAACAGAAAACAATAAAGCCAATCGAACGCCGAAAAAAAAAAAAGAACGAAAAATTATGTCAAACATACACGGAAGTAAAAAAGAAAAATCTTGTATATAAGCGATTGCTTACCAAAAAATTCAGTCTTTAATCAAAGCATTTTTATTTTTCCATAACAGAATTTATATATATATATATATATATATATATATATATATATATATATATATATATATATATATATATATATATATATATATATATATATATATATAAATGCTTTGATTAAAGACTGAATTTTTTGGTCATTGGTTATAAGCAATCACTAATATATATATATATATATATATATATATATATATATATATATATATATATATATATATTCATGGACGACGGCACCCGAGGGCTCAAGTCCCCTCACTTTTTGACCCCCCCCCACTCTACGGTCATCAATAATTAAGTTGATATGCATGTGTTTAACTGCCCCCCCCACACTTTTTAGGAGAACCCCCACTTTTATAACTCTCCCGTCGGCCCTGATATATATATATATATATATATATATATATATATATATATATATATATATATATATATATATATATATATATATATTAATTAATGCTTATGAAGGGATAAAAAACAGAAACAAACAAAAAAACAAAAAAGAGAAGAAAAGAAAACAAGACGAAAATGAAAATAAAAATTACGAAAAGTTAGAACCGATGTTTCTTTTGGTTTTCCCCGCGAAAGAGTAAAAAAATAAAAATAAAATAAAAGTAAAAATTAAAAATCTAAACTAAAAGAAAGTAAAAACAAAAAGTCTTAATTCTGAAAGCGATAATACATTTCACGCACTTGTTAAAATCGTCTTACCTGTAAGTTTTAAAAGTGTTTAAACAAAAAGACTTCTAATCAGTGGAAGGGCTCCGTTAAAAATGACTTTTCAAACAAAATCCGGGCTTCCCCGAAATCCATAAATGTTTTCCAAGAAAGACAGACATCTGCAGAAAGTATGGAAGGCCAAAACAAGCAAAAACTGTTTGGGCAGGTAGGAGGCGGAATAAGTACCGCCCCCAAATTGTGTGTAGATTTTATTACTATTATTATTACTATTATTATTATTTTCTTTTTTTTTTTAAGGCTAATTTCCTCCGAGAAATATCGCGCATCACCAGAGCAAGCCGTAATACTGTTTTGTATTTAAATTAGACGTTTTCGTCTTTTTAGCTTGTTGAAAGCAACAAGTTTGTCGCCACCGACCGGCAGACGCAATTGATAACATATAGTTAGCACTTTACTAGATAATTTTGTGCTCGTTGACGTTCTTTGATACGATAGAGGCGCGTACAAAAATAATGTTTTCGTTTTCGTTTTTAGAAGCATGAATCAACCGTGATACTTGACGTTTGCAGTTACAAACCAGAAATTAGTCTCTGTCATATTGTTAAGTTTAAGGCTTCAACCCAAATCATTATCGAATTTCGACCACGACCACCAAACTAAGCAAAGCGGCCATTTTTACCCATTATTAATACCGAATAAAACATATAAAATAAAACTCGGAATTCGAACGTAATTTTGAAGCCTTTAAACTGTCGAATAAAGATACAACAGTTAGGTATTTATGGTTCGTTATTTGAGCTCCTACGTCAAAGGAAAATTAATTTTCTTATTTGTCTCTGTCGCAGCGAAGAGCCATTTATTTTCTTTTGTGTTTTGTAAAAAATCAACCCGTTTGTGGTCACCGTAAAATGGAAACTATCGACTTTCACAGGCTGGTTCGTTATTGGCTAACGTTTTTAGCGCCCCCCCCCCCCCGTTAAGGTGGGAGGGGGTAGCAGACGTTTTGGCCAAAGGACGTTTTAGCCAACAAGTGAAACTATGAAATTAACTATGAAATAATTTTCCATTTAAAACTATTCTCTTTAAAAGAAATGTGCTTCCGGCCAGTGGTGAGCAGAGGTGGTACACTGGTGAAACTCGAGGCCAGCTCCTTGATTGAATGCCCCAAAGACTCAAGTATAAATCCTAGTATTGAGAAATATTATGAGAAAGGAAAATAATTAGATACCCTCCCTCCCCCGGCCAATTTAGATTCCTGGGGTACCCCCCCCCCCCCACACACGCACTTTACACGCAACTGCCCCTGTCCTTCGAGCTGGGATCAAAGTGTAGTATATATATTTTTGTAAATAAAATAATTTTAAACCATTAAAAATATTTTAAGTAAAGTTGAACATAGAGTAAATGGGGTTCGGAATTAATTACAACCCGGAAGTAATTACAACTCGAAATTAATTACAACTTGGGCTTAATTTATCAATTTTATTTATTATTCAACTAATAAATCTCATTTTATTTCTTTCATTTGCAAAATTATATTGTACGAATTAAAAAAAAAAGTTTTATTTCATTTTATCATCAAGAATTTATAAAGTCGTATATTAATCATATTTTTTAAAGAAATTTGTAAAATCGTATATTTATCATATTTTTAAAAGAAATTTGTAAAGTATATTCATATTTAGATTTGTAATTAATTCCAGTTTGTAATTAATTCCGTCACCCGAGTAAATGTGGTATTGTGGTGATGAACAAATGGTGATAGTGAAAAAGGAACGAATGGGTCAGAATACGTCGAGTTAAGACTATGATAGATAGGACAGAGAATAACTACCCCCCCCCCCCGCACACATACTTCCCACAATTTGAGGGCCTTATGCCTAATTGTATTTTTTTAATTTTTTTATTTTAACAAATAAATAATTTAAAGTGTAATATCTATTCTTACATGTATTCACTTTGATCTGACAAGCCTACTTTAGTGAGACGCCCTCTCTCTCCCCTTTTTAGCTCCTCCTGAGCACTTCCTTCTGCGCCTTTTTTTAGGTATCTTTTGGGGCTCTTTTTAGGCACATGTTTTCACCCCTTTTTGAGCCGTTAATTATTTTTTTCCCTTTATTTCCACGTGTGGCTGGCTTGAGTCATAACAGAGAGATATTTCATATATTTGTCCGACTCAGATCCCGATCTCCAGCTCAGATTAAATAGCCAGCAAATCAAGGAAACCACCGCACTGTTATGGTCTGTTACTAGCGGTTCGGATGGACAAAATGAAGAATGGTGAGAAGAGGGCTATCCCGGGTCCTAGCGTGGACATTTTGTTCATGTCTAACCTGGATCACAATCTAACCCTAACCTGGATCACAATCTAACCCTAAACCTAACAGCTTCAGTAAAGAAGGAACCTCTTCTTCTTCTACTTCTTCCACATCTTAAGGGGAGTCTAGGAGTGAAGAAGAGGGGATGTTAATGAACATGAAAACCTCCCGATGATTCATGACTGAGAACTCTGTCCAGCCTTCAGAACCCCAAACCCCAACCCCAGTTGAGCAAACAACCCCTCAGCAATGCCTCGTACCCAATGTTCAGACATAGGAAATGAGACAGAGCCGGAGCGGGCAAAAGTCAATCGGCGTCCCCTCTGCCTTCGAGACAGGTGCAAATTCAGAAACTCCCTTTCCTACCTAGGGACCGGATTACTGAGGCAGACCCTACTTAACACCGTGGCAGAGGGGAACCCTCAAATCATTGCAGCTTCTGAGCCAAGATCAGGATTAATAAATTGACAACCCTAAAAATTTACTGGCCGTCCTGTTACTGACAACCTTTGTCTGACCAAAATAATTCAGTAGCACTAAGTGTATGTAGAGAATGATGGGGTCCGCAAAGTCCGAAAGTAACGACAGTCGAATGGAAAACTTGAAAGTAACGACAGTCGAAGGGTTACTTGAAAGTTACGACAGTCGAAGGGAGACTTGAAAGTTACGACAGTAGAAAGGAGACTTGTAAATTACGACATGCGAAGGGAGACTTGAAAGTTACGACAGTCGAAGGGAGACTTGTAAGTTACGACAGTCGAAGGGAGACATGAAAGTTACGACAGTCGAAGGGAGACTTGAAAGTTACGACAGTCGAAGGGAGACTTGTAAGTTACGACAGTCGAAAGGAGACTTGTAAATTACGACAGTCGAAGGGAGACTTGAAAGTTACGACAGTCGAAGGGAGACTTGTAAGTTACGACAGTCGAAGGGAGACTTGTAAGTTACGACAGTCGAAGGGAGACTTGAAAGTTACGACAGTCGAAGGGAGACTTGAAAGTTACGACAATCGAAAGGAGACTTGAAAGTTACGACAGTCGAAGGGAGACTTGAAAGTTACGACAGTCGAAGGGAGACTTGTAAGTTACGACAGTCGAAGGGAGACTTGAAAGTAACGACAGTCAACGGGAGATTTGAAAGTTACGACAGTCGAAGTGAGACTTGTAAGTTACGACAGTCGAAGGGAGACTTGAAAGTTACGACAGTCGAAGGGAGACTTAAAAGTTACGACAGTCGAAGGGAGACTTGAAAGTTACGACAGTCGAAGGGAGACTTGAAAGTTACGACAGTCGAATGGAGACTTGTAAGTTACGACAGTCGAAGGGAGACTTGTAAGTTACGACAGTCGAAGGGAGACTTGAAAGTTACGACAGTCGAAGGGAGACTTGAAAGTTACGACAGTCGAATGATGACTTGTAAGTTACGACAGTCGAAGGGAGACTTGAAAGTTACGACAGTCGAAGGGAGACTTGTAAGTTACGACAGTCGAAGGGAGACTTGAAAGTTACGACAATCGAAGGGAGACTTGAAAGTTACGACAGTCGAATGGAGACTTGTAAGTTACGACAGTCGAAGGGAGACTTGAAAGTTACGACAGTCGAAGGGAGACTTGAAAGTTACGACAGTCGAAGGGAGACTTGTAAGTTACGACAGTCGAAGGGAGACTTGTAAGTTACGACAGTCGAAGGGAGACTTGAAAGTTACGACAGTCGAAGGGAGACTTGAAAGTTACGACAGTCGAATGGAGACTTGTAAGTTACGACAGTCGAAGGGAGACTTGTAAGTTACGACAGTCGAAGGGAGACTTGAAAGTTACGACAGTCGAAGGGAGACTTGAAAGTTACGACAGTCGAAGGGAGACTTGAAAGTTACGACAGTCGAAGGGAGACTTGTAAGTTACGACAGTCGAAGGAGGACTTGTAAGTTACGACAGTCGAAGGGAGACTTGTAAATTACGACATGAGAAGGGAGACTTGAAAGTTACGACAGTCGAAGGGAG
>OY744518.1:14389113-14439113 GCA_963556195.1 Sepiola atlantica
TTTCTGCGTACCTAAAACGAAACGGAACTTCCATGAACAAAGTTTATTTCCAAGAACTTTCCATCTATGGAACACGATACTGCGGGGCTGCTTCCCTGCCGAGTTCAACATGTTTGTTTTTAATTCTAATGTTAACAAATCCACTTAACCCCCTGTAATAAGCAAATTCTGACTATTTAACCCATCAACAACTGAAAATCTCATTAACCCTTATCCTCGAGTTGGGTTAGGGCCTTGATAAGTGACAGATTAGTATATAAAAAGTTCCAAGTCGCGAAGCCAGCTAGTATTTTAAAAGTGCGCATTGAGTGTCAGATCGTAGGTTGTAGGCCAAAGACTTTAAGCAAACACGTGTGACTGTGACATCACGTGAGAATGAAGGCGACCCCCCCTTCTTTCAGCTGGCGAGTGAAGAAGTGCAAACCAACACCCCCGCCCCCCTTCCACCAAACGGGAGCGATATAGGTTAAACAGTTTAGATTGAACATTTTTTTCTACGCATGAACGTTCCGAAAACAAAAACACTCACTACAAAAAAATGTGAACACGATTGTGTTTATGATGTTTGTGATAGTTTATTTTGTTCACAATTTCTTAACTTTCGGACATGGGGTTCGTAAGGATAGCTATTTCGATTGCCGTGCGATCTGTACATGAGGTGAAGCCGAATTTAAGGTCTCGACCGCTACCTCTGAATTACAAAGCGAAGCCGAATTTAGGATGTCAACACCAATCCCTCATTCTCAACTGTCATCCCAGACTTAGGGTTAGGGTTCGGGTTAATGAAAAGCACATTCTCGTCTTTATCATCGTCTATTTGGGGTATTCGTATAATGTTATTTTCTCGTGTCAAATAATCGTAAAAAATGGTTACTCTTACAAACTCCTTTCCGAAAGTCACGAAAATCTTGAATAAAAAACACTACTTGTTTATTTTCACGTAAAATTGGTATAATAATAGTCATCACGTTAAATTGGTATAATAATAGTCAACACGTTAAATTGGTATGATAATAGTCAACACTTTAAATTGGTATGATAATAGTCAACACGTTAAATTAGTATAATAATAGTCAACACGTTAAATTGGTATAATAATAGTCAACACGTTAAATTGGTATAATAATAGTCAACACGTTAAATTGGTATGATAATAGTCAACACGTTAAATTGATAAAATAATAGTCAACACGTTAAATTGGTATAATAATAGTCAACACGTTAAATTGGTATAATAATAGTCAACACGTTAAATTGGTATGATAATAGTTAACACGTTAAATTGGTATAATAATAGTCAACACGTTAAATTGGTATAATAATAGTCAACACGTTAAATTGGTATAATAATAGTCAACACGTTAAATTGGTATAATAATAGTCAACACGTTAAATTGGTATAATAATAGTGAACACGTTAAATTGGTATGATAATAGTCAACACGTTAAATTGGTATGATAAAAGTTAACACGTTAAATTGGTATGATAATAGTGAACACGTTAAATTGGTATGATAATAGTCAACACGTTAAATTGGTATGATAAAAGTTAACACGTTAAATTGGTATGATAAAAGTTAACACGTTAAATTGGTATAATAATAGTGAACACGTTAAATTGGTATGATAATAGTCAACACGTTAAATTGGTATGATAAAAGTCAACACGTTAAATTGGTATGATAATAGTGAACACGTTAAATTGGTATGATAATAGTTAACACGTTAAATTGGTATAATAATAGTCAACACGTTAAATTGGTATAATAATAGTCAACACGTTAAATTGGTATAATAATAGTCAACACGTTAAATTGGTATAATAATAGTCAACACGTTAAATTGGTATAATAATAGTCAACACGTTAAATTGGTATAATAATAGTCAACACGTTAAATTGGTATAATAATAGTTAACACGTTAAATTGGTATAATAATAGTCAACACGTTAAATTGGTATAATAATAGTCAACACGTTAAATTGGTATAATAATAGTCAACACGTTAAATTGGTATAATAATAGTCAACACGTTAAATTGGTATAATAATAGTCAACACGTTAAATTGGTATAATAATAGTCAACACGTTAAATTGGTATAATAATAGTCAACACGTTAAATTGGTATAATAATAGTCAACACGTTAAATTGGTATAATAATAGTCAACACGTTAAATTGGTATAATAATAGTCAACACGTTAAATTGGTATGATAATAGTCAACACGTTAAATTGGTATGATAATAGTAAACACGTTAAATTGGTATAATAATAGTCAACACGTTAAATTGGTATGATAATAGTCAACACGTTAAATTGGTATGATAATAGTCAACACGTTAAATTGGTATGATAATAGTGAACACGTTAAATTGGTATAATAATAGTGAACACGTTAAATTGGTATGATAATAGTTAACACGTTAAATTGGTATAATAATAGTCAACACGTTAAATTGGTATAATAATAGTCAACACGTTAAATTGGTATAATAATAGTCAACACGTTAAATTGGTATTATAATAGTCAACACGTTAAATTGGTATAATAATAGTCAACACGTTAAATTGGTATAATAATAGTCAACACGTTAAATTGGTATGATAATAGTCAACACGTTAAATTGGTATGATAATAGTCAACACGTTAAATTGGTATAATAATAGTGAACACGTTAAATTGGTATGATAATAGTCAACACGTTAAATTGGTATAATAATAGTTAACACGTTAAATTGGTATAATAATAGTCAACACGTTAAATTGGTATAATAATAGTCAACACGTTAAATTGGTATAATAATAGTCAACACGTTAAATTGGTATGATAATAGTCAACACGTTAAATTGGTATGATAATAGTCAACACGTTAAATTGGTATAATAATAGTCAACACGTTAAATTGGTATAATAATAGTCAACACGTTAAATTGGTATAATAATAGTCAACACGTTAAATTGGTATAATAATAGTCAACACGTTAAATTGGTATAATAATAGTCAACACGTTAAATTGGTATAATAATAGTCAACACGTTAAATTGGTATAATAATAGTCAACACGTTAAATTGGTATGATAATAGTCAACACGTTAAATTGGTATGATAATAGTCAACACGTTAAATTGGTATAATAATAGTGAACACGTTAAATTGGTATGATAATAGTCAACACGTTAAATTGGTATAATAATAGTGAACACATTAAATTGGTATGATAATAGTTAACACGTTAAATTGGTATAATAATAGTCAACACGTTAAATTGGTATAATAATAGTCAACACGTTAAATTGGTATAATAATAGTCAACACGTTAAATTGGTATAATAATAGTCAACACGTTAAATTGATAAAATAATAGTCAACACGTTAAATTGGTATAATAATAGTCAACACTTTAAATTGGTATAATAATAGTCAACACGTTAAATTGGTATAATAATAGTCAACACGTTAAATTGATAAAATAATAGTCAACACGTTAAATTGGTATGATAATAGTCAACACGTTAAATTGGTATAATAATAGTCAACACTTTAAATTGGTATGATAATAGTCAACACGTTAAATTGGTATAATAATAGTGAACACGTTTAATTGGTATGATAATAGTCAACACTTTAAATTGGTATCATAATAGTCAACACGTTAAATTGATAAAATAATAGTAAACACGTTAAATTAGTATAATAAGAGTCAACACGTTAAATTGATAAAATAATAGTAAACACGTTAAATTAGTATAATAATAGTCAACACGTTAAATTGATAAAATAATGGTCAACACGTTAAATTGGTATGATAATAGTCAACACGTTAAATTGGTATAATAATAGTCAACACGTTAAATTGGTATGATAATAGTCAACACGTTAAATTGGTATGATAATAGTCAACACGTTAAATTGGTATGATAATAGTCAACACGTTAAATTGGTATAATAATAGTCAACACTTTAAATTGGTATAATAATAGTCAACACTTTAAATTGGTATAATAATAGTCAACACGTTAAATTGGTATAGTAATAGTCAACACGTTAAATTGATAAAATAATAGTCAACACGTTAAATTGGTATGATAATAGTCAACACGTTAAATTGGTATAATAATAGTCAACACTTTAAATCGGTATGATAATAGTCAACACGTTAAATTGGTATAATAATAGTCAACACGTAAAATTGATAAAATAATAGTCAACGCGTTTAATTGGTATAGTAATAGTCAACACGTTAAATTGGTATGATAATAGTCAACACGTTAAATTGGTATAATAATAGTGAACACGTTTAATTGGTATGATAATAGTCAACACTTTAAATTGGTATGATAATAGTCAACACGTTAAATTGATAAAATAATAGTAAACACGTTAAATTAGTATAATAATAGTCAACACGTTAAATTGATAAAATAATAGTCAACACGTTAAATTGATAAAATAATAGTCAACACGTTAAATTGGTATAATAATAGTCAACACGTTAAATTGGTATGATAATAGTCAACACGTTAAATTGGTATACTAATAGTCAAAACGTTAAATTGGTATAATAATAGTCAACACGTTAAATTGATATGATAATAGTCAACACGTTAAATTGGTATAATAATAGTCAACACGTTAAATTGGTATAATAATAGTCAACACGTTAAATTGGTATAATAATAGTCAACACGTTAAATTGGTATAATAATAGTCAACACGTTAAATTGGTATAATAATAGTCAACACGTTAAATTAGTATAATAATAGTCAACACGTTAAATTGGTATAATAATAGTCAACACGTTAAATTGGTATAATAATAGTCAACACGTTAAATTGGTATAATAATAGTGAACACGTTAAATTGGTATAATAATAGTCAACACGTTAAATTGGTATAATAATAGTCAACACGTTAAATTGGTATGATAATAGTCAACACGTTAAATTGGTATGATAATAGTCAACACGTTAAATTGGTATAATAATAGTCAGCACGTTAAATTGGTATGATAATAGTCAACACGTTAAATTGGTATGATAATAGTCAAACGTTAAATTGGTATAATAATAGTGAACACGTTAAATTGGTATGATAATAGTTAACACGTTAAATTGGTATAATAATAGTCAACACGTTAAATTGGTATAATAATAGTCAACACGTTAAATTGGTATAATAATAGTCAACACGTTAAATTGGTATAATAATAGTCAACACGTTAAATTGGTATAATAATAGTCAACACGTTAAATTGGTATGATAATAGTCAACACGTTAAATTGGTATGATAATAGTCAACACGTTAAATTGGTATAATAATAGTGAACACGTTAAATTGGTATGATAATAGTCAACACGTTAAATTGGTATAATAATAGTGAACACGTTAAATTGGTATGATAATAGTTAACACGTTAAATTGGTATAATAATAGTCAACACGTTAAATTGGTATAATAATAGTCAACACGTTAAATTGGTATAATAATAGTCAACACGTTAAATTGGTATGATAATAGTCAACACGTTAAATTGGTATGATAATAGTCAACACGTTAAATTGGTATAATAATAGTCAACACGTTAAATTGGTATAATAATAGTCAACACGTTAAATTGGTATAATAATAGTCAACACGTTAAATTGGTATAATAATAGTCAACACGTTAAATTGGTATAATAATAGTCAACACGTTAAATTGGTATGATAATAGTGAACACGTTAAATTGGTATAATAATAGTCAACACGTTAAATTGGTATGATAATAGTGAACACGTTAAATTGGTATGATAATAGTCAACACGTTAAATTGGTATAATAATAGTGAACACGTTAAATTGGTATTATAATAGTCAACACGTTAAATTGGTATAATAATAGTGAACACGTTAAATTGGTATGATAATAGTTAACACGTTAAATTGGTATAATAATAGTCAACACGTTAAATTGGTATAATAATAGTCAACACGTTAAATTGGTATAATAATAGTCAACACGTTAAATTGGTATGATAATAGTCAACACGTTAAATTGGTATGATAATAGTCAACACGTTAAATTGGTATAATAATAGTCAACACGTTAAATTGGTATAATAATAGTCAACACGTTAAATTGGTATAATAATAGTCAACACGTTAAATTCGTATGATAATAGTCAACACGTTAAATTGGTATAATAATAGTCAACACGTTAAATTGGTATGATAATAGTCAACACGTTAAATTGGTATAATAATAGTCAACACATTAAATTGGTATGATAATAGTCAACACTTTAAATTGGTATAATAATAGTCAACACATTAAATTGGTATAATAATAGTCAACACATTAAATTGGTATAATAATAGTCACCACGTTAAATTGGTATGATAATAGTCAACACGTTAAATTGGTATAATAATAGTGAACACGTTAAATTGGTATAATAATAGTCAACACGTTAAATTGGTATGATAAAAGTTAACACGTTAAATTGGTATGATAATAGTCAACACGTTAAATTGGTATAATAATAGTCAACACGTTAAATTGGTATAATAATAGTCAACACGTTAAATTGGTATAATAATAGTCAACACGTTAAATTGGTATGATAAAAGTCAACACGTTAAATTGGTATGAAAATAGTCAACACGTTAAATTGGTATACTAATAGTCAACACGTTAAATTGGTATAATAATAGTCAACACGTTAAATTGATATGATAATAGTCAACACGTTAAACTGGTATAATAATAGTCAACACTTTAAATTGGTATAATAATAGTCAACACGTTAAATTGGTATAATAATAGTCAACACGTTAAATTGGTATAATAATAGTCAACACGTTAAATTGGTATAATAATAGTCAACACGTTAAATTGGTATGATAATAGTCAACACGTTAAATTGGTATGATAATAGTCAACACGTTAAATTGGTATAATAATAGTCAACACTTTAAATTGGTATAATAATAGTCAACACTTTAAATTGGTATAATAATAGTCAACACGTTAAATTGGTATAATAATAGTCAACACGTTAAATTGGTATGATAATAGTCAACACGTTAAATTGGTATGATAATAGTCAACACGTTAAATTGGTATAATAATAGTCAGCACGTTAAATTGGTATGATAATAGTCAACACGTTAAATTGGTATGATAATAGTCAAACGTTAAATTGGTATAATAATAGTGAACACGTTAAATTGGTATGATAATAGTTAACACGTTAAATTGGTATAATAATAGTCAACACGTTAAATTGGTATAATAATAGTCAACACGTTAAATTGGTATAATAATAGTCAACACGTTAAATTGGTATAATAATAGTCAACACGTTAAATTGGTATAATAATAGTCAACACGTTAAATTGGTATAATAATAGTCAACACGTTAAATTGGTATGATAATAGTCAACACGTTAAATTGGTATGATAATAGTCAACACGTTAAATTGGTATAATAATAGTGAACACGTTAAATTGGTATGATAATAGTCAACACGTTAAATTGGTATAATAATAGTGAACACGTTAAATTGGTATGATAATAGTTAACACGTTAAATTGGTATAATAATAGTCAACACGTTAAATTGGTATAATAATAGTCAACACGTTAAATTGGTATAATAATAGTCAACACGTTAAATTGGTATGATAATAGTCAACACGTTAAATTGGTATGATAATAGTCAACACGTTAAATTGGTATAATAATAGTCAACACGTTAAATTGGTATAATAATAGTCAACACGTTAAATTGGTATAATAATAGTCAACACGTTAAATTGGTATAATAATAGTCAACACGTTAAATTGGTATAATAATAGTCAACACGTTAAATTGGTATGATAATAGTCAACACGTTAAATTGGTATAATAATAGTCAACACGTTAAATTGGTATGATAATAGTCAACACGTTAAATTGGTATGATAATAGTCAACACGTTAAATTGGTATAATAATAGTGAACACGTTAAATTGGTATTATAATAGTCAACACGTTAAATTGGTATAATAATAGTGAACACGTTAAATTGGTATGATAATAGTTAACACGTTAAATTGGTATAATAATAGTCAACACGTTAAATTGGTATAATAATAGTCAACACGTTAAATTGGTATAATAATAGTCAACACGTTAAATTGGTATGATAATAGTCAACACGTTAAATTGGTATGATAATAGTCAACACGTTAAATTGGTATAATAATAGTCAACACGTTAAATTGGTATAATAATAGTCAACACGTTAAATTGGTATAATAATAGTCAACACGTTAAATTCGTATGATAATAGTCAACACGTTAAATTGGTATAATAATAGTCAACACGTTAAATTGGTATGATAATAGTCAACACGTTAAATTGGTATAATAATAGTCAACACATTAAATTGGTATGATAATAGTCAACACTTTAAATTGGTATAATAATAGTCAACACATTAAATTGGTATAATAATAGTCAACACATTAAATTGGTATAATAATAGTCAACACGTTAAATTGGTATGATAATAGTCAACACGTTAAATTGGTATAATAATAGTGAACACGTTAAATTGGTATAATAATAGTCAACACGTTAAATTGGTATGATAAAAGTTAACACGTTAAATTGGTATGATAATAGTCAACACGTTAAATTGGTATAATAATAGTCAACACGTTAAATTGGTATAATAATAGTCAACACGTTAAATTGGTATAATAATAGTCAACACGTTAAATTGGTATAATAATAGTCAACACGTTAAATTGGTATGAAAATAGTCAACACGTTAAATTGGTATACTAATAGTCAACACGTTAAATTGGTATAATAATAGTCAACACGTTAAATTGATATGATAATAGTCAACACGTTAAATTGGTATAATAATAGTCAACACTTTAAATTGGTATAATAATAGTCAACACGTTAAATTGGTATAATAATAGTCAACACGTTAAATTGGTATAATAATAGTCAACACGTTAAATTGGTATAATAATAGTCAACACGTTAAATTGGTATGATAATAGTCAACACGTTAAATTGGTATGATAATAGTCAACACGTTAAATTGGTATAATAATAGTCAACACTTTAAATTGGTATAATAATAGTCAACACTTTAAATTGGTATAATAATAGTCAACACGTTAAATTGGTATAATAATAGTCAACACGTTAAATTGATAAAATAATAGTCAACACGTTAAATTGGTATGATAATAGTCAACACGTTAAATTGGTATAATAATAGTCAACACTTTAAATTGGTATGATAATAGTCAACACGTTAAATTGGTATAATAATAGTCAACACGTTAAATTGATAAAATAATAGTCAACGCGTTTAATTGGTATAATAATAGCTAACACGTTAAATTGGTATGATAATAGTCAACACGTTAAATTGGTATAATAATAGTGAACACGTTGAATTGGTATGATAATAGTCAACACTTTAAATTGGTATCATAATAGTCAACACGTTAAATTGATAAAATAATAGTAAACACGTTAAATTAGTATAATAATAGTCAACACGTTAAATTGATAAAATAATGGTCAACACGTTAAATTGGTATGATAATAGTCAACACGTTAAATTGGTATAATAATAGTCAACACGTTAAATTGGTATGATAATAGTCAACACGTTAAATTGGTATGATAATAGTCAACACGTTAAATTGGTATGATAATAGTCAACACGTTAAATTGGTATGATAATAGTCAACACGTTTAATTGGTATGATAATAGTCAACACGTTAAATTGGTATAATAATAGTCAACACTTTAAATTGGTATGATAATAGTCAACACGTTAAATTGGTATAATAATAGTCAACACGTTAAATTGATAAAATAATAGTCAACACGTTAAATTGGTATAATAATAGTCAACACGTTAAATTGGTATAATAATAGTCAACACGTTAAATTGATAAAATAATAGTCAACACGTTAAATTGATAAAATAATAGTAAACACGGTAAATTGGTATAATAATAGTCAACACGTTAAATTGATAAAATAATAGTCAACACGTTAAATTGATAAAATAATAGTCAACACGTTACATTGGTATGATAATAGTCAACACGTTAAATTGATAAAATAATAGTCAACACGTTAAATTTGTATAATAATAGTCCACACGTTAAATTGGTATAATAATAGTCAACACGTTAAATTGATAAAATAATAGTCAACACGTTAAATTGGTATGATAATAGTTAACACGTTAAATTGGTATAATAATAGTCAACACTTTAAATTAGTATAATAATAGTCAACACGTTTAATTGATAAAATAATAGTCAACACGTTAAATTGGTATAATAATAGTCAACACGTTAAATTGATAAAATAATAGTCAACACGTTTAATTGGTATGATAATAGTCAACACGTTTAATTTATATAATAATAGTCAACACGTTAAATTGGTATAATAATAGTCAACACGTTAAATTGGTATAATAATAGTCAACACGTTAAATTGATAAAATAATAGTCAACACGTTTAATTGGTATAATAATACTTAACACGTTTAATTGGTATAATAATAGTCAACACGTTAAATTGGTATGATAATAGTCAACACGTTAAATTGATAAAATAATAGTCAACACGTTAAATTGGTATGATAATAGTCAACACGTTAAATTGATAAAATAATAGTCAACACGTTAAATTAGTATAATAATAGTCAACACGTTAAATTGATAAAATAATAATCAACACGTTAAATTGGTATGATAATAGTCAACACGTTAAATTGGTATAATAATAGTCAACACTTTAAATTGGTTTAATAATAGTCAACACGTTAAATTGATAAAATAATAGTCAACACGTTTAATTGGTATAATAATACTTAACACGTTTAATTGGTATAATAATAGTGAACACGTTTAATTGGTATAATTATAGTCGACACTTTAAATTGGTATAATAATAGTCAACACTTTAAATTGGTATAATAATAGTCAACACGTTAAATTGGTATAATAATAGTCAACACGTTAAATTGATAAAATAATAGTCAACACGTTAAATTGGTATGATAATAGTCAACACGTTAAATTGGTATAATAATAGTCAACACTTTAAATTGGTATGATAATAGTCAACACGTTAAATTGGTATAATAATACTCAACACGTTAAATTGATAAAATAATAGTCAACGCGTTTAATTGGTATAATAATAGTCAACACGTTAAATTGGTATGATAATAGTCAACACGTTAAATTGGTATAATAATAGTGAACACGTTTAATTGGTATGATAATAGTCAACACTTTAAATTGGTATGATAATAGTCAACACGTTAAATTGATAAAATAATAGTAAACACGTTAAATTAGTATAATAATAGTCAACACGTTAAATTGATAAAATAATGGTCAACACGTTAAATTGGTATTATAATAGTCAACACGTTAAATTGGTATAATAATAGTCAACACGTTAAATTGGTATGATAATAGTCAACACGTTAAATTGGTATGATAATAGTCAACACGTTAAATTGGTATGATAATAGTCAACACGTTAAATTGGTATGATAATAGTCAACACGTTAAATTGGTATGATAATAGTCAACACGTTAAATTGGTATGATAATAGTCAACACGTTAAATTAGTATAATAATAGTCAACACTTTAAATTGGTATGATAATAGTCAACACGTTAAATTGGTATAATAATAGTCAACACGTTAAATTGATAAAATAATAGTCAACACGTTAAATTGGTATAATAATAGTCAACACGTTTAATTGGTATGATAATAGTCAACACGTTAAATTGATAAAATAATAGTCAACACGTTAAATTGGTATGATAATAATCAACACGTTAAATTGATAAAATAATAGTCAACACGTTAAATTAGTATAATAATAGTCAACACGTTTAATTGGTATAATAATAGTCAATACGTTAAATTGGTATAATAATAGTCAACACGTTAAATTGGTATAATAATAGTCAACACGTTAAATTAGTATAATAATAGTCAACACGTTAAATTGGTATAATAATAGTCAAAACGTTTAATTGATAAAATAATAGTCAACACGTTAAATTGGTATGATAATAGTCAACACGTTAAATTGATAAAATAATAGTCAACACGTTTAATTGGTATAATAATAGTCAATACGTTAAATTGGTATAATAATAGTCAACACGTTAAATTGGTATAATAATAGTCAACACGTTAAATTGGTATGATAATAGTCAATACGTTAAATTGGTATAATAATAGTCAAAACGTTAAATTGGTATAATAATAGTCAACACGTTAAATTGGTATGATAATAGTCAACACGTTAAATTGGTATAATAATAGTCAACACGTTTAATTGGTATAATAATAGTCAACACGTTAAATTGGTATAATAATAGTCAACACAACAACAGGTTTTCATACAATTCGCATCTTATTTAAATTTCTAGAGGTGATTGATATTTATTTACTTTTTAAATTAATTTAAAAAAAATGGAAATAGCCCCAGACAAGGCACGAAGCCACATGATGTAAGGAGTTAACAACAACAAAAGATGATTATCGCAAAGACAAGAAATGCCTATTGGCCGTAGTCTTGAAAAAACAAGGCTATAGGTAGGAGGAAAACAGTCAGCAGGACAAGAGTTCGATAAAGCATCAGATATAGATTAAAAAATATCTCTCGTAAATTACGTGTTCGAGAAATTATAGGAGCTAATCTTCACATAAAATGTAAGACGATGTACTATAATTAGTTATAACAAATGGATCGCTAAAGAAAGGAAAACAGTGTCCTTCTATAAACAACCAATTATATATATATATATATATATATATATATATATATATATATATATATATATATGTGTGTGTGTGTGTGTGTGTGTGTGTGACCTACACAGTTGAGTGTAGGTTGCCAGAACTTACGACAATGAATAAAGGAATTAAAGTTAATAAATATCGGCTGCCGAATGTATTTTCTTAGAGCAGTATATCTTCAAGTGAAGAGTGTCTAACGACAGGGGCAGAAAAGTGGGTCAACGTCTTTTTTCATGGATGCATGGAAGCTCTCTGTCCTGCAAATCCCAAAGGGTATCCCAGTGGAGTCCTTAAAAGGTCCGGTCGAAATTACTACGCCCTCGAATGTCTTCGGTCACTCTGTACAAGGGTTTGTCAGGACAACCTGACATGAAGATACTTACCCCAACAAGTAAACCCTGACTGAATATTAAAAATAACATAGTATTCGAAACAAATAAGATCCCATCGACATTGGCTCATACGAGGAATAGGGTACCTTCTCTAAGTAATGTTACCTCAAGTAACAACATTTAGCTGGATACTCCACCAGACCAGATGAATTATGCTCCTGGAATACGGTTAGACCAAAAGAAAAATGTACTATATCATAATCAACTGGTCAATGTGGGAGAGGAAAATTAAAATTAATGTTCTTAACTTCATTACTAACTCAACGTTTGAGAGATAAAAGAGAACTTTAATAGAATATTCGAATATTTATATATAGAGATCAAATGTTAGCCCCAGGAAGGGGCCCCTTGATTTCTGAGAACTTCAACTGAACTAAAATGAAACTGAAAACAAACATAAAGACATACACACTTCTAACAGTCGTGTCTTCTTCTACACTGCAAACGTTCTACAAACACGAGAACTTTTAACTTTTCTAACGAACAATTTAACTACTCAAAATTTTTTTCGCATCACTGTAAATTTGTAAATATATTAATATGTTTTGTTAGTTAACCATGTTTTATCTCTTTCATTTATAAAAAAACATTTGGCTAACTTAGCACTTGTTAAATGGTGACCGTTTCATTCACAAAAATCATTTTTATTTTAAATTGTCAGCGTTGGACTTGGAACGTCGTCTATATTCTATCCAAGCCAGGATACGCACTAAAACTCTATGGAATTCAAGTAATATATTAACTTCTGGTAAATTATTTGGTGCTTCTCCAGATTAGGATCCGAGCTAAAAATCGACTTGGCATCGTTAGGGTCAGGGTCAAGGTTAGAGTTTTAGTTAGGGTTAGGGTCAAAGTTAGCGTTAGTGTTAGTGTTACGGTTAGGATTAGCGTTAAGGTTAGTGTTAGAGTAAGGGTTAGCGTTAAGGTTAGGGTTAGGGTTAGCGTTAAGGTTAGGGTTAGTGTTAAGGTTAGGGTTAGGGTTAGCGTAAAGGTTAAGGTTAGGGTTAGTGTTAAGGTTAGGGTTAGGGTTAGATTTAGCGTTAACGTTATGGTTAAGGTTAGGGTTAGTGTTAAAGTTAGGATTAGGGTTAGAGTTAACGTTAAGGTATGGGTTAGTGTTAAGGTTAGGGTTAGCGTTAGTGTTAAGGTTAGGATTAGTGTTAAGGTTAGGGTTAGGGTTAGGGTTAGCCGTAGTGTTAAGGTTAGGGTTAACGTTAAGGTTAGGATTAGCGTTAAGGTTAGTGTTAGAGTTAGTGTTAGCATTAAGGTTAGGGTTAGGGTTAACGTTAAGGTTATGGTTAGTGTTAAGGTTAGGGTTAGGGTCAGGGTTAGCGTTAAGGTTAAGGTTAGGGTTAACGTTAAAATTAGGGTTAGTGTTAAGGTTAGGGTTAGGGTAAGCGTTAGTGTTAAGGTTAGGATTAGTGTTAAGGTTAGGGTTAGGGTTAGTGTTAGCGTTAAGGTTATGGTTAACGTTAAGGTTATGGTTAGTGTTAAGGTTAGGGTTAGGGTTAGCGTTAAGGTTAAGGTTAGGGTTAACGTTAAAATTAGGGTTAGTGTTAAGGTTAAGGTTAGGGTTAGCGTTAGTGTTAAGGTTAAGGTTAGGATTAACGTTAAGGTTAGGATTAGCGTTAAGGTTAGGGTTAGGGTTAGGGTTAACGTTAAGGTTAGGGTTAGTGTTAAGGTTAGGGTTAGGGTTAGCGTTAGTGTTAAGGTTAGGATTAGTGTTAAGGTTAGGGTTAGCGTTAAGGTTAAGGTTAAGGTTAGGGTTAATGTTAGAGTTAGGGTTAGTGTTAAGGTTAGGGTTAGGGTTAGCGTTAGCGTTAGCGTTAGCGTTAGCGTTAGCGTTAGCATTAGCGTTAGCGTTAAAGTTAGAATTAGTGTTAAGATTAAGGTTAGGGTTAGGGTAAGCGTTAAGGTTAAGGTGAGGGTTGGTGTTAAGGTTAGTGTTAAGGTTAAGGTTAGGGTTAGCGTTAAGGTTAAGGTTAGGGTTAACGTTAAAATTAGGGTTAGTGTTAAGGTTAAGGTTAGGGTTAGCGTTAGTGTTAAGGTTAAGGTTAGGATTAACGTTAAGGTTAGGATTAGCGTTAAGGTTAGGGTTAGGGTTAGGGTTAACGTTAAGGTTAGGGTTAGTGTTAAGGTTAGGGTTAGGGTTAGCGTTAGTGTTAAGGTTAGGATTAGTGTTAAGGTTAGGGTTAGCGTTAAGGTTAAGGTTAAGGTTAGGGTTAGCGTTAAGGTTAGGGTTAGTGTTAAGGTTAGGGTTAGCGTTAGCGTTAGCGTTAGCATTAGCGTTAGCGTTAAAGTTAGAATTAGTGTTAAGATTAAGGTTAGGGTTAGGGTAAGCGTTAAGGTTAAGGTGAGGGTTGGTGTTAAGGTTAGGGTAAGGGTTAGCGTTAGTGTTAAGGTTAGGATTAGTGTTAAGGTTAGAGTTGGGGTTAGGGTTAGCATTAGTGTTAAGGTTAAGGTTAGGGTTAGCGTTATGGTTAGGGTTAGTGTTAAGGTTAGGGTTAGGGTTAGCGTTAGCATTAAGGTTAGGATTAGTGTTAAGGTTAGGGTTAGGGTTAGGGTTAGCGTTAAGGTTAAGGTTAGAGTTAGCGTTAAGGTTAGGGTTAGTGTTAAGGTTAGGGTTAGGATTAGCATTAGCGTTTAGGTTAGGATTAGTGTTAAGGTTAGGGTTAGGGTTAGCGTTAGTGTTAAGGTTAGGATTAGTGTTAAGGTTAGGGTTAGGGTTAGCGTTAAGGTTAAGGTTAGGGTTAGCGTTAATGTTAGGGTTAGTGTTAAGGTTAGGGTTAGGGTTAGCGTTAGTGTTAAGGTTAGGATAAGTGTTAAGGTTAGGGTTAGGGTTAGGGTTAGCGTTAGCGTTAAGGTTAGGATTAGTGTTATGGTTAGGGTTAGGGTTAGCGTTAAGGTTAAGGTTAGGGTCAAAGTTAGCTCGGGTCCTAATCTGAAGAAGTACCAATTATTTAAATGAATAAAATACAAGCAGTTGAATTAAACGTTGTAACTATTAAACATTACTCCAAACGACGAGCTGCATGCCAAACCCAGCGATGTCTTCGATGGTTTGGGCATGGAGCTCGTCGCACAGAGGAAGAGCTAATTCGCGATGTAATCCTCCCCACCTCTTTGCCTAGGTGACACAAGCGGGTTGGTGGACAGGTGAGGACCTGGATAATAACCACCAAGGACAACTTAGCTGAGCTCTCAGGTCCAACTTCAGTGGTGGAATCGCGATTGGTTAGCCATCTTGCGCGACCTTTCTTAAGACTGCCGTGCATGGGCCGTCATAATTCGGGATGTAGTGTGAGCCAGGCAAAATGCCGGCTCAACCCGACCAACTGCAACAGCAGTAAATAAAAAAAAAACAATACTTAGATTATTTACATGTTTTGGACTGGTTTCATCATCTTCGTTTTTGGTGAAGGAATTTATATATATATATATATATATATATATATATATATATATATATATATATATATATATATATATATATATATATATATATAATTTGGTATTCGGACTACTGTTCTCATCTTGGGTATTTTTATCAGAACGTTTCGGCCGATGTAACCTCCGACCTTCTTCAGGTGTACCTTGTCGAACTCGGGAATCTTTCTGTCAAACTCGGAAATCTGGATGGAATTATCAACCCTCATCTCAAAATTTCTGAAACATTCGTTCGTTCGTCATCGTCTCCTTCTCACGGTTTCTTTCGACCTGACAGAATGCGACATCCACACGTCCTATGGAAATGGGCATTATTACCCATTCTATCAACGCTCTCTATGTATCCACTCTGTTATACACATATATACATATTCCGTAGCACTTTTAACAATTAACTAAAATACATGTAACGCTCTCTGTCATGTGTACAACATCTTCTCTTGCACCTCAAATACTATTTAAATGCTGTTATCTATATAATAAAGTAAAGTCGATTTTTCCAGCTGCATTGAAACATAATAGGATAATAACCAAAACCTTAATATGTTAATCTTTTCCGCTATCCAATCAGGCTAAGCCCTCATGCGTGTTTCCAGAAATTATGCATTCATTTCGTCTTCCTTCAATATTCATTATATTTTCTCCGGATTACCGAACTCTCCCAAATAAACCTTCCAAAGAGAAGATGGTATCAATTTTTACTCACTACTATTGATCTGCTCTCACCGCCTCCAGATTTACCGTGTGCTATTTTTTCATGGAATAAAAATGAAACAAACACCAGTTATTCCAGAATGCTTAACGAACGCTTCACATTCGCATTCTTGAAAAACAATAAATGTTTGCTAATAGTTGAGACGTCTGCGTCGGTAAGCTTTTCCGATCATTTTTCTTTTATTACAGTTAGCTTTTCTCTCTCTTATTCTTCAGGTTAAATAAGAACATTCTACTATTTATTTAGAATTAAACAATAAATTTGGTCCGCCGTTCAGTCAGCACAATCTGTAAACATGTTTTCACATTCTAGAATAGAGCGGAATATACCAATTAACGAACAGCTTCTCAAGATGACGGCTTCTGTTGTCGTCTTTAGCCTACGTAAATTATTACAAATTTATGATCTTTTTTCAGACGACAAACTAAACTTTGGTACTTTTTAAAAAATCAGTTAGATCGTAAGAAAACCATCTCAATACAAGCGCGGGAAATGTCACAGGTTTGTTGTTTTCTTAACTTTTTTTGGCATTTACAAAAATCCGAAAACCAATTTCGGCGGGATTATTCTGTATTGGATACGTTATTAGAACAATATTTTCGATGTAAAATATTTAACGTGTATTTTCAGACACACAAAAAACATGGATTTTTAAAATTTCATTTTTATTTATGAAAAGAAAAAAGTATTAGCCTATTTATACAATACAGTATTAAAAACCTATTTCAGTATTATTTGTGTAAAATCGTGTTATTCAAACAAAATAAAAATTGTTCAGTTTAGAAGAATTTCTTCTTAAGCGGTATCAGAAACAATTTATCCGGGAATATTCTGTATTGTTTACGTTATTAGAATCATATTACTGGCTTCCACACGCGTTTTAAAAACTTTTTTTTCGCCAAGCGCTTGTAAGAACTACATACTTCTCGCTAAAAATCATCCATTATATATGTGTTATTAACTTCTATAATGGAAACATACATTCATTTTTGTTAGAAGTAAACGATTAAATACTTTTTCTTAACGCAAATAGATCACATATTACTAAAATACGTTAAAACATTCAGAAGAGTCGGCCGATTTACTGTCTTTCACACACGTTTTTTTTCGTTTTTTTGCGAAACGTTGGTAAGAACATACATGCTTCTCGCTAAAAATTATCCACTAACATAAGACTGTACGCCATTTTTTTTTTTTTTAGATATTTGCTTATTTGTGTTACTTGAACGCCGAACCCATTTCACTGTAAGTAATTCAAGTGATTGAAATAGGATTTTATCAGGTTAGCCCCTATTTCAAACTATAGAGGGGGCAGCCACCCAAAATGTAGAGAAATCTATGTTTGATTTAAATCAATAAATACTTATTAAACCAATCGTATTTTAATCACCTAAATTACTTACAGTGAAATGGGTTCCTTTTTTATTCTTTTTTAATAATTAGTACTTCAATACTTATGTTGTTTTAGTTACATCATTATTTTATATTCCCCCCCCCCCCCATGCAACGCTGGGACACAGGTCCTGCTAGTTTTAAGATAAAATGAAGATCTAAATTACTTTTTCTTATTCATTTATAATTTTATTTTTAATCTCAATTATTTCAGCCATGCATACATTCGAGTTTGAATTCAGCTTGACATTTTGCTGCCAACATTAAACTATACGAAAAAAAAATAATAAAAGCAAATGCGACAGTTAACGGGTGAGGGCGGACTCTACAACCCAAAGTGACACGGCAGCATTCACTTGCTTCTAATCTATCGTTTATATTCACTAAGGTGAGCAGATGACTGTCGGTTTCTCTGTGGGTCGTGGACGGATAGGCAACCACTCCACGCCCTCACAAATTCCATAGATCTGACCTTATTTAACCATAGCCAATTCCACTGCACTAGTAACCATTATCCAAATCACATCACCCTCTTTGATTTTAAGTTTTATTCTAACTTTACGAAATGGAAAAACAGCAATACTTGTAACAAACCAATACTTCTAACAACCTCTCTCATTCAATTTCTTTTATACATTATTATATTTTTACCCTCTATGCCTCTTCTTTCATACTCCTTAAGAATTAGCGCAAAACCAATACGTGTAACGGACTATCTAATTCTTTATACACATTTACAACATCTTCTCTCGCACATTAAACACTAAATAAATGGTATTACTGTTAAACCCCCTTCATCGGTTCCTTTATTGTTCCATCACTTCGAACCTCAGACGATGTTTCTCTTTTAGTTCATCTGCCAATCAATTTGGCTCTAATATATTGTTCGCATTCACAAGAGTAGGGAGTGTATCTCTCTACGGATCCCAGACAGATAGACATTGTACCATGTTATCGGTAATATAATAAAGTATCTCACGACAATTTATTTAAAAATGACTTATTCCGTTCTGGCTGTTGATAATAGCGAGACATTCTTAATTAATAATCTAAAAAGAAAAATCACTTACCTTTCATTCCAAGGGCGATAACTCTTATTATTTTAGTAAGCGATAGCGTTCATTATTTGCTTTTATTTATCGTCCCGCGTTTTCTTACAATTACGTGTTCTCATTGTTTTCTTCATAAACAAAAGCAAGGGTTCATTTGTAATTTAGAGACTGCTGGATTATTAACGCGTTCATTCCAATTTTCTTTTCGTTACGTCTTGTTTCGTTCGTATAAACAAAAAAAAACAAGCCGCGCGCGCGTGGCCCCCCTCTGTATGTAACTCGATGTGGCGAGTGTAAAATGCAATAAATTTGGGACATTTGGGGCATTTTTGACCCCCCCCCTTTGACCCCCTGGGGGGGGGGCGAACCAGAATTTTCTGAGGTCAATGATGCTCATTTTATATCCAGAACAATTGCCTCTACATTTTGGCCAAGTTTCAGAAAAAATTGAATGGATGGATCAAACGTTATGGGAGAAAAGCGTCATTTTTTGCCATTTTGGGGGCTTTTGACCTCCTGGGCGCGCGAACCAGATATTTTCCAAGGTCAGCGATACTTATTTTCTATTAGGAACAATTGCCTTCACATTTTGGCCACGTTTCAGAGGAATTGAATGGATGGATGAAAGGTTATGGGGCAAAACATGTCATTTTTTGCCATTTCGGGGCCTTTTGACCCCTGGGGGGGCTAACCAGAATTTTTTTTTTTAAATCGGAGAATGTCACTTTCTAAGCTAACCAAAGTTACAACTTCATGCAAAATTTCAGAGAAATTCTATGGATGGTTGCGGAGAAAAATCCGGATGGACGGACGGAATGCCTCAAAACATAAGTCAGGGGGACCAAAAACAGAGTCACTTTTAGCATAGATACAGCATCTTACAAAAAAGGAATGCTTATAGAAATATTTATAAAGCAAACTTGAATGTAATGGATCCCTGACAACGCCGGGTTGGTATTGTTAGTGACTGATAAATAAGAAATAAACAAAGAATGATATGGTGTGGACGTCGACAAATGAATCGCCCGATTTAAGACGTATTCTTCCTCAAATAAAATAGCCACTTGCTTATAACATAACGGAGACTTTGTCTGTCTGCCTTTCTGTTTGTCCGTCAGCGAAAATTTTTCTAAACGATAAAGAACCTTGACGCCGACACTGGGAATCGAAACCACGACCTCGAGGTCTGCAGTCTCAGTCGTTACTGGCTGAGCAGACTAACTGGACTCGTAAAATTCTTTCAAACTAAATCAGTTAAACAATTCATTAAACCCGCTCGGTTGATTACAGCAAGAAGAGACGCGGCAGCCTCGCTAAAATATACGACCGTAGGGAGGATATTTTGGCTAGTCCACTCATAATATAAGGGGTGTGTGTTTCTGTGTGTCTCTCTATCCGTCAGTCACATTTTTTAAACGCAAAAAATACATTTCGATATTGAAATGCTTAACTTTTTTAAAAAAAAGAAGAAAATATTGCATTAATAGTAAATAATAAATTCTCAACAAATGAAGCGAATGCCATGACCGGAAATCGAACCCGAAACCTTGAGCTCTTTAGTTTGATATTCTACGTACTGAGTCATTAAGATTTTCTTACAAATAGGTCTTAAAACATTACCGTAACAAAATAATTATAGCTTTGACGTGACGTCATAGATTTGTAATGTTTCAAAACATGAATTCAAAGATAAGCGATCATAAAATAAATAAATGAATGGTTAGCGTTGGAAATTCTTTTAATAGTCTAAAACAATTTATTTTGCTTAAACTACTTATTGGCGTTAAAACTGTCTAGGTTCGAAGGGTCTAACCATATTATTTATTTAGATCCTTGCCAGAAGGTTAGACACAAGGTCAGATGGGGTTTGAGAAGCCAGCGCACTTAGATAAGCGCACTCTTAGCTACGAAAAATACTTGAGCAGCCCCGTCTGCATTCTACAGTAGAGGCGCCTCAAGCGATTAGCAATAAACAACCCTTTTAAGGGAGAAGGTGAAGCCTGGGAGGTGTACCTACTAAGACCGAACAGCACACTACCTCAGCCTAAAAGCAGACTGATATGCATCATAATTCTATTGCGTCAAAAATAATTGTCAGCTAAAAATACCTGAGCAGCCCCGTCTGCATTCTCAGGCGATTAGCAATAAACTAAACCCTTTTCAGGGAGAAGGTGAAGCCTGGGAGGGTGGACCTCCTAATACTGAACAGCAACAAAACCACTGTAGCAGTTACCTCCTCCTTTCAAAACATAACTACACCGGTTTGCCGGTAGGTGGCGCTTTATCACCGACAGGTGGCGCTGTAAAGCGACACCAGAGTTATCTGCCCTTCTGACTATAAAAACCGTTGCAAACGGAAAATCCGTCTCTTTTTCACCGACCAGCATCGGCAGAAGTGCGCTGGCTCCATCTCTCTCTCTCTTCTCTGGTCGACAGAACGACGCTAATACACTAGCGCTTCGTCTCACGCTTTTCTCTTCACATGACATCGGATAACAACTACCAACACACGCGGTCAAACAACGGTAAGAGTTCTCAACTCGTTTTCTTTGTGTACGGCTTTCACAGACTTTCCTCTCGCCGGATTCATTCCCTCTTATACCTTTTTCAAGAACTGTTTTTCCATCGACACACATGCATACATCACACACTTCACCATTCCACGTACACACACGTTCAATAAACGTTATTTGAACTACTTTATTTTGTTTATTAATTATTACTCTGTCTTTGCATGCAACATTGTTTGATTCAACTGAACACGTTTATAATCGGGGGAACACGACCCTCGATCCGAACACCACTGACGGGCTGATATGTATCATAATTCTATTGCGTAAAAATTAATTGTCAGCAAAATTTTTAAATGTTCTTTAAATAAATAAATCTTTGGCGATCGGGCGATCCCACCTTTTAAAAAAGGGGCGGGCGTATGAACATGAAATTGCCTTAGCGTATTATGATATAGAGAATGATAATTTGGTAAAACAATAAAAGCCAGCATGCACTTCTTTTTTTTATATATACATTTAAAACTAAAGCAAAAATTCGAAAGTATTTGTGGGATTCAAATTTTAACATTCCATAACACGTCTTATCGATTGTATTAAACAACAAACAAACAACGTTTTTGTTTAAATATTCCTTCATCGAATTACATTTCCAAAAATGTTAATATTTTCTTACAATAAATTAAAAGAAAGAGTAAAACTTGCGTGTAGGTGTGTGAGTAGGGGGGGGGGAGGAAATGAGTGACGAAAAAAAAAGTAAAAATCTCCCGGGCAAGGTCGGATAGACACATCTGGTATTTTAATAATATTCAGCGCGCCCGTGTTCGCCTATGAATCCAAAGCCAGTTTCTTCCCACAAGAGAATGAATTTTCAAGATGGCTGCGGGACCAGGCGCAGAATCCGGTTAAAACCCATTCATCTAATGGTTTTATCTGGACTCTAATGTTTAGACGATCACGAATGAGTATCCGAAACGTACACTAACGAGAAAAATTGTGCAGCTAAAATCGGAGCCAATTTATTTTCAAATCTCCTGCTTCATGTACAAATTAAACTCGACTGTGAGAAAATGTGACATTCTTTCAGAGACTAACCGACCTAAAGTGTCGTCTTTTACCCGTAACACGATAGAGGCAGTTGGGCAGATTTGTTTATTATGGCACTCTTCGGGAAGAGTTTGGCTATGCTTGATATCGAGTGACAACCACTATATATATATATATATATATATATATATATATATATATATATATATATATATATATATATATATATATATATATATATATATATACAGGGTGGGCCAAAATAAGGGTCCTATCTTTAAATTTGAATAACTTGAATTTGAATAACTTCCACAAAATAAAAGTTAAACTCACCAAACTTTATGTGTGTGTAGACCGACCCTTCCCAGATTTTTTGAAATAAACAAAACAAATTTTAGCCGAAAAACACTTCTTAAAACTTACAAAAACTAAAGTATTGTTTTTTACACTGTTTTGAGTTTTTTAAGCAAAAATAATAGGACCCTTGTTTTTGCCCACCCTGTATATATATATATATATATATATATATATATATATATATATATATATATATATATATTTATATATATATATATAAAAATACATACATAGAAAAGAGGGTAGTGCAGTATTAGTGCAGTTCCAACGAGAGAAAAGTATATATATATATATATATATATATATATATATATATATATATATATATATATATATATATATATATATATATATATAATTTGGTTTTCGGACTACTGTTCTCATCTTGGGTATTTTTATCAGAACGTTTCGGCCGATGTAACCTCCGACCTTCTTCAGGTGTACCTTGTCGAACTCGGGAATCTTTCTGTCAAACTCGGAAATCTGGATGGAATTATCAATCCTCATCTCAAAATTTCTGAAACATATATATATATATATATATATATATATATATATATATATATATATATATATATAATTATTATTATTATTATTATGATTTCATGTATCCCCATAAAATGTTATAAAGAGATATAATCTTTTATGTATTATTTACCTCCTTTTCAGGAGGTTAGGCACAAGGCCATTTTTATCTTACTCCCACAAGGTAAGATGTGACCCAAGGTCGGGTCGGAAAGTGAGGCTTGAAAAGCCAGCGCCCGAGAAGGTGAGCACTCTGGCCATTAAAAATTGCCTGGGCAGCACCGTCGGCATTCCCCGGTAGGGGAGCCTCAGGCAGTAAGCAATAAACTTACTCCTCCCCAAAGAGGGGAGGCAAAGCCTGGGAGGGTTGACCTCCTAGAACTGCACATGACTGACCCATAGACCGGCGTAAATCAAGCCCCGCAGCCAGGGTTTTTTTTACCCTGCCTAATAAACCGGTATTGTCCGGGCTTTCGGGTCTGGATTTACTGAAACGATTTATAAATAAGTACTAAATGTTTTTTATTTTCCAAAAATACTATTGTATTTTTTTTTCGTATGACCACCCCAGTTTAGGGTTAGGGTTAATGTCCGTTTTCTTAAGCCTATGTTCTTGCTGCAAAAATAGAGCGCGTGGGGGGGGGGCAAGACGAAAAAGAAATTGTAGCCTGGAATTACTTCGAATCAGAACCATTAAGAAAAAACGGTTTATTTTTCATCTCCCTGCCCTCTAATTTTTCTGCAGAGAAAAAAACTTTGAACCCCCCACCCCACACCACACCGCGTTATATCTCATTTCCCTACTGTTATGCCTTGATGTTTATACGTTTCGGTTCAATTAGACATCAGAAAAATGAAGGAAGTAGTAAGTAGAACCGTTAACAGATTTATTTAACAAACACACTGATTAATTTAGAATGTAGAAAAACCGCTGAACGCGAGATGCCTGTTTGATCGTGAGACCGTTCTGTTTACTTTTCACTGTTCGGCAGACGACTTCTTTAATCTCAGGGGCGATAACTCTTACTTTGCTTCAATGGAAATAACTCGATTTTGATTTGTTAGGTTGACCTAACATCTCCCCGTTTAATTCTTTAACTGTCCCGAGTGCATTTAGGGTTAACTTGGATATGCTTTACTCGAGTGCGACTGCGCTTTGGACAACTCCTGTGAGGTCTTTCATAATTCTCATTTATATTTGTCTGATTGAGAGGTGATGGAGATGGCAGTTCGAATGTGTCCATTAACAGATCGAACGGAATGGTTGTTCTGTTGTCAACTAAGTTGTCTCCAGTGTATCTAGGAAGTAACTGGTTTTTGTACCGTGCCCAGAATTGACTCCCGACTTGAACATTATACAGGAATTGTCCATTTATCTTGCGGACGATGCCTAGTACCCAGTTTGGCTTGCCAGGTCTGTAATTCCGAGCAAACACTGGTGTGCCAACTGAAAATGCTTTTGTTTTGTTGGGGCTTGGCTGTTGCCTTTGTCTCTGGGGCCGTAAAGCATCCAGTGTGATACGCAGTTTTCGTCCCATGAGTATCTCTGCTGGTGACAGACCATTCTTCACAGCACCATTTGGTGTTATTCGATATGAAAGGAGGAAAGCATGTAGTATGTCCTCTGTTGTCCCCCCCCCCTTTGCTTTGAGTAGTGCCCGTTTGAATGTGTCTATGATCTGCTGAAATATTGCAGGGGCTGTTTTTACCCCAAAAGGTAAACGAGTTAATTGCAATAACCCACGGTGTGTGTTAATTGTAAGCAGCTCCCTGGAGGTTTCTGTCACTTCGATTTGCCGATAAGCCTCTGTGAGATCCAATTTTGCAAAGCAAGTGCCACCATTAAGTATGGTGAAGAGATCATCTAGAATTGGCAATGGATATTGGTGATCCTCTAGTCTTGCGTTGAGACCAGTTGAAAAATAAGTACACAACCGAATTGAACCATCGGCTTTCTTTACTACCACAATGGGTGCTGCCCACCGTGAATATGTCAACGGTATGATGACCTTCATTTCCTCAAGTCGTTTAAGTTCCTGGTCCACCAGTGACAATGCAGCATATGGCACTGGGCGTTTGGGTCGGAAAACAGGTTTAGAAAATGGTTTAAGGGACAGTGTGAACTCTGCCTGAGTGCAACGTCCCAAGTTGTTTGTGAAGACTAGAGAAAATTGTTTCATGATGTCTTTGGTCTGGTCGATAATGCTGTTCTGAGGTGACGATCTGGATACCATCTCACATATCCGGTTGAGTGGAATGTCGAGAAGACCTAGTAATTCGATAAAGTCAAGTCCTAGCAAATTATGGCATGAGTTTGCTATGTATACGGTACCGACACCGTTTTGTCCTTCATTTTAATGGTAGCGGGTAATTGACCCGTGATGTGAACACAGTCACAGGAAGTGATTTGTGTTACCTGACTTGTTGGTGTCAACGAAGGCTGCCCTATGGTTTCCCATAGTTTTATGATATAAGTGTAATATCGGAGGCAGTATCCACCTGCAGCTGAACAGGATGGCCATTCAATTGTACTGCAACATATTTTCGTTTGGATTTTTGGTTTGGAAGAAAAGTTGCTACCAGACTGTTTGTGTTTGTTTTGTGATGTTATCGGTGTCTGTTATGTGAGGTTTGTCTATTATGGGTTGGTTTTTGTCATTGAGGGGTGCAAAATCCCTCATTATGCCCCAGTCGATTGCATCTGCGACAGCGGTGTGTCTTGAATGTACAGTTTTGTACAAAATGCCAGCTGCCACAGTTCCAGCCAGCGGTTGGGGGCTTGACAGATGTTAAAGTCGGTGAGGTGGGCCGATGTTGTTTTTGGGCTGTGTGAACCGTGGATGTTGTTGTTTGTTGCACCATAGTTGAATCATGCTGGCATTCCATGGCGTCTTGTTGTAATGTAATTTCTGGATTTTTGACAAAATCCATGTGCGAATGTCTGCCTCCCCCGCCATCCTCAAACCACACACAAAAATTAAACATTTGAATTGAGCGTCCGTGATGGAAGATATTTTAAAAACGTCCCCATTCTCTGTTCACAATGCCTGCATAAATGGAGAAATCGGTCGAATCAGACTTCGTTATGCTGAGACAATTGAAACACATATTAAATAACGAAATCAGATCACCGAAAATCTGCCTCAGAGTCTCCACTGTGTCGTCGAAGTTGTAGTCACGTGGGTGTTTAGGTAGTATGTAGTTTGCATACCAATCGTGTTCCGACGTCCCAAGCTTCCGAAGCAAAAGTCTGACTTTCCAGTCGTCAGCTTGTTCCTTGAATTCCACACGGAAAAGATCCTCAAAGCGTGAAAACCACGTACAGAACGTCGATCTAGATATTGGGTCGTGATGGAATTCTGTAATTTCAGTTGCAACCGATTCTGCTGATGCCGTAAGTTTTGTTTCCAAAAGCGATGGTGCAGGTGTTGAGAATCTCTCTGAAAATAATTCCATCAAACGTAATTGTTGTTGCATTCATTGCTGCATGGTGCAATCCGTCTTTGAAAGTGTAAATTTGCGTTACCGTGATTCTTAAAAAAAAAATCTAATTCCGTCGCCAAAATGTTACGTCTTGATGTTTATACGTTTCGGTTCAACTACAACTCAGAAAAAATGAAGGAAGTACGAAGTAGAAGCTTTAACAGATTTATTTAACAAACACACTGATTGAATTAAAATAACTCGATTTTCATTTGTTAAGTTGACCTAACACCTACCCACATATTTTTTCTATCTGTAAACTTTATTTGAACTTAAAAGAGCAATTTCTTTGGTGGTTCATTTTTGCTTCTTACATCAAAAAGCGCCGACATACTGAATGAACTTTGTTTGACCTCTCTGTCTCTAATATAAAGATTGGCAACGCGAAATCTTTCTTAAGTCAGAGATGTGGGGGGGGGGACTGTTTTTTTTTTTTTTGTGTTTTTATCTCCCTTCCACAGCGGTAATATGTGACACAAGGTCGGAAAGTGGGATTGAAAAGACAGTGCCCTAGAGGTTGAGCACTCTGGCCTACAAAAAAAATGCCTGGCCAGCCCCGTCGGCATTCCCCGGTAGGAATAAACTAACTTCTTCTCAAAGGGCGAGAAGGCAAAGTCTGGGAGGGTGAACATCCTAGGACTGCACAGAACAACCCCTAAGACCGGCGGAATCAAGGCCAAGACGGTACCAGTCTAAGGAATGTAGCATCCATCGGAACAGATACTACACTTTGATCTCAACCAAAAGGGGGAGGGGCTGTTATCCACTGGACGAATTTGCATTCAGTTCTGCTTTGTAAATTTATGTTCATTTTTGCACCCAAGGAAAGTAATTGTCATAAATTGTTCAGTGGTCCTGTTCTGTCTCAGAATGCCATACTTCCAGGCATTACCTCCTCCTTCGTAAGGGAGGGGTGGGGGAATGAGCGGTCGCTTAAATTTTTGTAGGAAAAATGTACATTTCTAAAAAAGTATTTTACACAGCATATTTAAACTTTATATTTGAATTTTAAACTTTATTTTAATAAAAATAAAACAAGCATTAAAATTCTAAGAATTTACAAATTACGCGACTAAAATAGGTGGGTGGTAGGACAAAAGCCCACCGGACAAAAGCCCACCGGACAAAAGCCCACTAAAATAATTCAAACATTCATAGGCTGGACAAAAGAAGAACTTAGGCATCTTGACCTGAAGACTAGGAAACAAATGACCATGCACAACGCACTACACCCAAAAGATGGTACTTACCGACTGTACATGAAAATGAAAGAAGGGGGAAAAGAAAGGGTGAGTATAGAAGACTATGTAGAAGACACGAAAGAAAAAGATTTGGAAAAAGACATAAGAATGATAAGAGAACAGACACACGAAAACACCCGACGAATGGCTAAGTAAATGACACTTGAACAGAGAAAGGGAATTGCTACTGACAGCTGCACAGAACAATGCGATTAAAACAAACTACATTAAAGCTCACATAGATCAAACCCAGGAAAACAGTAAATGCAGACTCTGTGGACAAAGAGACGAAACGATAAATCGCCTAATAAATTTATGCAGCAAACTAGCCGAAAAAGAATACAATAACAGACACGACTGTGTGAAGGGAGCAGTACACTGGGAACTATGCAAACGACTGCACTTTGAATATGCAGACAAATGGTGCAGACAAATGGTGCAGATAAATGGTACAGACAAATGGTGCAGACAAATGGTGCAGACAAATGTTGCAGATAAATGGTGCAGACAAATGGTGCAGACAAATGGTGCAGACAAATGGTGCAGACATAAACCGGAGACGGTACTGGAAAACGAAAATCACGATATCCTCTGAGACATGAGGGTACAAACAGATAAACTCATTCAAGCAAAAAGACCAGACGCTCTAATAGTTAACAAGGAAGAAAAGAATTCAAAATTGTAGATTTTACCACCCCAGCAGACCGCTGAGTAAAGATCAAAGAGACGGAAAAACGAAGCAAATACACGAGAATTGAAAGGAATATGGAAATACAGCAAATTGAAAAAAATATAGAACATGAAGAAAGTCAATAATTGTAGGAGCACTAGGAACAGTCCCGAAAAAACGGAAAAAAACTTTGAGAAATTGGAATCAACGGGAAAACTACTATTGTAATACTTGCCTCTCCTTATATATATATATATATATATATATATATATATATATATATATATATATATATATATATATATATATATGAAGCAATCCAACAAAAGATATAAGCGTCAACTAATATCTTATAATTAGTGAAACATCCGGATAAAAACTGAAGCTCAATATACTGGATAGAGCATTAATATTATAATATAAAATGAAGTAATAAAATAAGGTGTCAATCAAATTTTATTAGAATTCAAAGTTCAAGCGAAGTATCCTTAAGTCCTTAGCTCATGAGTTTATCTTTGAAAACTCATGAGCTAAGGACTTAAGGATACTTTGCTTGAACTTTGAATTCTAATAAAATTTGATTGACACCTTATTTTATTACTTCATTTTATATTATAATATATATATATATATATATATATATATATATATATATATATATATATATATATATATATATATATATATATATATATATATAAAATTGGTAGCCATTTCGGAAATAACAAAAATCGGTTACCCGCTCTGTCCAATGCTGGGAGATAACGAAATGGGTGATCAATAGTGCTTTTTGGTCAGGAAGTGGGTAATCATTTTGCATTAAATGCATATACTAAAGTGAAGCCCCATTCTAAAGTCTAAAATATTTTGTTTTAATTTGGTGCATAATAATTTTTTTTTTGTAAATTTTGAAAGAACAAACTTCTTCAACAAATAAAATTGTTGGGGGAAGAGCCTTAGCTCCCCAATACCCATAGATAAATACATGGATTTTATGTTAGCGTTCCTCTTCTTTCGTATATATAAAGTAAAGTAAGAATGCCTCCCTATTTCTTTTACCAGTATAGCTCCGTAAAAAAAACTACATATAGAAGTCTACTTTATATGCGCTCTAGTCGCTGATTGGCACGTGCTTCGAGAAAACAAATTTAGTTTCGTTGGAATTCATCGTTTTCTCTTTGCTTAGTAATTTCAATGTGAAAGTAGGAGTGATCCCCCCAGGGTAACAAGTCATCATCCTTTGACCCATTACACCATAACGATATACGGAAGAACTCTTGATTTGAATACATCTTTAGTTTTACATCCTACATTCGCACACTTCAATTGAATCACTACGTCGAATAGCGATTACACGGCTATAAAATACACAACAATACAAAATTACGTTTTCCGATTCAGACGGTATATAGATGCACTATTTTTAACTGCCTTTTTACATGGCTTGCTGCACTTTGCTATTTTCTGCCAATAATATATATATATATATATATATATATATATATATATATATATATATATATATATATATATATATATATATATATATATGTGTGTGTGTGTGACTGCGATAGATATGTCTCAGTCAGGGAGAAAAAGAAGAGAAAAAATATGCTTATACTTCTGACAAGGGTATTTATTACCGAGAGTACTCAAGTTTAAAATAAAAAGTTTTTAAAGTAAATAAATAATTTATTAAAAAAAACAAACAAATAATCTGCGTTGTCCGGGTTTTCAAAATATTAAAAAAAAATTCTCCTTATAATTGCCATTTTAGCAACGTTTCCAATGTGTGACTTTTCAAACTATATATATATATATATATATATATATATATATATATATATATATAAAATATGAAACTAAAAGTGTACTTTTAGAGGATAGAGCCTATAGTGAAATAGTTTAAGTTCAATATACGAGATAAAAGCAATTATGAAGATAAATGAAAGAAGAGAGATAAATATGTACGAATGACAAATCTATTTCAAAATGAACTAAACATCTTTCTATTGGATTCACTTCATTTTTGAACATTTTCAACGCTGCTCTCACAAAACCCTTTTTTCCATCTTTAAATTTTCTTTCACCGGACACCTTATCAACGGACATTCACCAACTGGACAGACTCCATATTTTTACACGCACACTCTTACTCTTCATTACTTTATGTTTTTTCAAATTTTGAATTTTGGCTTTACCACTGCCAACTTATCTATCTATGTAATTCCTTTTTAATCTTTGAAAAGCCTTGGCTTAAGGAAAGAAAAATAAACATGTTTTTATCAAGTAAACCTTGCATTGAACAATCGAAGTTAAAATAGATTCGTCATTCGTAGATATTTATCTTTCTTCTTTTATTTATGTTTTTATATATATATATATATATATATATATATATATATATATATATATATATATATATATATATATATATATATATATATAGTCTCGGAAGTTTCTCAACCATTAAAACTAAAAAAACAAAAAACAAAAAAAAACCTTAAGTCCCAAGTGGTTCAGTGGAAAATCACTCATGTAAGTCAATTTAATTTTTACAGTTATTATATTAGTTTGCTTCTAACATTATTTAAGGGATCATCAGTTGTTTACCAGTAAAAACTGTTTCGGGAATTTAAAAACAAGATAGTATTTAATTTCATGGCTTCCCAGCAGAGTTGATCAGACCCCACTTCTCTTATATATATATATATATATATATATATATATATATATATATATATATATATATATATATATATATATATAATGTAATTACTGGTGATTGTAGCATTATATATATATATATATATATATATATATATATATATATATATATATATATATATATATATAGTACATGTATTGTATTAGTTTCTGTAAATGTAAATCCGTAGAAACTCAAGTGTTTATAAAAAGTGCTCAATAACAAGTAGAGCTGTTTATAAGTATACATTTTTATTCATACAAACATTATTGGTTACATATGTGCATACATGTTTCGGTTGCACTTTTCCCAGAAAGTCAACCTCATCAGACCAAGAATTTTCGAGAAATTCTTGATCTGATGAGGTTGACTTTCTGGGAAAAGTGCAACCGAAACATGTATGCACATATGTAGCCAATAATGTTTGTATGAATAAAAATGTATACTTATATATATATATATATGATGCTACAATCACTAGTAAAAATTGTGTGTGTGTCTGTGTCTGTGTTATCCACATACAGCTGTTTCGTAGTTACACGACCTATCAGTATGGCTAGACGTAGCAAGCATATAACCTCGTATTAGCTATAAAGCGGTAGAAGCTAGATTAATATAGAAATTGACATAAAATAAAATTTTGTTCATAAATTTATTAATCCATGCTACATAACATTTACTAAATCCCTCCTTTAAGTAGGAAAACATTTTTATTTGGTACTCTTATAGCTGACGCACTATGTTTCCGTGACTTCGCGTCGTCAACGTTCGAGCAGGTATCATCATTTGAAACTTTCCGGTGCACAAACAAAAAAAACATTTTATTTTTAAAAAAACATTTGATTAACAATGGTTCCTGTGACAAAAAAACAAACAAAAAAAAACATCTAATTACTAACAGTTGTTTAGCTATGGTTTGTTCGTTCTTTATTTTAATATATCTATTTTAGTTTGGTTTTCTTTGTCATAATTTAGCGTTTGTCAGTTTTCGCCTCGTCAACTATCGGGCGCTTCCGTAACCTGCCCGGACGTTGACGACGCAAAGTCACGGAAACATGGTGCGTCAGCTATAAGAGTACCGAAATATGTATATATATATTTTAAAACATTTGATTAACAATGTTTCTTTTGACAAAAAAGAACAAAAATAAACATCTAATTACTAAGATATGTAGCAGTTACCTCCCCCTTCCATACATAACTGCAACGGTTAGCCGTTAGGTGTCGCTTATTCACCGACAGGTGGCGCTGAAAAGCGACACCTAACGGCCAACAGGTGCAGTTATGTGTAGAAGGAGGAGGTAACTGCTACAGATATATCTGGAAATCTGAAAAAACAAAAAACAATCATGAGTGTATATATAAATTTATTAGAAGCTTTAAAACAAATTAATTGTGTAAATTTGAAAGACGCGTGATGTTTGGCGAAGCTTTTGAATGGGTATATATAGGAGCTGATAAGTAGATATAAAAAGAGAGCAATCAAAACTAATAATATAGTTTCGGCTTCAGACAGACAGATAATCTCTATTATTAATAGATAGATATATTTTAGTTTGATTTTCTTCGTCGTAATTTATCGGCTGCCAGTCTTCAATTTAGCGTTTGGCAGTTTTCGCCTCTCGTCAACTCTCGGGCGCTTCCGTAACCTGCCCGAACGTTGACGACGCGAAGTCACGGAAACATGGTGCGTCAGCTATAAGAGTACCGAAATAACAATAAGCTTTTGTCGCAAAGAAACTGGCCAATCAACAGTCTAACTGTGTCCCTTGACTCCTTATCTATCCAAATAATAAGTTGTCATCATTAACTCTGGTTCCCGACCAGGGTTGTTTTTCATACCAAGTCGAGGATACGTCCTCGACAGTCTGGTCCATTTGAGTTTGGTGGCCTTTTTTTTCTGTCGGGCTGTGCAGTTCTAGGAAAGACATCTTCCCAGGGTTTACCTTCTCTCTTTAGGAAGGGATTAGCTTATTGTTAATAGTCTGAGGCGCCCCTACTATGGAATGACGATGGGGCTGCTCAGGCATTTTTTGTAGGTCAGATTACCTTTTTTTAAAAATAATTTTGCAATTTCGCGCTTAATTTACAGTAATCAAAAACAGTTGAACCTAGAAATCTAGACGTTTGAGGTCGGGGTAGCATTGGGTAGCCTTAGCCGGAAATCGTCAATTGCCACACGCATACGTCTAATTTGGATTATTTGGATTATTCGAACTACTATTCTCACCTGGGATGTTATTCTCGCAACGTTTCGGCCGATGTAACCTCCCACCTTCGGTTGCGTCTTGTCGAACTCGGAAATCTGTCCGAAATTTCGAATGGAACCTTTTATTTAATCCACGGTGATAGATTGTTCTCGTTCTGTCAGCCATAGCTTATGAACCCGTGGCGCAACGGATAAAGTACCAAGTGATAATCAGTACTAGAACAAAGTACAGCAATACAAATATAATTAAGAATTACTTAATAAAAATTCGGATAAAAGTCTAAAGTAATTCTTAATTATATTTTTAGTGCTGTAATTAGTTCTAGTACTGAGGATTGAACCTTTAACCTCTAGAAGTCTGTCAACTAGAACTGATTATCACTTAGCACTTTATCTGTTGCGCCACGGGTTCATAAGCCTAAATGAACCTAAATTCCGTAAGTATGAATGGCGCTAAAAGTGAATCTAGGTAACACAATCTGTACTCGTATGAAAACAGAGAATCCCTGATCTCGATTTTTTGTTTATAAAAAAACATAACAAAACGGAGAAGCACAAATATTCTAAGTATTTTTTTTATCGTAACGACTCCTCTCCCCAACCAACCAACAAACCAAACAAAAAATGCAGAAGTTTTTTCTCCGATAAAATGTTTTTAAAACTCACCATAGTGCAGATGATATTGCACATACGATTTCTGCATCTTTAGTATTAAAGTTAAAGACGAATAAAGAAAGATTGTTGCGTTTTATCAAGTAACTAGCAGGAAAACACAGTGTTGCCCGGGATTGAATGAGGAACCCTATAGTTTGGAAATTTTATTTCCTATTCCATTAAGTAGGGCTGGAAGTGATGTTTCTTGATTTTTTTTTAGCTTATAAGTAAATCAAACATGAAAGATTACGAATTCAGTAAAGTGACACAAAATCAATAATTCAAAATAATTAATTGATAGAACATTTATTAAAATAAATTATAATGTGTGTATGTATGTTTTTTCTTCAAAACTAACAGTTTATTTACAATATAGTAAAAAATTGTAATAAATTAAAACAGTCATGTTTTTTTGGGGGGGTGGGGTGGGATTTTTCCCCCAAACGGACAGTTTATTTACAATATATTATTATTTGAATATCTCGCGTATTTCGTTGGATTTTCGCACACATTTTGGATGAAATTTATCAATTAGTCCTAAATTGTATTTTTTTATCCCGAAATAAAATTCTAATTTATTTTTGAAGACTTGAAAATCGAACTTTAATGCAATTTTTGTAATTTTTTTGTAATTTTCTTATTTTATATTGCGCTTGACATCTATAAAAAAGGAAATACGTTTGAAAAAAAAGGAACAAGTTAACAATGATTTCCAAGTGAATGACTAATCCTTAGGAGGGTAGCCGTGTTTTTGGCAGGGGAATAAAGTCACAATAGCAGGAAAAAAAGGAACAAGTTTACAATGATTTTCAAGTGAACGAATAATCCTATGGACGTAAGTCTGCTCGCTCTGATTACTTGCTGAAAACAGATGGACGCATGCGCGTTAGCGCTTTCGGCACTTCCGATCCTCATTGATAGTGGGTTTTACTACTCACTATCAATGACGTCACCAGAAAAAAAACTCAGTTAACTGGCGTGAGTTATTACGATGGCCGTGGATAAGCTGCCTTGTGATAAAAAAATGCTTCAAATATTTTTTGAAAAATTACAAAATAATTTTATGATTTTTAGATCTCATTTTGTTCGGTGACGCCCGTCGTGCCCTCTAGCGTGTTGTTATGGTGGTGACCGCTGTCCAAGTATTTCTTATTTCTGTGGTCCCTAACTGCTTAACGGTCGAATTAGGTACACTGGGATCTGCTCTTTAGTCGCCATGGTCGCACCAGAGTTGGAGCACATACTCATGCACGTTACCAAAAAAGTTGTGTGCCGATTACTCATGTGCCATGCTCGCTGTGGGGAAAACAGAAATAAAAAAATACACAGTTTTCTAAAGTCAAGGGCAATTTTTTTGTCCCTATCCTTTAGGAACCGGATGTCTACAACTCCGCCCTCACGCTGTTAAGTAGCTAGGTCTGACAGCAGGCAGCAGTCACACCAGGAATCCGATACTTTGACAGTCGTGTCGGTATCCAACCTACCCCACCCGAGCTACCAACTACATCACAGATAGTACCCATCTCAAAATAACAAAAACTCTAAACACGGCAGAATAACAAGAACTTTGAACACGGCAGAATAACAACAACAACACCCCCAAACACGACAGAACAAGAAGAAGAAGAAAAAGAAGAAGAAGAAGAACAACAACAACAAAAACAACAACAACAACAACAACTTTGTATTTTTGAACAATTTTGATTTGTTTGATTTTCATTCTGTTTCGTCTTTTTTTTCCAAACGTTTATTATTGTAAAATAATGATGCAGACATGTTGAGTAGTAACGCATAAGACATCACGGGGAGGCTAAGGGCATAACCCCGCACTAATGAAGAAAAGCCGAAGACTAGAAAGATTGTCAATTAGGCCAAAAGAACAGCGGAAATGAATCGGTGACCTTTAAACGAGCCCAGGTGTATGAGGTCGACGAAAAAACAAAACGACTCGGTAACCTTTAAAAGAGTCAGGTGCACGAGGCCAGAAGAAGAAGGCACCCGAAGTGCACATTCAGAAATTAAAACAGCGGTTTTAAACGAAGGAAGAAAGAGCGCTTATGTAGCAGAGATCGAGTTGGGAGGATATAGATAAAAACTTGTCGTGTGTCAGCTCCGAAGACAGGTACCCCTACCACGGCTGAACTACCGTAAACAACTGGCGTGGGGATCACAAGCTTTCTCTAGATTCCGTGAGCAGACTGCTACAGAATGTATTGTCGTGTTTCCCTCTAGGTTGTAAGGTAAATCACTCTGGCTGGTTTTCGTGAAAATAATCTACGTTGGCTAGAGTCGAAAATCAACTGCCATCAAGGTAAAGAAAGAGGTTTCTTTCGTAAAACAAGGGAAAGAACAATAATGACAAAGGACTTTTGCTGACAAAGAAATATTTAATTATATATATATATATATATATATATATATATATATATATATATATATATATATATATATATATATATATATATATATATAGTCTCGGAAGTTTCTCAACCATTAAAACTATATAATAAAAAATATATATAAAAAAAAACAAACAAAAAAAACAAACTTATAGTCTCAAGTCTTCCAGTGGAAAATCACTCATGTAAGTCAATTTATTTTTTACAGTTATTATATTAGTTAGTTTCTAACACTATTTTAAGAGATCATCAGTTGTTTACCATGAAAAACTGTTTTGGGAATTTAAAAACAAGACAGTATTTAATTTCATGGCTTCCCAGCAGAGTTGATCAGACCCCACTTCCCTATATATATATATATATATATACCCAACTTACACCAGCTGGTGGTGAAGAATAAAGAAGCAGAGTTTCTCGAGCCCGTCGTTGTCTCTATCGTTGTGTTTTGTTTGATGCTACCCCCTCCCCCCCGAAGGAACGCGTATTTCAACATTATAACACTAATAAGAATTGAGAATAATCGAAAAACAAACCCTTTAGAAGGATTTTTTATAAGTTATTTTTTCATACAATAAAACATTTTTTTTTCTGAAACCCCTTTTTCCTTCAAATTATTTTTTCTTCTTAGTTTAGCGTTCTAGTTCAACGGTTTAACGGTGTTAGAACTGATAAACAAAAGATGCACAAGAGTAGAGATTTCTGTGTATATCCATCATGTGGAAAACTACAGGTCAGAAATAGATGTACACGAGGTCAACAGCGCTTCCAATGTTAGCAACAAAAGGCGTGAAATTAAAGGATGTTTGCGTAAGGCTAAGAGGCGCCCGTTAGGTGAACGATCACGAATCCGAAATAACTTTTAAAAACAATCCTTCTAAAGGTTTTTTCAATTTTTCGCAATTGTTTTAAAAAAAGAATTCAAGCTCAGATGGTGAAACGCCCGGCACCGCTGATATCGGTTGAAAGTGGAATGGCACCCGGGTTTCAAATCTCGGGTTTGATGCAATTGCCAGTCGAGACACATTGATATGTTGTGTAACGACGACACAGCTCTCTGTGGATGTGTCAGAAATTTATTTTCTTCTTCTTCTTCTTCTTCTTCTTCTTCTTCTTCTTTTCTTTTCTTCTTCTTCTAAAACCCCCTTTTATAAGAACTTGTAATGAATGACTGCTGCTGATGGCACGCGTCGGGTGTCTGAAGCGTGGGCGTTTGACGCCGGAAGCTGTTGAAATAACCGCGAAATTCAATCAGTTGCTGAAACAATCTCGAGGTGAAGAGGTCGGTCGACACAACTCGGACATGAGAAAGTCCTAAAAACAAGAATGTTAAAAACAGGAACATGTAGAGAGCATGCCTGTAAAAATCTTCAAAGAAGTTGGAGTTTCAACTAGTGTTCGAGGTTGAATATTTACGTTGGACGGAGAAGTCCACTGAATTCTAAAAACAGAAGCAAGGAAGATATTAATTTGAAAGGCAAATGTGCCTTTAGAAAAGACAAAACAGAGTGTGTTTCGAAAGATGTCTCCAAATGAAGAGTTGACGTGAAAGAGTGCCACTATTCTCAAAAGGAGTCGATCGAAGAAACGATGCGATGTTAATGAAAAAAAATGAACAATCAAAGGGAAACAAATCAGCGCGAACTAAAAGGACTTTTCTATATTCTTCTGGTATTTTTTTATTTTACTAACAAAATTCTTACAAGTAAGTCTTTCTCTTTTTCTGACATGTCTTTCCTAGCAAAGTTAATAAGCCTTCGGGCAGCATAATTAGGACTTTATTTATGCAGCCTTTCCGTGTGTCCATCGGAACTTAAATTCAGTCTATGAACGTGAACTTTGAGCCATGAACTTTCTGCCGAACTCATTTTGCCTTTTTTTTCTTTCTTCAATAAATTATTTGTTGTTTAAAATAGCTTGTTCTTTTCTCTTACTGTTTGCTTTATTGTCTAGTTATTGCCCGAGGTCTTTTACGTGTATCGGTTTTGGCCTGTACGTGGTTAAAATTGCGATATTCTGCATAAATAAAACTCTAGGTCTCTGTGTTCTATTCTGTATCTATGTTTAAACACAGAGGTGTTCGGCCTAATGGTTCTCTACGCTCTGTCTTACTAAGAATAGTGAGCGAGACCATTTCTTTCTGTCTATCGTTTGGGAGTGGTTCTATAAACGCTATTTTATTGTACTGTAAAGGTAGTCGTTTGTGCCCAAACTGTATATAGACTTATCAAGGTTCACTGGACTGAAGAAGCTGCTTTTATAGTCAATTAATGATTTTCTGTTTTATCTTCGTCGCTGCTTTGAGTTCATTGTGTAATTTATCTTGCGCGCGTGCGTGTCACCATTTTATTGTCTCCACGTGGTGAGTCAGCCATCTTGTCTTGTTCAGTTTAAGTTGGCGGGAAAATTTGGCGCCAAGTGTAGGTGTCACTGTCTGTAGTAACCCCCCCTCTCTTAGTACATGTAGAAAGGAGTCGGTGGGGAGGGATTTGAAAAATGGCGAGTTTAACAGCAGATGTCTTGTTGAAAAAAATAAAATACGCTAAAGAAAAAATATTAGTCGTATTTGAAGTGTTTAAATCTTCTAGTAGGATAGAAGAATCTAAATATATTTTGTGTAAAGAACAGATTGATGAATATCTGAAAGACGTAGTTCGGTTGGAGGAACAAGTTATGGATGCTTATCTCTCTGATGGTCCAGACGATGAGTTAGTGGAAAGTTTTAATAAGGGAGCTGCCTTATTTAAAATACAAGTGATAGAAAAATTAACTACGTTTAAGCCTTGTAAAAAAGACGCTGACGAGAATTCCAGAATTAGTAAGGGGATAAAAGGCATCGATTTAACCCCTAAAATAGTTTGTCCCAAGTTTAGCGATAGGGATCTGGAAACGGATAAGTTAGCTTATCTAAACTTCCATAGAGAATTTTTGAATTGTGTAGCTAATCTTGATAGTGACGCATTAAGATTAGTGATATTGAAAAACCATCTTTCTGGTTATGCCTTTCATGTGATAAAACATCTGTCTGTATCAGATGAAAATTATCGAGTAGCTTTGGACTTGCTATCGAAAGAGTTCTTAGACGAAAAGTGTATCGTCGACTCTATATTTTCGTCCATGTTGAATGAAAATCGCATGTATAATAATAATGTCGTAAAGAAATTCCTGACTAAGATGAAAACCCAATTGTACGAGTTAAAGAACTCGTTCGGTTTAGATTTCTTTGAAAGTAATTCTCCAGGAAATCGTTTGTTAAATCACATTGTATTCAATAAACTGACAACTTCCTTTAAGTCAGAATTAATACATAAGGTGAACGGAAATTATCCTTCTTTGAACCAAATTCTGGAGAATAGTGTTGAGATATTTAAAACACTGGAATTTTGTGAACACGATTCGAGATATCGTAAAGTTGATTCCTTTAAGGAAAAGAGTAAATTCAGGCCTTTCGAACCTGAAAAGAAACCTTCCACGTTGAAAAATTTTCATGTTAAAACATATAAGGTTAAGTTTAAGTGTTGTTTTTGTAGAAACGATTATCATCTGTCTCGTGACTGTAATAAGTTTCCCTCTTACGAAGAAAGACTTAAAAGATGTAGCGAATTAAAGTTATGTGCTAGGTGTACTAGCTCTTATCATCTGAAGAATTTGTGTCCTTATGAAAAAAACGATAAGATTACGTGTTGGTCGTGCGATCAGACGGGACACTTGTCCGCCTTGTGTCCGAGTTTTCTCAAACCTGTGGTGAAGTCAAATATTTGCAGGTTGAAGAGTAGTTTTTCATTGTTGCCTGTGATAGGTATCACAGTTGAAGTAGGTGGCGAATTTCACACCGTAAATTGTCTGCTAGACACTGGTAGTGAACGGTCTTATATGGGTAAAAGATTTTCTGATAGATTTATGAAAGAGGAGTTGTCTCCCTTGCATCGTCGAAAATACGTAATAAAGACCTTTATTGGTAGCCAAGAGAAAGACTTGAATGAAGTAACATTGAAGGTGTCCTTTCCCGATGTTGCGAGAAGTATCAATTTTCTGATGGATGAACAGTTGGATTTGTCCTTCAAAATGAAAGGGTTGGAGGAGGTGATCAGTAATTTGAAGAAAAGCGACGTTAAACTTGCTGCTGATTTCTCCGAATTGAGAAGTGATGTTCTTGAAATATACGGTCTGATAGGGATTGATGTGATTAGATTTCTGGGACCCTTAAGATTAACAAAGATTAAAAATGGTTCTGCTTTTGAGTCCTCGCTAGGTATGATATTATTTGGCGACCCCTCTGATTTTGCACCACATATGGAGATTGGTTTAAATTATAATCAAGTCATCGGTGAACATGCTTCTTGTGATGTGACCCATGTTTACTTTGCTCTAGAACCTAAGTCCAACCATCTGGATCCTTGGAATAGTCTTGATGGAGCTTCCGTGGACAGAGGTATTGAGCAAATGTTCAAATTGGAATCATTAGGGATAGTTGATGAAGTTAGTAGTGATTACGACAGAAAGAAAATAGAAGAATTCAGCTCCTCTATTGAATACAGAGATAATAATTACTACATAGGTTTGTCGTGGGACTTAGATAAATTAAAGAAAGTACCCTCTAACCATAGAGTATCGTTAGCTGTCCTAGATAAAGTAGTGGACAGATTATCCTCTCAGAACTTATATTCTGAGTATTGCAAAGTCTTCCTAGACCAGGAATGTGAGGGTGTGATTGAAAGAATCCATCCGACTCCTTCGGAGTTCTACAAGTATACGTGGATACCGCACCGGCCAGTCTTTAAAAATGATGTGCAGTGCACGACTAAGATTAGGCCTGTTTTCAATTGCTCGTTGAGGGTAAATAATAAACCTTCTCTCAACGATTGTGCTTATAGTGGCATAAATCTGTATACTGACATGTTAGAACTTCTGTTCAAGTTTAGAACAGATAATTATGTATTATTGGCTGACATCAGAAAGGCGTTTCTGATGATTAGACTAAAGAATAACTTTGACAAAAATAGATTCTGTTTCTTTTTAAAAATAAAAGATGAATTAGTGTGTTTTCGATACAAAACTCTGATATTCGGGTTTGTGTCTAGTCCCTTCATCTTAAGTTACGTAGTGAAGCACCACGTTGAGAAGCACTCATCGGGACCTTGTAGAGACATGTTGTTAAAAAACTTTTACGTAGATAATCTAGTGAAAACACATGGGTCTCCTGATGAATTGTTGAAACTCTATACCGAGGCTGTGAATGTCATGGAAAAGGGAAGCTTCTTATTGAAAACGTGCTGTAGTAACAGTAAATTGGTGTCTGCTCGCATTCGAGCAGATAACAATTACTCTTCTCATGGAGTGCCCTGTGAGAAAGTACTGGGGTATTGGTATGACCCTGAGTCAGACGAAATTGGTATCTCCAAAGGTGAAGTTAAAAAGTCAGTCTCCACAGAAAGAGATATGCTATCCATTAGTTCGTCTGTATTCGATCCGTTAGGTTTAGTATTGCCTATAACTATAAAAGGAAAAATTATATTAAGTCAAGTTTGGAAATCAGGAGTGGCATGGGATCAGGTAGTTCCTGATAGCTTGTTGTCTGTTTGGAATAGTTTTCAGGCAAATCTCCGAGATGTTCAAAAAATTGGTTTTGAAAGATGTTCAGTACAAACCAATTCGCCTGTTACCTTGATCGTGTTTTGTGATGCTTCGAATCTTGCTTATGGCATAGTCGAATATATGTATCAGGGAGGAGAGGCCAGGCTATTTTATGCGAAAGCCAAAGTGGCTCCTTCTGTTAAAAGAACTATTCCTACGTTGGAATTACTAGCTGTATATCTGGGAATTAAGCATCTCCTTATTTTGATTAAAATGTTTCCCAAGCTGTTTGAGGAAATTATCATTGCTGTAGATGCACAGGTAGTGCTATCTTGGTTGTTGTCTGAATCTGTACACACTAAATGCCAGTTCACTAAAAATCGTTTGAAGGATATAAGATTCATTATGAATGAGATAAGTTGTAAGGGTTATACCTTAAAGTTCAAGTATGTAAGTACTAGTGAAAACCCTGCAGATTTGTTAACTAGAGGCGTTTCCTTTAGTAAGTTTAAAAAGGATAAAAACTTTTGGATTAGAGGTCCAGTATGGTTACAGACAGAAAAGTTGAAGTGGCCTGACTATAAGTTGGATTGCATTAGTGACAAATGCAAGACCTTGGTAACTGCTTATACTGGCTTGAATGGGGATTCTAACTCATGTGTGGTTGAGTTAGAAAGATTCTCTTCTCTCAAAAGGTTGATAAGTACCTTAGAGATTGTGTTTAAATTTATTGCCAAGTTAAGGGGCGATAAGCGTGATGTCAATTTTACATCTGAGGCAAAGTCCTATTTGATTAAGGTTACTCAGAGTGAGTTTTTCGCTGAAGAAATAAGTTTTCTGAAAAGTAAAGTTGAAAGTAATATTCCTTTGTTGGTGAATAAGTTGAACCTAATTTTGGATGACAACAATTTGTTACGTTGTCGGGGACGTATAGAAAACTCTGAATATTTTTCCGAAGAAGTGAAAAGTCCTGTTCTGCTGCCTAAAATGTGTCACCTAACCAGTTTGTTGGTGATGGAGTGTCACATAAAATGCAAGCATTTGGGGATTGCTGCTACGCTTGATAAGGTGCGCAATTCTGGGTTTTGGTTACCCAAGGCCAGGCAGGCCGTCAAAATTGTTCTTGCTAGTTGTATGATATGCAAGAAGTTTAATTCCTTGTATTTTCGTTATCCTAAGATGACAAACCTACCCAAGCATCGAGTTAATCTTATCAGACCTTTCTACCATACGGGGATAGACTTCACGGGTCACCTGTGGGTAGAGGACGGTAGTAAAGTAAAAAAGATGTACATATTGCTATTCACTTGTCTTAGTGTGCGTTCTATACATATGGAGTTGGTTGAAGAAATGAGTACTCAATCGGTAGTGTTAGCCTTTTTGAGGTTCTTCAATGTATATGGTGTGCCATCACACATATACTCAGACAATGCTTTATCCTTTGTTGCTGGGTGCGACTTAGTAAAAGAAGTTCTTCTCTCTGATGGATTCAGAGGAGATTTGGAAATGTGTAATATAAAACACTGCAGGATTCCTTCGTATTCTGCTTGGTTCGGAGCAATATGGGAAAGGTTGATAAAAACTGTCAAGTGTTGTCTATTCAAAACAATTGGTCGCAAGAGGTTGGATTACTTTCAACTGCTAACCATTTTGTCTGACATACAAAGAGCGGTAAATGATAGGCCTTTGACTTATCGTTGTAGCGATGATGCTTCCCTGGAAGTCATCTCTCCTAGTGCCTTTATGCGTTTTTCTCCTGGGAAAACCGTGTTCTTGAACCTTGAAAACGATTCTTGTTTAGAAGTGCCCCCGAATCGAGTGGATTTGATCGAGAGTTTGAAAAGTAGAGAATGCCTTTTAATCAGATTCAAGTCATTGTGGTATGAGCAATATTTACTGAGTCTGAGGGAATTGTCTAGGGATTTGCATCAAGCGGAATTTGGTAACAAAATTAAGGTAGATGATATAGTCCTAGTTAGGAATCTCGTTAAACCTAGGCCCTATTGGAAGCTAGGTAGAGTTGTTAAGCTCACTCAGGGGTCTGACGGAATTGTTCGCTCTGCCTTGATAAAGAAGGGAGAGACATGTAGTTAGCATTCTATTAAGCATTTGTATCCTATGGAGCTATCTATATCTCATTCGTACCAAGTGAGACCTGGGAAAAATAAGGATTCGTGCAGTGATGATGATGGAGCTGAGAATTCTAAACCTAAGAGAGGTAGAAAATGTGTTAAGGATAAGAATCCTGACTATGTTTACTATTAGACTGTAAGTGAGCGATCTTTTTCTTTTTCTTTTCTTTTTGTTCGGGAGAGTGTCAGAAATTTATTTTCTTCTTCTTCTTCTTCTTCTTCTTCTTCTTTTCTTTTCTTCTTCTTCTAAAACCCCCTTTTATAAGAACTTGTAATGAATGACTGCTGCTGATGGCACGCGTCGGGTGTCTGAAGCGTGGGCGTTTGACGCCGGAAGCTGTTGAAATAACCGCGAAATTCAATCAGTTGCTGAAACAATTTCGAGGTGAAGAGGTCGGTCGACACAACTCGGACATGAGAAAGTCCTAAAAACAAGAATGTTAAAAACAGGAACATGTAGAGAGCATGCCTGTAAAAATCTTCAAAGAAGTTGGAGTTTCAACTAGTGTTCGAGGTTGAATATTTACGTTGGACGGAGAAGTCCACTGAATTCTAAAAACAGAAGCAAGGAAGATATTAATTTGAAAGGCAAATGTGCCTTTAGAAAAGACAAAACGAAGTGTGTTTCGAAAGATGTCTCCAAATGAAGAGTTGACGTGAAAGAGTGCCACTATTCTCAAAAGGAGTCGATCGAAGAAACGATGCGATGTTAATGAAAAAAAAATGAACAATCAAAGGGAAACAAATCAGCGCGAACTAAAAGGACTTTTCTATATTCTTCTGGTATTTTTTTATTTTACTAACAAAATTCTTACAAGTAAGTCTTTCTCTTTTTCTGACATGTCTTTCCTAGCAAAGTTAATAAGCCTTCGGGCAGCATAATTAGGACTTTATTTATGCAGCCTTTCCGTGTGTCCATCGGAACTTAAATTCAGTCTATGAATGTAAACTTTGAGCTATGAACTTTCTGCCGAACTCATTTTGCCTTTTTTTTTCTTTCTTCAATAAATTATTTGTTGTTTAAAATAGCTTGTTCTTTTCTCTTACTGTTTGCTTTATTGTCTAGTTATTGCCCGAGGTCTTTTACGTGTATCGGTTTTGGCCTGTACGTGGTTAAAATTGCGATAGATGACTTAAATTGAATTTTATTTTGATACCTAAACTATGCCCTTTTTTATTTCCAAAATAATATTGCGTTCTTTTTTTAATTAAAAGTTTGAAAGTTTAATGTAATTATTACAGTATCGTTTGGTTAATACATAATACATTGAAGATACATAATTAATTGAAGATACATAATTAATTGAGGATACATAATTAATTGAAGATGCATAATTAATTGAGGATACATAATTAATTGAGGATACATAATTAATTGAAGATGCATAATTAATTGAGGATACATAATTAATTGAAGATACATAATTAATTGAAGATACATAATTAATTGAAGATACATAATTAATTGAAGATACATAATTAATTGAGGATACATAATTAATTGAAGATGCATAATTAATTGAGGATACATAATTAATTGAAGATACATAATTAATTGAAGATACATAATTAATTGAAGATACATAATTAATTGAAGATACATAATTAATTGAAGATACATAATTAATTGAAGATACATAATTAATTGAAGATACATAATTAATTGAAGATATATAATTAATTGAAGATACATAATTAATTGTGGATACATAATTAATTGAAGATACATAATTAATTGAGGATACATAATTAATTGAAGATACATAATTAATTGAAGATGCATAATTAATTGAAGATACATAATTAATTGAAGATGCATAATTAATTGAGGATACATAATTAATTGAAGATACATAATTAATTGAAGATGCATAATTAATTGAAGATACATAATTAATTGAAGATACATAATTAATTGTGGATACATAATTAATTGAAGATGCATAATTAATTGAAGATACATAATTAATTGAAGATACATAATTAATTGAAGATGCATAATTAATTGAAGATACATAATTAATTGAAGATACATAATTAATTGAAGATACATAATTAATTGAAGATGCATAATTAATTGAGGATACATAATTAATTGAAGATACATAATTAATTGAAGATACATAATTAATTGAAGATACATAATTAATTGAAGATGCATAATTAATTGAAGATACATAATTAATTGAAGATACATAATTAATTGAAGATGCATAATTAATTGAAGATACATAATTAATTGAAGATACATAATTAATTGAAGATACATAATTAATTGAAGATACATAATTAATTGAAGATACATAATTAATTGAAGATACATAATTAATTGAAGATACATAATTAATTGAGGATACATAATTAATTGAAGATACATAATTAATTGAAGATACATAATTAATTGAGGATACATAATTAATTGAAGATACATAATTAATTGAGGATACATAATTAATTGAAGATACATAATTAATTGAGAATACATAATTAATTGAAGATACATAATTAATTGAAGATACATAATTAATTGAGGATACATAATTAATTGAAGATACATAATTAATTGAAGATACATAATTAATTGAAGATACATAATTAATTGAGAATACATAATTAATTGAAGATACATAATTAATTGAGAATACATAATTAATTGAAGATACATAATTAATTGAAGATACATAATTAATTGAGAATACATAATTAATTGAGAATACATAATTAATTGAAGATACATAATTAATTGAAGATACATAATTAATTGAAGATACATAATTAATTGAGGATACATAATTAATTGAAGATACATAATTAATTGAGGATACATAATTAATTGAAGATACATAATTAATTGAGAATACATAATTAATTGAAGATACATAATTAATTGAAGATACATAATTAATTGAAGATACATAATTAATTGAGGATACATAATTAATTGAAGATACATAATTAATTGAGAATACATAATTAATTGAAGATACATAATTAATTGAAGATACATAATTAATTGAAGATACATAATTAATTGAGGATACATAATTAATTGAAGATACATAATTAATTGAGGATACATAATTAATTGAAGATACATAATTAATTGTGGATACATAATTAATTGAAGATACATAATTAATTGAAGATACATAATTAATTGAAGATACATAATTAATTGAAGATACATAATTAATTGAAGATACATAATTAATTGAAGATACATAATTAATTGAGGATACATAATTAATTGAAGATACATAATTAATTGAGGATACATAATTAATTGAAGATACATAATTAATTGAAGATACATAATTAATTGAAGATACATAATTAATTGAAGATACATAATTAATTGAAGATACATAATTAATTGAGAATACATAATTAATTGAAGATACATAATTAATTGAAGATACATAATTAATTGAAGATACATAATTAATTGAGGATACATAATTAATTGAAGATACATAATTAATTGAAGATACATAATTAATTGAAGATACACAATTAATTGAGGATACATAATTAATTGAACTATAAGTATTTGTTGTCATGGTAATATTGTTCCAGTCTCTATCTATGTTATTAAATAGGATTTTAAAGAAGTTAATTGTACGAAATGGTTTTAAGAAACTGTCGGAAATATTTCAAATAAAAGACGTCCTAACGTCGAATTTATTTTTGACTCTCGCCTTCAAAAAGTCTTCAAAAAATGCGATTTGACACGCTATCCGTATAAAGTTGTGCCATTTCTCGCACTAACAGTGAGATTAAAACGCTCTATTCAACTTCACACAATAGAAGTATCCGATCTTTGTGATATACTGGTTATATATATTTGAGAAACAAGGAAATACTTGGGGGGGTGGGTGGATTGAAACTCTTATTTAATACCCCCAATACTTGCAAGGACCCGTGGCGCAGTGGATATAGTACTAAGTAAAATTCAGTTCTAAGTGACAGTCATCTGAAGGTTCAAGGTTTAATCCTCAGTGCAGGCGATACGAAGAATTGCGAATTACTGCCAAGTCATGGCAGATGGAACGAGAACATTCTACCCCCGTGAATTTAATAAAGGGTTCCATCCGAAATTCCGTCCAGATTCCCGACAGAAAGATTCCCGAGTTAGACAAAGTACACCTGAAACGTAGTTCGAATATAACAAATTCGACAAATTATCAACCCTCATCTAAAAAATTCAGAAACATAATAATTAACTAACACATTAATCAGATATAATAGTCATTTAAATGCAATGTTTTAATCGCTGGCGGCGTAGAACCATGCTGCCCCTCTCGACGACCGTCGAACCAAACGTTGTGTGTTCGTGGTTTTCTTCTTCCTCTGGCCATATCGTCTATTCAACTGACGAATCGTCAAAGGGAACAAGCGCTGGTTTACAAGTTAAGAAAATAAAAGCAACGCGACTCATAAGAAAAAACACAAACTCATATACACTGTGTATAAGTTAATCAAAACTATGAGTGTGTGTGACACCGTCGCGGATTGTCGTGACCCACATTGTCGTTACTCAAGTTGTCAGCTCATCTCATCACTTAATTAAACGAGCTCTGCCTGCGATAGGCTCTCATCCAACGCTGATTCCAAACTGAATATCTTTCTTCCGAGTC
>OY744518.1:14444113-14484113 GCA_963556195.1 Sepiola atlantica
CTCTTACCCTCACACGCACAGACAATACGAATTCTCGAATCTATAGCAGACCAGCTTAACTTAGATTAATACACACACTCCTACCAAGTAAACATGGATAAACAACCAACCACACATGAATTTCACCATATATCAAATGTTTACATACACAGATTATAAGAGAAACAATTTATAATGATTCAAAGGTTCGAAACACCTCATTATATGTAATGAGTAAATATGTGTACTCCATTGTAAACGATAACCCAACATTATTAGCAAAATATGTCACGGAACTACAAAATAATGACGTACCATACGAATTGATATAATCCATTATTGGTAGAGCAAATAAATACACACCTGGCACATTAAAAAAATGTAACCTATGTATTCTTGAATCATACCATATAATAACATCTAGGATAATTTAATTAACATAAAACAGGATATATTCCAAAATTGTATGCATCATTCAAAATTGTCACTTTCACGATTTAGGCTTAATTAAGAATCCAAAATAATACCTACAAAATAAAATCGTGACATTTGAATTAAAAGTACAAATTTCTTTCGTAATAGATAGTAAACTATTAAAGAATATAAATATTTAAATTATAAATAACGCAGTACAAAATTTCCCCCCTTTTTATGGCGGTTATAATAATCAGATTAAAAAGTCAAATGCTTTTATAAAAACAGATGGATTCATTTTTCAAAGTAGGTATAAGGTGTAAGTTTATAAAGTTCTATCAAATATTATATTTTCTAAATAAATTAAACTAACCAGATGTTTCCTCTGGTTTTATTTTAAAACAATTTCTAGTTTCCAAAACGAAAGTACATCTCAAAACTATTACTTTCTAAAAGTGTTTTCAAAACTTTTAGTCAGATAACTTTCCTTAACGCTTGATCTTTCAAATCACTATTGTCACACTATAGCAACTATAAATCACCGTACCCTGAGGATTATTTATAGCAAAAACCATTAACTATAACGTGCTCACTTTGCTCGGGTAATCTAAGCACTGGACCATGACTTTAGGACCAAGCAAGAGTGTTACACCGCCTGCAAATAAGTTCTTTTAGATCTCGAAAAAAGACTAAATCAAGACAAAGCTGTTGGAAGACAGAGGAGGTTTATTCTGCTTAATCTTCGTTCAAAACCACTAACCAGTGAGGCGGGGGCGGTGGAGACACACAGAAAGATCGGTAATTACTGTTTAATCATACTGTATCAGAACATTTTTCATTACCACATGGTTACACTTCTAGTTTTCCAAGGAACTGACAACTTCTCTCACTCACTCCTTCTTTGAGCCATGTGACGTCATATCCGTTTCTATCAATTACAACAGTGTAGTAAAATCTAACCCCAAGTTCAGCAAGTTAAGCTCGACTGAACTTTGACTTCCTGTAATTTTCAACTAACCAATTGATATACTAGTGGAGTTACTCGCTAAATATTTGACAAGAGCAGAGAAAAATATCTCTTTAGAACTCTAAATATAAGATATAAAGTGTCTTTTTTATTATTTAGCAAATACTTGAGTGTTCATATCAAAAATTATACATTTGCTTTATGGTTCAATTTGATAGCGATACAAATGCAATTCGTATGAATGTTAAAATGGCCGTTTATTGATATTTTAAGGATAAGGTACTCACAGGAGAGACCACGTGAAGGTTGTCAACATTCCCAATGAAAGTGGTATGACGAATCTTGCAGGACTCGAACCCCATATCTACTTCATCGTTACCAACCATCAATTTGATAGGGCAAAAGACTAAGTAAAAAAAAACAACAATTACAAATAAATAAACCTATCAAATACACATGCAGCACCCCGTATCACCGATTTAGGGTGTATCTCAGTCTGTATTGTAAGTAATATTCATTTATATAGCTTACGACTATAACACATTAAAACATTATTTCTTATCAAATCAACGAAGTAAATCAACATTGAATCTGGTCAGTAGTTGGATGAATTGTATTATTGTTCCCGCGCCCCCGACGACCGCCGACCCCCCAAACGCAAGTTCTGTTTTTTCTTTCTTCTTCATCTTCTTATTTTGGCCGTTTTGATGATAGCATTGGTGATCGTCGAGCGCGAAGTATTAGTTTACAACTTGCATTTATTATAAGAACAACAAACACAGGCATAGTCACCGTATAAAGACGACTTGTTGAACACAGGTGTGTGTATGTGTGTGTCGTTGGGATCGCGTCGTTAGTGTCACTACTTCTGAGCTAAATTCTGATTTTTAAAGTTCAAGATCTCAGCTAGCTTCAACCGGAACTAGATACTATATCCCGAGTCCCCCCCCCCCGGCTAATTGTTCATGGCGTCACTTTGTATAACACAATGGAACTGTCGATTTCATATTGTCATCTACTTCCTAGCGGTCCTGGTTTGTGAGAGTGGGTCAGTTTATGGTATCTTCGGATGCCGTAAGTTTTGAAATGAAAGTCGAACTGGTAATGATTCTCTTTTCTCATAACTATGGGTGGAATTGTAGGGTACACCAGACTCTGAAGCGTGGATTGGTAAAATAGTGGAAGATAAACTCCAAAATATTACATGCTCTTCTCTGCTCGTCCAAGCATTGCTTCAATTTGTCATAGATTTTCCATGCCACCTGACTTAAAGAATACCGGGTCAGGAGAAGTGTGTTTAAAGGTCGCGCAACCCTTCATTATGAACTCCTCATCGTAGGGGCACTATCCATTAGACAGCATCCATTACCCCTTGAGAGAGAGAGAGAGAGAGAGAGAGAGAGAGAGAGAGAGAGAGAGTTCAGTCAGTGAGCCTTTATTTCGAGATAATAAACGAAGGTACTAGTTCAATCAAATTTAGATTTATTACCCTGACTAATTATCTGTAGTAAGCTTTTTTTCAAGAGCTTCTCGTCTGTGAAACACGTTGCTACAGGAATACTTCCCTTCAGATTACAACATGGTCGTCTTCAAATCCAATGTCAACCAATACTTCTCATAAACCGTCCCCATAAATAATCAAAGTCAGTTCATTTCATTAACCATCTGTAATACTCCCATAATATTCTTCATTCTTCAACTGACAATCATTCCATCATTCATTAACCTTCATCCTTGGGTGGCTTTTGGCCTTGAAAAGTGATGATCCATTAGTAAATAAGGCCGTTGTGAAGCTTTATACATCGTCGTATACATCGTCCAATGTCAACAAATATTTATCAAAAAACGTCCTCATAAGTAAACAAATTTTGTTCATTTGTAAATCAGTTTCAATCCTCTCATAACATTAGTTATTTCTTTATCATAGTTCACTCCAAACAAGGCAGGCCGCCACTGTAGACGTAAGGGGCTACTGAGAGTTGGGTTGTAAGTGTTGGGGGTCATCCTAAGTTGGGAGCTGTGCAGCGAGATGTCTGTTCACACTAGCTTTTAAATTTCTGCATGTCGGTACAGTCGATGAAACAGGAAGCAGGGTGAGAGTTCCAGAGGCCGGCAGCACGAGGAAAAAAGGTATTGGAATAGAAAGCTCTCCGGCATCTGGGGACCTCCACAGTGAATGGATGGGACTTGGCTGATTGTCAGGTTGGTCTAGTGTATTTACGTCGAGGGGGGGGGGGCACTAGAGCAGCTAGTTCATCGGAGCACAATTCATTGAAGTACTTGTAAAACAGGCACAAGGATGCAACATTGCGGCGATGGGACAGAGGCGAGAGCTTGGTTGATAGTGAGGGACCTATTAAATTAGCGACTCTTTTTCTTTAACCTTATCTAAGAGAGAGAGAGAGAGAGAGAATAGAGAGAGAGAAATAGAGAGAGAGAGATAGAGAGAGAGAGAGAGAGAGACTAGTGGGTGATGCACCAGTCCAGATGTGGCAACAATACTCCATGCATGGGCGGACGGTGGCTTTGTCAGGTGTGAGAAGTTTACTAGCACGGTAGAGGGAGCCCACCTTCTTTGCAGCAGCCTTGACAATGTCTTCAAAGTATTTGTTCCAATTTACCATTCAACTGACAATCTATCCATTTATCTTGTAGAAGGTCTAATATGGGGAAAGGGCATGTGCCTTAGAAATATGTTTGATTAGAGTTTAATATTGTGTGGATGTGTCTTTACCGTTTTCGTTGCGCTTTACCAGTAGCGAAGAGCAGTATTAGAAGTAGCCGTTAAGAGATCTTCAGGGTGACATAAGTCGCGGTTCTTGTGTGCATCCACCGCCTTTGTAAGGGCGATTGTTTTTGTTATTTTTCTTGTTGTTTTTATCATCTCTTTGGGGGTGCAGGGGTGTCTGTGGGGGGGGGGGTCAGCCAGAGAACTTTCAGTTTTTCAGTTATCGAGTGATTGATTATATTGAAATCAGCTAGCCCGCAAAGGCTCAAAGCCACGCCGTTTCAATCGCACGGAAATCCTTCTCATTCGTTGATAATTTAACACCTACATGTGAGCTCATTTTTTTATTTTTTTTTATTTTCGGGATCTCACGCTACGTTTGTTCGAACGTCAAACACAGCAATTGCTTTGGGTGCGTCCCATTTCCACTCGGCACAGAAAGGAAAAAGAAGGCGAAAAGAAAAAAAAAGAGGAAAAAGTAAGCCGAACGAACGGATAAAGAAAGAGAGTAGCTTATAAAAGCAAGGATAAAGAAAGAGAGTAGCTTATAGAAGCTAGTATCTTTTTCTCGCGTACCCATCACCTCATACACCACATTACTTTTGTCGATCTTGATGACGTCATATTTAGCATGTATATTTATTACTTTCCTATTCGTGGTGAAATACTGCGAAGATAAAACCTGCTGCGTCATTGACTCTCTAACGAAAGCAAACAACTATGTTTGTTACATTTCAGGATATTTACTCATGCGGTCACTTGAAATGTAAAGAATATATTAATTGTAGATATCTTCACGATCCAAATGATATTCGGAGAATACGATTTTTTATTGTTTGATAAGAAGCGAGCAGCTCTTACCTAATATTTCCATCTCTAGAAAAGTATGCCTCGCCCATATCAAGTGTATTTTATCGAGATGGCCGCTTAGCAAGGCTAAGAGCCATTCAAGGATAAGGCTCAATGAGACGGGAACGAATGCCAGAAGAAAATATGAGGAACACTATGAGAGTGATAACCTATCCAAACAAGGGCTTCAAGAGAGAGAGAGAGAGAGAGAGAGAGAGAGAGAGAGAGAGAGAGAGAGAGAGTGGGATATATATATATATATATATATATATATATATATATATATATATATATATATATAAGAAGGAATAGGTAAAATAAATACCTTTTGAAGTATTAAGATGCGATATCAATTTTTAAAAAAATACAAATCCGATGACATCAGGATATATTACACACCGAGGATGCCAGGTTTTGGCGAAATATCTGTATCACTTTAAACTAACAAAAAAAAAATGCTAGTTTTAATAAGAAAAAGAAAAAAAAAATCGGTTTCGATTCATTATTTTTCTTTTTTATAAAAAAAATTGATATCGCATCTTAATGCTTCAAAAGATATTTATTTTACCTATCCCTTCTTAAATTCAACAATAGATGCTTTTAAAAAAATGAACCTTAAAACACACACACACACACACACACACATATATATATATATATATATATATATATATATATATATATATATATATATATATATATATATATATATATATATATATATATATACAGTCTAAAGAAGCTTTGAGTTATTTAAAAAAAAAGAGAACAAACAAAAAGGAAAATGCAGTTTTAATTCCCAGAGAAACTAACTAAATCCAAAATATTGCAGACTTAACATTCGTTGGAATAATAATATGAGAAAAGAAAATATGAATGGAATCTCAAATCAATTTATTAATATTTCACGGTTTAAATATCAGAACAGTAAATAGAAAAAAGTTTACTGTCAAGCAATTTAAAAGGTCCGGAAAAGGGGTAAACTTTAAACTTTAATTTTCGAGAGTGGAACCTCTCCTTATCAAAAGAAACAGATCAAAAATATAACCGCGTGGTCGAAAAGGCGTGAAATATTAATAAATTGATTTGATATTCCATTCCTATTTTCTCTTCTCATTTAATTTTGTTCATCTGTTCCACCTTCCGGTACCTATATCACATTGCTCCTGCCTCGGATTACCAACTTACATTTCTATTTACCAGCAATGCTTCAAGCAAACTACAATTTCCTTATATATATATATATATATATATATATATATATATATATATATATATATATATATATATATATATATATATATATATAATGGATTTACATTACTCAAGGTATTTAGATAAATATATTTAAATTTGGTGAAAGATGGCACAGCATTATTGTGGGATCTGCGTTTATATATATATATTTATTTATATATATATAAATTTTAAATTATATATATTTATATATATATATGTATATTTATATATATTTGGTATATCTGTCGTTAAGTATAATATTGTATAAGCGCAATGAGCGCAAATACTAGTTATCAAATAACAAAGTATGTATGTATCGACGCATTAATTTCAATACTAAAAAACTATGTCATCTAATCATTGAGATGATAAATATAGATTTGCTTGAGATAATTTGAACAATGACAAGGTATCAGATGTCAAATTTTGCTAGCGCGTATGTATGTATGTATGTATGTATGTATGTATGTATGTGTGTATGTATGTATGTATGTATGCAGTACGTATGTATGTATGTACGTATGTATGTATGTATGTACGTATGTATGTACGTATGTATGTACGTATATGTAAGTACGTATGTAGGTATGTATGTACGTACGTATGTATGCATGTATATATGTATGTATGCATGTATGTATGTATATATGTATGTGTGTACTACGTATGTATGTATGTATGTATGTATGTGTGTATGTATGTGTGTATGTATGTATGTATGTGTGTATGTATGTGTGTATGTATGTATGTATGTATGTATGTATGTACGTACGTATGTATGTATGTATTACGTATGTATGTATGTATGTATCTATGTGTGTATGTATGTGTGTATATATGTATGTATGTATAACGTATGTATGTATTACGTATGTATGTATGTATGTGTGTATGTATGTTTGTATGTATGTATGTAAATACATGTAAGCTGTCTAGTGATCACTCTGTGGATTTAATCGCCCGCTCACCTGTACCAAGCACTCAACCTGACCCCGTAAACACTAACTTGAACTAGTTAAAACGCACACATGAAAATGACTCTACCCAAGTATTGGCTGATTTATGACAACATCTTACAGTTCAAAGCATAAAAAGACCCCCCAGTGAATTACTAACTAAATAAATTTAAACAAGTACAAAAATTTAGACATAAAACCCAACTTAAAAAGAGTATTAGCCGTGACATGTCTGCACATATGTAGTCAAAAAATTTGTATAAATATAATCTATACTACAACAAAGCTCTACTTGTTATTGAGCATCATTATATAAGCAGACTAGATTCATAGGATTAACTCCTATAAACAAAAACTCACAAGAACTATATATATATATATATATATATATATATATATTTAAATTTTAATGCTGTAAAGACAAAGCTCGTTTCCTTCAATAACTACAAGAAACCTCTTCGACCATCGATTGCCATAGCAAATAACACCCTACCTGAGAGTCCAACGGTCAAACTCATCGGCCTAACATTCACATGTAACATTAATTGGAACAAATACATAGAAGACATTTGGTGACTGCAAAAATAATACCCAATGTTTCCTTCTCGATTTGTGAATAACTCTTTCTTGCAGGTAGTAATGCACGAGACGCGTGGGCAATATGTTTTAGCGATCTGTTTTCCATTTTATGTAATATGCAAACGCCAATGCTGTACGAACTAGCATCGGCAGCTACAATGATTTCGAGATCTGGATTGTAGTGTGTTAAAAATAATTCTGATGTGAGGATATTTTTTATTTGTTTAAATGTCTTCTGGTATTCTGTCGTCCAGACCCAATTTTTCTTTTTTAAGAGATCACTCAGAGGAGCTCGATAATTGAGCATGTTTGAAATAATGAATAATTTGCAAACCTGAGAAAACTTTGTAGTGACGATACGTTTTCTGGAGCCGACATGTTCTTTATCGTATTCGCCCGCCATGGGTCTGGTTTTCTACCATCTTTGTCTATAATTCGACCAAGATATTTTTTCCATGAAAATGTCGACTTTTCCCTCCTTGAATTTAAATCCATAGTCCTGGATTAAAAAAAAATATTCGCGTACATAGGATTTGTGTTGCTCGGTGCTTTCACTGACCACTAGAATGTCATCTAGGTAGGCTGTCGCAAATTCTAATCCGCTAAGCAATCTGTCCATTACTTGTTAAAAATAATACTGTTAAATTCCTCCATATTTCGTCACTTTTTCGTGCATATATTTTTTATCTTATTTTTTTTTTAACCCGGTCGTAACTTTTTTCACTAGAAGATAATTCTTCACTTCTTAGCAAGAAAGACATAATAGCCCTAACCCTAATCCTAACCTGTTCAAATTTATTTACGTGTTCCTGATTAAACAATAAAAAAAAAAACGAAGAAAAATCGACAGGGCTTTTGTTATTCTTTTTTCGTGGTCGAACAATTTCAATTTAAAAACCCCGTGTTGAAGAATGATTTGAAATCCTTTTCGTCCAAGAAGGAACACTTTTTATTTCAATCTTATGTTCTGACGTTAAGTTTTTCTTTTCGCTAATTTGGCACACCTCGTGTTAAAACTACAGTATAGCTTTTAACTTATCACTAATACTGTTATAATTAACATTTTTTTTCGAGCACACAACCTAAGTTCTTTTTTCGAAAATTTAAAATTCCAGTTGTACTAATGGTTATGTTGTATCCGACATGAGTCAGAGTTTTCGTTGCCAGTGTTGTGAACCTGAAGGGCCAATAATAAATAAGACAACACGGTGGTATATTTATAAGAGTGTGTATTTACAAAAGTACAGAATAGTATGTTATAGAACGACTGCTTCGAGACTTCGTCGTAAGATCCTCTCTACGAGGCCTGACTAAAAAGTATCCGACCTTTATTTTTCCGTGCGAAATAGAGACGATAGGGTATTTGAAATATTTTTCTGGCCTAAGGTCGGATACTTTTTAGACAGGCCTCGTACATAGTGTCTAGAAGAGTGTATATAGTCACGAAATAAAGTAGATCATAATCATACCATGACAGTCAAGGAGGATGGAAAGTCCGAGGAGGGATAACACTAACAAGACCTCCACTTGAAGGGTGTGGACAGTACTGGAACCTTGGAGAGGCTTATTGCCAGCTTAATTTCAGAGACGACCACTGGTCGTTGCCAACGAGAAATCAACGACAAGCGGCTGTTGTGATAACACAAAATCATTTGCAATGGTTATCGCAATGAGATGGATAATATTGGACATCTAGGGAGACTTGTTGTCACTCAGACTCCAGGGAACATCACTGATGATGAGCTGTATGAGAACTCCTAGTGAATTGACAATGATAACAATAATAGGGAAATGAATGATATTTGATAGAAAACAGGATGTTTATTTAATTCAAGGATGGGTACAAAATTATCTTAACTGCACTAGAAAATCTTAAAAAACAATTTTAGCAAAAAACATACTAATAATAGAAATAATAAATTGTGAATCATCAATAAAATATATGTTGACCTAATTTCTACCGGAAGTAAATAATGAGAAAATTTTGGATTACGCGTTTATTTATTTATTTTTTTAGATTATAATAATTATTTATTACGTAATAGATAAGAGTGATAGTTAAAATAAAAATTAGTAAAGAAATAATGAATTTATCAGATTAATACATAGGTTAGTTATACCATAACCAGAAGTGGTTTATATATATATATATATATATATATATATATATATATATATATATATATGATTATTTTTATTTACACATACATGTACAAAATCTGCGACACTGGCATGTCGATGTTATCGATCAACAGTTATTATAAACTGAGATCTCATCAGGCAGAGTTAGAATCCGATCTTAACGTTAGATCATATTTGGAAAGACATCGACATGCCAGTGTCGCAGATTTTGTACATGTCTGTGTAAATAAAAATAATCATATATAAAAGCTCTATTTGATATTGAGCACTTTTTATAAACCCGGTTGAAATTCTTTGGATTACTACCCTGTGGATGTTTTACCTGGATTATATATATATATCCAGTTAGACCAAGTAATTACAAGAAAGATATACTATAACATACTTAACTGGTCAATTGTGGAGAGGAAAATTAATGTTCTCAACTTCTTTACGAACTCAAAGTTTGAGAAATAAAAGAGAATTTTAATGGAAATTTCGAATATCTATGTATCTCATTTAGAGATTAAGAGTTAGTCTCGGGAAGGGCCCCTCTTTGATTTCTGAGAACTTCGACTGAAGTAAAGAACAGGAAAATAAAACTATAATGTATACCTTTAAATTTACTCAACGTTTGACAGATAAAGAAGAACTTTAATGGAATATTCGAATATCTATGTATCTCATCTAGAAATCAAGTGTTAGCCCTAGGAAGGGGCTCTTTGATTTCTGAGAACTTCGACTGAAGAAAAATAAAACAAATATAGACATAAATACGAGAACATTTAACTTTCCTAACGAACAACGTTTTGTTTTCTTATTTTAACAAAAACAAACTGTTTATAAGCAAATGTTTCTTGGTTCATAGTTTCGTCAACTCTCGGGCGCTTCCGAGACCTGCCCGAACGTTGACGACGCGAAGTCACGGAAACATGGTGTGTCAGCTATAAGAGTACCGAAATTTCTTTAAGTTCAGACAAACTTTATGTAGAAGGTCAATAGTGTACAATACGTCTAGAGCTCATAATTTAATATAAATATAATAATATTCCAGATCTGAGCAAAATCACTTTATCATCAGACAATTGTTTCTGCCCATTTCGAAAATATACATCTCATGATATACAACATATCATAAATACTTACGAAAAGGTTTCACCAGGCTGAAGCAAAGAATAAAAAGCAACCGTATTCATTTAATATATATTTCCTCTTTTTGTATTTTTTCTTTCACTCTGACCAAAGAGAATGAAAGCAATAAAAAGACGCATGTAAATGAATAACTAATTGACACCCACCACAACGGGCCATATTTATCTATTTTCACCAATTTTCTTCGTCTTTTTCTTCATTCTTTCTCCGTTTTTCTGTTTATCCTTTCAGCGTTAGGTACACCTCACCATATCGTTGTAACCCTCGCTCCCCTTATTTTGTCCTTTAGTCCTCACATTCCATGAGCAATGTTTTTGACAAAGGGAGAATAATTGCTGTTTTCTGGGTTGGAATCTATCCATATAACACTTATCGCTGACTAGTTTTTGACCGTGAAGTATTTTTTAGCTCCTTACATCAAGTGGCTTCATGGCTTGTCTGGAGTGACTGTCATAATATATATATATATATATATATATATATATATATATATATATATATATATATATATATATATATATAATTTCATCCTGAGAAAGTCTTACAAATAAAGACGAAACGTTGATGAATATATAAAAAAATATCTCTTGGTTTTTCCTTTTTCATTTCCCATATATATATATATATATATATATATATATATATATATATATATATATATATATATATATATATATATATATATATATATATATATATAAGAATAAGGAATGAGGTAATTACTATAAACTAAAAATGAAAGTTTATAAAAAAGAAATCTGTTACGATTTTTCTTTTAAAATTAATATCGCATCTTAAACATGCTTTGAAGGTATTTTACCTTATTCTTAAATTTCAATTAGATGCTTACAAAAAAAATATGAACTTTATTTGATATATATATATATATATAGGGTATAATAAATGTAAATCTACGTAAAGAGGGAAGACATACAAATAGGTAAGTACCCGCGCGCGCGAGCGCGCACACACACACACACACACACACACACACACACACACATATATATATATATAAATTTATGTATAAGTCAGTTGTACTCTGGGTGTGGGTGGGTGTGTGACACCGTCGCGGAAAAGGACCCTCAAACGCTAGCGTCCACATCTTAGTTAAGTTTCAGTGTATCAGCTGGGCCCCAACTGAGCTAATTTGTCTGTCGAGGCATCATGGTCGTTCGGTTGGAGCCAGCTCATCCCATCGTCTGCTAGACCCGATCTAAATATCTGCCTAATTCTCACTTCTCGAGTCTACACCAAACTGCGAACCCTGACTCCTAAATATATTTAGTTTCGACCGGAAATCCATAGTATCACACTTTCATAAGTTATTACTTCCCAGCTGGTTGTTAACAATTTCTGACAGAGAAAAAAGAAGTTAACAAAAAACAAACAGTCAACAAATAACTGTTACCAAAAGCAAGAAAAGTTACATTTCTACTTACCTGCCTAATTTTGTTGTGTTTTAAAGTGTTTTAAAGCCCTTTTATTTACATTTTTTATCGATGCCTTCTGAGTCTTGTAAACCCGACGTATTCAAAATGGTTCCTGATTTTACTCGAAGTGAAACCTCGATGTCGTAGATTTGACTAAACATCGAAAATTACACAAAAATACACCTAATAACTGTCATCAATCGGTTGAAAATGACATTTTCGACCAATCTGTATATTTTTATGAGCTGTATTTTTGTTTATTTTTGGATTTTTAGTTGTTCCACGAAATCGAGGTTTCACTTCGACTAAAATCCGGCGCCATCTTGAATACGTTAGGTTTACAAGGCTCCGAAGTCATCGATAAAATATGTAAATGAATGCGCTTTAAAATACTTTAAAACAAATAAATTGGCAGGTTGTAATGGACTCAACCAGCCCCCCCCCCAGCCCCCACCTACATAAACGACAAAAATAGCCTGTGCTGTGCATGAAATCTACATAGCGTCCAGGTGAATTGCTAAAACGAAAAGGTTTGAGAAGGACCAACAGAAACGACGGTTGATTGTTTCACGATTGTCCTGGATTTTTGTTTTTGTTTTGTGCGTTGCTTTCTTACAAGCTATTTCGGCGTCATGATTGGAGATAAGATTGATCCGAAGTTTATACCAGAGTTTAGTGGTTCGGACCCTAACCAATCCATCGTTGAATGGATTGAGAAGGCTGAGCTTGTGTGTCGGCTGTGTTCTGTAAAGAAGATAGAATGCATAATCCCTATGCGCTTGAAAGGCGGCGCCTTTGCGGTGTACCAACAATTGAGTGAAGAAAAAAAAAAGGGGGTATTATGTCTCCGTAAAGAGATCTTTATTTACAACGTTCGCCCTGTACTCCTATGCGGTGTATGTGCAGTTTGTGGCACGTCGCATGCACCCCGGTGGAAACGTAGATGTTTATCTGGCGGGCATACGGAAGCTTTCTGTACAATTCGATTGTATGACTGATCGAGGCCTCAAAGCAGCCTTTGTCCATTGCTTGCCTTGTAAGAATGGAGGGATTTGTTACCCCCTATTCTTAATTTAACATACGAAATGAATTAACGAAATAAACGAAACCTTTTTTACAACAACAAACGAAAGGAGTTTATTCGTATATTTGATGTTACCTATACCTTTTGGTATGGGTAGAAAGAAACTTAGGACAGTGTCCGAAAGAAGAAAAAGTTCAAATATCTTCAGGCGAAGACAGCAAGCGCCGTGAGCGTCCAGTAGACGAGGAGGCAGGGGAGAGGCTGAGGCGATCCTTCTTGGCAGGCGTCAGGGTACCGTTTGTTTATCGTCCGCAATATCCTAAGGGAGCTCAAGTAGTCCCTTAGGGAACTAATGATATCAATGCGCCCTGCGAGTTGATTGGCCAAACCAGCTCACAGAGACACTGATACGCATTACAAAGTAAATCTATGACTGCTACATCACCCCCTGCTTACAACCCGACTATGACCAATAGATCCTACAAGCTTCTTATCGAATGGAGGAAATGAACGCATTTCTCAGCTACTGACTCGAGCGAGAGCTATATTGAAATATGCCCCACCTGAACCCGCATTAATTACGACAGTCGTGGGGGCCAATGTTACCCAAGGAAAGCCAGACGAAGAACATCAGGATAAGGTGTTTCGAATACGATGGAATTAACTACTTAGCTAGGGATTGTCTCGCTCGGTGCGACAGATGGGGAGCTCGGGATCCCCAACTGCGGAGAAACGGTGCACGCTGTTACCGATGGGAAGGACTAAACCACACTTCTCTGGATTGTCCGTGAAAAGGTTTAGGGGAAGACAGCTATGCGCCGGCTTCTTCCCCAGACAAGATGTGAACTCGGCGCTGCCAACTTTAAGAGTATTAATTTACTCCTCCCCAGGAGTTAGGCACAAGGCCAGTTTTTATCTTACTCCCACAAGTAAGATGTGACCCAAGGTCGGGTCGGGAAAGTTGGGTTTAAAAATTGCCTGGGCAGCCCCGTCGGCATTCCCCGGTAGGGACGCCTCAGGCAGTAAGCAATAAACTTACTCCTCCCCAAAGAGGGGAGGCGAAGCCTGGGAGGGTGGACCTCCTAGAACTGCACAGGACAGACCCATTGACCGGTGTAAATCAAGCCCCGAAGGCCAAGACAATACCAGTCTATGGGGTGCAGTATCCATCGGAACAGATACTACACTTTGATCTTAGCCAAAAGGGAAGAGTAGCTGTGAAAAGGAAAGAGCGCATTGTACTAGTTGATTTTTGGTATTAGTTTTCAATTTAAAAATTCATAGAAATATTTACTTTTCTTACTTATACTTACTATTCCAACCTTTTTCAAGTGCCAAATTAAAAAAACAAAACCTTTGTGAATATATTTGGAACATGAGGAAGTTTTATTGGATGTTTTGCTGGCTTGGCTGCTTGAGAGCAAGCTCGAATCGTTCTCTCGAGTAATGGCGATGGAGAGGCGCTCGTAGAGCGAAGTCAATTCACGATCGCCCCTGTTGTGGCGTATCGTTAATAGCCCCAGGTGGTTGAAGAAGTTCGAACAGTTTTTATAGATACAATTTTTGCCTGTTTTCCACTTGAATGAAAGGTGAAGGTTTGTTACCAAGGGAGTGGCTGCTGGAAATAGCCCATGATTTTACCACAGTTAAACACCCAGTCATCTTTTGTATCCAAATCATTGGTAAAACATAAAATAGTAGCCAGTTTTGCTACCAAGGAAATCCAGATTCTTACGAACGAAACTATTTGATGTTTTTTTTATTTCACAGGAAATACATTTTATTTCCTCTTTGCCCCCCAAAAACATATATTAAACATTGTCTTATGAAAACTGTTTTTATCTCAAACTAGCAGTGTCTTTCCACTTGTTGATCGGCGCAATTTTATTCGCTTTTTGTAACGCTCGCATAGGGATTTATATGTAATTTGAATACACCCACCCCCCTTGGGGATTCTTATGTAAAATAGAATAGTGATTATTAAAAAGAATGAGAAAGTCGATTCATACAAGAATGTATTCAATTTTATTGATGACAGACACCGGATTTGAAGAAATAGTCGAATATACAGTAACTGGTTAGGGTTAGGGTTAAGAAGTAGTCTCATGGCCAACTTGAAAATTAAGATCGTCTTGGTATGAAGAGTGGCTCGTTAAGCAGGGGGTCACCATTTTATAGGAGCCAATCTTAGCATGGGCTGTAAGACAAGTTCCTATAATATTATGTAATAACAAGAGTCGTCAAACGAAAGCAACGCAAACCCCTTCTATAAATAACAACGATATGTTTGAACGACCTACACCGTTGGGTGTAGGTTGCCGAAATTTAAGACAATGGACCAGTGGATGAAGTAATAAAGTAACGAAGTAATAAAGGGTCGGTTGGATGCCTAAAGCTTTTTTGGAGCAATATATTATAGATAGCTTCGCTCGGCTGTTCAGTTGACCAAGAGAGAGAGAGAGAGAGAGAGAGAGAGAGAGAGAGAGAGAGAGAGAGAGAGAGAGAGAGAGAGAGAGAGACATCTTTCTTCCTAGGTGTCGGGCAGCTCTCTGGACTTGCTCGCCAAATCCCAAGGGGTCTTGAAGTAGTCCTTCAAGGGTAAGTTAATATTAATACGTCCAGGAGTATGATTAGTTATCGTGCGACCAAATCACCTCGCAGGGGATGCTCTTTGAGAGAGACAAAATGTTAATGTTTATGCTACAGTAGCAGTAACTGGAGTCTGAATTTGTTGCCAGCAGTGAGGCGAAAGGGGTTCAAGCGGTGGAAGAGCTCGGGTTGACTGTATATTCGACTATTTCTCAAAATCCGTTGTCTGTACTAAACTTTAATTTACTTTTGTATGGATCGACTTTCTCATTCTTTTTTTTTATATCGCCTTTCTGTCTACAAAATTTGGTGACCCCGACGAGATCCGAGCGCACAACCTTCTGACTATTTTCCATTTCAAACAAGACCATTTTTAGTTCTTATTCCTATTCTAATCCCTTATTTCCTTTTAATTCCTTAAGAAGGTCGAATTTATCTGGAAAGAGATAACTTCCCGACGGCTGAGCGCAAAATACGTTTAATTGTTGTAAACCATTCATAAGCCATTGGATTGAAACTTGAACGTACGTCTAACTAACTATTAAGTGTTTGCCCGGATGTTTTACTCTTTTCTCCCATGACAAGGCAGATTTTACTGATTACAACATTACATAGTATGAATGCATTATACACATACACAAATATTTTATCGCAGTTAAAATAACGGTACTGACGCACCATGTTTCCGTGACTTCGCGTTGTCAACGAAACCATTAACCAAGAGACATTTGCTTATAAACAGTTTGCTTTCGTTAAAATAAGAAAACAACCCCCCCTCCAAAAAAAAAATTGCTTAAAAACAGTTGTTGCGGTGTTTATGTTAAAAAAATTGACAAAAAATGTAAAAAAAACAAAAAAACATTGAAAAATTTAAAAAAAACAATAAGATTTGCTTAACAAATCAAACAAAATCATTGATTAACAATGCTTCCTTTGACAAAAAACAAACAAAAATAAACATCTAATTACTAACAGTTGTTTAACTAAGGTTTGTTTGTTCTTTATTTTTATATATGTATTTTAGTTTGATTTTCTTCGTCGTAATTTATCGGCTGCCAGTCTTCAATTTAGCGTTTGTCAGTTTTCGCCTCGTCAACTCACGGGCGCTTCCGTAACCTGCCCGAACGTTGACGACGCGAAGTCACGGAAACATGGTGCGTCAGCTATAAGAGTACCGAAATAACAATAAGCTTTTGTCGCAAAGAACTGGCCAATCAACAGTCTAACTGTGTCCCTTGACTCCTTATCTATCAAAATAACGAGTTGTCATCATTAACTTTGGTTCCCGACCAGGGTTGTTTTTCATACCAAGTCAAGGATACGTAATATTCCTTAGAAATTCCCTATTTCAAGAGAAAGACGGTTTAACCCTCCCAGGGTGAATATCTTTTCGGATTACAATTTGTTCTAGTTCTTTTCTATATATTTGTCGGTATTGTTCCTAGTTCTCCTACACTTATTGGTATTAGCGTAGTTATCATTTTCCATACTCCCTTCAATTCTTTGCCGAATTCAATTTATTTACTTAGTTTTTCTGTCCCATCAGCTTCACTACGTGATCGGATTGGAAGCGGAGTCTTCGATCCGACAGGTTTTTCATCCTTCTTTTTTTATAATTCTTTTAATTTTTAAAAAACTTATTTCACCCCAAACAAGGCAAGTTGCCACTGTAGTAGACTTAAGGGACTGCTGAGAATTAGGGTGAAAGTTTAGGGGTTTATCCTAAGTTGGGAGCTGTGCAGCGAGGTATTTGTTTACATTAGTTTTAAACTTCTGCATGTCGGTACAGTCGGGGTAACAGGTAGCAGGGAGCGAGTTCTAAATGCCGGCAGCTTGAGGAAAGAAGCTATTAGGGGACCTCCACAGTGAATGGATAGGATTTAGCTGATTGTCGGGTTGGTCGAGTGTATTTACGTCGAGGGGGCACCAGAGCAGCAAGTTCATCGGAGCACATTCCACTGAAGTACTTGTAAAACAAGCACAAGGATGCAACATTGCGGCGATGGGACAGAGGCTGGAGCTTGGTTGATAGTGAGGGACCTATCAGATTAGAGACTCTTTTTTTGGACCTTGTCTAAAAGGGAGAGACTAGTGGATGGTGCACCAGCCCAGATGTGACAACAATACTCCATGCATGGGCGGATGGTGACTTTGTAAAGATATAGGATACTGTCAAGTGTGAGAAGTTTTCTAGCACAGTAGAGGGAGCCCATCTTCTTTGCAGCTTCCTTGGCAATGTTTTCTGTCTATTTGTTCCAATTCATGTTACCTGTGAATGTTAGGCCGAGAAGTTTGAACGTGAAGGTCTCAGGTAGGGTGTTATTTGCTATGGCAATCGGTGATTGAAGAGGTTTCATGTAGTTGTTGAAGGAAAATAGCTTTGTCTTAGCAGCAATAAATGTTACCATCCATTTATGACCCCATTCCACTACAGACTGGAGGTCACTTTCTAAGGATTCAGTTATTGCCTCGGATATGTGCGCGTCAGCTTTACTCAGATGACGGGAGTAGAGTATGGTGTCGTCAGCAAATATACCCATCTCAGACTCAATGTCATCAGGAGGTCGTTTATGAAAATTAGGAACAATAAATGTCCAAGGATCGATCCCTGGGTTACACCTGCATTTATGTCATGTTGTTTGGATGAATCAGCCAAGATGTTACAACAATATTCCATGCATGGACGGATGGTCGCTTTTTTGAGATACAGGATATTGTCAGGTGTGAAAAGTTTTCTAGCACGGTAAAAGGAGCCCACTTTCTTTGCAGCATCCTTGGCAATGTCTTCAATGTATTTGTTCTAATTCGCGTTACCTCTGAATGTTACCCCGAGGAGTTTGAACGTTGGATACTCAGGTAGGGTTTTATTTACCATGGCAACCGGTAGTCGAATAAGTTTCTTGTTGTTGTTGAATTAAAGTAGCTTTGTCTTAGCAACATTAAATGACCCCATTCCACTATAGACTCAAGGTCACTTTCTAAGGGGTCAGCAATTGCCTCGGATATGTACGCGTCCGTTTTACCCACATGACGAGAGTAGAGCGTGGTGTCATCAACAAATATACCCATCTAAGACGCAATGTGATCAGGGAGGTCGTTTATGAAAATCAGGAACAATAAACGTCCAAGGATCGATTACTGGGTTACACCTGCATTTATGTCATGTTGTTTGGATGAACGGCCATCGAGAACAACCTGGATCTTTCTTTTGGATAGGAAGGATCTACTTATATTAAATATCCGTCCAGTAATACCATATGAATTATTTTTTATGAAAAGACCTTTATGCCAGACCCTGTCAAAGGCCTTGGATATATTAAGCGCTAGCGACCTAGCTTCACCTGCCTTGTCCAGTGTATGGTATATGCGTCCAGAGATGACCGTTAGGATATCCGCAGTAGACCGTGCTTGCTTAAATCCATACTGGTGGTCAGAAAGAAGTTTAGCATAAACGAGGTGACGGACTATCGCTAGATTTATTAAGGATTCATGCCGGGTCTTCTAGCTTGTATGTTTTATCTGTTCGCATTTTAAAATCCCAGATGATTACCTGTAGACGTTTCCGCAATTCCTAGTGGACTACCTACTCAGCCAAGACACGTTTATTTTTATATTTATTTTAGGTAAGTTTGATACATTCATTCATGATGTAGTTTATTGTTTCGTCTCTTTCTCCATGTAGTCTACAGATTATTTTAATTATTATTTGTATTCACTAGGAGTTGTCACAGAAGTCATCGTCAGTGATTTCTCACTGATAATAACCGATAGTGTTTCCTGGAGTCTGAGTGACAACAAGCCTCCCCAGATTTCCAGTACTCTTAACCTTTTTCTTGATAACTATTGCAAATTACTTTGCAGTATCGCAATAGTCGCTAAAAATTAATTTCTCGCTGGTAACGACCATTGGTCCCCTCTAGGATTTGGGTGGACATAAAGCCTCCCTAAGGTCCCAATACTCTCAACACACTTCTAGTGGAGGTCTGCTTAGTTCTCTCCCTCCTCGGGTTTCCATCCTCCTTGACCCTTCACGACTGTATTGTGTGGTATCAGCCGATGCTGGTGCCATCACTTTTTGAAGGGATCATCATCATCATCATCATCATCATCATCATCATCATCATCATCATCATCATCATCATCATCATCATCATCATCATCATCATCATCATCATCATCATCATCATCATCATCATCATCATCATCATCATCATCATCATCATCATCATCATCATCATCATCATCATCATCATCATCATCATCATCATCATCATCATCATCATCATCATCATCATCATCATCATCATCATCATCATCATCATCATCATCATCATCATCATCATCATCATCATCATCATCATCATCATCATCATCATCATCATCATCATCATCATCATCATCATCATCATCATCATCATCATCATCATCATCATCATCATCATCATCATCATCATCATCATCATCATCATCATCATCATCATCATCATCATCATCATCATCATCATCATCATCATCATCATCATCATCATCATCATCATCATCATCATCATCATCATCATCATCATCATCATCATCATCATCATCATCATCATCATCATCATCATCATCATCATCATCATCATCATCATCATCATCATCATCATCATCATCATCATCATCATCATCATCATCATCATCATCATCATCATCATCATCATCATCATCATCATCATCATCATCATCATCATCATCATCATCATCATCATCATCATCATCATCATCATCATCATCATCATCATCATCATCATCATCATCATCATCATCATCATCATCATCATCATCATCATCATCATCATCATCATCATCATCATCATCATCATCATCATCATCATCATCATCATCATCATCATCATCATCATCATCATCATCATCATCATCATCATCATCATCATCATCATCATCATCATCATCATCATCATCATCATCATCATCATCATCATCATCATCATCATCATCATCATCATCATCATCATCATCATCATCATCATCATCATCATCATCATCATCATCATCATCATCATCATCATCATCATCATCATCATCATCATCATCATCATCATCATCATCATCATCATCATCATCATCATCATCATCATCATCATCATCATCATCATCATCATCATCATCATCATCATCATCATCATCATCATCATCATCATCATCATCATCATCATCATCATCATCATCATCATCATCATCATCATCATCATCATCATCATCATCATCATCATCATCATCATCATCATCATCATCATCATCATCATCATCATCATCATCATCATCATCATCATCATCATCATCATCATCATCATCATCATCATCATCATCATCATCATCATCATCATCATCATCATCATCATCATCATCATCATCATCATCATCATCATCATCATCATCATCATCATCATCATCATCATCATCATCATCATCATCATCATCATCATCATCATCATCATCATCATCATCATCATCATCATCATCATCATCATCATCATCATCATCATCATCATCATCATCATCATCATCATCATCATCATCATCATCATCATCATCATCATCATCATCATCATCATCATCATCATCATCATCATCATCATCATCATCATCATCATCATCATCATCATCATCATCATCATCATTTTTTTGTACTCACTAGGAGTTCTCACACAGATCATCGTCAGTGATTGATCACCGACAACAACCAGTGGTATTTCCTGGAGTCTGAGTGACAACAAGCCTCCCCAGATTTCCAGTATTCTTCACCACTTTTCGCTGACGATGAATTCTCGCTGGTAAGGATAATTGGTCTTCTATGGCGTTTGGGTGGCAATAAGCCTCCCCAAGGTCCCAGCATTCTCCGCACTTTTCTAGTGGAGGTCTGGTTTGTGATGTCCCTCCTCGGGCTTCTCATCCTCCTCGACCTTCTACAAATGTTTTGTCTGGTGTCAGCCTAGGCCGGCACCATTTAAAACAATTTTTTTTTAAAATTTAAAAAGAAAAATTGTTTATTTTATTTTATAACCTTTTTTAATTTTTAAATTAAAATTTTTTATTATTATTATTATTATTTTTAAAATTTATTTTTTAATTATTTTTAATTATTATTTTTTTATTATTATCATTTAAAAAAAATTTTTTAAATTATTTTTCTTTTCTTTTTTTCTTTTCTTACTTACTCACTCGAAGTGCTCACACACGTCATTACCAGTGACCGCTCAATGGCAACAACAGATTTTTAAATCAGTAAAAAAAAAAAAAACGTCAACGTGCCAAGACGTCATATTTTCTTTCTCGCCTTTAGCTACGACCAGGCTAGGCGCGGTGAGAGACCCTATGTCTGCTGACTGAACATATTTTTGTATTCTTGTCTGTCTTTGGTGTTGATGAAGCTGTATAAATAACATTGATTTCAAATGTACAAGTTTGTTCTTATAACCAAACTATGGATATCTCTGCTGCAATCCTTTCCGTCATACAACACGACTCTTCTTAATTACTCCATACAAATACGATATTTCTACACTTCATTCATTCCTTCATTCTTTTATTCCGTCATTCTCTTATTCCTTCATTTCGTATGAATCAGATGATTCTGTTGTTGGCATATCTTTCTAGTTAGACATATTTCTAGAAAGAGATCAGGTACTTGCCAACATCTTAAGTGAAAGTGTGGTAAGAACTGGATTCGAACTTGGAACCCCAGGTTGTCAGTCCGTGTCGCTAACCACTTAGCTATAAAGAAACAATCTTAATACGAAGTACATCTTCTAGGATGGAGAATGTTCTAATTTATGGTCATTTATTTACCGTGAAATGGGTTCGACAGGGTTTCATTGTATAGAATAACACTAAAAATCAAAAACAATAAGTTATTGCATATTGAAACCTCTACGCGAAACACGGCCAAAACAAGTCGACTGGGAAAAGAAAGATGGCGGGTATCTTTCAGAATGATCAGTACAGTCGCGGACGGGGTCCAAAAAACTAACGAGAACGGGGTTATAAAAATAAATATGCAACAAGTGAGTTTAACCTACGTCGAGAAGAGATATTTGTCTACTTACCTATGATATTTGTTTGTATTTTTACGTACTATAAATGGGTTTTTATTAGATGTAAAAAAAAATTCTTGTTCATTTTCAACTAGTACTTTTTTCTAGACAAGATGGCGTCTTCTACTCACTCTCTTACGAGCCAGCGCCATTTTGTATTTGCAAGTTTGTGTTACAAAACTATTGATTTCTAATAAATAGCAGTTGGAACGGTTTAAAAATACAAACAAATATCACTGGTCAGTTTTAAATTAACTTTTATCGACGACAGTTACTTTTATTTGTTGTATATTTGTTTTTTTTAGCGTTTTCAGCGTACTGATCATTCTGAAAGATACCCAATATGGCTAATAGAAAGAAAGAAATAAACAAGGGAGAGAACCCCAAGATTTATTATAACATATAGCAAACATACTTTGCATTTTGCTTTTGTTTTCATTGTTGGAAAATGTTTGACGTGAAAACTTGTAAGAAATTAGTGCGGGGGTGGCGGGTGGGTACGCGTTCCTGTGGCAATCTCCTGGGTCCGCCCCTAATTAATGCTCTGCTTAGTAAAGCTCTACACAGAAATAAAAGAATGGGCGTGTATTTTTTTTTTTTTTTAGGTTATAATGATCTGTTTGTTAACTGGCGTGAACGGCTACTGCAGTCAGTCGTAATAAATATACCGTCGAAATGGTTGACTAGTTTTGAAACTCTTCTCCTGAAAAAGCATTGGCTAATAACGTATCCACTAAAAATGGAGGGTTTTGACTTGACGCCTTCTCAAAACCAGTAAATTTACTTCCTTCTCGGCAGTAAACCGTGACAGTTAGTTCACCTATTTTTTTTTCATGATTACGTTTTTTCAACGACAGTAGGGAAAGGGAAAAGAAAACAACGATATGATTCCTTTGATACGACAGGGGCGCATTACAAAATGTATGTTTCTCTTTGGAACACCAAGCAACCATAATACTTTACCTTTGCCGCAAATAAATTTATAAAATTTCTAGTTGAAAGGCTTCAAAATGAATTTCGAAATTCGAATAAAAATGGCCGACTTGTGATCAACGGTATAGTAAAAACAAGTCGGCCATTTTTATTTGGCGAGCACCCTAAGCTAGTTCACTCCAAAAAGAAAAATGAGATTCTACTTTTTTTGGCGATTACTCTGTAAAACTTGGCGATAAGTATTAAAAAATAAAAATATTTTGAAGTGGGGGAGGGGTCAGTTTAGCATATAAATTTAACGTAAAATGATCACCAACTTTTCGACCAGATAGCGTTTGAACGATATTTAACAATGTTCTGGTTGTTGCCACCCAGACTTAGGATTAGTGGTAGAGTTTAGGGAGGTTTATTATTCACCCGGACTTCTTTTTTTTTTTTAAATGTTTCTTTTCTAAAATATATTTTTTAATGTTCATTTTTAACGGTTTTCTTTTCTAGTTTCTTTTATAAAATAAGATTTGGTCAATAATAATTAATATTTTAAATAATGAATAGTATCTTTTTATTACTAACTTTTTGGCATCCTCAAATAAACACACAAACAATTTACTTCCCTTAACATAAGAAAATTGGTTATATCCCCTCAAAACGCTATCGGGTTAGACAATGGCCCGATATTTGGGTGATCATTTTACGTGAAATTTATATGCAGGACTGATCTCTTCTTTTTTTTTTTTTCAATGGAAATCACTCCAGACAAAGTAGGAAGCCACTTGATGTAAGGAGCTAACCAAAAAATACTACTTCAAGGTCTAAAAGCTAGCCAACGATAAGTGTTATATGGATAGATTCCGGCCCAGAAAACAACAATTCTTCCCCCTTTGTTAGAAACATTGCTCATGGAATGTGAGGACTAAAGGACATAATAAGTGAAGCGAGAGTTACAATGCTGCCGAAAGTAAACCAAAGGTCCACTTTCTACTCCCCTTATTCTAAAATCATTTTTTTTTCTTATCGCTGTTTTTCGGCACTGTTATAGATGACGCGCCCAATTTCCGTGACTTCGCGTCGACAACGATCGGGCATGTCGCGGAAGCGTCCGAGCGCTGACGGAATAATATCATTTTTCTTTCTTTTATCTTATAAAAACATTGACAAAATTTTACCCCCACCCCTAAAAAAAACATTATTTTCACAAAAACAAAAAAAAAAGATTTTAATCTATGTATTTTTTCTTTGAATTTATTCGTCTTATATTATCGTCTGCCAGTCTTCCAGTTAGAGCTTGGCAGTTTGAATGCAGGGATTGGCTATCGCTAAGAACGGGAGGCCTAACCCTAACCCTAAACCCTAACCTTAACTCCTAAACCCTAACCCTAACCCATTTTCTTTCTTTATTTATTTTATGTTAGCAAGAAGAAAAAAAAAGAAGAAAAACAGCGAAACAAATGAAAAAGAAAACATTGACCCCCCCCCCCCCTAAAAAAAAAAAACATTTTCTTTTTCTTTGAATTTATTCGTCTTATATTATCGCCTTCAAGGCTTGGCATTTTCGTCTCGGCAACTCTCGGGCGTTTCCGCGATCTGCTCGATCGTTGTCGACGCGAAGTCACGGAAATTAGGCGCGTCATCTGGAACAGTACCTGTTTTTTTCAGGGTGTTTATAAATAATCGCCTAAAAAAGTAGAATCTCATTAGGTGCTTTAGCTTAAGGTCTTCATCTACAAGTTTACATTTTATTTGTAACTAGGGATATTCGCCCGGCGTTGCCCGTCTGGAGATAAATTGCTGGTTGGAAATAATTTCAGAGATAGTCATGTTTACAATCTTCGCCTTGAAAGAAAAGCTAAAAGATGAAAAACATAAGTGGGTTAGACATGTTTTTTTTTCTTTTAATTAATTTGCTTTTTTGTGCGTCTTCTCTTAATCAAATGACCAATGGAAGACATTATGAAAGAAAATTAAAAATTTTTTCAAGTGTTTCCGAAAATTAGTTTTGGATATTTACCTACATAAGGATGTAACTCGAACATTTTTCCATTGGTCTGTTTTAGAAAAAAAAAAATGGGATGAATAAGTAACATGAAGAGAACAGTTTTGATGTTGACGGTCCTGAAAAAAAAACTGAAAAAAGCCTTTTTAAAAACATCTAGAATTCATTATCAAGAAAAAAATGTGTGTTTTGAAAATAGGCAGAAACAATTGTATGAATAAAATATTTTAAAACAAATTCGGAACATTTATTAAATTAATATATATATATATATATATATATATATATATATATATATATATATATATATATATATATATATATATACGGCTGTGAGCCAGAAACACGTGTCCATGGATTACTTTTATGTACGTATAAAATTAATAAAAAAATATATATTAACAAAAAATACGTCCTATAAAGTTAAAGACGACAAATAATGCAATTTTCTGCATCTTAATCACTCAGGGAGTCGAAATCGAAATAGTAGCAGCAAGCAAAAACAACGAACGATGCAATCACCAATAAAACCAATTGCATAAAAATACATTAAATATTTAGGTGATAAAAATCGTAAATATTTCTAGGCAGGGCGTTGTAGTCCATTGGTAAGACGCTGGACTTCGAAGGTTCGATCCTTGTCTAAGTTAGCCATGCTGATGAGCCAGAAACACGTGTCCATCGATTACTTTTATGTATGTATAAAATTAATTAATATATATATAGAAGTCTTAATATATATATGAAATTAATTAATATATATATATATATATATATATATATATATATATATATATATATATATATATATATATATATATATATATATATATATATATATATATATATATATATATATATATATATATATATATATAAGTTTTATTTATACAAACATTATTGGTTACTTGTACTTTTCCCAGAAAGTCAACCTCATAAGACCAAGAATTTTCGAGAAATGGATGGATTTGAAGAATTTTCTCTCCTGTGTGTGTGCATGTATATATGTATATATACGCATGTATGTGGACTTGTGCGTGTGTATGTTTGTGTATGTGTACGTTGTGTATGTGTGGTGTGTATATCTGACTATGAATATACACGTATACATTTGTCAGTAGGTTTTATATTCGCATAGTCTAATTTATATATATTCTAGGTATGTGCTTGTATATATTTATTTGTGTGCACTTTGTATAAGTATAGGTGTGTATGTATGTATTTGTATTCGTATATATGTATATGTGTGAACTGTCGGCGCCTATGTATATGTGTGTGTATTGGGGTATATGTATGTATGGGTATATATGTATATGTATATATATATATATATATGTATATTTGTATGTGTATATGTATATATGTCAGTGTGTGTGTATGTATATATATGTGCATATATGTACGTATTTTTAGGAACTATTTATACTAAAAGTGTATATGTGTGTGTATGCGTGTATATCTATGTTACGAATATGCTCATGTATGATTTATGTATGTATATGTATGTGAATATGTATATATATATATATATATATATATATATATATATATATGTGTGTGTGTGTGTGTGTGTGTGTGTATGTATATAGGTGCATGTACATGTGTGTGTGCGTGTGTGTATATATATGTATGTGTATATATGTGTATATACATGTGTGTGTCTATAGATATGCGTGTGTGGGTACATATAGCTGTATATATGTGTGTTTGTGTAGACGTATGGATTTTTGTATTGAATATACATCTAGAATATATTTATAAACACGTATGTATTTTGAATATATGCTTGATTGATAGTGGATCTGTGTGTGTGTCCATGTTTTAGATGTGTATGTATATCAATGTCTGTTTATTTATTTGTATTTGCGTATCTATTAGAGTTTGTTTATATATGTGTGATTCTTGATATGTAGATAAGATATTTATACTGAAGTTAGTTTGTAAAACTTGGTAGGTCAAAGAGTTTAAAGAAACCCGGAAAGTAGTGGGCAATAAAATAAAGAAAAGGGGATGGAGACGCCATAAAAAGTAATAAAAAGGACAAACACGAGCAAAAAAGGTCAGCAAGTGGAATAGGTAATCCGATACTAATTCATAAGAAATAGAAAATAACTAATCCCCCAAAAGATTTATTTAGGAGAGAAAATTCTTCAAATCCATCCATTTCTCGAAAATTCTTGGTCTGATGAGGTTGACTTTCTGGGAAAAGTACAACCGAAACATGTATGCACATATGTAACCAATAATGTTTGTATAAATAAAACTTTATACTTATAAACAGCTCTACGAATTTACATTTACAGAAACTAATACAATACATGTACGATATATATATATATATATATATATATATATATATATATATATATATATATATATATATATATATATATATATATAATGTATTATATATATATACAGGGTGGCACAAAAGTGACGCATTAGTTTGAATCAGTAACAACTTTCACATTTAATAAAATTTTCTCTTTATTTTTCAGAATATTACAGATATAAACATTGATAATTTATCATGAAAAAATATAGCACTGAACAACGAACCGAAATGATTGAACTTTTCTTCGGAAACCATCGTTCAATAACCTTAACCCAAAGAGCTTATCGTCGGCATTATAATGTCAGACAATCTCCCAGTCAGACCACAATTGATCGTCTTGTGGCCCGATTTCGGCAGCAGGGTTCAGTCAGTGATCTTCCACGATCTGGCAGACCACGTTCAGTACGGACAGCGGAAAATGTAGCACTCGTTGAGGATATCATTGCTGAAAATCCAGACACCTTAACTCGAAGACGAGCCACTCAGATTGGGATGTCCAGAAGGTCACTTCAAAGAATTTTGCGTGAATTGCATCTGTATCCATACAAATTTCAATTGGTACAGGCATTACAACCCACAGATTTGCAATCACGCGTAGCTTATGCTGTTCACATTCAGCAATTAGCCAGAGAACAAAATGAGTTCATCCATAAGCTGAAAATGAGCGACGAAGCACATTTTCATCTGAACGGGTTCGTAAATAAGCAAAACTGCAGAATATGGGCCATTGAAAATCCAAGAACCGTTCATCAGCGTCAATTACACCCACTAAAATGTACCTTATGGTGTGGTGTTACCTCGGAAAGAGTGATCGGTCCATATTTCTTTGAAGACGAAGAAGGTGTCGCTGTGACGATAACTGCACAGCGATATCAACAAATGATTGAAATTTTTTAAGGCCAGCTGTTCAGGACAACCCAGAATGTGGTTCCAACAAGATGGAGCTACTGCCCACACTGCCCGACAAACTATGGCGCTCTTAAGGGGATTGTTTGGCGAGCGCTTAATTAGCAGATTTTCTGATTTTAACTGGCTTTCACGTTCACCGGATTTAACAGCCCCTGACCTTTTCCTTTGTGGTTATCTTACGGAAAGGGTATATGTGAACAAGCCTACAACGATTCAAGAAGCTTAAAAACAATATCAGACATGAAATCCAAGAACTAGAGCGAGTTATTCTAAGGACTGTAATGGAAAATGCCCTAACTAGAGCCCGTCTTTGTGAGGCTGAAAATGGAGTCCATTTAAAGGATATTATTTTTAAAACCTACTGCAACAAAATTACCAAGTAAATGTATTATTTATTAGAAAAGCCTAGTAAATTACTTGAAATGTTGTAGTTTCTATCACCTAAACAAACCAATGCGTGACTTTTGCACCACCCTGTATAATGTATTATATATATACTAGTAAGACTCCTGTCCCGGCGTTGTCCGGGAAATTAGAGGACCCCAAGAACTCTTTCTTCCCAGCCCTCAACCACATATTACTATTTTAATTGTTATTTTTTATATTTTGAGTATCAATTTTCAAGTTATGAATATAGGAATGCATCATAATTTATTTGCTGTTTATGTCCGGCGCCATTGATGACACCACGATATTAATGTCAAACATAAACGAGTAAATAAAAAATAAAAAATTAAAAATTAAAAAAAAAACAAGAAAGTTTCAAATCGAATAACCGTCTGGTGTCTTATCAGAAACCGATTTGGTATTTTGTCCCTCATTTATATGTAGAATAATAAAAATGCATTGTCATAAATTATGACGTATTTAATTAAAAAAATATATCTATATAATTTGTTAGGAATAGCAGCGCAGTGAATGTGGCATTTACGTATCGACTCTTGACTGGGAAAAAGCTCGAATCAGCAGTTTCTTCCGACCAATAACAATGCAGGCGGTATTCGCTTCCAAACAAAGCATTTTTCTGCCCTTTTCTGTTCCTCTTTCACTAACAATACAGGTGAGTACGTACAATCCAGCCTATTCTCTTTGGGTGAGAAGGGTCCCATCGACATGCAGTACACACACAACGAAAGACTTCACGGACTACTAAACAGCGTCAACATATATCCACTGTTAACCGAACACTCTCGCACACAAGTTAGTAAGTACGCTGTATCGCTAACAAAACAGACACGCTAATATATGCGCATGCATCTTAAATGTCTGCTCAATTTCCTCCGAAATGCACAAAGTGACAGCGAAACAAACACGCGTAGTTAATTTCTCCTTATACAAAAACGCCTTCCTTTCTCTAGAACGTTCTCGGACTCTTTTGAACTACTATTCTTTACGGACACTTTATTTTGCATTGTCTTGCGTTGGCAATAAAAGATAATTAATTTTGATAATGTCGTTTTGTTAATAGGACCCGTTTTTAAAACATTAATTTGCTTGTTCTATGTTAAACTCGTAATGTAAACGTAACGCTTCCGTTTCGTGCACACGTTGCAAATAAAGTTAGCAAACTAAAACACTAATATCTATCTAATAATGCGCAAAGGCATTTCATGTTCGTACGTACGTACGTTATCACCTTTCAGACACATTTAAAAACATGAAATCGTTCGATTAGCAAAGAGGGTGATTAGTGATTAATCTGATGTCGCTAAGGTAAGCTACTCCGACTTTACCCATTTTAAAATGAATTGTTCCAAAATCAAATTATGTCGTTCCGTCGACTAAAAAAGTACAATTTTAAACAAGCCGCGCACGCGTGGTCCCCCTCTGTATGTGACTCGATGTGGCGAGTGTAAAATGTAATAAATTTGGGCAATTTGGGGCATTTTTGAACCCCCTTTGACCTCCTGGGGGCGCGAACCAGAATTTTTCTGAGGTCAAGGATGCTCATTTTATATCCAGAACAATTGCCTCTACATTTTGGCCAAGTTTCAGAAAAAATTGAATGGATGGATCAAACGTTATGGGAGAAAAGGGTCATTTTTTGCTATTTTGGGGGCTTTTGACCCTCTGGGGGCGCGATCCAGACTTTTTCCAAGGTCAGCGATACTTATTTTCTATTAGGAACAATTGCCTCCACATTTTGGCCAAGTTTCAGAGAAATTGAATAGATGGATGAAAAGTTATGGGGCAAAAAATGTCTTTTTTTTGCCATTTCGGGGCCTTTTGACCCCCCCGGGGGGGGGGGGACGGGGCTAACCAGATTTTTTTTCAAAAATCGGAGAATGTCACTTTCTAACCTGACCAAAGTTACAACTTCATGCAAAATTTCAGAGAAATTCAATGGATGGTTGCGGAGAAAAATCCGGACGGACGGACGGACATGCCTAAAAACATAAGTCCCCCGATTTTATAAATCGGGGGACCAATAAATACATTTCGAAATGTGGGATTCGTTTGATTGATTTGAAGAATATTTGGCACTTATGCAGAATAGGGGAGACGAACGAATTTATTATAGAAGAGCTCCAATAGTTTAAGGGGCAGACAACTCTCTTTTTTATGTACGTAATTTCTCCGAAAATGGAAAATATTTTAATTTCTTCGATGATTTAATTTTTAAACTATAAATTAAAAAAAAATTGTTAATCCAAACAAGAGGACTATTTGTTTTGAAAAAAAAAAATGTTTTAAACCAAACCCGATGACTGTTGATTTTTCCCAAATTCTATTTTCTTCAATAAATGTTGCTTTTCACAAATTGTTATTTCTTCGATAAATGTTCTATTAATTAATTGAATTTGCATTACTTCTTATTTTAAAAAATGCATATTTTTCATTTTCCGAGAAATTACGTACTTAAAAAGAGAGTTGTATGCCCCTTACACTATTGGAGCTCTTCTAAAATAAATCGCTCGTGTCCCTATTCTGCATAAGTGTCGAATATTTAGCTGACAATTATTTTTACGGCAAAAACACATAGAATAGTTATTGTTTTAAAAAGAATTAAATTGCTATGATCTTAAATAAATAAGGAAGGAAGAGGCATTCGGTTTATTTATTTAAAGAATATTTAGCTGACAATTAGAAGAAGTCATATTTTTCTTGATAGTATTGCCCCTGATAGACATTTAATATTTCAATAGAAATATTATTATCATTTTTAACAGTAAATAATACAGATCGATGTCGCATGTGTGTGTGTGTGGGGGGGGGGGTCTTCTAAATTAGTGAACGAATCATTATGAATTTTTGAATATATTATATTCTCAGCAATGTGAGTAACATGGGTACGCCATTTTTTTTTATGGTAAACTTTATCATTTAGCGGGTTCGCACACCCAAGGTCGCACCCTCTCCTATTTGATTTTTTTAAGAATAAGTTAGATGCAAAAAAATTAATGGAGAAAAATTGCTCTACATCAAATGTTCACTCATATAAATAATACACTTAAAAAGGATCAGTGCGTTCGCATGGACATCAATAATATGTATATGGTTGGTAAAATTCTTAACTATTGAACTTTATTATTCTGAATTATGGAATATGTATTCTGGGCAACAGAGTAGGATCTGTCCGACGCCACAACCGGCCAGGGGATATTTGTTGCGGCCCTTTTCTTTTTTGTTTACTCAGCCCTTCTTCGGCTGAGGTAGAGAAGAGGGGATGATCTCGTGAAAGCACGTTGGCCGAAGATCCGGCCAATCAGGAACCAACAGGTCAGCTTGACCACGCGTGATCTGACTGTCTATAAAACAAGTCACGCACCCTCTTTTCTTTCTTTTTTTCTTCCGCTTTCTGACCGAACGTACACAGAGGAGATCGTCGACCCCCCCACACACACCGGCTCGACCGAGGAGGTGGGGGATGCAAAAGTAAAAAAGTAGGTAATCTCTTTTAATTCCTACCACGAATAACGAACTTTTCTTCAAGCACGCATACCCATTACAATTGCCACAAAAATCACTTTACATCAAACACGCTCGCATATACACATTCGTACAAACATGAACTTACAAATGGAACTTTTGCACTCCTTAAAAATATGAACTCTACGAAATGTCTTAGTCAAATAAATTGTTTTGGTTTTAATATTAATGTTTTACTCTTAATTATTGATTTTACAAAATACCATTCTTGTGTGTTAGCTTTATTATTCCTTCGCTTTCTTTCTAATTTCAGATATTATAATAATGTTTTCTTTCTTTCCTTTGTTTGTTTTAAACTGTTAATTATATCCACACGTGGTCGGGCCGCTTCGACCAATCCACACGTGGTCGGCCCACATTGAACAGTGGGAATCACATGCTGCTATAAAGGCATCTCTCCCACAATCTTTGGTCGGGCCGCTTCGACCAATCCACACGTGGTCGGCCCACATTGAACAGTGGGAATCACATGCTGCTATAAAGGCATCTCTCCCACAACCTTTGGTCGGGGCACCCCACCTGGGGTTAACCCTTTGTCCCAGAACAACCCCCGGCCATAGGAAACGAGGGCATATTATTCAACTTTTGTAGTAAAAATTATCATTAAATGGACGCCACAGAAACGGACCATATCCTCAAAAGAAAGAAGAAACATTCAAATTTAAAACTAATTCTGTATGTATTGCTTATCTCCGTGTTGGGACGGGCATTCTACTGATAAATAAATAAAGAGAGACATTTGTTTCTTAAGTCCGATTACACGTATCATGCTGAGATTCGAAACCCGAACGCCTCATCACATCTTACACCCTGAACTTACATATTCACGATTGAGAGAAAGGGAAAATCTATCGATTCATGTATTTTCGTCTGTTTCCATATTTACGTCGCTGAAAATCTATACATACACATATATATCAGGACCGGCGGGACAGTTATAACAGTGTGTGTGTGTGTGGGGGGGGACTATCCTAAAAAGTGTGTGTGGGGGGGGGGCGGTTAAACACATGCATATATAACTTTATTATCATTGTGCCGCCGTCCATGTATACTACCATTTCATATAGAAATTTAAAAAATGTAATAACTCGAACTGTCAATATGAACGTTGCCAATCAAGTAAGTGTGATGCATAGAAAAAGAAATGCAATTTAAATATGGCGTGTTAGACCGTGGCCACCGAGAGTTACTACAGGCCAAGCAACTAACTTCCTGCCCCCCTCTGACGTCACTGACTTCCGTGTCAAAACAAGGATCGTAGTAATAACAATAAGAAGGCATTTCGACTTCTCCATTCACTAAATAATCCATCAAAATTCAGGAAATCAACCAATTTTAATGAAATTTTCAGGATTTATTAATTAATGATCACGGAATATAATAAATCCATTACTTTATTATAAAGCTTGGTGCAAATGTATTATTTCTTGTAAACAAAAAACACCTTTACTAAAGTTATTCAAAATATCAAAACATGTTGACCATACGATATTGTAAATATTTAAAACAAAGCATTAGACAACTTTAAAAATTGCATGTAAAAAAGAAAAGAAAAGAACACGATTCGATTCATCTTGAAACTGATCTTTATTCAATATAAATTTAAAGAAAATAATAATTCACGATCAAATACTTCAAAAAACTGAATTATGAATTACCATTATTTAAACTTCTAACCCAATCAACCGTAAGTAATTCAGACTTTGAAATTTGTTTAAAAATTATACAAAAAAAAATTTCAATGTTAACTGTTTGTTTAATAATGGAATCAAAATTCAGGAAATCAACCAATTTTAAAATAATTTCGCGCTTTTTAAAATTTCATTTCATAATTCACAAAGTTAAAATGCCTACTGCATATGTTTGGATTTCCAAAAGAGAAATAATTACTGCAAATATAGATACACGTAATAATGTTTACACCGACTAAATATAGTGTAGTAAGTTTGAGTTTTGTTTTAATTATATAAAAAATCAAGTCTGAATTACTTATTCATTATTTGATAAAAAAGTAGTGTTCCATTTTTTTTTATTACTTTTTTTCGATGTCTTAAGTGTAGCATAGTTTATCTTTTCTCTACTTTTGTAGATTAAATAAATGAAATAATAACATCATATTTAATCAAAATTTTCACAAAAAATATTAATTAAACAATGCTTTATTCAATGATAATATCGTTAATTCTTCGAGTTATACTGATTTTATTAACAAGAGTGTAGGGGCATTTTCCGTAATATATACGAAATAGTTTTAAAAAAAAATATTTTAAACATATACAGATCTTATTTTCATTTAAAAAAAATCATGGATTTTTTTATATATATAAAAATATACGTTTAGTAAAGGTGTATTTTATTTTTAAAAAAATAATACATTTTCACTAAGATTTTTTAAGAATGTTTCACTATATCTCCTGTGCTTGTTTATTAATAAATATTGAAAATTTCATTAAAATTGGTTGATTTCCTGAATTTTGGTGAATTTTTAAGTGAAGGGAGGGTCAAAATGTTTTTACATTTTGGGGATCGGCCTTTGATTTTGCACGTACCTATCTCTTAATAGCAAGATAGGAGTTGGTGATTCCATTATTAAACAGACAGTTAACATTGAACTTTTTTTTGTATAATTTTTAAACAAATTTCAAAGTCTGAATTACTTACGGTTGATTGGGTTAGAAGTTTAAATAATGGTAATTCATAATTCAATTTTTTGAAGTATTTGATCGTGAATTATTATTTTCTTTAAATTTATATTGGATAAAGATCAGTTTCAAGATGAATCGAATCGGGTTCTTTTCTTTTCTTTTTTTACATGCAATTTTTAAAGTTGTCTAATGCTTTGTTTTAAATATTTACAATATCGTATGGTCAACATGTTTTGATATTTTGAATAACTTTAGTAAAGGTGTTTTTTGTTTACAAGAAATAATACATTTGCACCAAGCTTTATAATAAAGTAATGGATTTATTATATTCTGTGATCATTAATTAATAAATCCTGAAAATTTCATTAAAATTGGTTGATTTCCTGAATTTTGATGGATTATTTAGTGAATGGAGAAGTCGAAATGCCTTCTTATTGTTATTACTACGGTCCTTGTTTTGACACGGAAGTCAGTGACGTCATTTTCTAGCTAACCGGCCTGTAGTAACTCTCGGTGGCCACGGTTAGACCCGGTCGCACCCGTTTACAATAGAAAAAGAAATGTGTAAAGATTAATAGGTTATATTAAAAAACAAAAAAAAACAATCTGTTTCTTTTATGTTAAACCCAGTCATCTCTGCTCACACCGTAAAAGCTACGTTCCAGTTCGGTACACATTAATTGTTACACTAACGAGTCGAAATCGTCGAGAATAAAGTTAGCGAAAGAAGACTCAGTGCTTATCCAGAAGTCGACTGACATGAAAAAAACAAAAAAAAACAATAAAACAAATGGGTACTTATATCGATCTTGACCTAGTTTTCACTAGTTTCTTATCGGAATCGTTCGGCTATCCTACGCAAACGGCCGAGAGATGACGAGCCGATTTGTACCAGACGACAATTTTGATACGGTGCTGCGTCCTATGATTTTAATGTTTTGTTTGTTTTGTTTTTTGTTGTTGTTAGGGTTATGGTTTAGGGTTAGGGTTTAGGTTTAGGTTTAGGGTTAGGGTTTAGGTTTAGGTTTAGGTTTAGAGTTAGGGTTTAGGTTTAGGGTTAGGGTTTAGGTTTAGGTTTAGGTTTAGGTTTAGGGTTTAGGTTTAGGTTTAGGTTTAGAGTTAGGGTTTAGGTTTAGGGTTAGGGTTTAGGTTTAGGTTTAGGTTTAGGGTTAGCGTCTAGGTTTAGGGTTTAGGGTTAAAAATATTTATTTGAAAACAGTAATTTCGCTCTGTTTTGCTTGTTTTATTTGTTTTGTTGTTTAAAAAATTTCTTGCAAATATGACTAAAAATTATAGGACGCAGCAACGTATCAAAATAACAAAAAATATTTATTTGATAACAGTAAATTCGCTATGTTTTGCTTGTTTTTTTTGTTGTTGTTTCTTTTAGAAAATTTATTGAAAATATAACTTAAAATCATAGGACGCAGCACCGTATCAAAATTGTCGTCTGGTACAAATCGGCTCGTCATCTCTCGGGCGTTTGCGTAGGATAGCCGAACGCTTCCGACAAGAAACTTGCGAAAACTGGGTCAAGATCGAAATAAGTACCAACAAATGAATGATATACGTACGCATTATCGAAAAAAAAAAAATCACGTAAATTGATCCAGCAGTTTTTTTTTTCACAAAAGAAAATCATTTTAAAGCGATTATTGTGCATATGTAGAGATTACGACTATATACATGACTGGTTTTAAACTCTATTTTTGAAGAGTTAGATTTTTTTTGGAGTTATCTCCCTTAATTATAAAACATGGCGACGAGAAATTGACGCTCGTCTTTTAGCAATAAAATTTTATTTTATCTTGTAAAAAAAAAAAAAACGACTTGATAAATTTACGTGATTTTTTTTGTACGATATATGCTTTCTGTCACGGGTACGCACATCATATAAAGACATTTCTTAATTTTTTTTTGTTTTTAATGTCAGTCGACTTCTGGATGAGCACCCCCCAAACTCTAATATCCCGTACGAAAAGAATAGATGAAAAAGGCGAGAACGCAAACTGTAATTATTAAAGTTGAAATAAAATCATCCCCTTTTACTATACATACATTAATGCACCACAGAAAAAAGAGAAGAAAATGCAATTTAATGCAATGATGCAATGCAAGTATTGCTTTTTAGCAGGGTTGCGGTGTCGGAGTCGAAATCGAAGTCGGAGATTTTGGGAGGAGTCGGAGTCGCATTTTTAAACCTCAGAAGAATCAGCAGGTAGTCTTAATATTGGAATACTTTAAAATCGGAATCGTAGTCGGATAATTTGGAATTCTGGAGGTCAGAAGTTTTGGAATTCTATGAGTCGGAGTCAAAGTTGAACCTTATACCTTCCGCCTCCACAACCCTGCCTGTCGTTCTTGTTTACACCAGTAAAGAAAAAAAGAGAAGAAAAAGAATCCTGTGATTAAGATTCTAATCGCGCTTCGAAGTACGAAAGGTCTGCGGTGCCCATACCATATTCTTAGATATGAGGTAAATCTTTTATTGACGCCGTACACGACGGGTAAAGTATGACGTCACTTGATGTGGTAGTAAATTTTCAGAGTTTCCAGAGATTTCCTGTATTTTTGCACCTGTTTCTATATAAAAATAATTTTACGTTATTTGGTGCTTATGCAGTTTACGCACCGGGCTATTTTTTAGATACGATTTCCAAGTTTAATTCAAATTTTACGGTATCTTTTGTTTATTAAATTGTTAGATGACAGTGCAGTAAGGTATTCAAAGTCGATGAATTTGATTTTGTTTCAGCATAAAAATGAAAATGAATTCCCCATTAAAAACTGGTTATATAATGAAATAAATAAATTAAAGACTGGAACGTCGATTGATCAAATAAAACAATTTCATATTACTGAGTAATTTCAAATGGTTACTTTGTGCCTTTCGCCTTTATTATTAAAGATAGACAAAAAGACTTAATGAATAGTAAAAAAAATTTTGTTATAATTTAGAAAGATTAGAGGAGATCATCATCATCATCATCATCATCATCATCATCATCATCATCACCATCATCATCATCATCATCATCATCATCATCATCATCATCATCATCATCATCATCATCATCATCATCATCATCATCATCATCATCAAAACCACCTACAACCACCACCACATACAACCGCCGTCGTCGTCGTCGTCGTCGTCGTCGTCGTCGTCGTCGTCGTCGTCGTCTTTAGGGTATTCACACGTAATCAGCTCAAAACTAAAGGGGTCAATATAAAATAACACCCAAACTTTTAATATTTTTAATTTACGCCTTAAAAATAAGATATTTAATTAGCCAAGTTTTTTAAAAATATATTTATTTAATTTTTACGGGAAAGATAAACACAACTAAACAAATCAATTGCTTAAAAGTAAAATAAAAAAAAAGGATGTATAGTTAAAAAATATAGGATTAAAGAAATAAAGTATGGATAAATTTGTATATTAACAGCCTCCACTACCCTCCAAATGAAATTCTACTGTTTTAGGCGATTACGTGTGAAGAGTTAACACTGTGGAAAACAGAAAGACGAAAAGAACGATCAATTTAGAATTTAGCGTGGGCGATCAGTTTTATATATATTTAACGTAAAATGATCCATCTCCGGGCGATTCTAACTTATTAGGGGAATCTATCAATTTTTTTTTAACCACTAACCCTAAGTCCGAGATTACAAAACCACATGTAAAGTAGACGAAAAGTAAACAAAAAAACAAAAACAAAAACAAAAAAAAACAACAAAAAAACGCTACGGATTTAGTTCCCACAGCAAAAAAAAAAAAAAAAAAATGTGGTTAATGCCCTAAAGCGCTACAATGGTCCGGAAATGAGGGGATCATTTTAAATTAAATGTATGTACGTAACTGATCCCTACTCTAAATGTTAAAGTAATCGGTTTTTTTCTTCATTCCGCCAAGTCTTTAAGGTTGTTCATACGTAATCGCCTAAAAAAGAAGAATCTATTTTTTTGTTTTCTGGAAGGTGGGAGTGATTAAACAGAGGATGGGAATCTACAATTATACCACGTATCTATTTTTTCGTAATTTGGACAGAATATTAAAAAGGCTAACACAATAAGTTTGTTATCTATTTATATTTACAATTCTATATCAGGTAAAATGAATGCTGTTTTTTT